>CM061131.1:82303562-82903562 GCA_030789695.1 Scilla litardierei | reverse complement strand
ATTGTGATACTTGCCCTATCATGGTTGATAACCAAAGTGCTATATGTCTTTCCAAGAACCCGGTATATCACTCCTTTACCAAACACATAGATGTGAGACACCATTTTATTAATGATCATGTAGCTAAGAAGGACATCATCTTAGAGTACATTGAAACCCAAAAACAAATTGTCGACATCTTCACAAAACCTCTTAAAGAAGATTCATTTGTGAGATTGCGTGGAGAATTAGGAATTATGGGTGAATCTGAAATTTAGGAGCTCAACATACTTGTTATAACACCTTTTTTGAGCTCATATCATCTTGTTGCCTATCTTCATTTGATATATCTTGTATATGTGTTTAAGAAAGGCAATTGAGATTTATGTCATTTCATGAATTCTTTGAGAATGATTTTAGAGATTTATGTTACAATTGATTTATTGTTTTACATTGTTTTTATGATGAGTTTGTCATTAGAGTATAGGTCCTAGGGTGAGTGTTCATATCCTCTGGATTTTTATCTCACTGTGCATTTTTTGACCAGGACAGACGACTGTCTTTCCTTCGACAGTCGATTGCCCTACTCTATCTTATCAGTCAGAAACTTGTATCTTTTGCACATTCGGTTGATGACACTTTTACAGTCGACTGTTGTTTCAACAGGCGACTGCATTTTTGTCATCAGGCGCCTGTCATCTCTGTCAAATTTTTTCCAGTGCTCTCTGTCTTTTTGATGAAGTTTATTGATTCTCAGTCAGTCGAATGATGCGTATATTACAGTCGACTCCCACGGACAGGCGACTGTATGTTACTCAACTGTCGACTGTCTGTCATCCTGAGCTTATTTTTTATCACTTCATCCAGTCGACTGACTTTTGTTCATTAGTCGACTGTCTCCTGTTGTGACGGTTCACTGCTTCAATCTGAGCCGTCGATTCTTTGATCCAACGGCCCAGATTATTTCCCCTTCTGTATTTACGTCGAGACACTTCATTTCGACGCATGATTTCTGTCTCCTCCGACTTGAAACCGCTCGTCTTCCTACTCATTTCCTCAACAGTCGCCATCGATCTCCTCCTCCCCGCTAGGCGATTGCCTCTTGGGTGTGCCTTAGTGCCTTTCGATTAGGTATCTCTCTCTCTCTCGTGCGATTATTGTCGTTTGATTTCATCTCTTGTCGATACTCGTCTTCTTTCGATTGATTGATTCCATGGCTCCCAAGACCAAGGGAAAGGGGAATATCATGGCTCCTAAGCGTTCTAGGGCTCCTAAACCTACTGTTGCCAAGAACAAGAAACCCTACAAAGCCCATACCAAACATGCCGAATCTCCCTCTCATTCTACTTCGCAGGGATATTCTCTTTCTGGGTCTTCTTCTTCTGACACTGAGCCCCTGACCAAGCGTCAGTGCAAGCCCATTGGTGTTCGCATCAATGAGCCTAGTGCTGACGCTCCTCATCATTCACCTTCTGTGTCGAGTTCTGTAGAAGAGTCTCCTGTCGTGCCACCTACTGATCCCCTTGTTCTCATTTACCGAGATGATCTTTGCTTGGCAAAATTTCACTCTCTCATAGGGATCAAGCTCCTTAGAGAACAGTATATCGTCTTCCCCGCCTTCACCGCTGAGAGACTTTCAGATATTTTATCTGCTACTCATTTGGCCGACCTCTTTCACTTCTCTCAGAGCGAGTCTCCTCGAGCTTATCCATTTCTGGTTAAGCTCTTCTATGCTAACCGCATTCGCGGTGAGTACTCCACCACTGGATTTATCGATACTGTTGTCCAGGGAACCCGCATCCGTATTGATCCCACTCTCTTAGGGACCATACTTAGGATTCCTTCTACTGGATCTCTTCCTTCAGATCTTTCCATTTCTGATGTCGATGAGCTAGATCAGGGTGTCCTTCGAGACATGTTTCGTGAGATACCCTCAGCCCTGGACTCTGGTATTAGGTCGTCTATGTTTTTGGCTAGGGGTTGGGCTGTTCACCTCATGGTGAAGTCCAACATCCTGCCGAAGTATGGATCATCTGACCAGCCTTCCCAGGATATACTGAGGTGTATGTATGCGATCTTCTCTGGGATGTACGTGAACTGGGCTGGTGTCCTCCTTGACAGGATGGACAAGGTCGAGTTTACTTCTTCCTCGTCTCACATTCCATACGGTGGACTTCTTATGCTTGTTTTCCGTCACTTTGGGATTGACCTGTCTCCATATGAGCCCGTGCCTTTTGGTCCTCTCCTGGATGCTACTGCAAAGTCGAAGTCCTCTTCGGCTCTGCAGGCTACATCAAAGAAGAGGAAATCCACTTCAGCTCCGTCTTCCTCCACTGTTCCACCATCTGACCAGCCATCCTCATCTGCTCCTCCAGATTTTGACACCCTCCTTCAGATGGTGTCTGGTCTATATGAGTTGGCTTCATTATCATTCCAGCATCAGGGTATACCCTTCCCTGAGCATCTGAGACGTTTTGTTCCTCCTCAGCCTCATGAGCCTCATCAGCCCATCGTCACTGATGTCGTTGTGCATTCTGGTGTAGCTTCTACTCTGGATGCTACTGATGCTACTGTTGAGACTGCTGATGCTGCTACTGACCCTCCTCTAGAGGATACCCCTGCTGTCACAGAGCCTACTTCTTCCTCTGTTGCACCTGAAGACACTCACTCATAGATTTTTTTTGAGTAGTGTTAGTTTTTATGATGGTTGTATTTTGTGTAGTGATGTATGATATTTGCTGATGATGTATGATGATATCATGATGATGTATTTTTTGTGATCATGATGTATTTTTGTTGGACATGGTGATGTCCATCTGCTGTGTACTCATGTTTCTTTTGCTATATATATATACTAGTCATAACCTGTGCCCGCGGGCATGGTTCATTTAATCATTTAAGAATTTCCCTCGCGAAATCTTTGTTGCCCAAAAAATTATTTCCACAACCAAAAGTAAAAGAACAAATTAGCGTGAAAATATTTAGTGTCATGGGCACCTTCGGTGCGAAACAACAAATTCGGCGCGAGCGCATTCGACACAGAACAACAAATTCGGCGTGGAACAACAAATTCGGCGCGGACGCCTTAGGCGTGGAACAACAAATTCGGCGTAAAAAAATTTAGCGGGCACCCTTGGAACCCACCGTTTTACTCACGTGCATTCCCCTTATCATTAGATTTCATCTAGTCATAACACGTGCCCTTAGCACGATTCATTTAAGATATCTCCTCAAAATATTTGTTCTCCCCAAAAATTATTTCCCCCTCTCCAAAAATTAAATGAACAAAAATTTATCTTCGGCGCGGGCACCTTCGGACCCAAAAAATATTTCCCCTCCAAAATTTTAATGACCAAAAATTTAGCTTCGGTGCGAGTGCCTTCGGCCCGAAAAAATATTTCCCCTCCAAAATTTTAATGAACAAAAATTTAGCTTCGACGCAGGCACCCTAGGCACTCATAACTCGTGCCCTCGAGCACGGTTCATTTAAGATATCCCCTCAAAATATTTGTTCTCCCCAAAAATTATTTCATCCTCCAAAATTTAAGGAGCATTTGGCGTAGGCGACTTCAGCCCCAACTGTATAGCCAAACATTAAAGTTCATGTCTGCATTGACTTGACTAACAAAGATTAATACACATCTACATTCACATGATAATTTCGTTTCCCCTAATCAAATGTTATTCGACTAACAACGTATAATAAGGGTATCTGTCAATGTGTCATCAAACAAACGCCAGATTCAAACATGTCTTTTAAATGCAACAACCAACATCTAATTTAATTCGATCACGATTTACTCGCCTACACGTCCTGTTGTTTCCCACCGGGAACTCACCAACTAAACAATAGCTAAGCACTCATCATTAACAAAGTGATTAATTAATTAAAACAAAAACAAACTTATAAAAGTGACGAAGTTTGATGACATGCAAAGTAGGATGTATATATTAAACATACATTTCTAAAGCCATCTCACTTCAGAAACCAAAATAAAAAAATATGAATTCAGAAAAACATAAATACATGTCATTGTGTAACAAATAAAAGTAAAAGCAATTGATTACAATGTTTATTTCCATCTTTTTCATTAGTTTCATATAGATCAAGCTATGAATCATTAAAAAACTCAGGAAATTCTTTTTCAACTTCATTCCTTATGATTACTCTGTTGCAGCATCAGTTTCTAGCTCTGCCTCCTCTTTATCGCTCTACATCCGCTGCTGGGTCCGTCAGTACTGTCTCCAGTGGCACAATAGGATCACCCAAAAGCTTCTTCATGGAAGCAGCCTTGATGAGGTGATTGTATCTTTCCTTCTCCTCGAACAATGAGGTGATTGTATCTTTCCTTCTCCTTGAACAACTGTGCAAAGTGGTGCTCTTCCTTTCAAAATGGTGCTTCTCCTTGAACCATAGAAAATACAGAAATTTAGAGTGCATCCAAGTTCTTCTTTTGCAACTTTAACAGTGGAATTAATTGGACAACAAAACAAAAAGTTGACAGAATGATAAGTTCCAGTTGACACATCATAACATAATCTATATAGGTTGATTATAAGTTAGCATCTATACATTAATTTCCTTTCTTCTAAAATATTGCTATCAATGTATTAATTTTCATAGCCTTTTTATAGCATTATCGAGCGGACAGTCTACTATACCTGCTAGTATAGCCTCAACGTCCCATCCTAACAACGAAATCAATTGAGATGCTTCTTACCGCATTTTATGGCACATCACTATGGTTTGTATTCTTACCGCATTTTATGGCACATCACTATGGTTTGTATTCTTACAATTAAAAGTCTTGACACTGAACTGAAGATCGGAAGAACTTTCCAGCCAAAAGGAATCAGGTGTCCTACCCATGAGAGAGAGGCTCATTCCATCATTACAAATCTTATTATAATTAGTACCAACTAAACTCTTTGATCCTACTGCATGTATGGCCACATGAAAAGCACAAAAATTTGACTTTATACACTGTACATATCATCATAGTTGAGTATGTATACCTTTAAACCCGACATTCTTGACAATGTTTAATTGCGCCTATCACCCTTTCTGTGAACAAACTTAACAATGCTTCCACATCTCAAAGCCTCATTAATCACATGAAAATTTTACTTAATAAATATCAAAAAGGAAGAAAACACTAAATTAAGTTAAGAATATAAAAAACATGATCAAATTAACAGAAAATTATCTACTGCTATTTAGAGTCTTGTTCTCTTGCTGATTGATTATGAAAATAGAGAAAAAGTTGCCCTCACCTGTCAGGAAAGAGTGATGCATAGATATAGTCCAAGAACCACTTACATATTGCATTATATATAGTAGATGATGTTATCATCTACACGACCGAGCTTATTATTAACACCAGCTTGTTTGACATATGTCTTCCAATTATAGACAAACGCCGTCCTCCAAAAAGAGGTGTTCAAATCACAATTCTAAAGCAACATATATGATGTAGACATTTACCGAAGATTGCAGGATTTTGAGTGCAAATTGAAAAGTTCATTCATAGTAATCAAAATAAGACGGAGAGTGGCAGTTAAGTCGACTTACCACAGATGCATCATCAGAAGACATTGAGTGAAGTTTCATGTTTGGTGTCATCTAAAGCATATCAATTTTAGTTGTGCAGCCCTTGTTTAATTGTAACCAAAGTCTTCATCTTCTACACTGGCAAAATTGTCGGGGATAGGACTCAAATCTAGTGCTCACAAAGAGGATGTTTGTTTCACAATAAAATTACTTGGTATAGATTTGAAGTTTGGAGTTCTGAAGACATCTCCTTGTGTCATGTCAAGACTGCCATAGGAAAATTCCTCACAGAGTAATACTGCCATAGGAAAATCCCTCATTCATTTAAAATATTCCCCAGTTAAAATCTTAAAGCACAAATAATTGTTATTTAGTTAAAAACATTAGTCCCTCAAAATTTAGTTCCCCAGAGAATTTAGTTTTCCCCAAAAATTTTAGCTACCCGCAAAATTTTGTTCCCCAAAATTTTTTTAGCTCTCTCCCAAAATTTAGTTCCCTCTAGAGAATATAGTTCAACCCAAAAAATTGGCTTCTCCCAAAATAGAATAATGGCATTCATCAACAAAAGAATCTAAGAACCCTTGATCCAACAAATAGAGGGTAGTTCCAACTTAAACTAAATGAAAAATCCAGTAAAAGAACCAAAAAATAATAGACCCCGATCCAACTTATAAAAGAACAAACTCAACCACATTCATACAACGTCATCAAATACATGGAAAACATAATAAATTTTATTTAAAATAACAGTAAAGAGTTTTTTTCCCTTACCCTTTCAAGCTGGACTGAATCGAACCCTTTCAAAATAGAGCGTAACCTAATTCGAGGGAGCCTCCACCAACAGAACCTCTAACCTGATTCGAGGGAGCCTCCACCAATAGAGCCTCCACTGCTCATGTGCCCCTCCACTGCATCGTGTGCTCCTCCCACGCTAGAGCTTCCACTGCTCGTGTGCTCCTCCACTGCATGAGAATTAAATTTTAGGCAATGTGAATATAATTTTGAAAAATAGTGATGAGAATTAAATCAAATGCTGTCGCAGAAAACAAATTCTTATTGTCTTTCCATCAAAGCTTATGATAACATGGATGGAAAACTGTCATTTGATACAACCACCAGTGTGACGGACATTTGAATTAACCATAAGTAGTATCCATTATATGGTAGAAGACCAGAATAAGACAGATTGCCTAGGAAACTTTGTTAGAAAGCAACTTGAATTCAAAAAACTACTTTAAGGTTCAGGAACCACCATCAAATTTAGAAATAAATTTCAAGACATAGCACATGCATTGCAATGTTCTTAAGATATATAATAGTAAAAGAATATTACAACACAAATGGTAGAAGTAACTCTGTCAGAAACCTAATGAAACTAATGGTTCAAGGAAATGCATCAAATCTGGAAGTAATGGTAATTTCAAGACAAATGTGTTGATATGCCCTTAAGATATTTAATTTCTTTACTAAACATTTGTTATGCTTATTTATGTGTGGGTTCGTTCATGAGCAAGCATGTTCATTTAAACTAAGGTAGTTACATGAGCAAGCATGTTCATTCAAAACCTTGAACCATCAATACAAATTTCATTTGCAGGAAGAAGTGTGTCTCACCTTCTTATACATTCACATGAGCAAGCATGTTTATCCAAAACCTTGAAAGATCAATACAAATTTCATTTGCAGGAAGAAGTGTGTCTCACCTTCATACAAATTTCATTCATTCAAAGAAGTGTGTATCACCTTCTCATGCAAGATGATTATGACAGATTTAGGCTTGGGAATTAAAGAGTTCAACATCAAGGAGATAAAATTAAACACTCCTAATGGGAGCGAGACACTACCCAGAACTAAATATAAAATTAACTGTTCATATGTCAAGCAAATTTGCAACGAAAGTCATGGAAAGTCATGGAAAGAGTCATTTGAAAGCCTGACCTTTCCAATCACCATATCAAAAGATATCACATGTTTGTATGCATCTTGAGCAAAGATGACAGGGGTTAGGCTTAGTTCTGAATGCTGTTTTGTTCTGTAAAAATGAGTTCAGAACAAAACATCATTATAAGTTGGCAAAAGATATCACTTATAATTAATTCACAAAACATCAGTATAAGTTCTATTAAAATGACCTAGATGTTAAAATTACATGAATTAGTTCTGAATTATGAAAAAATCTGTACATTTTAACAGAACTAATTCAGAACTTAACTAACACGTCTAATTAAGTTCTCTTTTGAGTTAATATGCATTAAGTCTATACATTTTAAGTTAATTAAGTTGATTTTGAGTTCTCAACATTGATTAGGCACCATAAAGTCCGTCAATTAGTTCTGAAAAAATTGTGTCTACTTTGTTCATAATATACAAATAAAGAATTTAATCCGGGTCATTTTCTGTTCATTTTGATCCCAAGTAAATAAACAAAGTTGATACAAAGAAAATAAACTTGATCCAAAGAAAATCTAGAAAGAAAATGTTGATACATTCATTTTGATCCAATGAAAATCTACAAAGAAAAAAAATTGAATTGAAAAGTCTTGGATCAAGTTGCACGGCACACTTGTGCCTAAACAATTGTTTTAAAAATTTGTGCAGGTCATAAACTGAAAAAGCAATATTAGGATCAGGGTCAAAAAAATGTTCTAATTATGATGTTGATACATTATGATATCAACTAAAATATCATGTTAAAGTGATACATTATGGTTGTAATTAGCCCAACTAATTAGCCCAACAAAGGTGATAAATTCTTTTCTTTTTGTGAATGAACTGGATCAAAATGAACTGAAAAATTGTATCAACTTTGTTCATAATCTACTTTGTTCATAATCTACTTTGTTCATAATCTACAAAGGAAAGAATTTGATCCGGTTCATTTTCAGTTCATTTTGCTCCAAAGTAAATAAACAAAGTTGGTACAAAGAAAATAAACAATTTGATCGAAAGAAAATCTACCAAGAAAAATGTTGATACAATCATTTTGATAGACGAAAATTTACAAAGAAAAAAAATTTGAACTGGAAAGTCTTGGATCAAGTTCTTTCATATGATAATGGCATGTTTGCATGTTCAAGTTCTCACAGGATGATGGCATGTTTGCATGTTAAAAATTTTAGTTGTTCAAGGATGTTCAAGTTCCATGATGTTGCCTCATAATTTGCATGTTTGACAACAGGATAATGGCCATTCCCAACTGCAAACGAATATGAGAACATGATAATTCCCAGAAATTAAATTAAACTAATATGAGAACTTGACCATCCTGGAACTGAAATAGTTACAGAAGCTTCCATTGTGCAAACAGTAAGGCAACAACTACTAAATTAGCATGGGGAAAACTGAACATAGCTAAAGTTCATTCAAACATTTCTCAAATATCAGTGAAAACTCTGTTGAGAAGCATTAACCAATCATAAATGCCAATTAGTTGACTTATCGGCCAATCCCCACCCAAACCCCCATCAAACTTATCATTCAAAAACATCCATTAATTGTATAATAGATGTAAATATTTATAGAGGATAAAAAAATTGTGGAGGATATGCTTTTCTAATACCGACTATGTGGCAGCTTTTGTTCCTTCATTGGAGAATGATATGCCTTTTAGCCACACCCATTACTTGCCTTGCAATTAAAAGTAATATAAATATTGTGCATATGAAATTATTAAATGCATTTCTTACTTACAGTTGAGTTCAATTCACGGACCCATGTTACTTCAATTTGTCAGTTTGATTTTAGTCACAATGCCATGTTACTTCATTAATTTGCCCAACTGATCATTTCTCACTTGCTCTTTATCTCCATGATGCTATTCATATTGAGGACATACAAAGAGTAAGCTGACATCTGCCTCGCCGCCACCTCGACCTCTCGGTAACCTCGCCCTGCTTCCATGATCTAGTTTTGGGATTGATTGCATTTCGTTTTCTAAGGAACATAAACACCCTCGTTCATAAAATTGAAATTAACAATTGAATACATCCCTAAAACTATTACATCACTGCATTAATTTTGAAACTCAAATCCCAAATCCAGTAAACCCAACAATGTGCTCTATTATGGTACAGAATGCTCACCAGGGAAAACTCCAATATTTGTGCTCTATTATCAACCATAATGCTCACCTGGGAAAACTCCAGCAACCCCTTTGGCTTTCTCAATCAATTCATCAACATGAAGAGCAACTATTGATTCATCTCTGTCCTGCCCAAGCAATGACAAAGATGGATACATATTTATTACCATTCCAAGTCTTTGTCCAGTTTCCTTAGCAATATCAAGCTGATCACCTGAAAATGTTATTCACATAAAAGGGAATTAGAATTACATGATAACACAGATGCTAAAATATTTTAGGCACTAACAGAATAGAAACATTACCCGTAATTATCTAGACATTGATACCAAGATTCAGAGCCCTACGAATGGTTTCTGTACTGTCATGCCTTGGGGGATCAAACAATGGCAATAGACCAAATTCCCATGGCCCTCCTGAGCTATCCTTGTTCTCATCAAGGACTTCATGTATATTAGATGAATCAGTGATGTGAGAAACAAATAAATTTTTATGCAAAACATTTGCTGGGATATATTGACAAACCTATCTTGCCACATTGATCGAATACCACGTTCGCCAAACTTCTCAATAACAGATTGGATCTTTTTTTACATCATCCCTGCATTTGCAGTGGGCCGCAATCTACACACATGTTAAATACATATGATTCAGACTTATACAATCAATTCAAATGTAAACCAATCTTGGGGGAAGACAAAGAGATGTATATATATGAAGAGAGATTTACATGCTTAGGAGCACCTTTGCTAACACGGTGCCAATTTTCATCAGCATCAATATAAGTTTAAAGCAGTTCATTTGTCAACTGGATTCAAGGGAAGGAAATGTGCATCACTAATACCAGCTTTAGCCTATGAAATAGGTAAAAATAACAATAATTTATACAGGCTGCAAAATAATATAGATCACAGTAAAAAATGGAAAGTTGAATATAGATCTGTACCTCCTTCGGGTCTGCAAGCATTCCAACCATAGCAGCATCAATAGCATCATGATTCTCAACACTTGATGCTCTTGCAACCAATAGTAGGACGTTGTCTTGTCCACACCTTTGGCAAACACCTCAACCAAGTCCTTGTTAAGTTCATTTCATGCCACTGCAAAGCACATTATGAGTGGTTAACTTCTTCACTAATCAACACATGAAACACATCTTTACAAACAAATGATCCATTTATGGGGATAAAACTATTGTGATGTGTTAATCAAAAAAGTCATACTAACCTCAAATTGTTCAAATGATTAGTATCGTCCACTCGCAAGCGTCTTCCTTACGGTGCCAAAGTCCATTGGATGCTATATCGTATCATAGTAATCTGGACCAAGAGGCCGAGCATTGAGAATCCACTAAAACCTCACTCTACTCAAAATGCAAAGTGCAAAATGCAATACAACCTCGTTCGGACCAAGAGGCTGAGCAAAAACTCCATAAGTGGCCTTCCTGCAAAATCCAAAGAACAATATTCAAAATTTCAGAGTAAATTCAGCTCAAAATGAAACATACACATAAAGTGCATCTTTGCACTTCTAAAGCATATCTAGAAATACCTCCAGTGTGTTCCTCTCCGGCATTGGAGTCCCTGACAAAATGTGAGGTGCACAGACAATGACAAATGTGAGGTTCTCATAGCCCATAGCATATCCAGCAACATCCACATACCATAAAAATTAAAGCTTTTATTAAAAATATCTTATAGAACAAAATGAACAAAACTATCATAGACATTCTTTACTACTTACAGTTACTGTTAGTTGCTAGAACAGAAATCATATCATATTAAAGCTATAAAGATTCATTACCTCTCCTGTTGCATACCAAGGGTATGAAGAGTTTTGAATTGGTAGCTGCAAGCTTTCTATGAAGTACTTGGTGGATGTTGTCGGCACCACGCTGTCAGTATCACCACTGTATTATAAAACAATGTGTAAGTAGTGGTTAGTCAATCGGTGCAATTCTATAACCAATGCATAATTAGCTGAAATTTTTTACATTTTTTACGTTCCATAAACTCTACATCCAATGCAAAAAAAGCAAGATATTATATGCAATGTGATGCTCTTCATCGTTACGGCAAAGCATGGACCTTATGTTATTTAGTAATTTATGGCATAAACATAAAGAAAATAAGTCAAATATGTTACCCAAAAAAACATTTCTTTAGTAATATTTGGAAAGGTTGCTTACATGAAATTATTGAACTATAATTTGAGTTTTACATTAGAGCCAAAACTAAACTTTGTTAGTTCTATGAATATGTATATCTTCATGTAAGTAGTGTATCTCAAATCTCCTCACAAACACTTCGTTTTCAAAAACATTAGCAATTTTGAGTCAATGCTACATACCTGGTAAGCAGTCATGGCTGTTTCCATATCAAAGCTAATATACTTGTTGAGTATATGTATGTAGCACTTGGAAACATCCATAATGTTCAAGCAACTTGTTGAGTATATGTATGTGTTTTTCTAATATTCTACATAATGTTCTAGCAACTTATTACATTAGCACGCAGTAAATGCTACATTAGCAATTTGTTGAGTAAATGTATGCGTTTTTCTAATATTCTCCATAATGTTCAAGCTTTCTGTATGGTTTTACAACATTGCATCAGTTATAAACATTTAACTGGCCAACAATCCCAAATGCTCATTTCATTTCATCAAACAATTAGTGTGCATTATATCAAAAGGGGAAAGTTAACACCTTAAAAATAAAGGATGAACAGATTCAGTAAACAAAGGCAAATAGAGAAAAGAGTAAGACCCAACACGCAAAATCCAAAGGCCAAAGCCATTAGAGAAGAAATGATACATACAAAGCCATAAGCGTCTGTTGCTTCCAAAGTTCCAAAAAAACCAAAGACTCATCATTGGAAAAAAGAGCAACATGATTAGCTACTAAATCAAATAATTTAAATGTGCAGAGAATGAAGATAATGAACCATTATTTTGTTTGATATAGGAAAAATACAGATATAGCTTTTGGACAGATTCCGTTTGATAATGAACCAATATAAGCAAAAACACAGAAATAAGATTCAGTTTGATATCTGATGGGGGAAAAAGATAAGCAAAAACACAAAGACATCTCCATCTTCCCATGAAATTTTCGCATTTGAACTCCATCCATGTAAAATAAGATTCTAACAAAAAAACCCAGTTTTAGGAAAGCCAGGGGGCCCTTTTCTTGGGGATGATCCTTTTTTTCTTCTGATGAAAAGATAGCAGAGGTTCTTTTTGATGCAGCAAAAAAGAGAGCAGATGGAAAGAGAGAAGGGGAAGAGATTGTTTGTGGAGATGGAGAAGAGATCGCCCTAGAGGAGAGACCATCATATGGGGTTTTGTGGAGCTGCAGGAGAAATCGCCATTTTTGTGTGCTGGAGCTGCAAGATGAAGAAACCCCACGTGCTGATTGTTTAACCCCATGTTTAGTTTTCCCCCTATGTTTTGATTTCCCCCCAAAATCAAAATTTCCCCCCAAATTATAGATTTTGGACAACAACATGGGTTTCAAATTTTAAATTTTCTCATCTCCCAATTTTTGACATAACCCCCAATTTCTTATATGACATAACCCAATTTCTCATATGCAATTTCTCAAATACAAAATTTAACAAACATAATTATTAACAAACATATCCAAATTCTCTTATCCATTTTCTCTTATCCATTTTCTCTTAACCAATTTATCTTATACAACAACTCTTATCCAAAAACCCATGATAAGATCCCTGTTTTATAATATAGATGATATATATATATATATATATATATATATATATATATATATATATATATATATTCTATAAAACGCAACCTTTTTTGAATTTTGTCCCAGTCATAAGTCCAGTCATATGTTTTGTTTATCCCTGTCACCAAGAACGGCCTGAATTTACTCGGTAAATGGCTAGGATGTTGCCACGTACGTGAGTGGTCCCGCACGCACGCGCTTGAGAGTAAAATTTGAAATCACGTCTAAATTTAGAAATCACGCGCTTTCTTACGAGTCACGTCCCCATTTTTTCTCCCCCATTAAAAAAAGAAAAATTTGTTAATTATCCTCTGGCGGTTGGTTCCCAGCACTAAACGACTCTCTCTCTCTCTCTTCACTATCTTCCTCTAAGAGAAAACACAATCAATCAGTACCGTCCATTTGGACTCACATCAGCGATACGCGTCCTCGAATCCGACGGCTTGCATTGAGGCTGCTTGCATTGGGGCCTCTTGCAAACACAAGATGGTATTTTCTCAACAAAAAAAAATTCCATCAAAAAAAATTCCATCCATCCGAACCTGCTAGCGTTGAGGCTGATGAATCTAGCAAGGAGGAGGCTGGAGCCAACACCGCCTGCCAAGGAGGAGGTTCTCCCTCTCTTCGCCGTCTGCCAAGGAGGAGGTGCTCCCTCTCTTCGCGTGAAACAGACTCTGAGGTACGAATCCAGCGAGGAGGAGGAGGCTAGAGCCAGATTTCTTTGAGAAGGTTTGAGAAAGTTTTTGTAGGCTACAACAGCTATGTTATTTCCCTGGATCGATCCTCATCACAGACTCAATATTTAAATTTCAACATCTTAGGGTTTACATGATTCTATTAGCATCTGACCTGAAAAGAAACTCAGGTTGTCTTATTATCGAAATTGATTAGTTTTGCACTTTTGGTTTCTGATTTTGTGTTCTTGATGAACCAACAGAAATGGGTATTCTGGATTCATTTGATTTGGTGTTTGGTATTTTTTAAAATATTAGCTGCAGGGTTTCCTTCATTACATTCAATGTTCCAAATTAAATCATATTATATACTACATTATTTACTACCACCAAAGTTCTTTGTGGCGTTCTATTAAAGCTACTGCTAATTCAATATCTTCTTACTAATTAAGATCATCGTTTGACTCATTTTTGTCTACTAAAGTAATTTTTTTGAATCTTTTACAGGATGTAGATATTTAAAAAAGAACCTACATGAGATAGAAAGGTCAGTAGCATATGTCAGTGAATTATTTATGCAGAATGATCGGTTGTTTGTTATGAGTGCTTCCATGATTAATGTCAGATTCATTACTCTTATCACGCAATTTAGTGTTGTAGATTTTCTTACTTACGGTGTTAACTATTTCATACACGGCTAATGGCGTAATGGTATATTGGACACATACAGTCCCAACAGGAAAAAATTGCTCCTACATGGATGAATGTTTCACTGAAAATGAAAAATGATTGAGTGACAGAAGAAGTTTTTGGATGGGTATTGGAAATGTAAGTGCCATTAATCATACTTGCTTATATCCCATTTTAATATATACCAACAAACCTGTTGCTCTTTACTTACTGTATTTGTCTCTTTTGATGTCAACAACAGGTATGCATATGGTTTTGTTAGCGCATTGCATGGAGTGTCACATATTCTTCGCAAATATTTTATGATACAGGTAGAGTATGCTAATTCATATGTGTGTTTTTGTTTTGAACAATTTCTCCATCATATGGTACTATTTCATTCATGAAGTTTATGAGTGGTGCTTGAAAAAAACGTTGATATGCTTAATTTCAGCCTCCATGGGACTTGAAGGTGGGCAAATATTTATAATTCATTATACTTATGGATGCGACTACTCAATGCAGGAAAACTACATCCATTAACTCTTGGTATTCTTTTGTTTGTTTTATTGGGAGTTTCATGTATACTCATATTAAATCATGTATACTCATATCGAGGGTTAGACAAGGGATTCCTGCAGGATAAGATCAGGGGCCAATACCTTCAGGCCAGCATAAGAGTGAACTACTACCCAAAATTCATTATGATGCATCTATGATTTATTTTTTTCTAAGCATTGTGTTTGTAGATTTTTTTCTAATAAAATTGCATTTTAGTTGCATGATCCGTGAATGTCACATTATTTTGTGCGATCTACCTTTTTTTCTTAGTCATTGAATATCTATCACTGAACCCTTTTTCCTGGCCATTGAATCTCTCTTCCCGAATGAGATTCATAAATACATTAATATATTAGCTCGAGCTGACTTGCTTATAATAGGATGATGAAGATTTGGTGCAAGGACAGCAAGAGGCTGAAATGATGATTGTTGAGGCTTACACATCTCTGCTTCTTGCATTTTGTCAACTATCTTTGAATTTGTTGTTCTATATTCTAACCTTTTATCATGTCATATGACTAACATGCTCCATAATTGCTACCTATAGTGCTAATGTGTGTCAAGCCATTGCCAGCCTCTTACCAAATCACAATCTGGAAGCTCTTGTGCATGTGTTGGAACAATTTGTGGTCGATTGTCAAAATGACACATATATGATTTTGATATCTCAGTTGTGTTTCTGCATTGTATGTACATTACATAGTTTCTTAGGTACATTATATAATTTCTTCAGTATGGTCACACATGGTAATTAAGTATTTCCAGGCTCCCACGGTTATCGTTGCTCCTCACATGTAACAATAAGTTATTTACTTTTACCAAATGTAACCATGCTCTGAATTTTTTCTTTTGGGCTGTTTGATCTTCTTTTTAGCTAATGTTTTTGATATTTTGATGGAATTTGGTTAATGGGTGTTTTGATTTTGTTGGTAATTAATTCTTTGAGGGATGTTTTTGAGGAGATTGTTTCTTTTGGTTAATGGGTGTTTTGATTTTTCCTTCGTAGACATCATTCAAGTAATTCTTAGAATGGTTCTTCCTTTTGTTTTGATATTTTGCTTGATCTTCCATGAAAAAAGGCTGCTTCTACGGAATCGCCGTCTCCCAAGGTGGTGGACGAGGATAATTAGTCATTGACGGGGTCGGGGACATGGCCAGCTCTTGCCGATGCGAAGTATCAAATATCTCGATGGATTCCTCTTTGACACCCTCTTATTCTGATCTCCAACTCTATCAATGTATTTCTTCTTTTTAATTTTTTGACTTTTCTATGGCAGTGCTCTTAAGAAGGAACTGAAGAAGAAGTAAGAAGACAAACACCTTAAAGAAGAAGCAAATAAAACGAAGGTAACACTTTATTTGCTTATTTTTTTATTTTTGTTTTGCTAACGCTTAATTGGAAATGGTGTCTTAATTCTTGCGCCAAATCTCAAGTTTCAACGGCAAATTGTGTTATTTTTAGTAGGATTGTTTGCATTTAGACAATTGACCTGAATTTTAGTGTTTAAAATTGATTTTGAAGGGTTTAGTATTAATATCAAGCAGGTAAATTTGGTTGGCTATTTGTTCAACTCTTATCTGGGGAGGTTGGAAATTAGTCTAATTTTACAGTTGATGCTAAATGAAGTATCGTGCAACCTATGTATCATTTATTTATAAAAAATATTAAGTTGGATTGTCCTGTTTTCATCTCATCTTATTCATAACAAAACATTTGACAAAATTGATTTCCTGACTATGTAGTTTATTATTAGCCAATACTACATGGATGGATATTGCGTAAAAAATAAAAAAAATTCTAGAATATTAAAATATGATGATTCTTAATTTTGTGACATTAGTGTTCGAACTGGTGATGATTTCTGAAGGTGAGAAGGGCGATGATTAGGGAACAGATTTCTGTCGTTCAGAAGAGATTAAATTTTCCTGAGAAGGTTCACGACATGTTACTGCTTGAATCTCAACCACGTTTATTTCTGATTTTCGTTTTTTAATCAGTTCGTCATCGTCGTCGATGAAAAAAAAAACCGTGAGCAACTCCCTTCAGAATTTTGGGTAGGGGTGAGTGCATGATGTAAAAATTGTACAACCTTCAAGAAAGCTTAAATTACGTTTCATATTCTCTTCTTTTATTTCTATGGCAGCTTTCAAGTACTTTTATTTCTGATTTCTGATGTTATTTGAAAGCTTCCATATTCCACGCTATAAAACTCCAGAACCATGAATAGTTAGTTACAAAATATTAAATTGCCTGCTTAGATCAGTATGCATTGTGTACCTTCCTTTCAAGAGCCCGAACTTGATCTCGGTTGTGTTCCAATTCAGAACTCTAAAAACCAATAAAGTAGAGAATAAGACCTGGAAAATAATCCAGTTCCCCATGGGAATAATAAGAAATATGGACTATGTTTGATACAATAAAGAATCGTACTGAAAAGTATTTTCTTAACATCACGCCCTCTGTGAAGCCTAAGACTATAGTGGCAATTCATAGCGTGTATGAATAGGAGCATAGAAGAAATCTGGATAATTGATGGCTTCATGTATGAAAAGAGTTGACAATAAAATTTTCTTTTGCAAGTGATTCCATGTACCAATAAGTTAGGGACTCAGCATTCGAGTTGTATAACGAACATCTTGCCTGAATAGGAGCATAGAAGATATTTGGATAATTGTTGCCTTCAGTTGCTACTTGATTATGTATTTCTGTTGAGGCCACTTTAGTGAATTGATTCACAACTGGTAGTTATGTGATTATCATCGACATGCACCCATTGAGATGGGTTTTCTATTTATCTTTACAGCAAGTTCTTTGGAAGCTAACTGTAATCTACTGAATACTGGAGAATTGATGACAATAAAGTACTACATTGGATGTTGTAACATCAAAGCAGACATGCTTGACAAAAAGGTTGCTATTTTTGAAGGATGGCGAGAAGGTATGCAGTATTCTATGAAGTACATATGTTGATAGATCAACCCTTAAAATGTAACCTTAGAAATCTAAACTGATTAGGATGGCTACTCAGTTATGGGGTAGAGCTGAAGGAACACGTGATCCGCTGTGTCACTTACCCTTCCACCAAATGGGCACGTATTGGTGGACTTTATGGTAGAGTGTATACTTTTGAAGAGGGAAGAATGTGATGTCTACAAGGAGACCGAAGCAACTAAGAAGGAAAAAGGCACTGATCTTTGGGTCTTTAAAGTAGATAGAATGTCTGACCAGTCAACTAATGGGGCAGTGACTAGCTTCGCTAATGAAGTAATAAAGTATTCATTTTGTTTTAAATTTAAATCTGTTACAATGAAATTAAATTTAAAGAAATCGAGGCAGTGATTTGCTGAGCCAATACATCGAAGGCTAAGTGAGGTTAAATCTAAAGGAACTCATAGTTTGTTGTGAACCATGTTAGAGGGGAGTATAAGATGTGAGAGCAGGGCAGAAAGAAATATATTTTGAAGGTCCGAAAAATGCAGTTAAGGTTTATGCAAAATAATATGGTACATGTGCGAGTGTTGGATAACTCCAGAGCCAAGGCACTATCACAACTAGCATGAGCCAAGGCATTGTTAAATATGGCATTACCTGTTACTCATAAGTTGGGTTGAACTATTTTTATTAAGCACTGGCCAATATCCTTTTAAACCAATATGCAATGCTAAAATCAATCTAGGCTAAACATGAAATGCTTGAGCCCAGTTGGCTACCATTACTCAGTTATATTGAATCAAAATTTATTTGAGTTGTACCTACATAAACCCACCAAGTTTTAGTGCTTGATAATCCCACTCAAATATGAACAGTGCATCATTACATGACAATCCTAAGTCTATCTTATGTTGCATACGTTGTTCAAATTTGTCATATATTGCATACACAATTTTATATGAAAAAATTAGATATGTGCTTTTAGTAAATTTGCTACATCAAATTCGTATTGGATAAGTGATTTTATATATTGGTTTTATTAGACCAAGAGTATCTCCATTGTGCTTGAAGTTTGCTCAAACTCCGACACTCCCAGCAGTTCTCATGACCATATCTCCTGAGCTCGAGTTCTTTCAGTCAAGCTCCCTATGAAAAGACAACAATTATATGAATAGGCAGCAAACATAGATTATTCCAGATAAGTATGTGCAAATAAATGTGTGCAAAATAAATATGTTCACATAATTTTAAGCAATGTAGTGAACTTGCATGTTCTGCAATGAATTCAAATGTGTTTATGCAAATGATCAATGAGAGCCATCTTAGTTGTATGCAATGTATATATGTGACGTGCAAGTAAATTTTGCAACAGAAAATGGAAGTTTTCGGAAAATTTTTGCAGGCTGAAACTGAACTGATGGTATCAGGTGTAAATAGATTCAATGTAATGCCTAATAACTATGTTAGAATTTGCATAGATAGCGTAATTCATTCGTTTTCTGGACTAATAGTAACATTTAGTTCTGAATGCGACGTCACATTATGCTTAAACATGCGACGTCCCAATCTCTTTTAATAAGCAAAAGTTTAGCCTTATGCTTGGCCTATACAGCTAGAGAATTCCTCTTTGGGTACCAAGCACATGTTAACCATGGCCATTCTTCACCAAACAAAGAGGGGTTGATTCTTATTATAATTACAGTGGTTCATACGGCTTCAATGTTATGTTATGAAGCATTATATTGAAATTTTCTTTTAATTTATTTTTATTATCTATTTCAAGTGCCACCCACCATGTTTTTTGCTGACTGGAAATGTTGTTTGTTTTAAGGTATAAATAATTTCATTTTATCTGAAATTGGCAATGATATTTGACTTGGATGTACTTTTTTTGGGTTTATGGTGTTTGTGGCGAAATTTTTTAACCAATATCAAATAATCATACAATGTAATTTATAAAATGGGCTAAATTTCCTATATCGATTTAGAGATTTTTTAACATAGTTATGTGTTTCATATCCTTTTTTCCTCTGCCTTAATAATCCAGGTATATTCATCATCAACTTGGGGAAAACCTGGGAGAAGCTACAGCTTACCGCCAGGGTTATCGTTGACATTGAGAACTCTCAGGACATCATTATTCAGTCTGCAAGGCCATATGGCCAAAGGGCTGTATTGAAATTTGCACAATACACTAGCGCTCATCCCATAGGAGGGAGACACACGCCTGATACCTTCATAAATCAGCTGCAGACATATTTCTGTGAACACCGGCTCCTTATCCTCACCGACCCTAGAACATTTTAAGTTGATTACTTAATGGTTGCTTAATGATTTTATGTAGATGTTGCTATTTTCAAATGATACTCTTGATTATTTGCTTCAACTCCGTACTTTAGAGATTTTCAATCAGTGTGTTTAAGATTTATTAGAATTGACTTAACATTGTTTTTAACAGGCATTGGACAAGATCCGATTTGAGATCCTTACAGACAAGAGCAAGCTGGATGGTAGCCTGAGCTCTTCATTCACATCGTGCCTGATATGCCCAGCATGTACATGCTCCAATATTTTGATGCATGTAGCTTGTAGAGATGTTGATGCATAGGTTTGGTTTTAGATGAATTTTTTGCCTGTACCTGCTCCAAAAATTTGATGCATGTAGCCTGTAGAGATGTTGATGCACATGTTCCGTTTTAGATGATTTTTTTGCCTGTAGAGATGATTTTTTAATTTGCCTGCTAATTAGTGAAAATGGTAGGTCTTGGTTCTTCATCTTGCAAAATTCTGTTGTTGATGCTATTCTATCATGTCTTGATTCCTTATATTATTTGGGCATTTTGATGTTGAATTCTGATATCATTTTTGATATTCTTTGTTGCCTGTTGATATGCTTTGGATACAAAAATTGAGAATGGCATCAATAACATGATGTTGTTGATATGCTTTGTTGTGTTAAAAATTGAGAATGTTTGCAGAGGATACAATTTTTGATATGATTTGTTGCATAAATTTTTAACAGAATGGATACAAAAATTGTAGCATGATGTTGCAACTGGCTATCATATTGTCCTATGTGCCATGCTATTGTATCCGTTCAGTTGCAACTGGATTTCATATTTTAGCATGCTGTTGTATCAAAAATTGAGAATTTTTGTAAAGGATACAATTTTTGATATGCTTTATTGCAAAAATTTTCAACATGATTTCATTTCCAAATTTGTATATTTTCAACATGCTTTTATTGACATGCTTTCATGAAATCCAGATTGTATCACTTTCATATTTATTTAACAGATTTCAGGCATTAATATATTTGAATTTTGTATCACTTTCGGATTTCAGTCATTAAAATATGTTAGTACATTAAAATATGTTAGTGCTGATTGTCTGAATTTCAGCAACTTATACATACATTCCAAATTGTTATTGTACCATTGATAATGAAATATTTTAATTTCCAAATTTGGACAATCTGCTTTAACATATTTCAGTAAATTAAAATATGTTAATGCCTAAAATTTCATCTTCTACAAATTGTATATCACTTTCATATTGCTAATGAAATATGCCTGAAATATGGACTCTACGTAGAGTTGTAGAATCTGGAATTGTCGTACGTTTTAATTTGGATTAGTTATTTACTATGTATGTAGGTGATCTTTGTTATTCTTTGATTTACATTTTGATTTTGATTTTGATTTACATTTACATTTACATTTACGACACTATGTCATGCTCTGTGGATTCCATTGGTGAATTGTTTGACGTTGTCAGAGATTCATCAACTGGATTTTAAGGAGAAGCCATGAGACAAGATGTAGAGCTTCATATTGTAGAAGTTCCCTTCATTGGCGATCGATTTGGATATGATTCATCAACTTGGAAACTAATTTTTTGATGTACCTTTTGTTTAGTTGTTAGAGAGGGTTATGATCAGTTTAGTGGTATTGTTGATTTGCTTTTGTATTGGCAATTGCCAGGGATGGTTAGATTTGGAGTATATAACTATATGCAGCTACATTTGGAATTATG
The DNA here is from genome assembly GCA_030789695.1 of Scilla litardierei. Lineage (NCBI taxonomy): Eukaryota > Viridiplantae > Streptophyta > Magnoliopsida > Asparagales > Asparagaceae > Scilla > Scilla litardierei. The sequence goes on along the minus strand of CM061131.1, from coordinate 82,881,326 downwards.
AATTATGAATTTTGTTATTGATTCTACTAATGTTTATGTTATGGCTTTGGTTATGGTATGGATTTTTGTCTTGAAGTAAAAAACACACAAGTACAATGATCCAAGATAAGGTGCATATTGACTTCCTCATATTTAGTTGCAAAAAGAACCATAAAAATCTCTACACAACAAGTTATTGTATTAAACCGTTACTTTAGCTTGCAGTTTTTACCGTCTCCGTCTAAAGTAACAAAGCATTGGGCATTAAAAAACTGCTCTTATGTACAATAATTCACAACACTTTGCTTCTCCTGCCTTGATTAACATGAGGGCAACATGGGTTGATACAGAATAAGCTCAATATAAACAGCGGGAGATCTTATGGAATATTTTTGTTTTGCCAGCAACGTGTGTATTAGGTACGTTCATGCATCTTGCAATGATCTTAACTTCTGGCTCGAGGCTGGGAAATGTCACGACAGAATACGAAGAAGATAACTTGACAGTAACACACAAATATATGAAGTAAGAGTTGATGACTTTTTTCAAAATCATGAATTTACGTAAGACTGCCTACACCTATTCAGTAAGTTTGCTTCATGCAATATACACAGGCTTGCTCCAAACTTCTGTTCTATAAAAAATATGTTCATGTGCACGTCTAAATTTTGGGGGAACTAAAGTTTTTGAGGGAAATTAAATAAACAAGGGGGAAACCATATTCTCTTGGGGACTAAATTTTGGTGCTTTAATTAGTGCGGTTGATTTAAAATTATGGGACCAAGCTTTTGAGTGGGAATATATTTTAAATGAACCGTGCCATTTGGACATGGGTTAAAACGTGAGGGAACTAACTTTTTTGAGGAACTAAAATGTTTGAAAACTAAATTTTCTTCTGAGTTACTACATTTTGGTTGGAATGAATTTTTTTGGGTAAACTATATAACACTTATTGCGATTTTATTATTGTTTGTTTAAAATTAGGGGATCCAAGATTTGGAGGGATGAATATTTTAAATGAATCGTGCACTTAGGTCACAAGTTAAATCTAAAGGGAACTCAATTTTGTGGGAAAATATAAATTTTGGTGTAACTAAATTCTCTTTGGGACCTAACTTTCCTGTGAAACCAAAATTCTTGGCAGAACTAAATAACAATTAGTGTGCTTTAATTAATTTTGGGTAACTTATTGTGCTTTAATTATTGCTGTTTGTTTAAAATTATGAGATCCAAGATTTTAAGGTGTGAATAACTGAATTTGGAGGCACTACATTTTGGGAGAAACTAAGTTATTTGGGAGGAACTAAAATTTCTGGGATGAGCAAAGTTTACATGGGAACTAAGCTTTTGAGCGGGGGACTATCTTAAATGATACGTGCCCTACGGGCACAGGTCATGCTGTCATGTACCCGTAAACTGACTGTTATCATTGGTTTCGCATCCCGGAAGACGACCTTCGTCGTGCCCTATGGGCACAGGTTATGACTAGTATATATATATATATTATTGCAGTTTCGTCTTACGTGTCACACATTGTTTAATTGCTTATCATATCTGTGTGATGTTTGGGTTATTGGATTATTCATGCTATTTCTGATGTGATGCACTTATGGGACTAATTTTTTTCCGTATATCTAAAATGTTGATATTGGACTTCCATTCCTCTATTCGCATAAGTTTATGATATGGGTTTATGAGTTTTGATTCCATATATCTTTATACTCATTGATTGTTGTTAGTTCATATTTAGCACGATTATTGTTGTTGTTATTTACTCCCACCTTTTTGGATAATGCCATAGGGGGAGAGAAATAAACATACAAGATTCATAATGAATGTGCTAGTATGTGCTAACACTTTGAATCTAAGATTGAAGTTGCCTTAGATTCAGGGGGAGTAAGATTACATTGAATAGGGATTTTTATTTCCTAGATTTCATGAATTGAATTCACTTATATCTTACTCATTTGCTTCAATTGATATGTAGCTGCCCAAATATTTGTTGACTAACTTGATTGGTATCTATGTAGGGGGAGTAAGTTTTCATAAAGCACAATTATTTATCTTTTTGTTTATGTTTATTTATCATCATCAAAAAGGGGGAGAATGCTGAGTATTGGACTTCTCCCTACTTGGTGTTAATGATGGGCAAACATAAATACTTGTGACTAATCCCCTATTTTGCAGTTATTCCATTGCATAAGCTTATTATGAAGATCTACTTGCAATGGATGACACTCAAAGTTCATTGTAAGCAAATGAAATGGATTGGATGATCGTTGATGATGATTGAAGCTCCATGAAGACTTCAAGCTCATACATTGGATAGAAGAGAGAGTTCGTCAATGTAAATTTCTTTTATCTCTTCTAGTATGTAGCTTAGAAGTAGAACTTTGTTGGAGCACTCACACACATCTTCAATTCAGTCTTAGGACATCATTAGATTATTCGTCCTTAGACTTGACGTGCGTTTATATTTCATATATTCACGCACGTTTTCTTTTGTGTTTCCCCGTGTTTTTCGCCGTCTTTTATTCGTTTTCTTGTATTTTCTCATTTTCTTTCACCTTTTCTTTGTTTATCCATGTTTGCAGGATTTGGCCACGTAGGGGACGTTTAACGATGATATCTCAAGTCCCCGGAGCAACGGGAGAAGTCACGCGTGATCCAGGGGGTCAAACAACGAAGAATTCATCTTTCAGCCCCTCACCCGGTCGGTTGGTCATCTCCAACCGATCGGGTGATGCACGCGTGCACCACCCGGTCTCAGCCGGAGCTCACATGGAAGTCACCCGACCGGTTCGCAGATCGGTTCAGCGGGGGCCTGTTCTCTGTTTTCTCGAGCAAAATGCCAACCGATCGGGTGACTCTCACCCGATCGGTTCATCTGTAGCTGAAGATGAGGAGTTGAAGACACAGGCACCAAACCGACCGCTTCACCCGACGGCTCCAAGATCCAACCGGTCACTCAAGAACTCACCCGACCGGTTCATGTGATCGGGTGAAAGCTCGCCGTTTTCTGTTATTATTTTGTAACTGATCAACCGATCGGTTGACTTGTCAACCGATCGGTTGATGCGAGAGTCTATAAAGAGAACCCCTAGGGTTCCAGAAAACGGGAGCTGCGAGTTTTTTACTGTTTTCTCACTTTGTGACGGCTGTAATTTCTGTTCTTTTGTAAGTTTTCGGATCTTCCTCAAATTTTAGTATTGTCTTAATTACTCTATTACTTCCGCATTACAATCGTCCGATTATGATTCCAACGGTTAATTTTTATTTAGATCGCTTTTTCATGGATTTTTGTGAGTAGTTCCCAAATCTGGGATTTTGGTGGAAACCCCTTCGGGGGTTCTTCCCGATGCGTCCATAGGGTTAGGAAATCGATAGGGATTAGGAATCTAACAGTTACGCGGGGTGTTTCATTGTCATCGGTGGGAAAAAGACCGCCTTTGACCGTTGGGCCAAGGGGGAATAAACTTGGCGGTTGACTCCCTAGCCATAGCTCACACCCATAGCGTAGACGTCGAATCCTAGCACGCGGGAGTGGCAGGATGAGACGTTGGGAGTTATCGTTGCGGGCTTAGTGCTCCCGGGATCGATCAGTGTTAATGGACACGGGAGTGCCCACTGATCGAATCCGGGAAGTCCGGTGTATCATCCTGGGCACCGACCGGAATATCGGGCCCATGGGATGCCGGTACCACTTTCAGAGGCAACGTCTCACCATTAGACCCTAATTCCGATCGCTATCCATACCCGTAGGCCGTATCGGCGAGAGTCTCTCATCGGGTTGGAAACCAAAGTCCCGGGTTTTCTTTCTTGTTGTTCATACCCTTTATTTCTTTCCGTGACAACCATTTACCGATTCGGGCTAGCTCGCCCCCCGGGGTGATTTTGGTCCTACCTGACCCAAGCATAACCTCGCCTCCCTGAGTTCGATAAACCCGCACCCTACACTAACCGTGCACTTGCGGTAAACGACACCGCGCCCATACCGTAAACAACGGGGGCGTCGGTCAAGTTTATGGCGCCGTTGCCGGGGAGGCAACGTGCTTGTTATTTTAGGATCTCTTGAACCCTCGTGTCTAGCTCACATCCCTACCTCGCGATAATTTTCGCATTCTCCTTTTTCTTTTTTCTTTTTCTTATTTTTATTTCTTATTTTATCTGTTGCTTTCCCACTTGTCGCTTCACGGGTGTTTGTTGTTTTTCATGCGCAGGAGTTCGAGGAGTCTTGACGACTTGATCCCCCTCGATCCAGAGATTAACGCCACCCTTAGGCGTTTGGCCGCCGAGAAGCGAAGAAGAGAGGATCCCGAATCCATGGAGGAGAACACCCCGCCGCACAAGTCCCTGTTGGAGTACTCGATGCCATCCATCGAGTCGACTTCCGCCATCCGTTCTCCAGTTATTGCGGCCCAAAGCTTCGAGCTGAAGCCGTCCTTAGTGACATGGATCCAGCAGGACCAGTTTGCGGGTGCACCCATGGAGAGCCCGATCGAGCATCTAGACTCCTTCTTGGAGAAGTGTGACACCTTCCGGATTAATGGTGTCACGACAGAGGCTATCCGTCTGAAGCTGTTCCCCTTCTCTTTGCGAGACAAAGCCAAGCAATGGCTTAGGGGGAAGGACCCCAACACTTTCAACACCTGGGAGAAGCTCTCCAACGCTTTTCTAACGACGTTCTTTCCTCCGGGGAAGACCATGAAGTTGAGGAGTGAGATCTCCTCCTTCTCCCAGGCCAGCCACGAGTCCTTGCATGAAGCTTGGATGAGATATAAGGAAATGCAAAGAAGATGCCCTCACCATGAGCTTCCGAAGTGGCAGATTATTAATCTGTTCTACAATGGGTTGAGGGATGACCTGAAATCTTCTATGGACGCCGCGGCTGGGGGTTCCTTCATGTCTAGGAGCGAGGAAGATGCCGGACATATTCTGGAAAATATGGCATCCAACAATGAGCAGTGGTGTGACGAGAGAGCCACACCAAGATCCGGGGGTATAGACAGAGTCGAGGACGTCGACAAACTTTCAAGCAAGTTCGACTTGCTTTCGACCCAGATCTCCGCACTAATGGTAGGAGCCGGTGGGGCCGGTACACAGCAAATTTCAGCGGTAGAATCCAAATTCTTTGGGGAATTCGACGGTGGTGACATCTCACCACCGTTGGATCAGGCGAGCGCACTATTTTACAACCCCACGGGAAATGCGCCGTATCCGCCAAGGACCAATTCCAACCCGGCCTACTCTCCAAACAACCGGAACCACCCAAACTTCAGTTACCGGCCACCTTTTCAGCCCTCGCCGCCTCAGCAGCCGCAGCAACAAACTTATCAGCCGGCTAGGCCACAGCAGAGTCAGGTTCAGCTGCAACCGTTTCAGCAGCAACCATTTCAGCAGCAACCTCAGCAACAATTTTACGCCCCCAGGAATCAGCAGCCATTCCAGCAGCATCAGCAGTATGGACAACAGAGGGCCGTCTCTCCGGTTGAGTCTCTCTTGACTCAATATATTACCAACCAGGAGAAGATCAATCAAAAGCTGGAAATGGGTCAGCGGACCCTCACGGACCAAGTAACCCAGCTGGGGTTACAAGTGGCGAACCTTTCAAGGTCACAAAACCAATTACCGCCACAACCGGAGGTGAACCCAAGGGAAGCAACCCAAACATCGGCACTCGTGCACGAGCACGCAAATGTGTCCGCTATCGTTCTGAGAAGCGGGACACAAATTCCTACTAGAGTGCCCCCTAGCAAACCGGAAGCACCATTGGTCATTGAGAGACCGATCGAAAAATCAAACGACGCCGGTGCTTCGTCATCAGATCCTATGACTCCGGAGGGAGTCTCTGAAGAAGAGAAAAAGAAGAAGGAGGAAGGGAGCCCGAAAGTGTTCAAACCCGTTGTGCCATTTCCACAACGGTTAGCTCAGGCCAAAATTGATGAGAAATATGGCAAGTTCTTCGCCATGGTCAAGGACCTGAGCCTGCAAATCCCCTTCCTAGAAGCAATCGAAACAATCCCCTCATATGCAAAATTCCTGAAAGATTTGGTGACGAGAGGGTCTAGAAAGGAGAAAGTAGTGTTGACGGCAGAATGTAGCGCTCTTATCCAGAGGGCAAATCCGCCGAAACTCAAGGACCCGGGGAGCTTCTCAATTCCTTGCACGATCGGGGCAGTAAAGATTCATCGTGCACTAGTCGATCTCGGAGCGAGTGTTAGTTTGATGCCCTTGTCGATGTATAGAAGGATAGGAATGGGTGATTTGGAGCCCACCGGTATGACCCTACAACTAGCTGACCGGTCGGTCAAATATCCGGTGGGAATTGTGGATGACCTCCCCGTTAATGTAAGAGGGGTGCATGTGCCAGTGGACTTCGTAGTCATGGACGTGCCTGAAGACGCACACACCCCCATCATCCTGGGACGACCTTTCATGGCCACTGCTGGCGTTTTGATTGATGTGAAGAACGGAAAACTTTCTCTAAACGTCAGCGGAGAAAAAGTTGAATTTGATCTAGGGTTGTCCATGAAGTACCCTGATCCCCCTGATGACCCTCGATGTAATTTGCTTGAGGTAGAAGAAGAAAAGGCCGTTGAAGAGAGCTCCTGGGAGATTCTCTTAAGAAACCCCCCCGATGACTTGGGGGATTTAGAAGACCAAGATGGCCCCGAGAACAAAGAAGCTACTGGAAAAGCGAGTGCAGCAAGAACGTCCCCTCCCAGGTTCCCCAAGGCTCCTCCTGCGAGGAGAACGGGGAAAGAGCCCATGGACCTCACTAAAGACGAGGTCCGGATCCTAAAGAAGATGGCGGAAAGCGCCAACACGAAAGAGAAGCCCCTGGATCCCAAGAACAAGGAGAGGGTAGTCGAGCAAGTATTTCTCCAGCCGCTGACTACTCCAAAGGCCTTCAGCTCCAATGAAGAAGAGATGCCAAACTTCGGGCATCACCCGTATCAACCACCGTGAACATCTCTTGCGGGCGTCGAGCCAACGACGTTAAACAAGTGCGCTTCATGGGAGGCAACCCATGTTCTAAAATTTTTCCCCATTTTTTAGCGTTATTTTTGACTTTATTTTATCTACTTTTTTTAAATAAAATCAGCCATGAGAACATCCGTTCGGGGACTTAGACAAATCTGTTGGTTTTTGCAGGAAACGAAGCCCCAACCGATCGGTTGATAACTCACCCGATCGGTTGGGATGTATCAGATACGTGCCGATATCTGTCCCCAAATGACCCGATCGGTTAAGGAAAGAAGAGATCAGGTGACAGACTGGTTGAGCTGGGGAGAACTCTCGGAAATTTTTGGGGAATATCAACCGATCGGTTGAGTTCGAGCGCGATCGGTTGAAGCGACCAGGTGAGCAGCCCTCAATTCTCAGGAAAACGAGTGGAGCGGCCAACCGATCAGTTAACAAGTCAACCGACCGGTTCGCCTGTAGCAATTCTTTGGCAAGAAATTTCGACCTAACCGTCAATCGATCGGGTGACAAGTCACCCGATCGGTTCGACTTAAAACCCTATATAAACCCCCCGACCACCCGCTCGTTTTCATCTTCACCCGATCGCCAAAATCGCCGTCGTTTCGCCTTCCTCTCCTCCCCAACGACCGATTCTCACTCCCCCACGTCCTCTACTCCTCCATTACTCCTTCCCTCCACCTCCTCCATCAATCCCTCCATCATCTTCAACCTCTCTCTCCTTTCACTTCAAATTTCTGACCTAATTCCCCCCAAACAACCCCATTTCGAAAATTCTTGCCGAAAGAGATCGCCGCGGCTCCACGCTACTCTCGTTGCACAGTGTGGGAACATCTACGAGCAAGCTTCGCCATTTCGCTTGGGTAAACTCGCTCCTAAGCTCATATTTCTATATTTGCCCTATAAATTGTACTTGCTCGATTTTCTTGTGTTAGTGTGAATCCATTGCTTTTGGCACTCATTCATACACGCACACTCACGCATGGCTAAGGATAAGGACAAGGGGAAGGAAATTATGCGGGAGGAGGAACCGTCTCGAAAGAGGCGAAAACAAACATGTCCCCCTTCTCGTACACGAGCACTTACACTTGGCCCTCCCTCGCCTGTTATCCCCCCTGTGGACCCAATGTTGGGCCCACACGGGTATATCTTTAGGAACCAGGAGCACAAGGATTTTTACCGTAGGCTCGATGCTCGAGGGCATCTATCTACTAAGTTCCCGCACACACAAACACTTGTCGATCTCGGTGTCTTCACCGAGGTCGAATCTCTTTTCGCTAACTTAGGATGGTTGGCCTTTCTTAATGCATCTGCCATATCCTACCCGGCACTCACACTCGAATTTCTCTCTACACTTGTTTGGGAGTCCGGGTCGATCATTAAATTCAGGGTGCGTCACCGTAGTGTCACCACAAATCTGAACACGATTAACGATATATTTGGTTTCCCCAATCTTGGGGATGGTTCCATCCGACACTACGGGTACACGCCCGAGTTTAATGTCGATCAATTCTGGTTCCGCCTCACGATGTTCCGTGACTATCCCCGAGGAAGGGCCAAGGCCTCCTCCATCATTCATCCTGTGTTTCGTTTGGCCCACATGATCATTTCATCTGCATTTTTCCTTAGGGACGAGTCCAGCACCGTGACTATCCCTGACCTCTTTATCCTTTGGGCCATGACTTTCCCTTTTGTCCGGGATGATGATGGAATTAGCTTCAGGGCCCCTACCGTCCCCATCCATGGCGGCGATTGGCTTGTTTACAAGCTACTCGAGATCAGCCGGGCCGGTAAGGGGAAGTTTTGTTGTGGGGGCATTATTACGATCATCTGCTCTCACGCCCAATTCAATATTCCCATCCCCAATAATCTTCCAGCTACAGCAGGACCCTCACAGCTTGATATTGATGTCCTGCGGCACATCCACATTATTAGACCCCACTCAGATGGCCGCTTCATCTTTAATTATGGCCACCCCCCAGCCCCTTACACCATTCTCCCCAACCCCGCTCGCATGACCATTGTTCTCGTTGGAGATTGGACCTTCCCACCTGATCCCGACTTCTTAGCGGGGTTGAATCTTCCTTTCCTTCCCACAGACGCACGCAGACCACCGTCCCCTGCCGCCCACTTAGGCGAGCAGGATATCCCTGCGTCTGGGGGAGATTTAGGGGCTGGCCCGAGTCGTCCTGTTTCTGCTCCGGGACCGATCACGTATGAGCACCTCTTTGCGGCCATTTCTGGCATTGTCTCCTGTGCCGGCATGACCACTGCCGCCGGCACCTCTTCGACCTTACCTGTCGGCACCACCTCTGCCTCGCGTCAGTCCACATCTTTTGGTCGCCGTCAGGTCTCTGCCCGTCTAGGTCTTGAGAGGGAGGTCGCTGCCCTTCGTGAGCTCGCCATGTCCTCTGCCTCTTCGGACCCATCACCATCCTTCTTTCTTACTCACCCACGTTTCCTCGCATTTGAGAGGAACGTGGCCGCCATTCTTCGCCTTCTCACTCATATCCACGGACCACCTCCACCTTCACCACCCCAGCGATCTTTTCTTCCACCCTCACACACATCCCCACATCCATCACCCCCTCACCACATTCTTCTCCTCCCTCTTCTAATCCCAACCCGGCATCCACTTCACCCCTCTCGACCACTTCCACCGCACCCACACTACCTCCTCCCTCCTCCTCCGTCACTCCATACGTGCGCCGGAGGAAATTGCCGGTGCGCTCCAGATCCCTCCCACCACCTCCCACTACCGTCACCACCGCATCTTCTTCCTCCATTTCTATTCCTCTCACCACCGCCTTGATCGCCTTCCTACCACCACCACCCACCTCCACCGACACTCCTCCCATTGTTCACACCACCGCTGCCCCTATTCCTCCGCCTAGTTCCCCACTTCTCCGCACACCCCCAGCCTCCCCCGACCACCCACCCACACCCTCTTCCGAGGAGGACGAGGACTCACCTTCTCCTGCTTCCTGATTTCTCCTTATTTGTTTTTGACTCCCCCTTGCATATCTCTGCATTTCATTGATCATATCATTTCGCTAGCACTGTCTGGTCTAGCTTGGGGGACGTCTATTTTGGTGTGCTGTCGTGTTTTGTTTGTTTTTCTCATTTTTGTGTGTGTGCTTGTTTTTCATTTTTTGAGTGTCGTGTCGTGTGGTTTTATTTTTATTTTCGTGGTGTTTGATTTTGATTTTGAACTTTCTTTCTTTTCCAGTTTCATCTATGTGTTTTCCTCGTTTTCATTTCTTTTTGTGTCAGTGCGTATTCCCCCCCATTTTCATTGCCCTCCCGTACTCACTCATATTGCATTGAGGGCAATGCAAACTTCACCTTGGGGGAGTCGCACTGTGTGCGTCGTTTGAGTCATTCTTTTTCGTTTTTGTGTCGTTTTCATCGTGTTTTTATTTTTTCTTTTCTTCTTTTTAGCTCTTTCTCCTAGAGATGAATCCTATGATGAATCGCCACAAAGTCACACACACCTAGCATTGCATCGATAATCACACTCACTAACCCTAGGATTTCGAGTCCACTTGCATTTCACGCATTGTAGGTCCACTTAGCTTTCTTGTGAGTCGTGTGTCGTGCCTATCTATTTGGTGTGCTTCTGCTTTGTGATTTTACTTTATATACCTGTCCAGGAATGACCCCTAGATTATCATGCTTCGATTTGAATATGCGGTATTTGTTTCTACTATATGCATGCTATATTTATATCGTATATTTCAATTCGCATGCGTCGGGATTCCACAACTAAGGACTAGGATAACCCATTTAGCCTATGCTCTATTTAGCGAGAATAGTTTCCTTTGCCCGAGTGTTTAGATTTCGACTTTTTTTTTGTTTTACTTGGTGCAAATCCCCTCGTCGTGTACCGTTCTCCCACTTGGGAGAGTGCACATGTGTATAGCCAAAAACCCAAAAATCCAAAGGAAAAATAGAAAAAAAGGAAAAGAAAAACCCAAAAAGAGAAGAAAAGAAAAATTTTGTATAGCCGAAAAGCCAAAAAAATATACAAATGCACAAAACCCAAAAAAAATTCCCATGTGAATATTTTTTCCTACTTGCCGAGAATAAAGGGAAGGCGATAATTTGCACCGAGTGTTCTACTCCACATCATCTCAACCCCCATCGTTTTCGAAAACACTTGGCTTATGAACTTTTTAGCTAGTATCTAGGCTATAGTGGCGTCATTTCCTTAACCCTAGTTGTGGAGTCCCTGACGCATGATATGTTTCGATTCTCTCTATTCTCATGCATGCTTGAACTATATATTCGCCGCTTAATTCAATTCGAATCGATATTTGGGTCGTATCTTGGATTTGTGTATATCGAGCCTCATATCACATTGTAGAAAGCGACACCATTTGCTAGCACACGACCGCACTCACTCGCGCTTCACCGCGTAGGCCCACGACACTTATTTGGACTCGTTTTCCTAGGTTTGGTGGTGTGATTTGGCGTTTGCTTGATTGGTGTGTCGTTTTTGATTTTGGTGGCTCTGACGGACGATCTAGGATTTAGAGTTTTCTTTTTCTTTCTTCCTCTCTATTTTTCCCTTCCGAGCTCCTATTCTCACTCGTCTTCCTCGAGGACGAGGAAGAGTTCAGCTTGGGGGATTTTGACGTGCGTTTATATTTCATATATTCATGCACGTTTTCTTTTGTGTTTCCCCGTGTTTTTCGCCGTCTTTTATTCGTTTTCTTGTATTTTCTCGTTTTCTTTCACCTTTTCTTTGTTTATCCATGTTTGCAGGATGTTGGCCACGTAGGGGACGTTTAACGATGATATCTCAAGTCCCCAGAGCAACGGGAGAAGTCACGCGTGATCCAGGGGGTCAAACGTCGAAGAATTCATCTTTCAGCCCCTCACCCGGTCGGTTGGTCATCTCCAACCGATCGGGTGATGCACGCGTGCACCACCCGGTCTCAGCCGGAGCTCACATGGAAGTCACCCAACCGGTTCGCAGATCGGTTCAGCGGGGGCCTGTTCTCTGTTTTCTCGAGAAAAATGCCAACCGATCGGGTGACTCTCACCCGATCGGTTCATCTGTAACTGAAGATGAGGAGCTGAAGACACGGGCACCAAACCGACCGCTTCACCTGACGGCTCCAAGATCCAACCGGTCACTCAAGAACTCACCCGACCGGTTCATGTGATCGGGTGAAAGCTCGCCGTTTTCTGTTATTATTTTGTAACGGATCAACCGATCGGTTGACTTGTCAACCGATCGGTTGATGCGAGAGTCTATAAATAGAACCCCTAGGGTTCCAGAAAACGGGAGCTGCGAGTTTTTTACTGTTTTCTCACTTTGTGACGGCTGTAATTTCTGTTCTTTTGTAAGTTTTCGGATCTTCCTCAAATTTTAGTATTGTCTTAATTACTCTATTACTTCCGCATTACATTCGTCCGATTATGATTCCAACGGTTAATTTTTATTTAGATCTCTTTTTCATGGATTTTTGTGAGTAGTTACCAAATCTGGGATTTTGGTGGAAACCCCTTCGGGGGCTCTTCCCGATGCGTCCATAGGGTTAGGAAATCGATAGGGATTAGGAATCTAACGGTTACGCGGGGTGTTTCATTGTCATCGGCGGGAAAAAGACCGCCTTTGACCGTTGGGCCAAGGGGGAATAAACTTGGCGGTTGACTCCCTAGCCATAGCTCACACCCATAGCGTAGACGTCGAATCCTAGCACGCGGGAGCGGCAGGATGAGACGTTGGGAGTTATCGTTGCGGGCTTAGTGCTCCCGGGATCGATCAGTGTTAATGGACACGGGAGTGCCCACTAATCGAATCCGGGAAGTCCGGTGTATCATCCTGGGCACCGACCGGAATATCAGGCCCATGGGATGCCGGTACCACTTTCAGAGGCAACGTCTCACCATTAGACCCTAATTCCGACCGCTATCCATACCCGTAGGCCGTATCGGCGAGATTCTCTCGTCGGGTTGGAAACCAAAGTCCCGGGTTTTCTTTCTTATTGTTCATACCCTTTATTTCTTTCCGTGACAACCATTTACCGATTCGGGCTAGCTCGCCCCCCGGGGTGATTTTGGTCCTACCAGACCCAAGCACAACCTCGCCTCCCTGAGTTCGATAAACCCGCACCCTACACTAACCGTGCACTTGCGGTAAACGACACCGCGCCCATACCGTAAACAACGGGGGCGCCGGTCAAGACTCCAATTCATTTCTTGTTTGATTGTGCTTGTATTGTTTATAACAGTCGACTGCTAAACGTTTTACAGTCGTCTATCTCAAAAACAGTCAATTGTATTATGTTCTACAGTTGCCTGTTATGCACAATCTTTTACAAACTAGTGTTGGGCTTCTCTATTTTTATTCCCATAGGTGACCCATAAACGATTCACAGGCGCCTGTCCAAGTGACAGTCGACTGTCTATCTTTTGCCCAAACTCTATTGATCTGTCTTTTACGGCCGGTTGACTTTTGTTGGATTTACAGTCGACTGTCCATTGGATCAGTCGACTGTTAATGCTGCATCAGTCGTCTGTCTGTGAGCCAATTTGTTGACTCAGCTCTCTGAAAATTCTCAGGGTTTTGACAGTCGTCTGTATAAGGATTTACAGTCGCATGTTCTGATTAACAGTCGACTAGTTTATCCTCATCAGTCGTCTGTCCTGTTATCTCAGAAGATTTCCAGAATTCTTCAACTTACCCATTTTACGGCCAGTCGCCTGTAGAAGGATTTACAGTGCTTGTTGTTTCAACAATCGACTGTCTATGCTTCATCAGTCGACTGTGTAATGCCCTATGAAGCTACTGCACAAGTACTAGAGGGGGGGTGAATAGTACTTTAAAATAATTAAGAGCGTTATTCCTAACTATTGTGCAAAACACAAACGACAATGCGGAATAAACAACAATCAACAAGAATTTACAAATGCAAACAAAGCATGTAACGGGTTCGGATCCACCCAAGTCTCCCTGACTTGTTACAGGTGATCCTACGTCCCAACCACCCGGATCCCCTCCGGATACTTGAGTTAGAAACCACTAACCCAAGATTTAGCACTATGAAATTCTTGTGAAAAACCTTCACAAGACCAAATCATACAAAATATGAATGTGACTCCCACAACCCCGGATCACAACCTCTCTCACAACCGAGAGACACAATTGCAATATCAATTGAAATGAAATAAAGAAACACTTACCACAAACTCCTATGCCTTGAGTATACTTACCAAGTTAGGGCAAAGAGGGATTTTGAGGAAGAAGATGTCACCAAACCCTAGCTCCAAGATGTTGACCAGCAATGGGAGCCTAGGGTGGAGTTGGTGACCTTGGATCAAAGCCTTTGGCTTGAATGGCTCATAATAGAGAGAATCTCTCTTGAGGAATATGGCTCAAGCAGTGAAGGAGAGATTCTTGGTGAGAAGAGAGAGCTTAGGAATAGCTTGAGAAAACTCCTCTCTTAGTTCTGAAATAACTTTGATAATGGACCTCTAACCTTGCCTCAAACGAATCAGGTTTGTATATATATAGGCAAGAAAAATCGTGCTAAAAATATTCCCAACGGTCATATTTCTGAAGCAGTTAGTCGGTCTAAGAAGGATCACTAACCGACTAGTTTCTCAACTAGTCGGTCGGTGATTCAACATGAACCGACTAACAGGTGAACAGCCAATAAAGATATTCCAGGCGATATGAACTAGTCGGTCTAAGAAGACTTGCCAACCGACTAGTTTCATAACTAGTCGGTCGGTGAGTGTTCTTTAACCGACTAAGAGTCAAAACAAGATAGGCTGAAATCAAGTTGAACTAGTCGGTCTAAGAACAAATTCCAACTGACTAGTTTCACAACTAGTCGGTCGACGATTGTACTTAGACCGATTAACTCGAAACAGTAGCTCAGGCTGAAATGAGGCAATGATAACTAGTCGGTCTGAGAAGGATTCCTAACCGACTAGATCGTCATCTAGTCGGTCGGTGAACCTTCTTTGACCGACTAATTGATCAATAGGGAATGAGCTGAAATGAGCAAGGACATCTAGTCGGTTCATGAAGAGTTGCCGACCGACTAGATCGTCATCTATTCGGTTGGTACTTCTACATGTACCAACTAAGATGCACTAGAAGCCGAGGGAAGAAGCGATAAGCTTCAGGAAAGTTTCTAATGGCTTCTAAGATAATCCTAGCTCTAAGATATGAGCGAAATAAAGATTATAATGTAAGTCCTACTCAAGGCTTAACATTCTAGTCTATGAAGCTAGAAGACATTAAATTAAACATGGCGAACCGTCTTCAAAGCTTCAATCTTCACTCTTGACTTCAATAATACTCCTTGAGCTTCAACGAAGCTTCAGGCACACGATCAAGCGTTTTGAGAAGTCTTGAGACGTCGCTTTTGATGTACGTATTCTTTTGGCAACGATCTCCATAACTGCGCTCACAGAGAGTTAGTACACGATATTTATGTTTGCTCATCATCCAATACCAAATCCGGGGAATCAATACTGAACATTCTCCCCCTTTTTGGTGATGACAAACCAACATAAATAATAATCAATAATAATGATTCAAATGAAATTTACTTACTCCCCCTGCATTGACGGCACGTTATGTTGGATATTGGACTCCCCGGATTTGGTTTTGGATGATGAACAAACATAAATATAATATGAACTAACACTTTGTGAGCGCAGTTATGGAGATCGTCACCAAATTCATATGAATATCAATTATGACGTCTCAAGATTTCTCAAAGCACGTGATCGTATGCCTAAAGCTTCGTTGAAGCTTATGGACCTATTTAGAAGTCATGAAGATTCGATTGAAGCTATTGAAGACGGTATCGTCAAGTTTAATTTATAGTCTTTAAGCTTCTTTCGTAGAATGTTAAGCCTTGAGTAGGTCTTACGTTTTAATTCTTCATAACGCTCATATCTTAGCTCTAGGATCTTAGTAGAAGTCCATACAATCCTTCCCGAAGCATCGCGCTTCGATTCGCGACTTCTTGTGCATGTTAGTTGGTTCAAGAAGAAGAACTGACCGACTAGATGGTGATCTAGTCGGTCAGCCAAGCTTCTTGGACCGACTAGTTTCAGTCAGTTAATTTCATGCACTCTACTGTTTACAGTTAGTCGGTCTACGTTGACTCACCGACCGACTAGTTTGTGAACTAGTCGGTCAGTGATGCTTCTTTGACCGACTAGTTGAGCTTTACTGTACATGCTAATTTTCTCCTGAGCTACTGTTTATCTTTAGTCGGTCTGTGCTCTTTGATCGACCGACTAGTTGAGCTTTACTGTACATGCTAATTTTCTCCTGAGCTACTGTTTATCTTTAGTCGGTCTGTGCTCTTTGATCGACCGACTAATTGAGCTTTACTGTACATGCTAATTTTCTCCTGAGCTACTGTTTATCTTTAGTCGGTCTGTGCTCTTTGATCGACCGACTAGTTGATGAACTAGTCGGTCAACTTTCCTTCTTAGACCGACTAGTTTAGTTTACTGTACTTGCCTAATTTTTCACCTATCTTACTGTTTATCGTTAGTCGGTCTAAGCTCATTTGGTGACCGACTAGTTGGTGAATTAGTCGGTCAACATTTGTTCTTAGACCGAATAAGTCTATTTTAGCCCAGACTTCAGTTTTATCTGTTAGTCGGTCCACGTTGAGTAACCGACCGACTAGTTGTGAAACTAGTCGGTCAGCTACTCTTCTTAGACCGACTAGTTCCTTAGTCTGTACTTTGATCTTTTCTCAGTTTACTCATTAGTCGGTTTACGTTAATTGACCGACCGACTAGTTGATGAACTAGTCGGTCGGTGATTGTTCTTTGACCGACTAGTTGGGTTCAGAAAAGAGCCGTTGGAGCTTTAATTGAAACGTTTTTCTCTCTCTCTCCTCTTTCCTATATATACTTGTTGGGCTGCATTCATTGCTGCTAAGGGCTGATATTATTGCAAGTTTAGAGATCAAGAGAAATCAATCCAAGCTCATTCAAAGCTCATTCATTCCATTCAATAATATCTCCTAACTCTTACTTCCAAAGAGAGATTCATTGGGTGTGAAGCCTTCTAAGCCAAGTGCTTGATTCTAGGTCACCAACATCCCCAAAGCTCTCCATTGCTGATCTACATCTTGGAGCTAGGGTTTGGTGCCACTTCTTCCTCAAAATCATCCTTGCCCTAATTCGTAAGCAATACTCAAGGCATAGGTATTTTGTTCGGTAAGAAGTTTTCTTATTTCATTTCATATTTGATTTGTAAGTTTCACTCTCGGTTGTGAGAGTGTGGTTGTGATCACGGGTTGTGGGAGTCACAAATTACATTTTGTATGATTTGACTTGTGGAGGATTTTCACAAGTATTTCATAGTGGAAATCTTGAGTTAGGGTTTCTAACTCAAGTATTCGGAGGGGATCCGGGTGGTTGGGACGTAGGATCACCGGGAACAAGTCGGAGAGACTTGGGTGGATCCGAACCCAGTAACATCTCTTGTTAGCATTGTTAATTTTATGTTTTCATTCAATTTAAGCTTCCGCAAATTGATTTGGTAGTTGTTTGCATTATAATTAGGAATTATACTCCTTGTTATTTTTAAAGTACTATTCACCCCCCCCCCCCCTCTAGTACTTGTGCAGTAGCTTGTAGGGCATTACATTTGGTATCAGAGCTAGATACTTAGCTATGTCTGCCAACGACAACAAGACCGTGCGTCCACCTTCCGACTATGGCACCTTCAGGAACCGTGAAGGAGCGTCTTCGGTGATGGAAGGACATTCCTCTACGAGGCCTCCATTCTTCAACGGTACCAACTACGGGTACTGGAAATGCCGGATGGAAACTTTCCTCCGGAGTGCATCTCTATGGAGGACCACAATGAAGGAATACATCGAGCCCGAAGAAGAAGACTTCGAGAAATGGACAACCGCGGAGGTCGCCGCTGAGGTAAGCAATGCCAAGGCAATGAACGCCTTGCAATGCGCGTTGGAGCCCGAGGACTTCAATAAGATATGCACATGTAAGAGTGCATATCAAATTTGGAACTCCCTCCTCATTCTACATGAAGGGACGAGTAGGGTAAGAGACTCTAAACTCGTAGTTGTAAACAAAGATTACGAAATGTTTCATATGCAACATGGCGAGAAGATGAAGGAGTATTACACTCGCTTCGTCGACATCATAAACGAGTTAGAGGCTCTCGGCAAATCCTACACCCAAAAGGAGAAGTGTTCGAAGCTTATTGAAGGACTTCCTTCTTCTTGGGAAAAGCGTACCTTCGCCATCGAGGAAGGTAATGACATGAATAAGTACACCGTAGTTCAACTAATGGGTACTTTAATGTCATACGAGGTACGCAAGGATAGCAAGCTCAAATTGCAGGAAAAGATGAAGTCCTATCTAAAGCAAGACGAGCCAAAGAAGAAGGATATTGCTTTCAAGGCCGCTCCATCCACATCCACATCAACCGATGATGACGACTCGGAAAACGAGTTGGACTTGGAGTCCATGGCACTCATGGCCAAGAAGTTCAACCGTTTCTTCCGAAAAGGTAATTATAAGAACAAAGCTAAATTTGGTTCTTCTAACGCCACTTCCTCTCCTTTTTGTTTTAAGTGCAATAAGCCAGGACACATGAAAGCGGAGTGTCCTCTCAACAAGCAAAAGGAGAAGTGGAAGGCACCAAAGTACGACAAATCCAAGAAGTACAAGAAAGGGAACAAAAAGGGACTTGTCGGAGCAACATTCACCGACTCCGAGGATTCCTCAAGCGGAGAGTCGGACGATGAGCAAGTGGAGCAAGCGCACATGTGCTTCATGGCAAGAGAGGAGCATGATCAAGGATCCTCCTCTTCCGATGATAGCGACGACGAAGGCGATGAGGTAACTATGGATGATCTTAGGGATGCTAACTCTCATTTATGGTCTAAATACACTAAATTAGTAAATAGATATACTAAAGTAAAAGATGACCAAGCTAGCATTCAAACCTCGCCTAAGACTATCATCACCAACAACGACACCGTTGTTGAAGAGTTAAGAAATGAGATTGTTAATCTCAAATCTAAACTTGAACATGTTAGCATTGATGATCCGGAAGAACATAGGATAGCGGATTTAACTTCTCAAAACTCGACTTTGAGTATTGAGAACGAGAATCTCAAATCTCGTGTTTATGTGCTCACATCGCAAATATCCAACTTGGATACTTCTATGCGTTCTCTCAAAGAGAAATATGAGAACACATTAGGCCGAATTAATAAATTCAATAAGGGTAAGGACCATTTGGATAAAATCCTAAGTGACTTACTTCCGGCCAATCACCACATTGGTTTGGGGTATACGATGGGATGTCCGTCCGAAGCGGCCACTAATTTTGTTAGGCCAACTTCCGGTGACTCTACGAGTGGTAGCAAACACTCTATTAGTAGTTCATCTACCAATGGTGCTTCCATATCGTCCACACCCTCTTTCGGAAAGAAACCCACTTTGGGTGGACCTCCAAAGAAGGGGCATGCTTATATGTACACAAATACCATGCCACGTAGGAACACACGTCCTACTCCACCGTCTCACACATATGATGATTTTTATGCAACACATTCGCGGGCACGTGCACACAATGTGAGACACCCTCATGCACGTGTTCCCTCACATGCATATGTTCACCCACAACGTCATATGAATAATTATCCACATGCACCATTCCATCATGTTCCTTATGCCTATCCACAACATGCATCACGTAGAAATCAACGTCGCATGCATGCACCCAATAGGATGAGGGCTCCCAAGATTTTCACAATTTGGAGCCCAAAGGACACAAGCATGGACGAAATACAAATGTATATGAATGCTTATTTTTCGGATGTTGTGCATAGTAGAAATTATGTGGGGAAGTCTAAGTCCAATTGGACTTGGCTTCCAAAGGTCTAATCTTTTGGACCCAATGACCTTGGGTACCATGATATGAAATTCTCTATCTTTAGGTACTCAAGGAAAAGAAAAAGAAAAGGAGCAACAAATTTAAATTTAGCTCCAAGGGAAATTGGACACTCGATAGCGGGTGTTCAAAACACATGACGGGTGACGCTAGTTTGCTCTCCGGAGTGGTTCCCATAGCAAATGGAAACCGCGTCGTATTTGGAGGCAACGAGAGCGGAACCATCATAGGTGTTGGTAAAGTAGGTAACCCATCTAAACCCTTAATTAGTGATGTTTATCTTGTTAATGGCTTAAATCATAATCTTATTTCAATAAGCCAACTTTATGACAAAGGTTACAAAGTTAGCTTTGTGAAAGGATTGTGTCATATTTTAAGAAAAGATAATGATAAATTATTATTTTCCGGCACTCATCATAAAGATATTTATATTTTGGATCTTCCTAAGTCTTATGAACAATGTCTCTTTGCCAACACAAGTGAACAACACTTATGGCATCGACGCTTTGGACTTGTGAACTTTGGAACACTTTATAAGCTTTCAAAATTAAATTCCATTAAAGGTTTTCCGAAGCTTGTTTTTGAAAAGAAAAGTTTTTGTGATTGTTGTCAACGTGGCAAGCTTCCTAAATCTTCATTTAAACCTAAGAAAAGCATTTCTACTAAACGGCCACTAGAGCTATTACATCTAGACTTATTTGGGCCAACTAGAGTTGCTTCCTTAGGAAATGCAAGATATGGACTTGTCATCGTAGATGATTATTCGAGATTTACATGGGTATTTTCATTATGTAATAAAAATGAAGCTTTTGAAAACTTCACAATTTTTGTTAAGAAAGTACAAAATCTCTTAGGAACCACCATTGTCACTATTCGTAGTGATCATGGAGGTGAATTTGAGAATGAGTCTTTTGAGACATTTTGTGATGAAATTGGTATTACACACACCTTCTCTTTCCCTCGTGCACCTCCTCAAAATGGTGTAGTTGAGAGAAAGAATAGGACGCTAGTGGAGTGTGCTCGCACTATGCTTGATGATAGCCAACTTGGCCATCAATTTTGGGCGGAAGCGGTACACACCGCTTGCTATGTGTTTAATAGAATACTTTTGAGGCCCGGCACTAAACAAACTTGTTATGAATTGTTGTTTGGTAGGTTGCCTCAAGTTAAACATTTTCGTGTTTTTGGTTCGAAATGTTTTATTAAGAACACGTATGGTAGTTTGGACAAATTCGATCCAAGGTCCGATGAGGGGATTTTTGTTGGATACTCTTCGCGTAGCAAAGCCTACCGGATATTCAACAAACGAACCTCAACGATCGAGGAGTCGCTTCATGTCTCATTTAATGAAGGATTTGTTCCAACTAGAATTTCAAATGATAATGATTCTATGGATGTTTTATGTGATTCGTTTGATAATTCTAAGTCTAATGATTCTATTGATTCTATTGAGAATAACCCAACTAACGAAGTTGTTGAGAATGTTCCTAGTGATCAAGGTATTCCCAAACGGCTTCATACCGTTCGTGACCATCCTCATGAGCAAGTCATTGGCAATATCTATGATAGTGTCAAGACGAGATCGCAAGTGAACTACTTCGCTCATTGTGCCTTTGCCTCCTCGATAGAGCCAAAGAATATTAATGAAGCATGCGAAGATAGCGCTTGGATCTTAGTCATGGAGGAGGAGATCATTCAATTCGAGAGAAATGAAATTTGAGAGCTTGTTTCATTGCCATCGAAGAACCACACCGTCATAGGGACAAAGTGGATCTTCAAGAACAAAACCGACGAAAACCAAGTCGTCGTCCGGAACAAAGCTCGGTTAGTTGCTCAAGGATATCGACAAGAGGAAGGTATTGATTTCGAAGAATCCTTCGCTCCGGTAGCTAGATTAGAATCAATTAGATTATTATTGTCTTTTGCATGCCATAAGGATTTTAAATTATTTCAAATGGATGTTAAAAATGCATTTTTAAACGGAGATGTTGTTGAGGAAGTTTACGTTTCTCAACCTCCGGGCTTCATAAATGAAAAATTTCCAAATCATGTTTTTAAACTAAAGAAAGCGCTTTACGGCTTAAGACAAGCTCCTCGAGCTTGGTATGATCGCCTAAAGAATTTTCTTTTGGATTTGAATTTTAAAATGGGAGAAGCCGATTCTACACTTTTTGTTAAGCATGCGAATAATGATATAATTTTAGTTCAAATATATGTTGATGATATCATTTTCGGTGCTACTAACTTTGCTCTTTGCGAAGAGTTCTCTAATGTTATGAAGGAACAATTTGAGATGAGCCACATGGGTGAGCTCAAGTATTTCTTAGGTCTCCAAATTCGCCAAATGGACGATGCAATCTTCATCCACCAAACGAAGTATACGGTGGAGTTGCTAAAGCGATTTGGAATGGAGAGTGCTTCCGGGAAAAAGACTCCAATGAGCACGACTACGCATCTTGACAAGGATACGGGCGGTAAGGATGTAGACATTCGTCTATATCGAGGTATGATAGGTAGTTTACTTTACCTTACTGCAAGTAGGCCCGATATTATGTTTGCCGTATGCGTATGTGCTCGTTATCAGCCTCAACCTAAGGAATCTCACTTAGTAGCGGTAAAACGTATTTTTCGCTATCTAAGTTACACTTTAGATTTTGGATTACTTTATCCGAAATCTAGCACATATGAGTTAATCTCATATAGTGATGCCGATTATGCGGGATGCAAATCCGACAGGAAAAGTACTAGTGGCACTTGCCATTTTATAGGAAATTCTCTTGTCTCTTGGTTTTCCAAGAAGCAAAATTCCGTATCACTTTCAACCACCGAGGCGGAATACATTGCCGCCGGTGCCGCGTATGCTCAAGTTTTTTGGATGAGACACACACTTAAAGACTTTGGTATAAATTGTGATACTTGCCCTATCATGGTTGACAACCAAAGTGCAATATGTCTTTCCAAGAAACCGGTACACCATTCCCTTTCGAAACACATAGATGTCCGACACCACTTTTTAGATGATCATGTTGCTAAAAAGGACATCATTTTAGTGTACGTTGAAACCCAAAAGCAAATCACCGATATTTTCACGAAACCCCTAAAGGAGGACTCCTTTGTGCGGTTACGTCGAGAATTGGGGATTATGGGTGAATCCGAGATATAGGATTCATGTTTCATTCAATAATTTTGCATGCTATTATATTTGGCAATATCTCATTCATGCTAGAATTATTGGATTTTTCGGGATTTTATGTGATATTTTGATTTTTCGCTCGATTTGTGCGTAATCGTCAAATTTTGAGTTTTCGATGTTTATTTGGGGTAGTTTCGATGATTTATGAGAGTTTTGCGATATATCGTCCAAGCGTATTGTGCAGAGAACTTGATTATCAAGTTTTGAACTCTCTTAGTTGGTTTCAGTTCAACCACCAACCGACTAGATGCTCATCTAGTCGGTTAGTAGAAGATCTTAGACCGACTAAGTCAAGCTTTTGGAGTTTCCTCTTCATTTTAACTCTTTAGTCGTTTCCTGTTCAGTGACCGACCGACTAGATTGAGATCTAGTCGGTCAGTAAATGAACACAGACCGACTAAATCTTGTCAGTAAATCTTGGTTTCAGCCACTGTTTGCAACTAGTCGGTTCAAGCTCATTGACCGACCGACTAGATCGTGATCTAGTCGGTCAGTGCTTGAACTGTGACCGACTAGTTGTGCCAGGGACTGTTTGGTCATTTGCGATCTCGACCGACTTAAACCCAGTTTAGTCGGTCTGTTCTCATTCTAATCAATCCAAAGCCTTTCTCCCCCAGCTCGAAACCCCGATCTCTCTCAAGAGCCTTCGACTTCCGATCGATCTCCGGCTGTTTTCCGGCCATCTCCGTCGATCTCCACCATCGGCCCCTCCTTCTAGGTGATTTCCTCTCCCTCTAGGGTTAGTTTTCCATTCCTAGTTCTAGGGTTTGTTCGATTTCTAGGGTTCTTAGGGTTTAAGTCTTTTTCGGCTAGGGCTTCTTTTGATCTTCCTTGTGCCGTGTCTTGCTTCGACTATGGCAAGAACACGTATCCCGATCACTCCATCTAGCCCCTCGCCGATGACCGTAGATCAAAACCCTTCGGATCCCGAGCATCCAACCCCTCCGAAAAGTCGAGCCAAGACCACCCAACCTTCGTCGTCTTCGCCTCCTCTCAAGAAGAAGAGGACGATGACCGCCAAGCCTAGAGGTCAACCCAAGCCCAAGCCTAAGCCCAGGACCAAAGATCTTGCCTCTCGTTCTTCATTCCATACTCCTACCGATTCCGATACGGAGTATCACCCCGAGACAGAGACTCATAGGGAACCCACTCCTCCTATCCATCCCGAGTCTAGCACCCACCCTCGTACGTCTACCCGAAAGCCTAAGGGAAAGGGTCCGATGCCGGTGGGCGGTGTCGATATTTCGTTGTGTCGCGACGACCCGTTGTGTCTCGCGGCGTACAACCGTATCGAACATTGCCCGCTGCTTCTGGAGCATTTCGTCCAGTTCAGTGACTTCTTAGGGTTAGCCGATCTTCTGTCGTCGTCGGGTCTCCTCGATTACCTTCGATATGACCTGAAGGCGAATCCTCACCCCTACCCTAGATTATTAAAGCTTTTCTATGAGAATAGGATCCGGGGTCAGTACGATGAGACCCACTCTGTTGAGACGACTGTTTTGGGGACTCCTATAGTCCTCACAACGGAAATCTTAGGAGAGATTTTGGGTATCTCTTCGTCTGGCCTCCTACCCTCTGATATCTCTGTTGACGATATTTCTTCCCTTGATCAGACCGTCCTCTCTCAGATTTTCCATCAGATCCCTCCTGCCATGATTGGCGTGCCATCTAAATCTTTCAAGCCAAATGCATGGGTTCTAAACTTGATTCTGAAGTTGTGCTTGCTTCCCAAGTACGGCTCCTCATCTTTACCATCCCAGCCATTTCTGAAGCTTATCTATGCTATCTTCATGGGGAGCTCGATTAATTGGGCTCGCATTATACTCGATAAGATTGATTCTTTCGAGTGTATTCGCAAGTCCTCTAAGTCGGCTCATATCCCATTTCCGTGCATGTTGACCCTTGTCTTTCGCCATTTCCGTGTCACATTGCCTCGTGACGATGAGCGTCCCCTTGGTCCTCCCCTGAACGCGACGGCCGTCAAGAAATCTCTTGCGGTGCTTCGTCACGTTCAGAGGACGACACCTTCAGCGTCTGCCCCTGCCTTTGCCAGTGCCTCTGCTGCTCCCTCTGCCACCCTTGATGATGTCATCCGGTTACTTCGTCGACACGAGTCTCGTTTGGCTCGTACCTAGGAGGTAGTTTGCCGTATGGCTAGTCAGATGGGTATTGAGCTTCCTCCTTCTGTGTCTGAGGATGAGGAGTTGGATGAGTTGGCTGAGGAGGATGTTGAGGAGATTTGTCGTGCTTCGACTCGTGCCCCCGAGGGCTCTTCTGGTACTGCTGCTGGTGCTTCCTCTTCCGGTGCTGATGTTGCTGATTCGTCTGCTGGTGCCCCCGAGAGCACACCTGTTGCCGCCACTCCTGTGGTGGATACTCCGACTGGTGCTCCCGAGGCCACTACGGTTGCTGCTCCAGAGGTTGCCACTTCTGTCGTCGTTCCTGTTGATCCAGTCACCACCTCTGCTCCTGCTGAGCCTGCAGTTGCTTCTGATCCTCCCGCTGCCTCTTGAGTTTCTTCGAGGCCTCTCCCGATACTCCTTGGATGATATTTCTAGTTGTGAGAGATGTTGGGTAGGATAGTGTGGGTGGTTATATATTTTGGGTCATTTTGATGTTTTTTTTGATATTTTTGATGATATATTTATATGTCTTTTGATGATGGTGTATTTTTGTTGACACTCCGATATCTGTGATATGATGATGTATTTTTGTGCACCGATCAGTCGATTGATGTTTTGTATGTCGGTGATGTACTCTGTTTCACATTTTATATATATACATCGCAGTTGACATTTCATTATACTGTGCAATTTATAATTCTTTATGTCTCTGATGTCTGATTTCGTCGCTCGACGATATTAACTTGGTTTAATAGAAATTTCTTCTATGGAATCATAGAATTGTTTTCCATGCACTAAATTAACCAAGAATGTTGATATTGGAGAGTATATTCCATAACTCAATCCGTTAATTTGATTTGAGTTTTGATGATTTCGTTTTACGATTTTCGATTTTGGTTTCATTGACACGCCTTCATTTTATTCATATTTCTTTGGTGTCACTTGAACCTTCGTCGTATTCTACGACTCCCGTGTTTTTTAATTTGAGGCCATTGTTGATGTCGTTGTTATCCTCCCGCTCTTTTTGCTTATGCCAAAGGGGGAGAGATATAATAATAACGATGTGCCAAATGAAAATTTAAAACATTTCTCCAAGAATCTAACTTGATGTGTTAGATTCAGGGGGAGTTAAGATATATAAATGGATTTTCAAATCCGATATTTCAATAACCTACGTTTGGTATTTCAATAATTCAATAATCGATTCTCATTTAATATACTTCACTCGTCTGCTTGATGCGTATTATTTTTGTTTAAATTGGAATTAACGTGTCATCAATGCCGGGGGAGTAAGTAAATTTCATTTGAATTATTATTTTTGATTATTATTTATGTTGGTTTGTCATCACCAAAAAGGGGGAGAATGTTGGATATTGGACTCCCCGGATTTGGTTTTGGATGATGAACAAACATAAATATAATATGAACTAACACTTTGTGAGCGCAGTTATGGAGATCGTCGCCAAATTCACATGAATATCAATTACGACGTCTCAAGACTTCTCAAAGCACGTGATCGTATGCCTAAAGCTTCGTTGAAGCTTATGGACCTATTTAGAAGTCATGAAGATTCGATTGAAGCTATTGAAGACGGTATCGTCAAGTTTAATTTATAGTCTTTAAGCTTCTTTCATAGAATGTTAAGCCTTGAGTAGGTCTTACGTTTTAATTCTTCATAACGCTCATATCTTAGCTCTAGGATCTTAGTAGAAGTCCATACAATCCTTCCCGAAGCATCGCGCTTCGATTCGCGACTTCTTGTGCATGTTAGTTGGTTCAAGAAGAAGAACTGACCGACTAGATGGTGATCTAGTCGGTCAGCCAAGCTTCTTGGACCGACTAGTTTCAGTCAGTTAATTTCATGCACTCTACTGTTTACAGTTAGTCGGTCTACGTTGACTCACCGACCGACTAGTTTGTGAACTAGTCGGTCAGTGATGCTTCTTTGACCGACTAGTTGAGCTTTACTGTACATGCTAATTTTCTCCTGAGCTACTGTTTATCTTTAGTCGGTCTGTGCTCTTTGATCGACCGACTAGTTGAGCTTTACTGTACATGCTAATTTTCTCCTAAGCTACTGTTTATCTTTAGTCGGTCTGTGCTCTTTGATCGACTGACTAGTTGATGAACTAGTCGGTCAACTTTCCTTCTTAGACCGACTAGTTTAGTTTACTGTACTTGCCTAATTTTTCACCTATCTTACTGTTTATCGTTAGTCGGTCTAAGCTCATTTGGTGACCGACTAGTTGGTGAATTAGTCGGTCAAAATTTGTTCTTGGACCGACTAAGTCTATTTTAGCCCAGACTTCAGTTTTATCTGTTAGTCGGTCCACGTTGAGTAACCGACCGACTAGTTGTGAAACTACTCGGTCAGCTACTCTTCTTAGACCGACTAGTTCCTTAGTCTGTACTTTGATCTTTTCTCAGTTTACTCATTAGTCGGTTTACGTTAATTGACCGACCGACTAGTTGATGAACTAGTCGGTCGGTGATTGTTCTTTGACCGACTAGTTGGGTTCAGAAAAGATCCGTTGGAGCTTTAATTGAAACGTTTCTCTCTCTCTCTCTCCTCTTTCCTATATATACTTGTTGGGCTGCATTCATTGCTGCTAAGGGCTGATATTATTGCAAGTTTAGAGATCAAGAGAAATCAATCCAAGCTCATTCAAAGCTCATTCATTCCATTCAATAATCTCTCCTAACTCTTACTTCCAAAGAGAGATTCATTGAGTGTGAAGCCTTCCAAGCCAAGTGCTTGATTCTAGGTCACCTACATCCCCAAAGCTCTCCATCGCTGATCTACATCTTGGAGCTAGGGTTTGGTGCCACTTCTTCTTCAAAATCATCCTTGCCCTAATTCGTAAGCAATACTCAAGGCATAGGTATTTTGTTCGGTAAGAAGTTTTCTTATTTCATTTCATATTTGATTTGTAAGTTTCACTCTCGGTTGTGAGAGTGTGGTTGTGATCCCGGGTTGTGGGAGTCACAAATTACATTTTGTATGATTTGACTTGTGGAGGATTTTCACAAGTATTTCATAGTGGAAATCTTGAGTTAGGGTTTCTAACTCAAGTATCCAGAGGGAATCCGGGTGGTTGGGACGTAGGATCACCGGGAACAAGTCGGAGAGACTTGGGTGGATCCGAATCCAGTAACATCTCTTGTTAGCATTGTTAATTTTGTGTTGTCATTCAATTTAAGCTTCCGCAAATTGATTTGGTAGTTGTTTGCATTATAATTAGGAATTATACTCCTTGTTATTTTTAAAGTACTATTCACCCCCCTCTAGTACTTGTGCAATAGCTTGTAGGGCATTACACGTTAGTCTCGTAGTAAATATCAATCATACGCATCAAGAAAACGAGGAAGATATTGACATATAGGATCAATCATACGAATGACATATAGGATCTAAATCCAGTTTTATATCTTCACTCCCCTTAATCTAACATATCAAATTAGATTCATTGTAAATTGCTTTGAATTATTAATTAGCACATCGTCATTATTACTTCTCTCCCCCTTTGGCATTAGCAAAAAGAGCGGGAGGAGATCAACGACTAATACAATGGCTAAAAATAAAAGCACGAGAGTCGAAGACTATGACCACGGTCCAAATGACACCAATGTAAAATACCGAAGAAACTCAAAGCGTGCCATGGCGACCATAGTCGAAAATCGAAATACGAAATCATCACACCATAGGCGAAAATCGAAAAACGAAATCATCAAAACTCAAATCAATTTCACTTGTTGAGTTATGGAACATACTCTCCAATATCAACATTCTTAGTTAAATAGAGTGCATGGAAAACAATTCTATGTTTCCATAGAAAGAATTCTATTTAATCCAATAAAATCGTCGAACCACGAAATCAACATCAGAGACAAAAATAATCCGATGTGAAAACCAAATGTAGCAAATTGATACCAAAAGTAATATGCAAAAGTGTTATGCCAAAAATAGATAGAACATCATAGAACAATGGCATATGCAATTCTAGCATACTAATTGAAACAAAATGATACCAATCGTAATATAGTCTACCAATGGATGCATTCAACACACATGGATGCCAAATGTAAATCAAATGTAAGAATATACTTACAACATTAAGCTCCCCCTACTTTGGTGCATCTCTTAAGCACCATCAACTCCATTTGAAAGAAAATCCTTTGCAAATCAAAGAGTTGGTAGGGTTGGTATCCCATGGTGGATTTAACCTAGGAGACACAATTCTTGGTATCCAAAAATCCTTTTGGATCCTATGGGTTAGGCAACAAAGTAAACACACTAAATTCAAATTAACGTAACCCATAGCCCAACTAAATTCAAATTCAATATGAATTTAAGTTTCAAACAAACATGCAAATCCATGACCAATATGCAAATAAAAAAATAAACCAATTCTTACCACAATTACTTTGGTACCCATAAAATGAAATTAAACTTATGGTACCAAGCCATGGAGGGTCAATGGAAACTAACCCTTCGGAAACCAAGTCCATGAGGACCGTGATTTCCCAACATAATCATCATTCAAAATAATGTCATTAATATACGATTGCACATACATATCCTTAGCATGCATGCTTGTGTTCTTCGGACCCCAAATAGTATATGTCTTGGGAGCCCTAATCCTATTGGGAGCATGCATACGTTATTGATGTCTATGTGATGCATGTCGTGGATAAGCATATGACGTATGATGAAATGGTGCATGATGATAATTGTTCATATGAGAATGTGGATGAACATATGCATGTGGTGGAACACGTGCATGACTGTGGCTCATATGGTGTGCACGTGCTCGTGGATGCGGAGCATAGAAATCATCATACGTGCGAACATGTGGGGTAGGATATGTGTTCCTACGTGGCATGGTATACATGAAAGCATGACCCTTCTTTGGAGGTCCTCCCAATGTGTGTTTCTTTCCAAATGGGGGTGTGTACCTAGTGGAAGCACCATTGGTAGAAGAACTACCCATGAAGTGTTTACTCCCACTAGTAGAGGCATCGGAAGTTGGCCTAACAAAGGTGGCAGACGATTTGGATGAATCTCCCATCTTATACTCCAAGCCAATGTGATGATTAGCTGGAAGTAAGTCATTTAGGATATTATCCAAATGGCCCTTACCCTTATTGAATTCATGAATTCGGCCTAATGTGCACTCATACTTCTCGGTGAGAGAATGCAAAGAAGCATCCAAGGTGGACACTTGCGATGCGAGTGCACAAACACGTGACTTGAGATTCTTATTCTCAATACTCAAAGTTGAGTTTTGAGACGTCAAATCCGCTATCACATGTTCATTCGAATCCTCTATATGAACATGCTCAAGTTGAGATTTGAGATTTTCAATCTCATTTCTCAACCATTCAACAACGGTGTCGTTGTTGACGATGATAGGCTTATGCAAGGTTTGAAGACTAGTTAGCTCATTTATAGCCTTAATAAATCTATTAGCTATTTTAGAAAACTTATACCAAAGTTGTTCATTAGCTAATCTAAGTTCGTCCATTGTTACCTCACCGCCTTCATCCTCGCTTTCCTCGCTTTCATCGGAGGAAGTCTCTTGATCATGTTCTTCTATTCCCATGAAGCACATGTGTGCTTTCTCCGCCTTTTCATCATCCGACTCTCCACTTAAGGAGTCCTCGTCGGAGTCGGTGAATGTGCCGATAAGTCCTTTCTTGTACTTTCTCAACTTGTCGTACTTGGATGCCTTCCACTTCTCCTTGTGTTTGTTGAGAGGAAAATTCGGCTTGATGTGTCCTGGCTTGTTGTATTTATAACACACGAGAGTAGAAGCATTAGTCGAACTAACTTTAGATTTATTTCTAAAGTTACCTTTTCGGAAGAATCGGTCGAAATCCTTTGCCATACGGGCAATGGATTCTATGTCTAACTCTTCTTCCGATTCTTCATCATCGGTAGATGTAGTGGCCTTGTACGCAATCACCTTTTTCTTTGGCTCGTCTTGCTTCAAGTACGCCTTCATCTTCTCCTTCATCTTGATCTTACTTTCCTTGCGTACCTCGTAAGACAACAAGGTACACATTAGTTGTACAACAGTGTACTTATTCATATCGTTACCTTCCTCGATGGCGAAGGTACGCTTTTCCCAACAAGAAGGAAGTCCGTCAATAATCTTCGCGACTTTCTCCTTTTGGGTGTAGATCTTCCCAAGAGCTTCTTATTCGTTGGATATGTCCACGAAGCGAGCATAGTAGTCCTTCATAGTTTCATCATGTTCCATATGAAACAACTCGAATTCTTTGTTAGCGACAACGAGTTTAGAATCTTTTACCGTACGCATTCCTTCGTGCAAGATGAGGAGTTGGTTCCATACTTGATATGCACTCTTACATGTGCATATCTTGTTGAAGCCTTCGGGCTCCAATGCACATTGCAAGGCATTCATTGCCTTGGCATTGTTTACCTCTGCGGCAACCTCCACGGTAGTCCACTTCGTGAAGTCTTGTTCGGCGGGCTCGATATACTCCGTCAATGTGGCTCTCCAATGTGGCTCTCCAACTATGGCTCCAACGCACATTGCAAGGCATTCATTGCCTTGGCATTGTTTACCTCCGCAGCAACCTCTAACCTTGCCAGACAGTTAGTTGGTCCCATAGTTGGTACCGTTGAAGTGAGGAGGCCTGACAGAGGATTGTCCTTCCATAACTAAAGAAGATCCTTGACGATCCTTGAAGACGTTGTAGTCGTTGTTTGTCATATCTTTGAACTCTGGCTCTGATACCAATTGTAATGCCATGTGAAGCTACTGCGCAAGTACTAGAGGGGGGTGAATAGTACTTTAAAATAATTAAGAGCGTTATTCCTAACTATTGTGTAAAACACAAACGACAATGCGGAATAAACAACAATCAACAAGAA
This sequence comes from Scilla litardierei, assembly GCA_030789695.1. NCBI lineage: Eukaryota > Viridiplantae > Streptophyta > Magnoliopsida > Asparagales > Asparagaceae > Scilla > Scilla litardierei. The sequence continues at coordinate 82,849,218 of CM061131.1, read as the reverse complement.
TTAACAAACACAAACAAAGCATGTAACGGGTTCGGATCCACCCAAGTCTCCCCGACTTATTACCGATGATCCTACGACCCAACCACCCGGATCCCCTCCGGATACTTGAGTTAGAAACCACTAACCCAAGATTTAGCACTATGAAATTCTTGTGAAAAACCTTCACAAGACCAAATCATACAAAATATGAATGTGACTCCCACAACCCGGGATCACAACCTCTCTCACAACCGAGAGACACAATTGCAATATCAATTGAAATGAAATAAAGAAACACTTACCACAAACTCATATGCCTTGAGTATACTTACCAAATTAGGGCAAATAGGTATTTTGAGGAAGAAGATGTCACCAAACCCTAGCTCCAAGATGTTGACCAGCAATGGGAGCCTAGGGTGGAGTTGGTGACCTTGGATCAAAGCCTTTGGCTTGAATGGCTCACAATGGAGAGAATCTCTCTTGAGGAATATGGCTCAAGCAGTGAAGGAGAGATTCTTGATGAGAAGAGAGAGCTAAGAAATAGCTTGATAAAACTCCTCTCTTAGGTCTGAAATAACTTTGATAATGGACATCTAACCTTGCCTCAAACGAATCCGGTTTGTATATATATAGGCAAGAAAAATCGTGCTCAAAATATTCCCAACGGTCATATTTCTGAAGCAGTTAGTCGGTCTAAGAAGGATCACTGACCGACTAGTTTCTCAACTAGTCGGTCGGTGATTCAATATAAACCGACTAATAGGTGAATAGCCAATAAAGAGATTCCAGGCGATATGAACTAGTCGGTCTAAGAAGACTTGCCAACCGACTAGTTTCACAACTAGTCGGTCGGTGAGTGTTCTTTGACCGACTAAGAGTCAAAACAAGATAGGCTGAAATCAAGTTGAACTAGTCGGTCTAAGAACAAATTCCAACCGACTAGTTTCACGACTAGTCGGTCAACGATTGTACTTAGACCGACTAACTCGAAACAGTAGCTCGGGCTGAAATGAGGCAATGATAACTAGTCGGTCTGAGAAGGATTCCTAACCGACTAGATCGTCATCTAGTCGGTCGGTGAAACCTTCTTTGACCGACTAATTGATCAACAGGGAATGAGCTGAAATGAGCAAGGACATCTAGTCGGTTCATGAAGAGTTGCCGACCGAGTAGATCGTCATCTAGTCGGTTGGTACTTCTACATGTACCAACTAAGATGCACTAGAAGCCGAGGGAAGAAGCGATAAGCTTCGGGAAAGTTTCTAATGGCTTCTAAGATAATCCTATCTCTAAGATATGAGCCAAATGAAGATTATAATGTAAGTCCTACTCAAGGCTTAACATTCTATTCTATGAAGCTAGAAGACATTAAATTAAACATGACAAACTGTCTTCAAAGCTTCAATCTTCACTCTTGACCTCAATAATACTCCTTGAGCTTCAACGAAGCTTCAGGAACACGATCAAGCGTTTTGAGAAGTCTTGAGACGTTGCTTTTGATGTACGTATTCTTTTGGCGACGATATCCATAACTGCACTCACAAAGAGTTAGTACACGATATTTATGTTTGCTCATCATCCAAAACCAAATCCGGGGAATCAATACTCAACAGACTTTCCACGTGGTAAGTTACCGTTATGAATTCTCAGCTACCCTTGCTCACTGTGCAACAGTCGACTGTAGTTTTCTCAACAGTCGACTGTCGCGTGCACAGATTCTATCCGTTGACATTTTTCTCACGGATTCCAAAAGGATTTTTGCTAATTCTGTTTTGTGGATTTGAGTAACCTATATAAGGAGCATCTACTGTTCCATTGAGATGCTACCTAGGCTATTGGAAAATCTCTCAAGGTTTCATTCTCAAGAACAAAAGCTCTCAAATCCTAAAGCCCTAAGCATTCCAATCTTTGATCTCTTGCTCTCCAACCTAGAAACAAAGAATCATCTTCTAGGCATTTGGTGCAGTCAAGAGAAAGGGCTTTTTCCTCTCTTCCAAGAGAGTCTTCAACACACAACACACTTCTCCTTCAAGTTCTACTTCAAGGCATATGTGATTGTAAGTGTTGCTTTCATATTTCATAACTTTCGTTATTTATATTTGCTCTTGGGTTGTAAGAGTGGTTTGCTTGCTCCCAAGTTGTTGGAGTCAAGGACAATCGATTGTATTTTTGATTTCACTTGTAGGGTTGCTACAAGTGGGTTTTAAGGAAACCTCAAGTTAGGGTTCTAACTTGAGTATCCGGAGGTATCCAGGTGGAAGGGACGTAGGATTATCGGGAATAAGTCGGGAAGTGACTTGGGTAATCCAAACCCTTGAAACATCCTTGCGTTTGCATTTGTTTCAATTTGGGTTTAATTTCAATTCTGTACTATTTTGTTGGTTGGCAATTAAATTGGTGTAACTATCGTTTTAAATTTCTTAAACACTAGTCAACCCACTCTTATATTGTTTTCTCCATAGCCAGGGTCCTTACAGTATATCAGTTGTTCGAGGCCGTCGGATCGAGCGAGCAACGCCGAAGATTTCACCACGTCGCCTCGCGAGATATATAAATCGCCCGCTGATTCGAATTCGAGCGGGATACGTACAGGCCGTTGGATGGGCGATCAAAGGTTGAGATAGAGCCACATCGCCGCTTCGTTCGCCTAGTCACTGGTCGTTCGATATGAACGGGAAGCGTCCGATGGCGGCCACGTGTCTAGATAAATTTCCGCCGCTCCGCTGCGATTGATTCCTTCGTAGCCGTTGGATCATGTATCGAAGGACGCCAGAAAATGACCGCGTCTTACCCATTTCTGGAGTATCGGATAGAAGGAGCGCCACTAGGATTGTGCCATGTGTCCCGCCCCAATGATTTACGCGTATATACTCCGTATTTACACTGTATTTCCCCATTTAAATGGTATTCTGCATTCAAAAATTCATAGTAATTAGTACAGATCTCAGAAAAATACAAATAAATAGTCGTTGGAATCGTGAGATCGAGATCTAGCCATGAAAAATATAAAAAGGGCAAAAATACTTAGTTTATTGATGTTTTGTGCTTAAATCAAGTGATTTCTCTAATAAATGAGGATATACGAAATACGAACGTATTAGAGACCAATTAAGCATCATATAAGCACAAAGTAGGGCTAACTGGGGTGTTAAATATGAAATATTCAACCCCAATCAAAGGTGGTGCAGTACATCTTGCCTACTCCAAGGCAAGATTCCAGGTATGTCATTTAGTAGATTTCTAGCCTAGTTTTAATTATGTCACAGTAGTATGGATCCCTCTTGGGGTGGTTAGATCTACCTTAAGTCGACATAGAACTTGGCTATGGTTCTGGCTTTCCTTAGGATTTTTCTAAAATGTTTAGCGTTTGATTTTTCCGATGTGCTTATTATGCTTCTGTAGTCCGTCTGACTTAGGACGAGCACAGTTCTGAGCCCTAAGGGTCCGCCAAAACCCTTCACACCATGGTATGACAATCAACAGGTTGCGGCATGCCCCAAGATTCTGAAGCAAAATTGCGGCTACTCAAGTTCTGAAGCAAGATTGCGGCTCCTCACACAAGGTTGTGGCTTGTAGCATTAATCCCAGTTTTCGGTTGATGTAACAAACCCAGTTGCGGCTGTCCTTGAAGAGAAGAGGGTTACTGCATGTGCTTGAGGGGATGAAGTCAACAAAAACGATTGAGTCTGGAGATTGGCCCATCGTTGCTATGATGATGAAGATTTCGGCATATTGGAGATTTAGTCAAAGAATGCGGCTCCTTTTGTGCTCATTGTGTGCTTGATGACCTTCAAAGATTGCGTCCTAATGAGTTTTTTCTTTTACAAAATTTGGCAGCCCCTGGGGATAAAGCCATGAAGATTTGTGCGGCCTTGAACATTTATTGGGAGAATTGGCAGGATGTGTTTGATTGGCTTGTGAAAAAAAATTGCGGCTCTTTGAGATTTGCAAAGGGAAAGGTTTTTTTTCGGCCTGCTGCTCTTTTGGAGGTTGGGAAAAACAATGTTGCGGCTTGTGTTGGCTTGGGGAAATTTTCAGCAATTGAGGAGATGTGTGAGTTTCTCTTGAGGATTAATTTTTGTGCCAACCCTCTGGAGAATTCATTGGATGCATGGCTTATATAGGAGAGCCCCTAGGGTTTTGTGCGGCCATAGATATCCACTGGCTCTAATGAATTCGACTAGGGTGATCCAAAGGCTAGGGATGAGAGTATCAATAGAAATCCTATTGCTAGTAGGATTAGCAAGGAATATGGAAATTGAAAATGATTTCATTAGGATTTGATATAAGCACTTATTGATCTTGATCAATCCAATGAGATTCTATCCATCCACTCTTTCATTTGACTTGGTCCAAATTGAGAAGGTGTAGCAATTAATCTTCATCACATGACCAAGTGTCTTCTTAAATTAATCACAAGCTATCCATTCCTGAAACACTTAACACACACGTTAAAAATGATCACACTCGTTTGTTATCATCAAATACGAAGTTCATAGATCGTTGCTACCAACACATGACTCATAAATGATGCATCAGATTCACTAAGTTATCAAATGTGAATACCCTACGATTGAGCAAAGGAAATTTTGGATATGATGCTATTAGATGTTGTTACAGCATACCTTTATGGATACCTTGGTGAATATAAATTCCACATTTCCTTAAATGCCTGAATAGAATTCGGGACGTCTATTCTATTGAAGAAGAATAATAAGAGTAATAAATAATGTACAACCAAGAGAATCACTTGACAAGGCAATGATTTCTACTAAGGGTTGTCTTTGCATCTGAGCAAAGGACATGATTTGAGATCATAGTTGCAAACAACTTAAATCTCATCGGATCTCCTGAAGAGAAAACCGAAATATTTGTTCATGCCTGACTATTAAACATGAAATGAAAGACCTAGGCAAAAACTAAATTAAGTCATGGCTCACAGATTTATAGAGTCCTGTTACATTAAAATTCATACGCCCAGAGTGTGTTGAAGAAATTGCAAGGACCATTGTCATCCAAAGTATACCTATGGTAATACACTCTATGGATGTATGATCGCTTCCGGGCGTACACCCAAAAGAGCGACCGTGTAGTTTTACCGCAAGTGCACGGTGTAGCGGCGAGCAGGTTATCGAACACAGGGAGGACGTATGACAGTGCCTGCTCCGAACAACCTGGCTATAAGAACAGAAAAGAGGGAATTTGCCTTTTGGCGATTCTGTCACAATCGTCAGACAAAGTATGGAGATATAAAATCAAATAAGGACGCCTAGGGAATAGGGAATCCCCGCTACTCACCGTATCTCGTCAATGTGATTCATTGGTATCACAATTGCTAGGGTAGAATTTCGGATGAACTAGTTGCAACTGAATGTAAAACCTAGCTCACGCTCTCACGCTGTTGCCGGTCTATAGCTAACCTAGGTTTGGCTCCAATCTCTTGCAAACCCTAGCCTAGGCAAGCTAGGATTAGGATCAACATCATCGTTCAACCGCGTCTCGAGCCCATTCTCGTGTAAACTCGGGGTGCGACCTAGGTTGGGATAGCTCCTACCCGCCCAATCTCTTGCAAACGGGTATCGGTACGGAATTGCAACTGAGAACTCTAGTATCGGTCCAATCTCTTGCAAACCGATACTACGGAAACTCAATTTCAACCCGATTCGGATTTCTAGGGTTTCCTATCGAATCGGGATCCAATCTCTTGCATATCCCAATCGATATGAACACCTAGCTATCCGTAGTATATCGATCCCAAACTAACCCTAATAGCAATTCTAGCAATATTTCTACCAAATCTTCACAAATCGGAAATTGGGCTCGTAGGGTTCATCCCCACGCCCCAAGATGTTAGGACTACTCACAATTCATATCACAATTGCAAGAATAATCAATTGAAATAACAATAGAATTCATCACAATATTCAAATAAGCAATAATAATGAGATTTTTAATGAAGAGGGAGACAAACCAATAGAGTTCTCCAAGAATCCCACAAAAATAAACTTTTCTCTCCTCTCCAATAGCAAGAATCAAAAGCTAAAAAGTTTAATCTAAAAAGCTGCAAAAAGCAAAGGAAAAAAAGCTCTCTAACCTAGGTTAGAATCAGGGGTTAAATACCCCCCAAAACTGCCCAAAAAACTGTGACCAAAATGCCTATGCGCCTCTCTAATTTCGATTTTTCCGCTACAGGCGATAGCCGCACTCGGCCGAGTGACAAATGTCACTCGGCCGAGTGAGAAACCCTGAAATTTTACAGTAAGTTCGGGTCTTCGGGGGTCTTCACTTCGGGGGTCACTCGGCCGAGTGAGTTGTCGTCACTCGGCCGATGGGCTTATCTTCACTCGGGCGGTCGGCAATTGCCACTCGGCCGAGTGGGTCTTCTGCTGCTCAGACTGACGAAAAACAGTAAGTTGGCTCTTTTTGAGGGGCGTCGTCTGAGTGCCACTCGGGCGGACGGGGTTTCGTCACTCGGCTGATGTGGCTTCTGATGCTCGGCCGAGTGCACACATGGAGCGTGTCCGATCTGGTCGACCGAGCGGGGTCTCGTCGGTCGGCCGAGTGACTCCTTCACTCGGCCGAGTGGAACACTGAAAATACCCAAACAGCTTGTTTTTGCCTCCTCGTCGCTCCTACGATGTTCTTTCTTCTTCCGCTCCTATCCAATAACAAAATACCCCCAGGGGAAGTCGTCGGTGACACTCCAGAGAGGGTGTATCTCGGAATCACTCCAAATCGCTCCAAATCTCCTGAAATACGACAAAAACAACAAATCCTGAAAAGTATCGCAATATCGTCGATATATCGTGAAACCCATGATTTGAGCGATCTAAATGGCATGCAAACATGCGGGAAAAGAGTGTAAAATACGGAGCGAGCAAAATCCCCCAAGCTTGCCTCTTACTCGTCCTCGAGGAAGATAAGTAAAAGGTGAACCCGGTGGATTCAGAAAATGAAAACGACGAAAAACGGAAAACGAAAACGAAGAAGAAAGAAGAAAGCGAAGAAGGAAGCTGCTAGATGATTTTCTCAGGACGTGGGTTTTGCTTACTCATATGGCATGCACCGAATGTAAAACACATGTCAAAGAATTTTATTTCGATATCATAGTATAATGGTGCAAATAAAAATAGAAAACCCAAGGATATTGATATAACATGAAAAACAGAAAGATTCTAAGATTAACATCGTCTGAGTCATCTAAAACGGTATACAATACCGTAGACAACACACTTTTCAATTGGATGCTTTCTATGAGGAGTATAAGAATATCACGCAATAGAATAGAATAGAATAGAAAAGAGTGGATTTCATGAAATGAGTGCTAGGCGTAGATTTCTGGATTTTGTAAAGCTAAAACAATCTCACCGAGTATAGAATATTACTTAGCCTAGGTTGTCGTGCACCGTCAAGTAGTCACTCTCTCACAAATCATTGGATTCCCTCCCCCAAGCTTATCTATAAGCGTGGTGGCACAAAAAACAATATTTACATCCCCATTTTTATGAAGCTCCAAAAGTAATAAGAAATAAAACAAAAAGAGAGAAGAAAGAGAGAACATGAGATGTGATCGTTTATTGAGATTCTTTTCTCTTTTTCTTTTCTTTTCTTTTCTTTTTCTCTTTTTTTTTCTTTTTCTTTTCTTTTTCTCTTTTTTTTTCAAACAGCATATATACACAATGATCCCAAATCAAAGAGAAATAAGGATATACAAGAATTTTTCTTTTTCTTTCCTTGGTTTTGGGAAATTTGGAGCTAGGAATTAATAGCGGGGGAAATGCCATATATTAGAATCACTAAGGGGAGATTCACCAATGATTTTTAAAATAGAGAATTGATGTTCAAGATATGTGGAGAAAGAAATAAATATGTCTCTCAGTTCACTCTATAAGACGTGCACGACAACTTCAGCAGGGTAATCTAGTCTACTCGGTTTTGATCACAAAAAAGCTAAACTAATCCAGATTTATCATAGCTAACATCATTCAATCATCCTGAAGTGAAATGTACAAATCATGCAAATAGAAGTGATATAGGAAAAGAAAACGGTACTCCAGATATAGGCATTCAATGCGTGAATCTTGGTGTGTTTTCTGCGATAGCATACATATGAATATTCAGACTCAGCTAATAATAAAATTTCATCCATTTTCATGCAGAAAAAGTGTGGGGTACTATCTCTAAAAGCAAGGCAAATCACAGCATATGATATCAGAAATAAAATCTAAGACATGACAAATATAGAATGCATATAGAGAAAGCTAACTCCACGTCATCATCATCACAGAAAAGTCATCTCTATCATGAGATGAAAAAGAAATAAAGATAAAGAGGGAAAATAAAACTAAATACAATGCAGCACACAAAGAAAATAAGAAAAACGTGATGCATGGTAAAAAAAAGAAAAATTGATGAAAATGAGTGCAAATGCGGAAAATGGCGTGAAAAAAACTAAAAATAAAGGTGGTAAATCGAAAAGAACGTGAGAACTCACTCCCCCAAGCTAAAGTGCACAGTGTCCTCAATGTGCGAAGTGTGGCACACCGAGAGACGTGTAATGTGAGGGGAAGGTGAGGATGCATGCATGAGGAAAAAGAAAATAAAATAATGAAACGAAAAATATGATGCGGACATGATGCATGCAGATATGCGAGTGAATCAGATATATAGGAGTGTCACCAAAAATACCTCCCTCTCTCCCAAAAATGATATAGAAATATATGAACAAAATGTTGTCCCAAAAACAGTGAGGGGAGGGGGGGTGGGCAAAAATCATCAGGACCCAGCAGAGACGGGCAGCACGACGGCAAAAAGGATCAATAGCATCAAGGGTGCCTAAGAGGGTGGGGCTGCGCCGTCTCCGTCCTGAGGCGGAGGAGGTGGTGGTGGTGGCAGGTGGGGGACAGTCTGCTGGGTGGGTGTGGGTGTGGGTGTGGGTGTGGAAGCAGGCTGGGTGTGTGTAGGAGTGGGGGTAGGTGGTACGCGAGGGAGCCGGTCGAGAATCTGAGTAAGGCAATAGTGAAAGCCCGGTAGTAGGTCGAAGCGGCTGGCCATAGCGGTGACGGTGGCAGACATGGTCCGGAGGTCACCTCTGAGGAATAGTGAATGCCCGGTAGTAGGTCGAAGCGGCTGGCCATAGCGGTGACGGTGGCAGACATGGTCCGGAGGTCACCTCTGAGGCCACTCACCGCCCCCTCGAGAGCACGAATGCTCTGAAGTACAGTGTCGGGGGGAGGTGGTGCAGAGGGACGCACTTGTCTGTGCTGTGCAGGACGGGGCTGGCGGACTTGGGTGGCGTAGGTGATGGGCTCAGCAGGTAGGTGGAGGAAAGGTGTTGTGCTCACAAATGTGGGCCTAGCCTCAGTGCGAGTCTGGGGCGCAGGCTGGTAAGACGTGGAGGCAGCAGCAACGGAAGTGGAGTATAAAAGTGGCAACGAGGCGGCCAGAGAGGTCGGTGACACAGACGTGTGAACAGACGACACGACACTCTCAGAAAAAACAGCTGCGGTGGAGACAGAGGTGGAAACCACGGTCTCCACGACGGCAGCAAAAGAGGGCTCTCCGCTCTCAACTACAGTCGGTGGGCGCTCGGGTAGGGCAGAGGAAACGGGCTCAACGGACAGAGGGCCAGCTGTGGTGGGAGTGGTGGTGGGCGTGGAGGTAGTGGAGGTGGGCTCAGCGAGGGTACTCCCGACACCGGCAGAAGTGTGGACAGAGGTGTCGGGAGCAGCAGAAATCTCAGGCTGTTGAGGGGCCACGGGGTCAGCAGGTGCAGCGTGTGCAGCGTGGGCCTGCTCAGCCTCCTCGGCCTCAAGCACGTAGGCGGCGGGGATCAGGAGATCCATCGCCGAAAGCCAGTCCACCTGTGCTGGTGCTATCTGTGTGCGAGATGGGCTCGGAAGGATCATGTAATCAGCACCGAATGGACCATGCAACCAAACCCAGTGCTGCTGACCGTGCGGACGTAGCATCTTCATCCGGGACATGACGTTTATGGACAGTGAAGTGGGGCCCGGAGAACGACGCAAATCGGCCTGTAGGACCTTGCCGGTCATCAAGGTGAGCAGGGTGATCAGACCGCCGCAACATATCGGTGAGCGAGCGCCCACCGATACGATGATGCGGTCCAAAAACCAGCTCGCGATATCAATCACGACGGCGGGGACCAACTCGTCTCCCTCCCTAGATAGAGCTCTGGGGCGCATCATCGCGTAGAGCATATAAAGCTCCAGCGTGGACATCGTCTCAGGCTCATATCTCGCCAAAAAGGTAGTCTCCATAAGGTGCTGAGCTATGCGGAGGCAAGGGTGGCCGATGGCCAAGGCCTTGGCCCTACTAGGGTCAAAGGCAGCTTGTAAACCCGTGATCCGGGCCCAGAAAGCACCGGAATCGAAGGAAGGTGGGGGAATGTGAGTGGGGGCGTAACCACGGTCGGCCCCGGGGACATCGGGCCACGAAAAGAATGCTCTCATCATACCGAGAGTGACCTGGCATTCCCGGTCCATGAACCTAAACGAGCATCCCTCGTCGGTCCGGGCGATAGAACTAAGCACCTCAAGTGTCGGACAGACGAACGTGTCCGCAGACACCTGGAAGAAATCTCGCCAACCCATGTTGTCATACAACGTGAGCATCCCCTCAAGTACCCCCAGGCGTCCTAGGTCTGCAAGGTGTGCGAACCTGGAGGGTACAATCGAGCGCTGGGAAATGCGCTCGAAAACGACGCGGTGTGCGTCATCCCGGAACGTAATCCCCAGCGGCCCGATAAGTGGAGCCGGTGGTGGTGGCTGTGGGACGGCAGGGAGTGGCTGTGCGGGGTGAACGGGCTTTGCAGGCTGTGCGGGGTCTGCAGGCTGTGCGGGGTGAACGGGGTGTAGTGGTGTAGGCGGAGGAGAGTCCTCCACCTCGTGGGAGGGGCCGGCCTCATCCGACCGCTTCCGCTTGGCGGAAGCTCTCCTCGACCGCGGCCGTGTCCGGGGCGGCATATGGCCCCAGGTGCTCACCAAAAGCAATAAAAATGTGGCGTGCATAAAATAAAGGAAGGAGTATACCGCGACACACCGCGAGAGCAAAGTAATGGAAGCATGCGAAGACGACGCCTCCACATAGCCCAAAACGATCCCTGGAAGCTCCACTGGGCTCCCCTAAGCTCCCCAATATACCCTGCACATCAAACGAAGATATCAGCGAGTAATATTCAAAATGTATGGGGGGTTAGGGGTATGATAGAGAGATAATGAAGTTGATTTGGTTTTGGGGCTCGTTAAACACATGGATCGTCGAAAAATACGCAAAAGAGGAGAAATAGGCAAAAAATTAGGGTACCGGAGCTCGGCCGGCGAGGTGGTCGTCGGCGGTGACTCGGGCAGAGGCGGAGGGGGCTCGGCCGGTGGTGGGTGGCCGAGCGCCGGCGGCGGGCGAGTGGTCGGGCGAGTGAGGGGGAAGATCGGGGCCGAGGGAGTCGAAGGGTTGGGCGTTTTGCGTTTTACTCATTTCGAAAATCACGCCGTCCTGCTCCCCCTTTTATAGAAAAAGTTACGACTCGGCCGAGTGACTAAGTCGCTCGGCCGAGTGATCGCAACGGAAATATTTTGGAAAAAATCCTCCCCGCTTATGACTCGGACGAGTGGCCTTACCACCCTGGGCCGAGTGGACTAAGTCCATTCGACCGAGTGACTCAAGCCACTCGGCAAGACTCGCCCTAGGAGCGTATCAGTTTTACTCGGCCGAGTGAAGTTATATACTCGGCCGAGTGGCAATTATACTGAAATCAAGGAAAGAAACAGAGAGTTGGGTACAGCAGACTTCCCTCGTTTGTGAGCCGCTCGGGCGGACGAACTTATGTGCTCGACCGAGTGACTAGTATACTCGGCCGAGTGAACCCTGTTTTCTGCTGTTTGGCATCGTTTGGGCTCTAAACTCTGTTTTTCTTCCTCAAGTCGATTTCATCTTCCTCCTAAGCATCGAGCGCATTCCTGGAGCGCTCCTTGTCACCTTGTTCATCCTCTTAATGATAGGTACCTCGTTCTCCTCTCCTGTCAAAGAAAAATAGGACCCGTTATCACAAAAATTTTGGTCAAATGACTCAAAACACTAATAATTTCTAAAACAAAAATAAAGGAAAAGTAAAAATAAAGCGATAACCGTCGGGTTGTCTCCCGACAAGTGCTCGTTTAAGGTCATGAGCTCGACCCCCTTTGATTTTCAATTCAATGCTGGATATTGGGTGCATATGAGATGCACCCGTCAAATTTTCCGGGAAGAACGTTTGGATTCGGATGTTGCGGCGGCGTGTTCTCCCTCGGTGATCTCTCGTCTCGGGTAGTGTTGGGGGGTGGCTCCCCCAAGCTAGTGCTTGCTCCAGGCCTCGGCTTCACTGGTGACACCGATTTCCGTATCGGCGGAGCTTTCTTCGGAGACTTCAATTTTGAGAGCTTGCAAAGCTCTCGAATCCTTGCGACATCAGCGTCGCCTTCATCAACTTCGGTGGAGGGGTCGGGGGAATGCTCCATCTTTTCTTCTTGGCCCAAATCCGGCCCTTCCTCAAAATCTTCCTTGAATAGAGCGCCGATCGAATGGGGGATCGCCTCCTCAATAACCTCGTCAAGGAGGTCCATATAGTCCAGCTCCCCGTGATAAGGCATGTGTTTCATTGCCTTGGGAATATGAAGCTCCACCTCGATGTTGCCGACATTCAATGTTAGAGTTCCTTCACGTACGTCGACAATGACACCGGCGGTGGCGAGGAATGGGCGTCCAAGTATTAGCGACGTGTCTCCCTCCTCCTTGACATCCATGATCACGAAGTCACATGGCAAACATATGCCCCCCGGGACTTGTAGCGGGATGTCCTCTGCGATCCCTACCGGCCTTGTGATCCGACCATCGGCTAGTTGTATCCGCATGTCGGTAGGCTTCAATTTTGTGCTGGTATTTAGCCTTAGGAACATAGAGAGAGGCATGAGGCTAACACTAGCCCCCAAGTCTACTAATGCCTTTTGTAGAGGTACGCCGCCTAAGGTGCAAGGAATTCGAAAACTCCCCGGGTCTTTGAATTTAACCGGCTCCTTCTCTCTCTTGGTGAACCAAGTCCCCTCCTCAGCTAGCATTATTTTCTCCTTCCTCTTTCTCCCCGAAATCAAATCCTTTAAAAATTTAGCGTATGTCGGGATCTCAACGATATCATCGAGAAAGGGAATATTGAGGCTTACCCCTCTCAAATATTCGAGAAACTTCGCTAGTCGCTTCTCCATCTTTGCTCTAGCAAGCCTCTGAGGGAATGTGACCGGTGGCATAAAACGTCTCTCTTCAAGCAGCTGCTCCGCTCTGGACTTCTCTTTTTCTTGTGGCTCTTCCTCCTTCTCAACTTCAACGACCGGCTCAATTGGCTCTACATTCTCCTCCACGGGCTTCTCGGTTGGAATCATGACGGGAGTGGTATCCTTCCCGCCTCTAGTTGTAACTGCAACCACGGCATTGATATGCCCGGTGGTGCCCCGTGGATTTTGCTCGGGTTGCGCCGGCAATTGTTGACTATTTCGATTTAGCAATGCAAGTTGCTCCGCAATTTGTCCAACGACAGTTGTAAGAGAGTCTTGGCCCGCCTTCAAGGAAGCATTGATCTTCTTTTGCTCGACCATAAACTCCTCCACCTTAGCTTCAAATTCGGATCGTTGTTGAGCTTGTGGGGGGTTTGGATTTCTCCACCCTTGATTGTATCCGGGTGGCCTATAGGGTCCAACTTGTTGCTTTGGTGGGAAATTTTGTTGCGGAGGCCCCCTCGGTGGATAGTGTTGTTGTTGTTGTTGTTGTCGAGCTTGTTGAGGTAGTTGTTGCGTCGGGTTCAATGCTCCTTCATTGTTGGCATAGGAGAAACCGGGATGGTTTCTAGTGGCCGGATTGGCCCAATATCCTTGGTTCCCCGTGACGTATTGAACTTGCTCCAAGGATCCCTCTCCTTGTTCTCCTCCCAAATGCATAGCTTGGGATTGGTCTTGCCAATCACACATTTAATTTGTTGGTGCGGATGTGGAAGGGGCTCCTTGGGGCTCCGTGATATATTTCTCCAGTCTCTCCACCACCTTATGGAAAGAATCGAACTTGTTGGTCAGCTTCGCTACGGCCTTTGCCTCATAGATGCTAGATGGCTTCAAGGAGGACGAAGAGTGTCCTCGCTCGTCGCCCCATTGTTGGTTGTTCGAGGCCATCTCCTCAATTAAGGCCGTAGCTTCGTCGGGAGTCTTCGATAGGATGGCCCCATTTGCCGCGGCATCAATAATCTGCTTGGTCCCCGGTTGGAGACCATTATAGAAGCTATGGACGAGCTCCCAATCCTCAATGCTATGGTGGGGGCATTGATGCTGCAGATCTTTGAAGCGCTCCCAAGCCTCGTAGAGTGTATCTTGGGGTCCTTGCTTGAAGGACATGAGAGCACTCCTAATCGTTACCGTCTTGGAGGGCGGATAGAACTTGTCAATGAACGCGCTCGCCAACTCGTCCCATGTGGTAAAGACTCCCTCAGCTTACGTCCTCAACCAATAAAGAGCTTTATACTTTAATGTGAAGGGGAAGAGGCGCAGTCTGATGGCATCGATGGAGACCCCCGTCATCTGAAATGTGGCGCACTTCGACAAAAATAGCTGGATGTGGTAGTGAGGATTTTCATGGGCGTTCCCATGAAATGGATCCTGCTGCATCAGAACCACTAGTCCGGTCTTCAGCTCAAAATTCTTGTCGACCGCCAACTCCGGCATGGCAATGGAAGAGGTCGTAGAAGAGGTCTTAAGCTGAAGCCTATCGCGAATGGAAATGATCCTCGCCATTCTTACCGCCAATTGTTCCGCAGTTTCCGGGTTGGTCGTAAACCTCCCTTCCGGGTCTTGTCTCCTCTCCGCTCTAATTCTCCGCACAGTACGTTCGATCTCGGGATCAAATAATATAGCTTCAGGGTCCGCCGTTGATCTCGTGTACATGCAATGGGAAAACAGAGTTTCAAAGAAATGATTAGCACAGTGGAAGGGTTAGATAAAAATAAAAAAATAAAACAGAAAGAAGAAATAGCTAGGGTGATAAGATCAAACACTATCGCCTCCCCGGCAACGGCGCCAAAAACTTGATCGCTTCCGGGCGTACACCCAAAAGAGCGACCGTGTAGTTTTACCGCAAGCGCACGGTGTAGCGGCGAGCGGGTTATCGAACACAGGGAGGACATATGACAGTGCCTGCTCCGAACAACCTGGCTATAAGAACAGAAAAGAGGGAATTTGCCTTTTGGCGATTCTGTCACAATCGTCAGACAAAGTATGAAGATATAAAATCAAATAAGGACGCCTAGGGAATAGGGAATCCCCGCTACTCACCGTATCTCGTCAATGTGATTCATTGGTATCACAATTGCTAGGGTAGAATTTCGGATGAACTAGTTGCAACTGAATGTAAAACCTAGCTCACGCTCTCGTGCTGTTGCCGGTCTATAGCTAACCTAGGTTTGGGTCCAATCTCTTGCAAACCCTAGCCTAGGCAAGCTAGGATTAGGATCAACATCATCGTTCAATCGCGTCCCGAGCCCACTCTCGTGCAAACTCGGGGTGCGACCTAGGTTGGGATAGTTCCTACCCGCCCAATCTCTTACAAACGGGTATCTCTTGCAAACCGATACTACGGAAACTCAATTTCAACCCGATTCGGATTTCTAGGGTTTCCTATCGAATCGGGATCCAATCTCTTGCAAATCCCAATCGATATGAACACCTAGCTATCCGTAGTATATCGATCCCAAACTAACCCTAATAGCAATTCTAGCAATATTTCTACCAAATCTTCACAAATCCGAAATTGGGCTCGTAGGGTTCATCCCCACGCCCCAAGACGTTAGGACTACTCACAATTCATATCACAATTGCAAGAATAATCAATTGAAATAACAATAGAATTCATCACAATATTCAAATAAGCAATAAAAATGAGATTTTTAATGAAGAGGGAGACAAACCAATAGAGTTCTCCAAGAATCCCACAAAAATAAACTTTTCTCTCCTCTCCAATAGCAAGAATCAAAAGCTAAAAAGTTTAATCTAAAAAGCTGCAAAAAGCAAAGGAAAAAAAGCTCTCTAACCTAGATTAGAATCAGGGGTTAAATACCCCCCAAAACTGCCCAAAAACTGTGACCAAAATGCCCCTGTGCCTCTCTAATTTCGAGTTTTCCGCTACAGGCGATAGCCGCACTCGGCCGAGTGACAAATGTCACTCGGCCGAGTGAGAAACCCTGAAATTTTACAGTAAGTTCGGGTCTTCGGGGGTCTTTACTTCGGGGGTCACTCGGCCGAGTGAGTTGTCGTCACTCGGTCGATGGGCTTATCTTCACTTGGGGCGGTCGGTAATTGCCACTCGGCCGAGTGGGTCTCCTGCTGCTCAGACTGACAAAAAACAGTAAGTTTGCTCTTTTTGAGGGGCGTCGTCTGAGTGCCACTCGGGCGGACGGGGTTTCGTCACTCGGCCGATGTGGATTCTGATGCTCGGCCGAGTGCACACATGGAGCGTGTCCGATCTGGTCGGCCGAGCGGGGTCTCGTCGGTCGGCCGAGTGACTCCTTCACTCGGCCGAGTGGAACACTGAAAATGCCCAAACAGCTTGTTTTTGCCTCCTCATCGCTCCTACGACGTTCTTTCTTCTTTCGCTCCTCTCCAATAACAAAATACCCACCGGGGAAGTCGTCGGTGACACTCCGGAGAGGGTGTATCTCGGAATCACTCCAAATCGCTCCAAGTCTCCTTAAATACGACAAAAACAACAAATCGTGAAAAGTATCGCAATATCGTCGATATATCGTGAAAAACATGATTTGAGCGATCTAAATGGCATGCAAACATGCGGGGAAAAAGTGTAAAATACGGAGTGATCAATGTACAAAAAATACCTCTTCCGTTCGCTAGAAGAGGGGAATGATAAAATTGGTCCTGAAGTCCCTTATCTAAGTACAATCAGGCACTCCTGGCTAACTGCATGTATCCCGATATAGAAGTTGCAGTAAACTTATTAGCCAGAGATAGTTAATTAGGCACCTAAAAGAGCCATTAGACCTGAGTTAAGCATCTTCTGCACTTCCTCCAAGGGTCGAAAGATTTAGGCTTAGATTATAAAGTATTATCTTGCATGTTTATGAAAATGCAGGTTACAGGTTAGATCCATATACTGAGAAATCACAGACTGGGTACCCAAAGTGGGATGGCCATCTACTGCAGATCTGTAAAGCAAATTATGAAGGCAACATCTTCCTATCATTCCGAGATTCTCACTATTCCAGAAACACACCATTACCGGTGTATTTGAGGGCGCCTGGTGGTACATCACATCCCAGTGACGACTGGGATAGAGGCTGGTATTGTGGAGCTGACCACATTATCTGAAGACCAGCTTAACTCACTTTGAGAAGATCACATCAGAGGCGACAAAACTTAGCACACCCCTCCAGAGTTTTTGGATTCAGCACCTGCGTAATGGTGATGATATTTATTATATGTGTATATTTTCGAAATATTCTAAAATGGAGTGATGAGATACGCCTAAGAGATCTGAAAGCCTGGGTGCTTGTACAGATCAGGGGAAGCTAGAGAGTATTTGTACTCTTTTTCCTTAACTATGTTTTTTTCCACATGGTTTTCCATAGCCAATGGTTATAACGAGGCAACATCATCAACTCAGGATCCTGAAGTATCCACCCCATGTGAGACTCCTACTACACTCAGAATCCTGAAGTATTCATGAGCAGAGTCCACACCTAAGGCTGGATAAGGGGGAGTGTTGTGAATAGATATTACTGAGTTAGTTAGGATCATGACTAATCTTATAAATAAGATCGTATCTATTGTATCTTATCTCTGTACGCTACTATTAGTACTATAAATAAAGAGCTGGAAGTTCCTCCCCTAGATGATGATTCATAACATATGTAAGTTATTTGTGGCTTTTCAAAAAATCCTATTATTTAAATTTTGAAAAATATCATATAAAATATTGCAACCAAAAAGAAGGCTTGAACCGAGGACCTGCTAATATACATGAACACCCCACAACCAACAAAGCTTAAAATGTTATTGAGGCTTAGTTCCTCATTGTATTATAACTTATTACCAAAATCTTGTCATTTGAAATTGGAAAAGGATAAATTTTCTTGCATGGATTGGGAATCGTACCGCAATCCTACAAACATGTAACGAAGACGACAAACCAACATTCCTGGCCGCACAATTTATGATAAAGTTAAATTGTAATTATGTTGGATGAATATAAACTCAAGAGAGATAGAGAGATCATTTCATTGCTAAGAATGAGTAACCATAGCTAAGAGCCATGGTGCTCTATTTATTTATCTCATAGTGGGGAGGCCAAAAGCCTCTAGTTGACCAAGGGTCCCCATTACTCTAAGTAATGGGGGACCTAATGAATGGGTAATGAAGGAGGGGAGGCCAAAGGCCTCCCTCATTCATAACACTCCCCCTTACACATTCATCACTTCGGTCTCAGCTATTGAGGCAAGGGGTGGATACTTCTGGATCCAGAGTAAGTGTGTTTGCCTCGTTAAAACCTTAGCTGTGGAAAACCCAGTGGGAAAACCCAACAGCTTAAGGAAAAAGAGTGCAACCCACAGGTTACTCCCCCTGATCCGTACAAGCTTCAGGCTTGCAGGTCTTTCAACTGTCGCATACCAATGTTCTTTACAAGCTTTATAAAAGTACATTTAGGCAATGCCTTAGTAAAAAGATCAGCTAAGTTTTTGCATGACTGGATCTGTCGAACTTCAATCTGCTTGTCGTTCTTCTGCTCGTGCGTCCAGAAAAACTTGGGAGAAATGTGCTTTGTCCTGTCGCCTTTGATGTAGCCCTTTTGAAGCTGAGCAATGCACGCAACGTTGTCTTCGAATAGGGCAGTAGGCTCCAAATCACCGGTCTTCAGGCCAGTGGATTGGAGGATGTGTTGGACGACGGAGCGTAGCCAAAAACATTCTCTGCTCGCTTCATGGATCGCGATGAGCTCTGCATGGTTGGAAGATGTAGCAGTAGTGGTTTGTTTTACCGATCTCCAGTAGATAGCAGTTCCTACGTAGGTAAAGACAAAACCAGTCTGTGATTTTGCCGTATGCGGATCTTAAAGATAGCCTGCATCGGCATAACCAAGTAACTGGGAGGAGGCACCTCTCTGGTAGTAAAGTCCAAGGTCTACGGAACCCTGGAGGTATCGCAGAAGATGCTTTACTCCATTCCAGTGGTGCTTTGTAGGTGCTACACTGTGTCTGGCTAGGAGATTGACTGCAAACGCTATATCGGGACGCGTGCAGTTAGCCAGATAGAGAAGTGCACCAATGGCACTTAGGTAGGGTACTTCTGGACCCAGTATCTCCTCCCCCTCTTCCAGAGGCCGGAAGGGGTCCTTTTGTACGTCTAATGATCTCACGCCCATAGGGGTACATAAAGGATGACATTTATCCATTTGGAACTTATTTAAAAGCTTCCTGGTATAATTGGATTGATGTAGAAGGATTCCACCTCGTAGGTGTTCAATCTGCAAGCTAAGGCAATACTTCGTTCTGCCTAGGTCTTTCATTTCAAAAGTGTGCTTTAGCCTTGCAGATATCTTATTAATCTCTGCTGGAGAGCCTATGAGATTTAAGTCATCAACGTAAACTGCTATGATGACGAATCCTTTTCCCGTTCTTTTGATATAGATGCACGTGCAGACTTCGTTATTAGTGAATCCTTGCTGTGCAAGAAAATCACTTAGTCTGTTATACCACATTTTGCCCGACTGTTTTAGTCCATACAAGGATCTATGTAGTCTAACAGACAATACGTCCCGATTTATCTCTTTCATCTCTGTGGGTAAGTTAAACCCATCTGGTAGTTTCATATAGATCTTTTTATCTAAATCGCCATAAAGATATGCAGTCACAACGTCCATGAGCTGCATTTCTAGGCTTGCCAGAGATGATAGGCTTATTAAGAATCTGAATGTATTAGCGTCCATTACCGGGGAGTATGTATCTTTATAATCGATACCCGGTCTTTGGGAAAAACCCTTTGCTACAAGACGCGCCTTGTAGCGGACAATCAGATTTTCTTCATTTCTTTTTCTAATGAAAACCCACTTATATCCCACAGGTCTAACACCTACTGGTGGTTCGACGTCATCGTCGTATTCAGCGACGTGAACGGCAATAGTGAACGCAAAATCGTCGTCGACGAATGTGCTATGTCGGTCCAGTACCTCACCAGTACTTACAAAGTTTAATGATGTTTCTCTTAATGTTTCCTCTACGGGGGAAATTAGGAGGGGAGAGGTAGCTGTCCTGAGCTCAGTATCCTGTGGAGGGATAATCTTATTTTCACCAGGAATCTTCCTCTTTCGAGGAACTTTATCTTTTGAACCTGGTGGCCGTCCTCTTTTCAATTGAGGTACAGCCATTTCTGCTGCGGGTGGATTGCATCCATTTATAGGGATGTCAATCCTAGCTGGAGTGTTAGCAGCAGGGACGTGTGAACGGACGATCTTCTGGCTGTCCGTGAATTTATCCGGTAATTGGTGTACTGTATTCTGGATGTGAAGGATCTTCAGGATCTCATCTTCACATAGATTTGTACGCGGATCATAAAGGGACAAAGACTTATTTTCCCAACTAAAGGTCTCCGAAGCTTCAGGCTTCTTGGAATGTTTGCCCAACTTTGGAAAAGTTTTCTCATCGAATTCACAATCAGCAAGGCGTGCCTTAAATGCGTCCCCCGTTAGGGGTTCTAGGTATCTAATAATCGAGGGTGAATCAAATCCAATATAGATTCCTAGACGACGTTGAGGACCCATTTTGGTCATCTGAGGTGGTGCTATTGGAACATAGACCGCACAATCAAATATTCTCAAATGAGATATATCTGGAGTTGAGCCGTATGCTAGTTGCATCGGGGATAATGTATTGCCTCCAGAGGGGCGTATCCTGATAAGAGATGCGGCATGCAGAATAGCATGCCCCCAAGCATCCACCGGTAATTGGGATTGCATAAGCAATGGACGTGCAATCCATTGGAGTCTCTTTATAAGAGACTCTGCTAATCCATTCTGGGTGTGAACATGAGCTACTGGATGTTCAACTTCTATACCTGTTGCCTGGCAATAGTCTTCGAAGACTTGAGATGTGAATTCGCCCGCATTATCAAGACGTAGTTTCTTGATATGGTTATTGGGGAAATGAGCACGTAACCTAATTATCTGTGCCAACAGCTTTGGAAAAGCTAGGTTACGGGTGGACAAGAGGCACACATAAGACCATTTTGTGGATGCATCTATTAGTAACATGAAGTACCGAAATGGGCCACTTGCGGGGTGAATAGGCCCGCAAATGTCACCATGTATCCTCTCAAGGAAGCCAGGAGACTCTAAACCCACTTTTAGGGGCGATGGTCTCGTTATTAGTTGCCCCTTGAAACAAGGGGGACAAGGAAATTCACCCTTCTGATGAATCTTCTGGTTCTTCAAATCATGTCCGTGGGATTCAGATAAGATGCGTCGCATCAGAATGGATCCAGGGTGACCAAGTCTGTTATGCCATAGTTGAAATGGTGACATTGGCTGGCACGTCTGGTGCTCAGTCATATTGGCTTCAACTGGTTGAATGTATGTTTGGTAGAGACCCGACGGGAGTCCCTTAAATATTTCGCAGATGGTCTTCTGGCCATCTTTACGAAGAGTGACATACAGGTATTCAACCTTATTTTCATCTCTAGTTTCTAAGTGATATCCGTTTAAACGGATGTCCTTGAAGCTTATGAGATTTCTATTTGATCTTGGAGAAAATAGTGCATTATTGATTTTTAGTCTTGTGTTATTTGGGAGCAATAATATTGCATCACCAGATCCTTCGATTATTTTGGACAGTCCTGAAATTGTAATGACAGGACCGTCATATTTACTTATGCTATTGAAATAGCATTCATCGCGAAGGATAGTGTGCGTCGAGGCACTGTCCACTAGGCACTCATACATCATCTATATAAGCAAAAAACGATAATTTATTGATGGAAATGTAAAATGCATACATTCAAAATAAAAGATCGTCTTTATTAAGCATACTAGAGATGAAGCTACAATTTATTCTTTGAAAAGCATAGATAAAGATAAGGCTCAATCGAGCAGGTCGTCATTTTCGAAATCCTTGGAAGTGAACTTCGTCGGATTTTCCACATTTGCCATGTTTGTTTCAGGCGGAGGCTTCTGGCTCGCCTGATACAGTTCCTGGAAATGGCGAGGTGTGCGACAGTTTCTGGACCAATGTCCAGTCATGCCACAACGATGACATTTGTCCTCCCATGTCTTCTTTGGATTTGACACTGTATCAGTGTTCTAAAGCTTCCAAGTGAAGTTTTTCTTCCCTTTATTATTCTTGTTTTGGGGAGGAGCATTGGCTGGTTTCATAGGGGCATTTCCTTTGTTCTTTCTGCCCCTCTTCTTGTTCTTCCACTTCGGGGGGTGAACACTGTGGGCTTCGGGAATAGGAGCTGAGCCTGCCAGGCGCTGGTTATAAGTGGCCAGTAAAAGGTCTCTATTCTGCTCTGCCCTCAGGAGGCAAGAGAGCAGGTTAGAGAACTTCGTGAAATTGTGTTCACGATACTGCTGCATGAGGATAGCATCTTTCTCGTGAAACGAGGTAAATGTCTTTTCCAACATGCGGTGCTCCGAGACTTCTTCACCACACAACTTCAGGCGTGAGGTGATGTTGTGAAGTGCTGAGTTGTACTCAGCAACGGACTTGTAGTCCTGAAGTCGGAGGTTCTCCCACTCATAGCTGGCACGCGGGAGTATGACATCAATTTGATGTCTGTAGCGTGCCTCTAACGCTGTCCATAACTCCAGAGGGTCCTTTACCGTCAAGTATTCGGCCTTCAGGGTCCGATCTATGTGTCGTCTGATATAGATAATGGCTTTCGCCTTATCCATGTCAGAGACAGTGGTAGAGGTACTGCCAGCTGAAGGGGCCGTTTCTGGGGCTTTGCTAGCAGATGCATCGGATGCTGCGGGAGCCGATGATTGGGCCACTGCGGGGGCCAGGATGGAGTGCAGTAGCGCCATGGAGCGCAAGTGGAACTTCATGTCCACTCGCCAGCTCAAGTAATTCTTGCCAGCTGCATCGAGCACCTCGAAATCGACGCTTGCCAATTTAGCCATTTTATCTATGCAATTTAAAGATAAGCATGAATTAAAATAAATTTAACAATCCATGCATAAAGAAATTAATAAGTAAAATGCGGGGATCGGCCAGATACCCAAAATAATGCACAGTCCAAAGTCCGATTACAGTCCAAAGAAAAGAGAATGAAAAATACAACTTTGGAAACCCCGGGTGGGTCCCTATTTCTGCATCCGTCTTCTTATGCTGTTGCACCGAGCCTTGGCTATTTATACAATTTCCTCACTTACAAATTCTCTCAAAGAAAAGAAAAAGTGCTGGAAATGTAAATAGGTATGCAATGGCCGATCCCGAAAGACACATTTTTACTTATTTTAAACATCCACGCAGTTTATATGCTACAGGCATAAATTAAACAACCACGCATATATCTCAAGCACAAAAAATATGGAAAAAGTAAACTAGAAAATATAATTATCTCCAAGACCACGTGGAAACGTCATACACCGTTAGGTTAGTTAACTAACGGCAGAGCGGTCTCAGGATCCCTAAGATGATTATATATATATATATATATATATATATATATATAAAAAATTCTAGTAAACCATACATAATAATTTGCAAGAGAGATGTTTAAATAAATAGAGGAACAAAGTTTTTCTCATAAATTTCAATTTGCAAATTTAATTCTTCTTTAAAATTATGAAGAAGCCAAATTTGTGTAGAATTTTGTGGCTTCGGGCCAAAAATTATTTTTAGTATAAGCGCTTGTGGCCCGTTCCGCAGTTCTGCAAAGTTGTTTGCCGCAATTATTATGGCTTCGGGCCAAAAATAAGATATTAGCCTCGGCCTCGGCCTCGGGCTCGGCCTCGGGTCTCGGGCTCGGCCTCGGGCCTCGGCCTCGGGCCGCCCCCCTGCAGCGGGGGGCGGCGGCGCGGAAGGCCCCCCAGCTGCAGGGGGGATCGGCCTCGGGCCGCCCCCCTGCAGCGGGGGGCGGCGGCGCGGAAGGCCCCCCAGCTGCAGGGGGGATCGGCCTCGGGCCGCCCCCCTGCAGCGGGGGGCGGCGGCGCAGAAGGCCCCCCCGCTGCAGGGGGGGATCGGCCTCGGGCCGCCCCCTTGCAGCGGGGGGCGGCGCGGAAAAAGCCCCCTCCCTCTACAGGGGGGGATCTGCGGGGGGGGCAGCGGCGCGGAAAGGCCCCCCCTCTACAGGGGGGAGCGTGGTCGGCTTTGTGGGAAGGCCCCCTCCTCCGTCAGGGGGGAGGGGAGGATTTCATTTCGGTTCTTCTTCCCACCGAAGAATTTTAATGGCAAAAGGAAAAAAAAAATTCAGAGAAAAAACTTTGTAATAGGGATAAAATTTTTTTTTCTTTTATTAGACTAAATTTTTTTTACTTGTATATTAAAACAATGTAAAAATTATTTAGTATAATTTTATCTACAGGATTATATGGTTTTACCTCTAGATCAATGATCTAGGTTAGAACGCGACGATGTTCCGTAGAAATAATAATCCAAGCTCCCGAACGCTTTGAGGATGCCGCAACGCTCCAACCAACCGCCGCAGCAACGTTAGATTCCTTGTGCGTAGGGATGAATTTAGATGAAGATTTTTGCTCAAGAATGGAGAACACGTGCTGATAACGTGTTGGATGAATATAAACTCAAGAGAGAGAGAGAGATCATTTCATTGCTAAGAATGAGTAACCATAGCTAAGCGCCATGGTGCTCTATTTATTTATCTCATAGTGGGGAGGCCAAAAGCCTCTAGTAGACCAAGGGTCCCCATTACTCTAAGTAATGGGGGACCTAATGAATGGGTAATGAAGGAGGGGAGGCCAAAGGCCTCCCTCATTCATAACAAATTAACATATATTTGTAACATATAGATGGATGGAGTTCTGGTCAATCCGGGTTGACTAGTCAAACCCATAACCTATACGGAATTTATCCGGGTCATTTGGGTCGACCCGGATATTATCCGACCTAGATTGGCCCCTACCCATACCCGGCCCAAGAGGCCGTGTTCGGTTCGGTTCGATTCGGATGGGTTAGGTTCATTTTGCCACCCTACCTCTCAGAATCAACCTTGTCGGCTCAATGTCAAGGGATACCCAGTGTGATTTTTCACCAAGTTGCTTAATCAATGATATTTCTGTATTCTTGTTCGAACTGGTGGTGTTTCCCCCTGATCAAAGACAAAATGCTTGCTGACATTTGGGGATCCGATCAAGATGTTGTGGTCTTCCTCGTTCTCATCGATCAAAGTAAAGCTCAATGCACCTCTTGGCATGGTTCTTGTGGATGTCCTCCGGACTCTTGTTCTGCTGATGTCCTGATAATGTCGTTGGAGGTGAAACAAAATTAGTAACACATGAACCCACTTTCTCGAAAGAAAGAGCTCCATATATGACTGCCCGAGCGTCTTTTTCATGGCCACATAGTTCAATGCGGCTCATCCTTTCTAAAGAGCTACTGCTTCCACAATATGCTTCTAAATTGTGAATAGTGGAATCGACAGACCGCGCGGCATACTAATGATGATACATTGAAGTGCCCTTGTTGTGCACTACTGCCATTGATAGTGATCCAAGCATGTTAAACGAAGCAGCATTAGCCACACGATCCCACTTTCTCCCAGATGTTTACCATATATGTGCTGGTCGACATACCGCTCCACTGCTTTCTCCAATCCATCTGTTCCTTCACATCCCTGAAAAGAACAAATTTTGGCAAAATCTTTTCTGGCTGTGGCAATCATCTCCATGAAAACTTTTTTGCCTTCGTGCGTCCATGCATGTATCATTGATCTTTCCTCCTCAAAAGAAGACAGATCTTCAATCAGGTTGTTTCTAGTAATAGGTCTTGATACGACTATTGTGGACGAGCCTGTTAGCAAGATAGGGCCCCGTCGATGAGACCCACGGGGAAAACGAGGCCCAATCAACGAGGCCCCGGAAACTCTCAAACTCGAACCACTCACAGACCGGCCCACGATCTACGGGAGAAACCAATTCTCCGAAGAATGGGGGCATTAAATGCCCGTCAGGGAGCTCCGGGATGGGCTGGCCCGCGACACTGGCAGGCACCATGATGGGCATGGTGGCGGACGACGAACAGCGTGACGGCGTGATTGGGGACAAGCGCCCCCCCCCCCCCCCCCCCCCCCCATGATGCCGACAGGTGCCATCGTGGGGAGTGGCGTGGCGACGTGGACGACAGGTGATCGCGGCAGAACCACCTATAAAAGGACCAGAGGGACAACGGAGCAAAGGATCGAACCCCAGGTATTCTAACCGAAGGTATACCGTCAACGACCTTGGTCTTTCGCCATTCCTTTTCCCTCCCACTGCTCGCGTCGTGGGTTAGCGTATCGATCTCCTCTCGAGTCGTGCCTACCCCGCCGAGTATCCTTCAGACCCTGATCTGACTTAGGCATCGGAGGGGATACGACCGGAACCAAGGTCCGGCCACCCTGATGAGTTTCTTGTCTATTCAGGGAGAAGCAGACCGAGGCGCCGAGGCTACCCCTCGATGCTCGTCCGACCGAGGCCGAGTCCATAGAAACCGAACAGAGGCTTTCCCTCCGCTCTGCTTCAACCAGGAGCCGACGCCCTGCTCGGATCCGGCGCTCGACCCCGACACAATCTCCAACCCGCACTGAGTGCACGTGCGCTCAGCACTCCCAAGGGGTCAACCTCGACCCCTTGACCGCGTTGACTACTCAATCCCTGGTCAACGATCCTGCGGTGAGAAAACACCTGTAAACATCTGGCGTCGTCTGTGAGATCGCGAAGCAGGCCCACGTCAAACCACCGGAATGGAAACCATTTGTAATAGAGCGGGGCGCCTGCCCCCCCATCCAGGAGGAAGGAAATTACATTCCCTCCGAAAATCAGCTCAGCCACACTACCGAGGGGACATGTGAGTCTCGATCGGTCACACAAGAGCAGCTCCGCACCTTCGCCCAGGAGACTAACGCCAACATCCGGACGTTGGCCGCCACGATTCAGCAACTCATCGGCGACGTTCCCGTCCAGGGAGATGAGCTGAGCGAGGCCCACCGCTAGGGAGGAGGCCACCAATCCGTGCGGTCCGCCGTGGTCACCGACCACAGGAACGGAAGGCCCAACCTGGAGCGGTGATTCACTATGCCAGGCTACGACCCAGCACGGTCTCCCACCCCCGCCTCGTATCGCGAGGAAGGCAAGAGGGGCTTCGAGCAATCTGAGGGGAGGTCGATGACCGCCTCGACTAGACGATCATATTCATCCAGTGTCACGCCCCGCTTCCCAAAAATGTGGAGGCGAGACGTGAGAATGTCCACTCAGACTTGAAGCTGCAAAGCTCCAAGCCCGATAAGCGTCAATCAACAATAATCTGGCAGGTCCTTACAACGCAATACGAAACAACGATAAGAATAATGAAGTGAGACAATAAACAATTTATTCAATCTCAGAATATCCATAAAATAAATTACAATATCATAGAAAAGACACCAGGCTCAAAAGGAAAAGCTAAGGCCCAAACATGGCCAACAAGGTACAACATACAAGCAAGGGTGCCATGCACCAACAACTAACAGCAAACCTAAACAAGGAAGAGAACACAAGCGACCTCTAAGACTGGTCACCAATGACCACAAACTCCTCCTCAGTAACCACTGGCTCAGCGCCAGCAACACTACATCCTCAACGACAAACTCAGGCTCGGGATCTAACATGTGTCACCCAAAAGAGAAAATGGGCACATGTCAGCAAGTCGAAAGACTTGTGCAATTAAACTGAAAGAAAGGTAAACTAACAACCTAGCAGTTATAGTATGGTGCATGGCATGACAAGTATCGTATGGAAGTAACAAGTAAAGTACAATTAGCAAGTAACAAGTGGTAGGTGTGACATGTATTGTCAAGTAACAAGTACCAGGGATCACCCACACACGTGTGAGTGCCCTATTGCCCGCAGGATCTGTTCAAGTACATGGGATCACCCACACACATGCGAGTGCCCTATTGCCCGCAGGCTGTATTGAGCTCGTTTTCTGGACCACGAGCCAGAATCGTATTTGGCCTAGGGTTGTGCCCGCAAAACGGGTGCCTAGCCGGAACAAGTAGCACTAGTATGTAGCGATGCTACGCGATCACGATGAGTGTTCAAGCATGCAATGACATGAGCAGATATTCGCATACCGTTAATTGAATTTAAACATGACAGGCAAAATGCAATGACATGAACAGATATTCGCGTACCGTTAATTTAAATTAAACATGACAGTTAAAGATGCATGGATGACATGAACAGTTGATACGCGTACCGTTAAGTGAAATTAAATGTGACATACAAGCATGATGAAGGTGACGGACCAAGCTTCGTTGTCAAGCTAGGTCAATGTCGTCCAGACGGCTATCCTTTCACCGTCTAGTCTCTTTTACGCTAAAGCAAGGTAATGGCCTAAGGAAATGGCCCAAATCAAGAGATGCAAGTTTCACTTGCCTGATACCGACGAGGACGGTCGACAAGCACGTCACACAAATGTTATCTACGGTGAATGGACCACGTATAGAAGCGGAAGATCGACGCCGAGCAACCACGGCAACGGAAGAACGATCCGAAGAACCACGGTTCAGATCTGGAATGGATGGAGAAATCTGGAGAAAATGGGGTTTGGGGGTTTTTTGGGGTTTGCCGATGGCAAGGGGAGAGGTGGCCGGCCTAAATGGAGGGGGAGAGGTGCTCTTGAGGAAGGAGGAAGGGCTAGAGGTAGGTTGGGGAAGATCAGAGGTCTAGGGGAAGGGAAATGGCCAGGAGAAAATGAAAGAAGGAAAAGAAAACGATCGGTCGTATTTATAGGAATGAACCGGCGGCTGCCCAGAAATTAGGGTTTCGACACTGATTAGTCGGTCAAAGAGCAACCACTGACCGACTAGTTTGGGAACTAGTCGGTCGGTTGACCAACGCAGACCGACTAAGTGTAAACAGTAACTCCTGACGAAAAATAGGATTTAGATTTAGTCGGTCAAAGAACAACTTCTGACCGACTAGTTTCTCATCTAGTCGGTCGACGAACGTTCTTAGACCGACTAAGAATGAATAGTACTTGGTATCAAAAATTATCATAGAGCTAGTCGGTTAAAGAGCAACCACTGACCGACTAGTTTGGGAACTAGTCGGTCGACAAATGTTCTTAGACCGACTAACGATAAACAGTAACTCCTGTACAATTGATTCAATGAACTAGTCGGTTCCAGTAGAGTTCCTGACCGACTAGATCTCAATCTAGTCGGTGGGTCCCCCTTCTTGAACCAACTAAAGTGCACTAAAAGTGCCGAATCGAAGCGCGAAGCTTCGGGAAGATTCCTACGGCTTCTAGGATCACTCTAACTCTAAAATATGAGCGATCTGAAGTTCGTCATGAGCGACTTACTCCAAGATCGACGATTCTAAGGAAGAAGCTAGGAAATCACAACGAAACGAACAAAAGTGAAAGCTACAGAGACGGAAATCACACGCAGGAGAAAATCCACCAAGTCACATATATATATATATATCGATAACACTAATATAGAAAAACTAGTCGTTACATCCTACCCACCTTAGAGTAAAGTCCGTCCTCGGACTTTCTACCATATCTAGTCGCTCTGGTAACTACCACAATCATATCACATTCAATCAGGTATAGTTATTACGAGTGCTTATATTCGCACTAGGTAATCAAACATTAACACTACCAACATGTATACATATATATATATTCACGCACATCATACACTTATACCTATCATAGCCATTCATACTCATACATGTATCTCAATCATATATATACATACATCCCTTATATAGCTATTACTTACCTAGCATAAAACAATAGTCCATATACTCATAACCAATTAAATAGTTCACACCAGTAAATACTATCGTAATACTCTACGTTAGGTAGCTACATAAGAACAAGGCAATAAGAATACACTACTCCCTATATCTCCTAGTATACATCCAATACCAAACACGTCAACACACGTAATCACACTACACCATTCTAAACTCAAGTTATTATATTTAATATACGTCCACCATCATTATAATTTCACAATTTATAGCCATTCCAATACATGCAAATATTTCACTATAACTTCACCTCACATACGGCCCTATAATTATACCCACGACACGTCACACATATTATAGTCACCAAAACTTATAACTAAGCACATACTTACCCGTGCATGGTGCACACCCACACATGCTAACATTTCATTCATATTTACCAATCATACGATTATAAACTCAGTACATCGACACGCTTAGTTTTAGCTAGTACATATATATATATATATATTCACGCAGGCAAGCCCCCTAATAAATAACCACACCACAAGACCAACACCTATAACTATATACTGGTTTAGTGACCCACAATCATGTGCGTAACACAACCGGACACAAACAATCCAAACATTATACATACATCATCCATCACTATACACCAACCACATACAAATACACCAACGTACATAGAGTATACCCACTCAAGCTTGAGTGAGACTCAAAATCATAGCAGAATAATTCCATATACATAACACAGCATCCATACATATACCAATACTATCTAATGCATACACGTCTACCAACATAACCATATACATATCAAAATTTAAAACACCCTTAATATCTAATCAGGTTATATCACATATTCAATCACTTTATATACCATAATAATAATACAGATATCAGCACACTAATAATCTCATACTCTCCCTAATACATGCATTCACCGTATAGTCTCATACAAGTATCATATATTCATACCAAACAATATACAATCTATGTACTTACACACACTCCTATAAATCTATATGACACGACTCATCATATGTAGCCTTAGTAAATAGCTAGACATCACTATACAATCATTCACACATCAGAACATGTAATCAATACTTATCCCTTATATACGTACATACAATCACGCAACACCTACGTATCCTAGTATCTATAAGCATGTCCACTCGTACTCGAGGGAACACGAAGACTTATATGTATTCACAGACATTATATATTCACACCTACTATCTCACATAAGTATCTATACTTATTCATGAACTATATACACATAATCATTACATTCATCGCAATACACATATTCCATTATTCATCCATCTATAATTGGCACATCAATACACTTAATTCATCCATTAGTTAAGGTATGCAGTAGTCGGGTATACCTCATGGTATACACGCATACGACATCTCATAAAAACAAGTAATACCAATCAAACAATTATAATCCTACTATCATATGTATATCACACTTATACTCATGCAGCTAATACATAACTACCTACACACAACATACCAATACCAACCACAAACAACTTCATATGCATCATGAAATTTAATACACTACGACGACACAACAAATTACACTAATGGGGCACACCAAACTATATTAAGGTTGACACGGACGACGACAAGCTCTATTGGCTAGACAAAAGGAAAGCAACTGAAATCAAAAGCGTAACAAATAGAAGGATCGAAAAGCACGAGAACGGTTGTGTAATGATGTAATGATGCTCCATTAGGATACATGGAAAACAGTGTGTAAAAGATATAAGTTAAAACGAAGAGTACGAAACTGGTCGATAAAATAAGTCGTTCGAAATAAGTTTGAGTCGTATACACATAATAAGAAGAATGGTTTATTTAGCTTATATAAAGCTATCACGAGTAAAAGTAAATCATTCACATGAACATTAAGGACATATGTTAGAAAAATATTATGCGGCAGTAGTTTAAAAATTTTGGAAAAGTTTCGAGATTCAAGGAATGAAATCAGATCAAATATAATGTAGAGGGTTTATGCTCATGCCAAATGTTTTTTCCAAGTCTTAAAACTGAAGAGAAATTCCAATAAACCGTATTGAAAGTACTTTTTTTAGAGAATCCGGGTTCGCCAGTAGAAACTGATTTATACAAGGGTCTTAACACACGAGCACAACGAACATAGTACTAATATATACAAATAATTGAAGTTCTATTCTAGAAATCATCTTTAGAAATATGTATGATGAATGGAAAGATAATAACATCTTAGTTGTATGGAAGTAAGTGGGAGGATATATATAGAATTATTAAATTGGTAATAAAGCTTTAAAACCGAATTATGGAGGTCTAACTCAGGAAATGGTTTCGAAAAGTAATTTTACGAAAATCTGAACTAGGGAAAACGTTGAGCATAAAATCGACTTGCTGAAAGCTGAAGTCCCATGTGACTTGAAAGGTATATAAGAAGTAAGCACGATACAGTATTCGAATAAGTTTTAATGGCATAAGTAAGAAAAGAAAATTATAATTCAGGTTAGGAAAAACAGAAGTACGGTTCAGAATAAAATTGGTATATGAAAAGGGGCAAGACATTTATATCGATATGAAAATATAGGCTGGAAAATATTATAAACTAATAATCAAAAATCTCGACAAAAGTTTCAATGTTTAGAAAAGAACAAATAAATTGAAGTCGCGAAAGAGTATGAAATCTAAAATATATATTAAAAGTTTGCGAACAAATTTAAACTTAGCGAAAGAGGAACATCGAAAATACTTTTAGGGGAAACAAGGATTTTCCACAAGAACGGGTTGGTATAAAGACTTGAAGTACGGGTACGACAACTTATAATTAGTATATATTCATAAATTAGTTGGAGTTCTATTTATCTTGAAAGAAGTACTTTAAAGTAAGTATGGTAAATAGCTAAAATGAATTTCGCGATTTAGAAAAGGTGGTATATTGAATTATCGACATAGTACTAAAGTTTAAAATCAAGTGCGGACGATATATGTTAGAAAAATAGTTACAAGATAGTAATTTAAAATTACGACCAAAAAGTCTTCAAAATCTAAGAATGACTTTTAGCTCAAACGGAAGCAATGTAAATATACTAAAAGAAGGGTTAAAACAAAATTTAAATCGAGTGGAAACTTTTAATAAGGAAAAATTTGGAAACGACTTTGGAAGAATCAAGATTTGCAATGGGAAAGATTTGAAGGGTCAACGATAATAGTAAGGAGGGGGTCATGTGAATCGAGGGCGATGAATGTGGTTGTGTGAGGCATGCACCTAAATTACGATTCAAGAAAACTATGATGAAAACCCACGGTCAGTAACACAGAAGTGTAGTGACCAGGAAAAGATTGAATCAGAGGGTCCTAATCATCGGTTGACTAAAGGCCAAGAAAACTTAACACCAAGGCTTCCTAATGGCTAGAGTATATTAGAGGCCTCAGGGATGGTTCTAAGAGAATCGAGATCATGTTCTGTTGGGCCCGAAATCGATGAAACCAAGCAAACGGCTAAAGAAATCCTAGGAATCTATCATGGTTAGAGCTAGACATGAACCACTAAGGTCACTCTTAAGACTATCATATCGATCACTAGCAGGGAGTCTAACTAACAATCAGGGACCTCTAACTAGCAAGTTCAGACTCCTAACTAAGTCTCACTATAGTCCTGACCTAATGGATTTCCTATCAAGCTGGGACAGGTGCTCTAACACGTCTACTAGCCACCTAAGACATAGGAACGCAAAAAACCTAGACTCCGGGCTTATAATTTGGATGTTATAATTTATTTCATGGACATTCTATAATTATTATCGTTGTTCCGATAGCTCGCATTTGCAAATGGACCTGCATGGGCCACCAATAAAACATGTCACGCCCCGCTTCCCAAAAATGTGGAGGCGAGACGTGAGAAGGTCCGCTCAGACTTGAAGCTGCAAAGCTCCAAGCCCGATAAGCGTCAATCAACAATAATCTGGCAGGTCCTTGCAACGCAATACGAAACAACGATAAGAATAATGAAGTGAGACAATAAGCAATTTATTCAAACTCAGAATATCCATAAAATAAATTACAATATCACAGAAAAGCCACCAGGCTCAAAAGGAAAAGCTAAGGCCCAAACATGGCCAACAAGGTACAACATAAAAGCAAGGGTGCCACGCACCAACAACTAACAGCAAACCTAAACAAGGAAGAGAACACAAGCGACCTCTAAGACTGGTCAGCAATGACCACGAACTCCTCCTCAGCAACCACTGGCTCAGCGCCAGCAACACTACATCCTCAGCGACAAACTCAGGCTCGGGATCTAACATGTGTCACCCAAAAGAGAAAAGGGGCACATGTCAGCAAGTCAAAAGACTTGTGCAAGGAAACTGAAAGAAAGGTAAACTAACAACCTAGCAGTTATAGTATGGTGCATGGCATGTCAAGTATCGTATGGAAGTAACAAGTAAAGTACAATTAGCAAGTAACAAGTGGTAGGTGTGACATGTATTGTCAAGTAACAAGTACAAGGGATCACCCACACACGTGTGAGTGCCCTATTGCCCGCAGGCTATGTTCAAGTACAAGGGATCACCCACACACAGGCGAGTGCCCTATTGCCCGCAGGCTGTATTCAAGTACAAGGGATCACTCACACACAGGCGAGTGCCCTATTGCCCGCAAGCTGTATTGAGCTCGTTTTCTGGACCACGAGCCAGAATCGTATTTGGCCTAGGGTTGTGCCCACAAAACGGGTGCCTAGCCGGAACAAGTAGCACTAGTATGTAGCGATGCTACGTGATCACGATGAGTGTTCAAGCATGCAATGACATGAGCAGATATTCACGTACCGTTAATTGAATTTAAACATGACAGGCAAAATGCAATGACATGAACAGATATTCGCGTACCGTTAATTTAAATTAAACATGGCAGTTAAAGATGCATGGATGACATGAACAGTTGATACGCGTACCGTTAAGTGAAATTAAACGTGACATACAAGCATGATGAAGGTGACGGACCAAGCTTCGTTGTCAAGCTAGGTCAATGGCGTCCAGACGGCTATCCTTTCACCGTCTAGTCTCTTTTATGCTAAAGTAAGGTAATGGCCTAAGGACATGGCCCAAATCAAGAGATGCAAGTTTCACTTGCCTGATACCGACGAGGACGGTCGATAAGCACGTCACACAAATGTTATCTACGGTGAATGGACCACGTATAGAAGCGGAAGATCGACGCCAAGCAACCACGGCAACGGAAGAACGATCCGAAGAACCACGGTTCAGATCTGGAATGGATGGAGAAATCTGGAGAAAATGGGGTTTGGGGGTTTTTGGGGTTTGCCGATGGCAAGGGGAGAGGTGGCCGGCCTAAATAGAGGGGGAGATGGGCTCTTGAGGAAGGAGGAAGGGCTAGAGGTAGGTTGGGGAAGATCAGAGGTCTAGGGGAAGGGAAATGGCCAGGAGAAAATGAAAGAAGGAAAAGAAAACGATCGGACGTATTTATAGGAATGAACCGGCGGCTGCCCAGAAATTAGGGTTTCGACACTGATTAGTCGGTCAAAGAGCAACCACTGACCGACTAGTTTGGCAACTAGTCGGTCGGTTGACCAACACAGACCGACTAAGTGTAAACAGTAACTCCTGATGAAAAATAGGAATTAGATTTAGTAGGTCAAAGAACAACTTCTGACCGACTAGTTTCTCATCTAGTCGGTCGACGAACGTTCTTAGACCGACTAAGAATGAATAGTACTTGGTATCAAAAATGATCATAGAGCTAGTCGGTTAAAGAGCAACCACTGACCGACTAGTTTGGGAACTAGTCGGTCGATAAATGTTCTTAGACCGACTAACGATAAACAGTAACTCCTGTACAATTGATTCAATGAACTAGTTGGTTCCAGTAGAGTTCCTGACCGACTAGTTCTCAATCTAGTCGGTTGGTCCCCCTTCTTGAACCAACTAAAGTGCACTAAAAGTGTCGAATCGAAGCGCGAAGCTTCGGGAAGATTCCTACGGCTTCTAGGATCACTCTAACTCTAAAATATGAGCGATCTGAAGTTCGTCATGAGCGACTTACTCCAAGATCGACGATTCTAAGGAAGAAGCTAGGAAATCACAACGAAACGAACGAAAGTGAAAGCTACGGAGACGGAAATCACACGCAAGGAGAAAATCCACCAAGACATATATATATATATATATTATATATATATATATATATATATATACACGTGTATATATATATATATACACGTGTATATATATATATATACACGTGTATATATATATATATACACGTGTATATATATATACACGTGTATATATATATACACGTGTATATATATATACACGTGTATATATATATACACGTGTATATATATATACACGTGTATATATATATACACGTGTATATATATATACACGTGTATATATATATACACGTGTATATATATATACACGTGTATATATATATATATATAACACTAATATAGAAAATCCAGTTGTTACATCCAGGCACCGGCGGGACGATCGCCGAGACCTTTGGGAATCGGTCCCATCGGAGCGGAAGTCCCCCCCCCCGAGCGAAGCA
Source organism: Scilla litardierei (assembly GCA_030789695.1). NCBI lineage: Eukaryota > Viridiplantae > Streptophyta > Magnoliopsida > Asparagales > Asparagaceae > Scilla > Scilla litardierei. Next base: position 82,812,651 of record CM061131.1, on the reverse strand, counting down.
GGATAGGCGGTAACGCCGGGGCAGGAAAAGGGATGTGCCCAGAAGGAGCCCCGCCCCCGGCTTTCGGGGGGCACTAGGGGCGGCCAAGCCTGAACCCGTCCCCCCACTGCCTCCTGACGAGCGCGAGGTAAATGAAGGAGGACGGCAGGGGGGCGTTAATGGTGAACAATGCCCCCTGACCCGAAGGATAACTGAGGCACGGGTGCCCTCGAGTTTCAAGGTGCTGACACTGGAGAAGTACGACGGCACAGGCGATCCCGCCAACCACGTAATGGACTATGAGGGGGTCATAGCATTGCAGGGGGCGGACGACACCCTGCTATGTAGAGGTTTTTATTCCACCATCCGAAAGGCGGCAAGGACCTGGTACCATAGCCTGCCCAATCAATCCATCGATAGCTTCGAGGAGCTCGCTCAGTTGTTCTGCAAACAGTTCGTGGCCAGACGACAGGTAAGGCCGGATTCGGACACTTTGTAAAATGTGGTGCAGGGTCCCGGGGAATCTCTGAGGCACTTCATGCACCGCTTCAACATAGAGCGACTCAACGTGGAGAGCTGCCCCGAGCTGGTAGTGAAGACGGCCCTGAAGAAGGGGTTACGGCACCAGGGCCTGAAGAAATCGCTGCACAACGACCCCCCGAAGGACCTACCCGGGTCAAGGTGCGAGCTGAGCGCTTCATGATGACGGAAGAGGCTTTGGCCGTCGATGAAGGAAGGGCCAAGCGAAGATCCCGGTGCGACGAGAGTGAGCGCCGCAGCTCAGAAGAGCGTCGACAAGAAAAAAGGGCATGTGGCAAGCATCGAAGAGAGGACCCGCGGCACACCCAGCTGAACGTTGCCCCGGATGTGGTTCTCACGTAGGCACAGAAGGAGGGGCGCATGAACCGACCTCCTCCTAAGATGAAAAGGGGCGGGAGAGACGAAGAAAAATACTGCAAATATCACAAGGACAACGGCCATGACACCGATGACTGCTGGCATTTGAAGAAAGATATAGAGAAGCTAGTGAGTCGGGGCCACTTAAAGAACTTCACCGACGATCCCGCCCCAGGAGAGGGGACGTCCAGGCAGCTGGACAAAGGGAAGAAGGTAAACGTAGTCCAGGCGCCCCTGCGATCATCGAGTGAGTGGACGGGACCGACGGCCCTGACCTCGCCGGACGGGCGGCAGTCTCGCCTAGGACTCCTAGTGTCTTTTTGTTTGTTTTCCTCCAAATGTTCTGTGCTGTGGGATGAAGAAGAAGAAGGTGCCTTATAGGTACAAACGTGGTATCCTTTTCCGCTTTTGGATGAATGGCACGCTTGGGAACTCGATCTCCTCTCCTAGATGGACTGCTTCAACTCGGCAGACCGGAGGCCCCAGACCGAGCCAATCGGCCGTAAGGCTGGGGGCAACTCCCCCAGTGGGCCGATCTATAAACCCGCTCGTAAGGCTGGGGGCAACTCCCCCAGCAGACGGGGACATCGATCGGTCGTAAGCCGAGGGATAGCTTCCCTCGCCGACCGAACGACCAACCTACTCGTAAGGCTGGGGGCAACTCCCCCAGCAGACGGGGACATCGGTCGGTCGTAAGCCGAGGGATAGCTTCCCTTGCCGACCGAACGACCAACCTACTCGTAAGGCTGGGGGTAACTCCCCCAGCAGACGAGGACATCGATCGGTCGTAAGCCGAGGGATAGCTTCCCTCGTCGACCGAACAACCCGCCCGCTCGTAAGGTAGGGGCAACTCCCCCAGTAGACAGGGACATCGGTCGGTCGTAAGCCGAGGGATAGCTTCCCTCACCGACCGAACGACCCGCCCGCTCGTAAGGTTGGGGGCAACTCCCCCAGTAGACGGGGACATCGGTCGGTCGTAAGCCGAGGGATAGCTTCCATCACCGACCGAACGACCCGCCCGCTCGTAAGGCTGGGGGCAACTCCCCCAGCAGACGGGGACATAGGTCAGTCGTAAGCCAAGGGATAGCTTCCCTCACCGACCGAACGACCCGCCCGCTCATAAGGCTGGGGGCAACTCCCCCAGCAGACGGGGACATAGGTCAGTCGTAAGCCAAGGGGCAGCCCCCTTCGCTGAACGGCCGATCCTATTGACTGCGAGACGGGGAACAACACAGCAGCCCGTGGGGCGACTATTTAAGCAAACCAAGCGTTACAGCTAAAAGAAAGGCTATGGCAAAAATACAGTAAGGAGCCAAAAAGGATAAGGGTCCCCACGGGGCGAAAAACCCCCAGCAGCGAAACTATATAAATAAAGTCGTTCAAAATTACAGGCCCAAAAAAGGAGGAAAAACGGGGGGGGCGAGATACAAAGGCCTAAGGCCCTGGGGCACGGGAGGAAGCATGCTCTGGCACCTCACCCGGCTCGGAGTGCGGGGGATCAACGGGCAGAAGTGGCTGCCGGGCGTGCTCCGCAAACCGGTGGAAGGAATCCCGGACGACATCAACGATCCGAGTGGCGAGAAGGTCCTCGTTGGAGCTGAAGGCCTCCCTAAGGACCGCCGTGATCCTTTCCCCCAGGACCCCACAGGCGCTCCGCTCCACCTCATCGACGAACCGGGTCATCTGGCACAGGTCTGCCAGCTCGCTCCAGAGATCGCTCCTCTCCTGGCGGAATGCCTCCTCCGCCTCTCGGGCTGACCTCTGAGCATCATCCAGCTCCCCCCGGAGATCCATCACCTGACCAGCAAGCTCGTCCACCCGGCTTCGGAAGTGACGAGATTCCATGCGCGTTGCTTGATGGGCCACCTCGGTGTCCCTGGCCCTTGCTCGCTCCTGGGCCACGGTCTCTTCCAACTCCCTCGCCCGGGCCGCTCGACGTTGCACCTCGACGGCCATCGTGGTGGCCTGCGCAAAGAAAGAAGTTATACGGGGAACAATCGAGAGAATGATTCAAAAACAGCGGGGCAGTCGAACCTGTTGAAGCTGCCGGACCAGGGTGTCCGACAGCTTGTCGGTAGGAGCTCTTTCCAACAGAGCTCGATCCCTCGGGAGGACCGATCCATATGCCAACTGGTTAGCCACGGCCCGGTCGACGAACACCAAGTCCCTGGGATCAAACTTGGGGACCGCCATGGCACTCGCCAGCATACCGCCGGCCCCCACCAGGGAAGGTTCGGCCGAGACAGTGGCAGTGGTCACTAAGGTCAGCGGAAGGGCCTCGCTAGAGGTCGACGGCACCCCGGGGACCACCGGGGCGTGGGTCTCCCCATCCTCCTTCCTCCTCTTCCTCTCGCTAGGACTGGCGGGAGGTAGGAGGGGAGCGCTTATGCCCCGCACCGCAACCCCCCGAGGGCGCCCGGGGGAGGGGATCGGCTCCCGTATCTTTTCCCTCTGTTGGGGCAGGGCGGGGAAGCTCGGTCCCCGGAGCCTCGCCTTCGGGAAAGTTCTCCACAACCAGGGGAGGGTGATCGCCACTGCCGCGGGCTTGATCACGCCCCGGATACACGTCCCAGAGCGGCGACGATCGTAGTCTTAACGCAAGCGCACGGTGTAGCAGCGAGCGGGTATCGAACACAGGGAGGCCTAATAACAGTATCTTCTTCGAATCACCTGGCTATAGGAAAAGTCGGGAAATGTTCACAAATGTGCGGTCAAATTCGTTCAAATGTATAGAAGAATTAACAATTTAATAAAGACGCTTAGGGGATAGGGAATCCCCGCTACTCACCGTATCTCATCATTGTGACACGTAGGCTTCACAATTGCTAGGCTTGAAAATTTGGTGAACTAGTTGCAACTAAATGTGGAACCAAGCTCACGCTCTCGCGCTATTGCCGGTCTATAGCCAACCTAGGGTAGGGTCCAATCTCTTGCAAACCCTAACCTAGGCAACTAGCGTGAAGAACAACGTCATCATTCAATCGTATCTCGAGCCCACTCTCGTGCAAACTCGAGACACGACCTAGGTTGGGATAGTTCCTACCCGTCCAATCTCTTGCAAACGGGTATTGGTATAGAATTGCAATCGAAAAACCCTAATTTAGGTCCAATCTCTTGCAAACCGATCCCGGAGAAATTCAATTGCAACCCAATTCGGATATCTAGGGCTTCCTATCGAATTGGGATCCAATCTCTTGCAAATCCCAATCGATATGAATCCCTAGCTATTCGTATTATGCAATCCCAAACTAACCCTAATCAAACCTAGCAATAGTTTCGCCAATTCATCACAATTTCGAGATTGGGCTCGTAGGGTTCATCCCTATGCCCTAAGATGATGAACTACTCACAATTCATAATATAATGCGATAGAAATTCACAAATAAAATCAAAGGAATTCATTGCAAAATTCAATAGATCAATAAAAATTGAGTTTTTGAGGGAGAGAGATACAAACCAATGAAGAACAAGCTAGCATCCAACAAAATCTCACTTTTCTCTCCTCCCTTCAAGCTCAATCTAATCCCTAAAAAGTTAATCTAAAAAGCTGCAAAAAGTTATGGAAAAGCTCTTTTAAAACTAGGTTAAAAACTGGGGTTAAATACCCCCCAAAATCGCCCAAAAAACCCTGACGAAAATGCCCCTGTGCAGCCTCAAATCCGCTGTTTTCGCTACAGGCAGCGCGGCTGTAACGACCACTTTTCGTCGTACGCTTTTCGTGCACGTGCTTTTGGCCGTGCACGTGTTTGTTTTAGACTTTGGTTGTTTGCGAACACTTTTGTGTGATATGCCGTTGCGAACGTCTCTGAGAGTATTAAATAGTGGCACTATCCTGGAACGACACTTCTCGAGTCGTTTTCCCACAATTTAAACTCACTCGATGAGACGTGACGATTTTCACTTTGACGGGAGACGTTTCTATTTTTAGTTTCGTCGTCCGACGTCGAATTTGAGATCCGTCTTCTTAGTTAGCTCACATTCGTCGCCACGATCACAACGATATTTATTTTATAATTTTTGGAGTTTATTTGACCACTTTTATAATTTTTACAAGTTTTATATTATTTTTAATAATTTATTTTTAAATTAATTTCGGCCAAATAAAATTTATTTGAGTTTAAAACGTTTTAAAGAATTTTTGAGCCAATTTCCAGCTCATTTGGACCTGGTCAAATCCTAGATTGGGTTGGAGAAGTTTAAATTCAAATTTCAAATCTTTTTGAATTCTAATCCTATTAGATTTAGCCCTAGACCAAGTCAACCCACCTACACTATATAAGCAACCCCTAGCAAGTCCTATTTTTCCAAAGAAATTAGCCCTAGCCTCTTCCAAAGTCATTTTGGACGTTGCGACGAATCGTCGCAACGTTGCGACGTTCAGCCCCCGCACGACCGAGGAAAATCGCCCCGTTCGCCCGCTCCGACCGAAGCCCCCGCCCGCACCCAAGCCGCTCCGCACGCTGCAGCACCCCCGCTCCGTTCCATCGACCTGACCGATCGCTTGGCCCGCTCTGACCGGTCGCCCCGCTCCGCACCGACCCCCGCTTGTCGCCCGCTCTGTCGCCCCGCTCCGCTCCGTGCCCGACCGAAGGAAGCGGCCGCTGTGACCGAGCGCCCGAACGTTGCAACGTTGCAACGCTGCAACCCCGCATCCCAAGCGCACGACCGACGGTCCCTATCGGTCTGACCGAAGGAAACGCCCGCACCCGCCGCTGTGACTGACCCCCGCTGCTGCACAGCCCCGTTCTCTCGCAGCGACCGATGAATTCTCCCGCATTGGAGGGGTACGACCGAGAGTCACTCGTCGCAACCCCGCATCCGTCGCACCGCTTGCCACCGTGGTCCCCCCAAGTTCTCCAGAGTTATTGTGGGACCCCCAAAGGCCCCTAGGAGTACTGTGGGCCCCACCTAGGTGCTTGCTCTTCGAGGATCCGTCGCGTACGACGTCGTCGCACGTCGTAGCCCGTCGTCGCACGTGCTAGCTTTGGAATCTGGAACTGTCGCCCTGGTCGAAGCTCTGAATTTTCCAGCAAGGAATATATATTGGAATCAGGACTTGGAGCGCGTTCTATTATTCCAACCCCTGGCGTCGCTACCCGACGCCGGTGTAGCTTTCGCGTCGTGTTGAGGTAACGTTTTGCACCCCTAGGACCCCCAACCCAATTGCATGCTAATCAAGACTAAAAATCAGTATTTTAAAGTATTTTAAATGTTTTAGAATCCACTAATCAAGATTAATAAAACGGATGTAGGCCGGTGGACTTGTGCACGTAGGAATCGTGACTTTGGACTCGTTGGACGGTGTTTTCTTGACGTGATAGTTGCAGGCAAGTGAAACTTGCCAACTCTTGTGTAGGGCCATGTTTTTAGGCCACTTACTTGCTTTTAGCGTAAAAGAGACTAGTCAGTGAAATGATAGCTGGCTAGACGCCTACTTGATCTAGTTTGACAACGAAACTAGATCCGTCACCTAAATGATCTAGCTTGACAACGAAGCTAGATCCAACCCCTTAAAATTGTTGTTCATGCATGCTAAACTGTCACGTTTACTTTCCTTACCTGTACGCCTTACTTTAACTGCCATGTCATGTCATCCATGCATTGAATGTTGCATTCGTAGCACACGCTACATACTTGTACTTGCTTGTCCCGGGCTAGGTGCACCCCTACGCCATACTTGTTTACACACTTCCTGGCTCGTGGTCCAGAAGCGAGCATTACCGTTCGGGGGTAAGGCCCTGGCTCGACACACGTGGAGGGGTAGGGATAAACGTTCGCTTGAGCTTAGGAGTTGGCCCGGGCAGCCACTCTAGCCAAAAGACGGAATCTCTGTGCACGAGGTGCTTACTTTTCTTGTCTTGTACTTGTCTTGTGAATGTCATGCCATGCTCGTACTTTACTTTACTTTACCCTACTTGTTGCACTCATTACTTTAAACTGCCATGTCGTTGCATCATGCTAGAACTGCTAGGTTGCTTTACTTTCACCACCTTTCAGTTTCACTTGCACAAGTCTTCCAGACTTGCTGACATGTGCCCCTTGCTCTTTTGGGTGTCACATGTTAGACCCTGAGCCAGAGACAATTGCTGAGGACGAGGTGTTTGCTGACGCTGAGCCCGAGCCTACGCTCGTTGAGGAGTTCGAGGACACCGGAGACCAGTCTTAGAGACTGATTTTACTTGCTTTTGCTTTAGGTTGCTGTTAGATGTCGGTGCTTGCACCTTTTCCTTGTTTTCGTACTTTGTACTTTTGTTGGCCATGCTGGGCCTCTTTTAGACTCTTTTATTTGTAGCCTGGTGGCTTTTCTGCGATGTTGAGATTTATTATTATGGATATTCTGAGATGTTCTTTTTGTCTCTTTCGTTATTGTTATCTTTGTTTCGTTTCGCATTGCAAGGACCTGCAGATTAAAGTGATTGACGCTTATCGGACTTGCGGCTTTGTAGCTTCAAGTCTGAGCGGACCTTCTCACGCTTCGCCTCCACGTTTTTGGGAAGCGGGGCGTGACAGGTTTTGTTGGTGGCCCATGCAGGTCCAGTCTTGCAATTGCGAATTAACGAAACAACGATAATAACAGAATGTCCATTAAATAAATTGCAACATCCGAGTCAGAAGCCCTGAGTCTAGTCGTTTTTAGGACACTAGGTGATTAGAAGACTTAGTTAAACGTCTGTGCTTGATAGTTAGAGGCCCCTGATTGTTAGTTAGACTCCCTTCTAGCAATTGACTTGATCGTCGTAGGAGTTACCTTAGTGGTCCTTGTCTACCTCTGACCATATTAGACTTCTAGAATTTCCTTTTGTCGTTCGCTTGGGGTCATCGATTTCGGACCAAGCTGAACGCATTTCTTTACCGTCTAACCTTTAGAAGTCTTAGCGCTTAGTTTTAATCTTTAGTTGGTCGACCGTAGGAGTTTCCCGTAGCCTCTCCTGAGTCATATCCTAGGCATACGAATGTTTTGATCACCTGACCAATTTCCTTGCCTCGAATCACGAGATCGCCCCATGACGATCGTCGTCAATTTTCAAACCTTTCCGTTACAATCTTGAATCTTCCAAAAGTATCTTTCGATTTCCTCTTTCACTATGTTTAAATTTGTTCAAAATTTTAATATACTTATACTTCATACTTCTTCATTGATTTAAATTTTTAAAACGTTTGTCGGAATTTTGAACTCTAGCTGACAATATTTTCCCAGCCTATGTTTTCGTACTCATGTCGTCTTTTCATATATTAAATTTTATTCTGAACCGTACTTTTATTTTGCTCAGTTCGATTTATAATTTTCCCTCTTATTTATGTCATTTGAATAATACTTCGTGTTTACTTTTAATATACTTTTCATGTCACATGGAATTTCAGATTTCAGCAAGTTGATTTTTACTCGTCGTACTCACTATTCCAAATTTTTGCAAAACTACTATTTTCATAACCTCTTCCTGCTTTAGACCCTCCCTGATTTGATTTTAAGGATTTGCGATTCGATCTTGAAAATTCTTACACTAAGTAATTATTATTATTTTTCCGTGCACCATACATACTTTCAATTATTTTTATACCCGTACCAGACTTATTGTGCTCGTATATTAAGAACCTTGTGAAAATCAGTTTCTCATTTTTGGCAAACTCTGGTTCTCTAAAAGTAGTTTCAAATTGATTATTTTCAACTTTCCATAGCCTAAAAGTTTTGTAAGCATTTAACATGAGTTTAAATTCTTCCGTTATTTGATTTCATTCTTTAACTTTCAAAAACTTTTTTGACAACATTATATTAAATTACTGACGTTTAAAATTTTCTAAACCATGTCCTTAATATTCGTGTAAATGATTTTACTTCTTTTTCTTAATGATTTTTGATAAGCTAATAAAACATTTTCTCTTATTATGAATATTCAACTCAAACTTATTTTGAACAACTCGTTTTATCGATTCCCAAACATTTCTTCTCAGATGAGGATTTTAAAGTACAACCGTTTTCAATTTTGCGTATTTTAGCTTATGCTATTTATCCTAGTTGCTTTTCTGTACTCTATTCAAGCATCACTACATCTCTTTTTCCCTCAACCTAAACCTCACCTTTGAGTCAATGTTTCGTCCAACCAAGCCGTCTCCTCGTATTCGTCCTATCTGAACTCGTGCTTGTCGATCATTCCCTCGTCTCGCCCTCGATCTCTCTTTATTGCTTAGGCCTTAGGGACCGTCAATGGCTGTGTCAACCCTTAGTTGTTAGTAGACCCTTGGACCCTTGTGAGGTGTCGTTGTGCACGTACCTAAGTTGTGTACGTGGGCTTGAATGAGTGTACCCCCATAGTATATTGATGCTTGCCTATTGTGTGATATATATATATGTACTTGGAGTTATTCGTGATATTATGAAGTTGTTTGTGTGCTAGAATGTATAGACTTGTGAGTGGTTAGATATACTATACTAGGGATGCTTGTGTATATTTGAATTAGCGTTGGAATATCTAAGTTGTGTATGTAGTAAGAGATACTTATAATGGTTGAAATAAAATGATTGGTAAAGCTATGTGTGTGCTAGGTGTGATAATAATAAGTGTATGTATAGTTAAGTAAGTAGGCCTATTGAATGACCCATATATTATTACGTATGAGTATGTGCTCGTAGGTAGGTATATATGTGCTTATATGTAAGTAGTTATGTTTCGTTGCATGAGTATATAGGTGATATATATATAGGTAGTAGGGTTATAATTTTGATTGGTATTGTTTGCTTTCGCGGGATGTCGCATGCGTGCATACCGTGAGGTATACACGACCATTGCACATCTTAATTATGTATGTGTGGATGTGTTAGTATACTAATTATAGGTAGTAGGCTATGGTGTGAATATATGTTACATGTGTGTGACTATACGATGAATGCGTATGTATTAGGGAGTGTATTATAGTTATACGTGTGCTGATGTCTGTATTATTATTATGGTAAATAGATTGATTTAACCATGTGAATATTACCTGACTAGATATTAGGTGAATGACTTATGGTATGTATATGGTTGTATTGGTAGACGTATAAATATTGGAGTGATATGGTATAAGTATGAATGTCGTGCTACGTATATGGAATATTCTGATATGTGTATTGAGTCTCACTCAAGCTTGAGTGAGTATACTCTAAGTATATTGAATGTATGTTGTAGTTTGAATATAGCAATGCTTGATGTATGTATAGTGATAGGAGTGTTTGTGCCGGTCTTGCGGTATAGTTATTTACTAAGGACTTGTTGTGTGAACGTATGTGTACTAGCTAAAACTAGGTGTGTAGGTGTGCTAGTTATATAATGGTATGATTGGCGTATGAAAATGAAATGTTAGCGTGTATGGGAGTGCACCATGCACGGGTAAGTATGTGCTTAGTTATAGGTATGGATGACTATGGTCTATGTGGCGTGTCGTAAATATAGTTATAGGACCGTACGTGATGTGAATATATGGTGAACTAATTGCGTGTATTTGAATGACTATATATTGTGAAATTATAGTAGTGGTGAATGTATATTAGATATAGTGAACTTGATTTAATAATGGTATGGTGTGACTATATGTGTTGAGATGCTTGGTAATGGATGAATATTAGAGGGTAGTATACCCTTGATGCTTGTGCATAGGTAGCTACATATAGGTAGAGCGATGATTGTATTGGCTAAGTGTGAGACTATCCTATATAAGTATCTGAACTACTGTTTGTGAGTAGCAGTTATATAAGGGATGTATGTTTATATACCTGATTGAAATACATGTATGAAGTTGACGGACTATAATAGGTATAAGTGTATACGTACGTGAATATATAAGTGTTGGTAGTAATAATGTTTGACTACCTAGTGCATATATGAGCACTTGTAATGACTATACTTGGTTTGAATTATAAAGTGACTTGATTGGGGTAGTTACTAGAGCGACTAGCTATATTAGAAAGTCCGAGGACGGACTTTATTCTAAGGTGGGGAGGATGTAACGACCACTTTTCGTCGTACGCTTTTCGTGCACGTGCTTTTGGCCGTGCACGTGTTTGTTTTAGACTTTGGTTGTTTGCGAACACTTTTGTGTGATATGCCGTTGCGAACGTCTCTGAGAGTATTAAATAGTGGCACTATCCTGGAACGACACTTCTCGAGTCGTTTTCCCACAATTTAAACTCACTCGATGAGACGTGACGATTTTCACTTTGACGGGAGACGTTTCTATTTTTAGTTTCGTCGTCCGACGTCGAATTTGAGATCCGTCTTCTTAGTTAGCTCACATTCGTCGCCACGATCACAACGATATTTATTTTATAATTTTTGGAGTTTATTTGACCACTTTTATAATTTTTACAAGTTTTATATTATTTTTAATAATTTATTTTTAAATTATTTTCGGCCAAATAAAATTTATTTGAGTTTAAAACGTTTTAAAGAATTTTTGAGCCAATTTCCAGCTCATTTGGACCTGGTCAAATCCTAGATTGGGTTGGAGAAGTTTAAATTCAAATTTCAAATCTTTTTGAATTCTAATCATATTAGATTTAGCCCTAGACCAAGTCAACCCACCTACACTATATAAGCAACCCCTAGCAAGTCCTATTTTTCCAAAGAAATTAGCCCTAGCCTCTTCCAAAGTCATTTTGGACGTTGCGACGAATCGTCGCAACGTTGCGACGTTCAGCCCCCGCACGACCGAGGAAAATCGCCCCGTTCGCCCGCTCCGACCGAAGCCCCCGCCCGCACCCAAGCCGCTCCGCACGCTGCAGCACCCCCGCTCCGTTCCATCGACCTGACCGATCGCTTGGCCCGCTCTGACCGGTCGCCCCGCTCCGCACCGACCCCCGCTTGTCGCCCGCTCTGTCGCCCCGCTCCGCTCCGTGCCCGACCGAAGGAAGCGGCCGCTGTGACCGAGCGCCCGAACGTTGCAACGTTGCAACGCTGCAACCCCGCATCCCAAGCGCACGACCGACGGTCCCTATCGGTCTGACCGAAGGAAACGCCCGCACCCGCCGCTGTGACCGACCCCCGCTGCTGCACAGCCCCGTTCTCTCGCAGCGACCGATGAATTCTCCCGCATTGGAGGGGTACGACCGAGAGTCACTCGTCGCAACCCCGCATCCGTCGCACCGCTTGCCACCGTGGTCCCCCCAAGTTCTCCAGAGTTATTGTGGGACCCCCAAAGGCCCCTAGGAGTACTGTGGGCCCCACCTAGGTGCTTGCTCTTCGAGGATCCGTCGCGTACGACGTCGTCGCACGTCGTAGCCCGTCGTCGCACGTGCTAGCTTTGGAATCTGGAATTGTCGCCCCGGTCGAAGCTCTGAATTTTCCAGCAAGGAATATATATTGGAATCAGGACTTGGAGCGCGTTCTATTATTCCAACCCCCGGCGTCGCTACCCGACGCCGGTGTAGCTTTCGCGTCGTGTTGAGGTAACGTTTTGCACCCCTAGGACCCCCAACCCAATTGCATGCTAATCAAGACTAAAAATCAGTATTTTAAAGTATTTTAAATGTTTTAGAATCCACTAATCAAGATTAATAAAACGGATGTAGGCCGGTGGACTTGTGCACGTAGGAATCGTGACTTTGGACTCGTTGGACGGTGTTTTCTTGACGTGATAGTTGCAGGCAAGTGAAACTTGCCAACTCTTGTGTAGGGCCATGTTTTTAGGCCACTTACTTGCTTTTAGCGTAAAAGAGACTAGTCAGTGAAATGATAGCTGGCTAGACGCCTACTTGATCTAGTTTGACAACGAAACTAGATCCGTCACCTAAATGATCTAGCTTGACAACGAAGCTAGATCCAACCCCTTAAAATTGTTGTTCATGCATGCTAAACTGTCACGTTTACTTTCCTTACCTGTACGCCTTACTTTAACTGCCATGTCATGTCATCCATGCATTGAATGTTGCATTCGTAGCACACGCTACATACTTGTACTTGCTTGTCCCGGGCTAGGTGCACCCCTACGCCATACTTGTTTACACACTTCCTGGCTCGTGGTCCAGAAGCGAGCATTACCGTTCGGGGGTAAGGCCCTGGCTCGACACACGTGGAGGGGTAGGGATAAACGTTCGCTTGAGCTTAGGAGTTGGCCCGGGCAGCCACTCTAGCCAAAAGACGGAATCTCTGTGCACGAGGTGCTTACTTTTCTTGTCTTGTACTTGTCTTGTGAATGTCATGCCATGCTCGTACTTTACTTTACTTTACCCTACTTGTTGCACTCATTACTTTAAACTGCCATGTCGTTGCATCATGCTAGAACTGCTAGGTTGCTTTACTTTCACCACCTTTTAGTTTCACTTGCACAAGTCTTCCAGACTTGCTGACATGTGCCCCTTGCTCTTTTGGGTGTCACATGTTAGACCCTGAGCCAGAGACAATTGCTGAGGACGAGGTGTTTGCTGACGCTGAGCCCGAGCCTACGCTCGTTGAGGAGTTCGAGGACACCGGAGACCAGTCTTAGAGACTGATTTTACTTGCTTTTGCTTTAGGTTGCTGTTAGATGTCGGTGCTTGCACCTTTTCCTTGTTTTCGTACTTTGTACTTTTGTTGGCCATGCTGGGCCTCTTTTAGACTCTTTTATTTGTAGCCTGGTGGCTTTTCTGCGATGTTGAGATTTATTATTATGGATATTCTGAGATGTTCTTTTTGTCTCTTTCGTTATTGTTATCTTTGTTTCGTTTCGCATTGCAAGGACCTGCAGATTAAAGTGATTGACGCTTATCGGACTTGCGGCTTTGTAGCTTCAAGTCTGAGCGGACCTTCTCACGCTTCGCCTCCACGTTTTTGGGAAGCGGGGCGTGACAGCGGCTCACTCGGCCGAGTGACAAATGTCACTCAGCCGAGTGACTAACCATGTACAAAAACAGAGAGTTGTGGGTCTCGGGGGTCGTCTCCTCGGAGGTCACTCGGGCGGACGGTCTTCTGTCACTCGGGCGGCCGTCTTTCTCCACTCGGCTGAGTGGGTCATTGGAGCAGATTGAAGAAAAACAGAGAGTTGGTGATTTTTGATGCCGTCGTCTTGGCTCCACTCGGGCGATGGGTGACTCGGTGCTCGGCCGAGTGGCATGGTGATGCTCGGCCGAGTGCACGCCTGTTGCGTGTCCGATCTGGCCGGTCGAGCGGGCTTCCTATGGTCGGCCGAGTGACTCCTTCACTCGGCCGAGTGAAGTGCTAAAAATGCCCAAACTTCATATCTTCGCCTCCTCGTCGCTCCTACGACGTTCTTTCTCCTTCCACTCCTCTCCAACAGCAAAATACCCCCCAAGAGAGTCGTCGGTGACACTCCGGAGTAGGTGCATCTCAGAATCACTCCAAATCGCTCCAAACCTCCTGAAATACGACAAAAACAACAAATCGTGAAAAGCATCGCAATATTGTCGAATAAATGTGAAAAATACGATTTGAGTGATCTAAATGGCAAGCAAACATGCAGAAAAAGTGTGTAAAATATGGAGTGATTAAAATCCCCCAAGCTTACCTCTTACTCGTCCTCGAGGAAGATAAGTAAAAAAGCGAACCCGGTGGATAAAGATAAAGAAAACAGCGGAAAGGTGGAAAATGGAAACGAAAAACAAAATAGAAAACGAAGAGGGAAGTTGCTAGATCGTTTTTCTCAGGACGTGGGTTTTACTTACTCATATAGCATGCATCGAATATAAAACACATGTCAAAGTCTTTTATTTTGATACCATAGTATAATGATGCATTTGAAATAGAAAACCCAAGAATATCGATATAGCATGAAAAATGGAATAATTCTAAGATTAACATCGTCTGAAGCATCTAAAGCGGTATACAATATCGTAGATCACACACTTTTCAATTGAATGCCTTCTATAAGGAGTATAAGAGATATCACACGATAGAGTAGTAAGAATAGAAAAAATTGCGGTTTTCATGAAGTGAATGCTAAGCGTAGATTTCCGGATTTCGTGAAACTTTAGCAATCTCACCGAGTATAAAATATTACTTAGCCTAGGTCGTCATGCACCGTCAAGTAGTCACTCTCTCACACATCATTAGATTCTCTCCCCCAAGCTTATCTATAAGCGTGGTGGCATATATAAAACGATATTTACATCCCCATTTTTATGAAGCTCCAAAAGTCAAAAATAAAACAAAAGAGGGAAGAGAGAGACAAAGTATATGAGATGTGATCGTTTTCGAACTACTTTTCTCTTTTCTTTTCTTATTCTCAAATCTTTTTCTTTTTCTCTCTTTTTTTCTCTCTTTTTTTTTCTCTTTTGTTTTTGTTTTTGGTTTTTTTCTTTTTTTTTCAATATCATATATACACAATGATCCCAAATCAAAGAGAAGGATATACAAGTATTTTTATTCTTTGAATTTTGGGGAATTTGGAGCATGTAATTTTAATAACGGGGGAATGCCAGTAATAGAATCGCTAAGGGGAGATTCACCAATGAATTTAAAATAGAGAAATAATGTTCAAGGTATGTGGAGAAAGAAATAAATGTATCTCTCAGTTCACTCTATAGGACGTGCATGACAACTTCAGCAGGGTAATATAATCTACTCAGTTTAATCTCAAAAAGTAAACTAATCCAGATTTATCATTGCTAGCAACAATTTAATCAACCCGAAGTGAAAAGTACAAGTCATGCAATAAGAAGTGATATAAGAGAAAGGAAATCAATACTCCAGATATAAGCATCAATGCGTGAATCTTGGTGTGTTTTCTACGATAGCATACATATAAATCATCAAACATCAGCTAATAATAGAATTTCATCCATTTTCATACACCAAAAGAGAGTGGGTTACTATTTCTAAGTGCAAAACAGAACATAGCATTGATATCAGAAATAAGAGGCTATGACATGACAAGTATAGCATGCATATAGAGAAAAGCTAACACCACGTCATCATCATCACAGAAAAGTCATCTCTAGCAAAAGATGAAAGAAATAGAGATAAACGAGAATAAAAACTATTTACAATGCGGCACACAAGAAAAATAAGAAAAATGTGATGCATGGTAAAAAAATGAAAAAGTGATGAAAAAGTGATGAAAAAGTGAGCGATAAAGTGGAAAAACGTGGGAAAACTAAAAATAAAGGGTGACAAAAGCAAAAAGCGTGAGAACTCACTCCCCCAAGCTAAAGTGCACAGTGTCCTCAATGTGAGACGTGTGGCACACCGAGAGACGTGTAATGGGAGGTGGGTGGGTATGCATGCATGATAAAAAGAA
Source organism: Scilla litardierei (assembly GCA_030789695.1). Lineage (NCBI taxonomy): Eukaryota > Viridiplantae > Streptophyta > Magnoliopsida > Asparagales > Asparagaceae > Scilla > Scilla litardierei. The sequence goes on along the minus strand of CM061131.1, from coordinate 82,796,571 downwards.
ATAAAAATAACAAAATGAAAAATATGATGCGAATGTGATGCATGCAAGGACAAGAGTGATGCAAAAAATGAGGGTGTCACCAAAAATACTCTCCCTCACTCCCGAAATAAGATATAGAATGATATGATCAAAATGGGGACAAAAATAGTGAGGGGAGGAGGGGGGTGGGCAAATAGCATCAGGACCAAGCAGAGATGGGTAGCATATCGACAAAAGATCGGAGGCATCAAGGGTGTGCCTAAGCTGGTGGTGCTGCGCCATCTCCGTCCTGAGGCAGAGGTGGGGGTGGTGGTGGGCATGGAACAGTCTGCTGGGTGGGTGGTGGTCGTGGCAGTCGCTCGAGGATCTGGGTCAAGCAATGGTGAATGCTGGGAAGTAGCTCGAGGCGGTGCTGCATGGCGATGACTGTGGAAGACAAAGCCCTAAAATTGCCCCGGAGTCCACTCAACCCCCCCTCAAAGAGCGCGAACGCTTTGAACTAAGGCGTCAGGGGGTGGTGGAGCGGAGGGACGGACAGGTCTAGGTTGAGCTGGTCGGGGCTGTCTAATACGGGCGGTGTAGGTGATCGGGACAGCAGGCATGGGTGGTACGGGTGCTGTGCTCACTAGTGGATGCCCAGCCTCAGTGCGAGGCTGGGACGTGGGCTGGTGTGAGGTGGAAGCAGCAGCATTGGGAGTGGAAGACAAAATCGGTGACGAGGCGGCAATAGAGGTCAGTGACACAGAAGTGGGGACAGACGTCACGACGCTCTCAGACAGGACAGCTACGGTGGAGACAGAAGTGTCAACCGCTTGGGAGGCAGTGTGGGGTCCAAAAGGTGAAATCCCAGCGGAGATCATACTGGCCATGGTCTCCACGACAGTAGCGAAAGAAGGCTCACCGCTCCCAAGTATGGTGGGTGGACGCTCGGGTAGCAGAGATGTGAGTGGCTCAACCGACAAGGGCACAACAGTGGTGGCGGCAGTGGTAGACGTGGTGGGCGTAGGCTCAGCAGGTGTACTCCCGACACTGGCAGAAGTGGGGACAGAAGTGTCGGGAGCGGCAAAAAGTGCAGGCTCAGGCTTAGGGAACACAGGGTCAGCTGGCGGTGCAGGGTCTGCAGGTGGTGCAGGCTCAGCTCCCTCGACCTCTAGCACGTAGGCGGTGGGGATCAGGAGATCCATCGTCGGAAGCCAGTCGTCGTGTGCTAGTCCTAAGTGTGTCTGAGCGGGGCTCGGAAGGATCATGTAGTCAGCACCGTACGGACCGTGCAACCAAACCCAGTGCCACTGACCGTGCGGACGAAGCATCTTCATCCGGGCCATGACATCTATAGATAATGCAGTGGGGCCCGGGGCTCGTCACAGGTCAGCCGGAAGGTCCTCGCCGGTCATCAGGGCTAGCAGGGTGATCAGGCCGCCGCAACATATCAGAGAGCGAGCGCCCACCGATACGATGATGCGGTCCAAAAACCAGCTAGCGACGTCAATCTCAACGGCGGGGACCAGCGTGACTCCATCCCTATCAAGAAATCTGGGGCGAGTCATCGTGTAGAGCATATAGAGCTCAGGCGTCGACATCGTCCCAGGCGCGTACCTCGCCAGAAAGGTGGTCCCCATAAGGTGCTGTGCTATGTGGAGGCAGGGGTGGACAATGGCCGAGGCCTTGGCCCTACTAGGGTCAAAGGCCGGTGGTAAACCTGTGATCCGGGCCCAGAAGGTGTGTAAATCGAAGGATGGGGGAGGGATGTGTGTGGGGGCGTAGGCTCGGTCGGGTGTGGGGATGGCGGGCCACTGAAAGAACGCTTGAAGCATATCGAGAGTGATCTGACACTCTCGATCCATGAGTCGGAACGAGCATCCCTCAACGGTCCAGGCGATCGAGCTGAGCACCTCGAGTGTCGGACGGACGTAGGTGCCCGTCGACACAGAAAGAAAGTCTGGCCAACCCACGTTGTCGTACAACGTGAGCATCCCCTCAAGTACCCCCAGGCGGTCTAGGTCAGCAAGGTGTGCAAACCTGGAGGGCACTATCGAGCGCTGGGAGATACGCTCAAAAGCGACGCGATGTGCATCGTCTCGGAACGTAATACCCAGCGGCCTGACGATAGGAGCCGGTGGTGGCTGTGGGTGTGGGGGCACGGCTGGAGGTGGCTGTGGGTGTGCTGGATCGGCAGGCTGTGGCTGTGTGGGGTGAGGTGGTGTAAGCGGTGGAGAGTCCTCCACCGCGTGGGAGGGGCCGGGCTCATCCGGCCGCTTCCGCTTGGCGGAAGTTCCCCGAGTGTGTGGTCGTGTGCGGGGCGGCATGTGCGCCCCGAGTGCTCACCCAACAAGTAAAATGCGGCGTGCTAAAATAATGGGAACGATGGTACCTGAACACGCCGCGAGAGCAAAACAGCGGATGCGTGCGAAGATGCCGCCTCCACGAAGCCAGAAGCGTGCCCCGGAGGCTCCCCTAAGCTCCCCTAAGCTCCCCAAGATTGCCTACACATCAAACAACGATATCAGCTTGTAAAATTCAAAATACATGGGGGTTTAGGGGTATAATATATAGATAAAGAAATTAATTTGGGGTAGGGGCTTGATAGGTGCACGGATCATCAAAATATAGGAGAAAATGGAGAAAATAGGCGAAATAAGGGTTACCGGAGGTCGGCCGGCGGCGAGGGAGTTGTTGGCGGTCGGGGCACTCGGGCGGTCGACAGTCGGTTCTCGGTCGCCGGCGGTCGGGCGGTCGAGGCGGCGGTCGGGCGAGTGGGAAGCGGCAGCGGGCGAGCGAGGGTCGATCGGGCGCGGGTTTGGGCGATCGGAGAAATGTGACGCTTCGAATTCCGCGCCGAGCCCGCGTCCGCTTATGTAGGAATAGTTACGACTCGACCGAGTGGCTAAGTCACTCGGCCGAGTGATCGTAACGAAATTATTTTAAAAACTCCTCGCTGCTTACGACTCGGCTGAGTGGCTTTGCCACCCTCGGTCGAGTGGAAAGAGTCCATTCGGCCGAGTGGCACAAGCTACTCGGCAATTTTCCCCCTAGGCGCGTATCAGTTTCACTCGGCCGAGTGAAGATATATACTCGGCCGAGTGGCAATTCATTCTGAAATCGAAAAAAATAACAGAGAGTTGGGTGCAGCAGACTTCCCTCGTTGGTGCGCCACTCGGGCGGACGACGTTGGTGGCTCGACCGAGTGGATATGGTACTCAGCCGAGTGAGGCCCTGTTTTCTGATGTGATGCTCTGTTTTGGCTCTAGTCTCTGTTTTTTTTCTTTCTCCAGTTGATTTATTCCTTCTTCTAAGCCTTGAGCGCATTCCTAGAGCGCTCTTCTACGCCTTAGTCATCCTCCATATGATAGATATCCCGTTCTCCTCTCCTGTCAAAGAAAATAGGACCCGTTGTCAGAATTTTTCGGGCAAACGACTCAAAAACACTAATAAAGTCTAAAACAAAAAATAAAAACCAAAGTAGAAAAAATGCGATAACCGTCGGGTTGCCTCCCGACAAGCGCTCGTTTTAGGTCTTGAGCTCGACCCCTATTGATTTTCAATTAACGCTTGATGTTGGGTGCATACGAGATGCACCCATCGAACTTTCTTTGAAGACCACTCGGATTTGGATCATGGTGTGGTGTTGTCTTCCTCAGCACCCCTTCGTCATGGGCAATGTTGGGGGGTGGCTCCCCCAAGCTAGAGCTTGCTCCGGTCTTCCTCTTCACCAGTGACACCGATTGTCGTATCGGTGGAGCTTTCTTTGGAGTCCTCAACTTCGAGAGCTTGCAGAGCTCTCGTATTCTTGCGTCATCAGCGTCGCCATCATCAATTGCCATGGAGATATCGGGGGAATGCTCCATCTTCTCTTCTTCGGCCAAGTCTAGGCCTTCTTTGAAGCTATCTTCGTGGGGTGCGCCAATGGAATGGGGGATCGCCTCTTCAATGACCTCATCAAGGAGGTATGAAAGGTCGTTCGGCCGTCCCTTGAGTAGATATATTCTATTTACCTCGCCCATGGGGACTCCTTCGGAATATTGCTTTAGACGTTGCCCATTCACCTTGAAAGTGGCTCCGTCTTTCCCTTCCAATTCAAATGCTCCTCCCGGTTGTATGCGCTTGATGGTGAAAGGTCAGGACCACCGTGACCTCAACTTCCCGGGGAATAGTCGGAGTCGAGAATTATATAGCAAGACCTTTTCTCCGACCTTGAAGTCCATGACAGTTATGTGGGCGTCGTGGAGGATCTTGGTCTTCTCTTTGTAAATTATTGAGCTCTCGTAGGCATCTCTTCTAATTTCGTCAAGCTCATTGATGTCCAAGAGTCGCCTCACCGCCGCACTCTTATAGTCATAATTTAGGGTCTTGATGGCCCAATGCGCGCGATGCTCCAACTCTACCGGTAGATGACAAGCCTTCCCATAGACGAGTCGGAACGGTGTGGTGCCAATAGGAGTTCAAAAGGCCGTACGATACGCCCATAGGGCGTCATTTAGCTTCATGGACCAATCTTTTCTAGATCGATCTACGGTCTTTTCAAGAATTTTCTTGATTTCTCTATTTGAAACTTCCACTTGCCCGCTCGTTTGAGGGTGGTAGGCCATTCCAATCCTATGGTTTACCCCGTACTTCTTCAACATGGCTTCAAATTTGTTTTCTATAAAGTGACTTCCTCCGTCGCTTATCAAAGTATGGGGCACCCCAAAGCGCGGGAAAATATTCTGCTTAAAAAACTTTGAGACAACCCTTGCGTCATTGGTAGGGGTGGCGATGGCTTCTACCCATTTGGAGACGTAGTCCACGGCCAACAAGATGTACTTGTTACCCTTGCTTGACGGAAATGGTCCCATGAAGTCCACTCCCCAACAATCAAAGAGCTCAATCTCAAGAATGGGCTTCATTGGCATCTCATTTCGCTTCGAAATATTCCCGGTTCGTTGGCATCTATCGCACGCCTTGACGAAGTCGTGCATGTCTCTGAACATGGTTGGCCAAAAGAATCCACTCTGCAATATCTTAGCGGTAGTCTTAGAAGCGGCATGATGACCCCCGCATGGCATACCATGGCAATGTAGGATGATGGAGGTGGCCTCCTCCTTAGAGATACATCTCCGGATAACCCCAGCCTTGCATATCTTAAAGAGATACGGATCTTCCCAGAAATAGCTACGGACCTCATGCATAAATCTCCTCTTTTGCTGTGTGGGCATCCCGCATGGTTTAATCCCACAGGCCAAGTAATTGACATAGTCCGCATACCAAGAAACTTCCCCGGGCCTTATGGCGTATAGCCTCTCATCAACAAAGGAGTCATCGATGGGCAAACTTTCGTCCTCCTTGTCACGAATAAGTCTAGACAAATGGTCCGCCACAATGTTGTCTGTACCCTTCTTATCTCTGATTTCCAAATCAAATTCTTGCAATAGAAGTATCCACCTAATCAACCTAGGTTTGGCCTCTTTCTTGTTTAGGAGATACTTCAATGCCGCATGGTCAGTGTGGACAATTACCTTGGATCCAAGGAGATATGAGCGGACCTTTTCAATGGAGTACACGACCGCTAGAAGCTCTTTCTATGTAGTTGTATAATTTTTCTGTGCGTCATCCAACGTTTTGCTTGCATAGAATATTGCATGAAGCTTCCTATCTTTCATTTGCCCCAATACCGCTCCAATTGCTTGGTCACTTGCATCACACATGAGTTCTAAGGGAAGGCTCCAATCCGGGGGATGGATGATGGGCGCAGAAATTAGTGCCTCCTACAATGTATTGAAGGATTGCAAGCATTCACCTGAAAAAAAAATGGAGCATCTTTAGCAAGCAAGGAAGTAAGAGGTCGGGCAATCAAGGCGAAATCCTTGATAAAACAGCGGTAAAACCCCACATGACCAAGAAAGCCTCTAATGCCCTTGACATTAATAGGAGGAGGAAGTTTCTCGATTACCTCAATCTTTGCCTTATCTACCTCAATTCCTCTCGAGGAGACAAGGTGCCCAAGAACTATACCTTCAGTGACCATGAAGTGACACTTCTCCCAATTTAGAGTTAGATTATTTTGTTGGCACCTTTTGAGAACTTTAGTGAGATTAGCCAAACAAGAATCAAACTCGCTTCCATAAACTGAAAAATCATCCATAAAGACTTCCATAATATTTTCAATGTAATCGGAAAATATGGATGTCATACATCTCTGAAAGGTGGCGGGAGCATTACAAAGACCAAAGGGCATTCTACGGTAGGCATAGGTACCATATGGACAAGTGAAAGTGGTCTTTTCTTGGTCATCTTCGTGCAAAGGGATTTGGACAAACCCCGAATACCCATCCAAATAACAAAATTACTTATGTTTAGCTAGGCGTTCAAGCATTTGATCAATGAAGGGCAATGGGTAATGGTCTTTTCGGGTGGCTTTATTTAATTTCCTATAATCAAGGCACATTCGCCATCCCATGACAGTGCGTGTAGAAATGGGCTCTCCTTTATCATTTTTTACAACAGTCATCCCCCCTTTCTTGGGGACGACGTGAACAGGGCTAACCCACCTACTGTCAGAGATAGGATAAATTATACCGGCCTCAAGCAATTTTAGGATTTCCTTTTTCACTACCTCTTTCATATTCGGGTTCAACCGCCTTTGGGGCTCAATAGAAGAGGCTTCAGTGTTTTCCAAGTGGATCCTATGCGTGCATAGCCTAGGGCTTATTCCCTTAAGATCAGAGATAGTGTATCCAAGGACATCCTTGTGATCCCTAAGGACTTCTAATAATTTTTCAAGTTGGTCTTGGCCAAGGTGGGCATTTACAATCACCGGGAAGGTCAATTTACTACCCAAGAAAGCATACCTTAGATTCGGCGGTAATTGTTTAAGCTCTACCTCAAAGGGTGCCATACCCTCTGCTTCGTCACCTTGTGTGAATTTGGCTTCTCCTTCGACATCTGAGTTTAGCTCACTCTCGAATGGAGGCTCAGAATCGCTTCCTAGTGAGGACGGTGCATCGGAATAGACTCTCTCCGATTCTGCGCTTGCATCGATGGGACCACCACCTTGCTCCGGTTCATTCCTGAGATCAAGAAATACGTCAGCAGATTCATAAATGCATGAGTGGGGGTCATAGAGTGTATATCCCTGAATATCGGTTTGTTTGAAGTGTTCCTCGGGAGTGTAGTACTCTTCGACACATGTTCTATCACCTTCAAAATATAGCTTGTCGTCTCTCACATCAACTCTGATATCGCCCCCAATAGTCCCATTCGGGGAGATTTGATCCATCACGAAGCTAGCAAACAGTTGTTCGACGGGGTCCTAGATATTAATAGCAAAAGCTCCGGTAGCGTAGACCTCATCAATAAGTACCTTGAGGAGCAACGCAAAAGATTCATCATCTCCCTGGCCAGACTCGGTCATTGGAATTGCATCCCCCATTTTACCTGTTAAGATTTCGTGGAAAATTTCGGGAGGGATTGCAAAATGGGGCTGTAAACAGAGTTAGAAGAATGAAGTAATAAAGAAAGAAATTGAAGAGAAATAACTGGGTGATCCAAATCAAACTCCGTCAAAATCGATCCCCGGCAACGGCGCCAAAAACTTGATCGCGCCCCGGATACACGTCCTGGAGCGAAGACGATCGTAGTCTTACCACAAGCGCACGGTGTAGCGACGAGCGGGTATAGAACACAGGGAAGCCTAATAACAATATCTTCTTCGAATCACCTGGCTATAGGAAAAGTCGGGAAATGTTCGCAAATGTTTGGTCAAATTCGTTCAAATGTATAGAAGAATTAACAATTTAATAAAGACGCTTAGGGGATATGGAATCCCCGCTACTCGCCGTATCTCATCATTGTGACACATAGGCTTCACAATTGCAAGGCTTGAAAATTTGGTGAACTAGTTGCAACTAAATGTGGAACCAAGCTCACGCTCTCTCGCTATTGCCGGTCTATAGCCAACCTAGGATAGGGTCCAATCTCTTGCAAACCCTAACATAGGCAAACTAGCGTGAAGAACAACGTCATCGTTCAATCATATCTCGAGCCCACTCTCGTGTAAACTCGAGACACGACCTAGGTTTGGATAGTTCCTACCCGTCCAATCTCTTGCAAACGGGTATTGGTATAGAATTGCAATCGAAAAACCCTAGTTTCGGTCCAATCTCTTGCAAACCGATCCCGGAGAAATTCAATTGCAACCCAATTCGGATATCTAGGGCTTCCTATCGAATTGGGATCCAATCTCTTGCAAATCCCAATCGATATGAATCCCTAGCTATTCGTATTATAGCAATCCCAAACTAACCCTAATTAAACCTAGCAATAGTTTCGCCAATTCATCACAATTTCGAGATTGGGCTCGTAGGGTTCATCCCTACGCCCTAAGACGATGAACTACTCACAATTCATAATATCATGCTATAGAAATTCACAAATAAAATCAAAGGAATTCATAGCAAAATTCAATAGATCAATAAAAATTGAGTTTTTGAGGGAGAGAGATACAAACCAATGAAGAACAAGCTTGCATCCAACAAAATCTCACTTTTCTCTCCTCCCTTCAAGCTCAATCTAATCCCTAGAAAGTTAATCTAAAAAGCTGCAAAAAGCTCTGGAAAAGCTCTTTTAAAACTAGGTTAAAAACTGGGGTTAAATACCCCCCAAAATCGCCCAAAAAACCCTGACGAAAATGCCCCTGCGCAGCCTCAAATCCGCTGTTTTTGCTACAGGCAGCACGGCTCACTCGGCCGAGTGACAAATGTCACTCGGCCGAGTGACTAACCTGTACAAAAACAGAGAGTTGGGGGTCTCGGGGGTCGTCTCCTCGAAGGTCACTCGGGCGGACGGCCTTCTGTCACTCGGGCGGTCGTCTTTCTCCACTCGGCCGAGTGGGTCATTGGAGCAGACTGAAGAAAAACAGAGAGTTGGTGATTTTTGATGCCGTCGTCTTGGCTCCACTCGGGCGATGGGTGACTCGGTGCTCGGCCGAGTGGCATGGTGATGCTCGGCCGAGTGCACGCCTGTTGCGTGTCCGATCTGGCCGGCCGAGCGGGCTTCCTATGGTCGACCGAGTGACTCCTTCACTCGGCCGAGTGAAGTGCTAAAAATGCCCAAACTTCATATCTTCGCCTCCTCGTCGCTCCTACGACGTTCTTTCTCCTTCCACTCCTCTCCAACAGCAAAATACCCCCCCAAGAGAGTCGTCGGTGACACTCCGGAGTAGGTGCATCTCAGAATCACTCCAAATCGCTCCAAATCTCCTGAAATACGAAAAAAACAACAAATCGTGAAAAGCATCGCAATATTGTCGAATAAACGTGAAAAATACGATTTGAGCGATCTAAATGGCATGCAAACATGCAGAAAAAGGTGTAAAATATGGAGTGATCAGGGCTCCACTCTACCCACGATCGGCTCGGCCTGGTGCACCTCTTCGTCAACGGTGCGGCGAAGCGCCTGGCCTGAGGGGTTCCCTCGGTTTCGGCTCGAACCCCTCCGGATGAGTTCATTAACATTGCGGGTGAATTCGCGCCCGACCATATCTGCAGAAGAGGAAAAAATCAGGGTAAGCGAAAGGAGGAACAAAAAGAAGGGGAGGGCCTACCGGGGGACCATAAAACGGTCTTGAGAAGCAGGTCGTCCAGCAGGGGCCAGACCGACTTCTCCTCTAAAGAAAGAGACAACAGTAGCCGAGCGGCTTCCTGGTCGGCCACGGAGAGGGCCAACGACAAGTCGTGCTGACATAGCCCTCCCCAGCCTGTCAATATCTCGACGTCCTCAGGAAAGACGACAAAGACGTAATTCGAGCTTCAGTCACCCACCCAACGGGGCAGACCGAGCTGGCATTCCCTCCCCGCGCAAGCCCGGAGGTGCTGCCACGACCTTTGGCCGACTGTCTGGACCCGATAATAATGGATGAGAAGTGGAAGGGATGGTTCAATGCCATGGGCACGACAGAGCATGATAAACCCGGTCAGCACCGCCACGGAGTACGGGGTCAGCTGACACAAGGACAGCGTCAGGCGCTCCATGAATTGAATGATGAAGGGATGAATGGGGAAACGGAGGCCCAGGCAAAATCTCTCGACATAGACGCCGACTTCGTTACCCCGAGGAAAGCAAATCTGCTTGTCGTAAAAGGGGACCCGGACGTCATACGGATGACACAAGTACCTTTCCCAGATTTCCGCGACCACCAGGAAAGTTGCCTTAGACGGTGAACTAAGGACTACCAGGGGAACATTATATCTCTCAATGGCCCGAGCCACGTCGTCGCCGACAGGGTCCGTGAAGAGTTTTCTTTTCCCCTTATCCCGAACTAGATTAGCCCCCGAAGGGGCTCCAGGACCCGAAGGCCGAACATCACCAGACCCGGGTGCTGGGGGACCCCTAGGCCCTGATGCCGACCTGCCAATTCTAAGTACATTCATGAGACTAAAAGAAAAGAAGGGGGTTACCTTGAGGAAGAGTCGCGAGGAGAAGGCTGATGAAAGGAGGGAAGCCTGGGAAGACGAGATCAGAGGAGCGCGAAGGGATTGAAGTCTGGGAAGCCAACACCGTATTTACGGGACAATCCATGAATACAAACCGTCTGTAGAGGGACACGTGGCGGCATCTGAGGGTCGACGGCGTTTCGAAACCCGTGCCGAGAGAAGATCAAACGGGCCGCGTCATGATGACCCCCATTTAAAGGGCTGGCCTCGACTGACGCCCCTAACAAATCCCCGAACAGTCACATCGCCCGAACCGGACCGGCTAAACCCGAACCGCTCAGATGATGGGGCAATTGATACGACTATTGTGGATGAGCATGCTAGCAAGATAGGGCCCCGTCGATGAGGCCCACGGGGAAAATGCGGCCCAATCAACGAGGCCCCCGGAAACTCTCAAACTCGAACCACCCACAGACCGGCCCACGATCTACGGGAGAAACCACTCCCCCGAAGAATGGGGGCATTAAATGCCCATCAGGGAGCTCCGGGATGTGCTGGCCCGCGACACTGGCAGGCACCATGATGGGCATGGTGGCAGACGGTGAACGGCGTGACGGCGTGACTGGGGACAAGCGCCCCCCCCCCCCCCGATGATGCCGGCAGGTGCCATCGCGGGGAGTGGCATGGCGACGTGGATGAGAGGTGATCGCGGCAGAACCACCTATAAAAGGACCAGAGGGACAACGGAGCAAAGGATCAAACCCCAGGTATTCTAACCGAAGGTATACCGTCAACGACCTTGGTCTTTCGCCATTCCTTTTCCCTCCCACTGCTCGCGCCATGGGTCAGCGTATCGATCTCCTCTCGAGTCGTGCCTACCCCGCCGAGTATCCTTTGTCATGCCCCGCTTCCCAAAAATGTGTAGGCGAGACGTGAGTAGGTCCGCTCAGATTTGAAGCTGAAAAGCCGCAAGTCTGATAAGCGTCAAATAGAACTACAAATGGCAGGTCCTTGCAATGCAATACAAAAACCACAATAATAATAAGAAGGAGAGACAGATAAAATGTTCAATCTCAGATTATCCATTAATTAAATTACAATATCACAGAAAAGCCACCAGGCTAAAGAAAAGAGTCTAAAGGCCCAAACATGGCCAACAAAAGTACAACATACAAACTAGGTGCCACGCACCGACAACTAACAGCAAACCTAAACAAAGAAGTGGACACGAGCGGTCTTCAAGACAGGCCCCTGGTGTCCACTCACCACCACAGCAAACATTAGCATCAGCAACACCATGTCCCCTGCAACAAAGCTCTGGCTCTGGGTCTAACATGTGACACCCAAAAGAGAGAGGGGCACATGTCAGCAAGTCTGGAAAGACTTGTGCAAGGAAACTGAAAATGAACTAGCAACCTAACAGTTATAATAAGATGCAATGACATGGCATTTAAGTATGATGCGACAGTTTTAAAGGTAGGGAAGCCAATCTCACACGATGTAGCAAAAGCTACCAATCACTATTCACGAAGCACGATTATCACTGTTATCACTGTTTGTCACGTACAAGTAAACACGTCAAGTGAAGTACAAGTACAAGGGATCACTCAGCGAGTGCCCTATTGCCCGCAGGCTGTGTAATCAAGTCAGGTACAAGGGATCACTCAGCGAGTGCCCTATCGCCCGCAGGATGTGTAATCTTCTGGTCACGAGCCAGGAAATGTATTTTGTTTGGCATAGGGGTGCACCTAGCCTCCATATCGAGCGTTGGGGTTAGCAACTTACTATGCTCGCTTCCGGTCACGAGCCAGGAAATGTATTTTGTTTTGTAGCGTGAGCTACACATTCACGATAAACAATCAATGTATGCAATGACATGAACAGATATTCGCGTACCGTTAATTGTATTTAAACTTGACAGGCAAAATGCAATGACTTGAACAGATATGCGCGTACCGTTAAGTGAAATTAAACGTGACAGGCAAAATGCAATGACATGAACAGATATTCGCGTACCGTTAATTGTATTTAAACGTGACATGCAAAATGCAATGACATGAACAGATATTTACGTACCGTTAAGTGAAATTAAACGTGAAAGGCAAAATGCAATGACATGAACAATATTCGCATATCGTTTATTGAAATTAGACATGACAGGCAAAATGCAATGACATGAACAATATTCGCGTACCGTTAAGTGTAATTAAACATGATAGTTTAAAGATGCATGGAGGACATGCACAGATAATACATGTACCGTTATTTGTAATTAAACATGACATACAAGCATATGAGGGTGACGGACCAAGCTTCGTTGTCAAGCTAGGTCAATGGCGTCCAGACGGCTATCCTTTCACCGTCTAGTCTCTTTTACGCTAAAGCAAGGGAAATGGCCTAAGACATGTCCCAAATCAAGAGATGCAAGTTTCACTTGCCTGGCACCGAGGAGAACGAGCAACGAAGGCACATCACACAAATTTGTTATCTACGGGAATGGATCACTGTCATGGAAAAACAACATTAGAATGGTAACTAATCCGTATTCACAATCGAACCCTACGATTTCTAATGATCCATTTTATTAGGGTTTCACAAATATCAAGTATGGGTTATGAGATTATTAAAGAAAGAATACTACCCGTGAAGAAGCGGAGGAACGACGTCGAGAACTACGGCGACGGAAGAACGATCCGGCTCAGATCTGGAAATGGGGAAAATCTGGAGAAATGGGTTTGTATGAGGCTTTTGGGGATTTGATGAGGGTTTGAGGTTGAGGAGAGGTAGGATATGTGAAATGAGGGTTTGGATGATGATGGATGAGCTTGGGATGAAGGATCAATGGTTTGGGGAAGAAGGGGGCTCAATGGGGGAGAAATTAGGGTTTGGGGTGATGAGGAAGAAGAAGAAAACGTTTGGGGCGTATTTATAGAAAAGTGTGGCGGCCAGGGCAAAACTAGAGTTTCCTGGGCTGATTAGTCGGTCAAAGAAGGATTGGTGACCGACTAGCTTGCGAACTAGTCGGTCGGTTGATCAACGCAGACCGACTAAGAGTAAACAGTAGCTCGCTCAGAAAAACTGGACTATGAGTTAGTCAGTCTGTGAAGGCTTGTCAACCGACTAGTTTGAGAACTAGTCGGTCGATGAGTGTTCATAGACCGACTAAGAGTAAACAGTAACTCCTGAATAATTGATTGAATGAACTAGTCGGTTCCAGTTGATTTCCTGACCGACTAGATTGGAATCTAGTCGGTCGGTTGATCTTCTTGAACCAACTAACATGCACGAAAAGTCTCGAAATGGAGCGCGAAGGTCCGGGATGAATTCTAAGGTTTCTAGGATCAAGCTATCGCTAAGATATGATCGATATGAAGCTCGTCACGAGTGACTTACTCCGAGTTCAATGATTCTAAGGAAGAAGCTAGAAGATCACATCAAAAGGAATGAAAACGAAAGCTGGTAAATCTTAACGAGATGAATGAAAGCGAGAACTATGGAAATGGAAACCACACAAGGAGAGAATCCACCATCACAAGCAAAACACACTGATAATCCAATCATACAAAAACCAGTCGTTACATCCTACCCACCTTAGAATAAAGTCCGTCCTCGGACTTTCTAACGTATATATAGTCGCTCTAGTAACTACCCTCAACCAATATCACTTCATAAATTCAACCAAGTACTTTCATTTCGAGTGCTTATATATATATGCACTAGAAATCAAATATTACTACCACTACACACATATTTTCACGCACATAGTACACTCATACTTTTTATAGTCAATCAATTTCATACTCGTATTTCAATCACATATATATAGTCAATATATTTATACAACAGTAAGCACTTATTACTTACTATAAGAAAATAACCAAGCCTCTCTTATTTGAAAATAATTTCACATTTATTTAGTCATTCAAATACATGCAAATATTTCACCATATTTTCACCTCACATATAGTCCTATAACTATATATTGGTATAGCCACCCACAATCGTGTGCATAACAGAACCAAGCACAACAACTCAAACACCATACCTAATCATCCATCACTATTCATCACCACATACAATTATACCAAAGTACATAGAGTATACCCACTCAAGCTTGAGTGAGACTCAAATCATAGCATGACATTAATATGCGTAACACAGTATCCATACACATAACAATACCACTCCAAGGCATACACATCCACGTATCACATATTTTCACACCATGTCCATCCATTTATAATCACCATATCAACACATCAACTACATACAAGTTTAAGAGATGCAATAGTCGGGTATACCTCCTGATATACACGCATACGACATCTCATTAAACAAGTAGTACCAATCAAAATTATCATTCTGTTATCATACGTATATCACATCATACTCAAGCAGAAATTACCTACATACAACATACAAATGCCAACACCCATACCACTATATACACACCACGAAATCAACACTACGACGACATAAACACTTAACTAATGGGCCCACCAAACTATAACAAGGTTGACACAGGCAACGACAAGCTCTATGGGCTAGACAATAGGAAAGAGCCGAACCTAGATCATGACGAATAGAAAGATCGAAAACATGGGTTCAGCTAGGACGAAGATAAGGAGCCAAATTGGTAAGGGGAATCAAGGTAAGACTGGGAATGTTTAGGTGGAAAGATGATGCAATGATACCCTTAAGGAATACGTAAAGAAGGTAGTGTAAACAACATAAGTTAAAATACGTGAATTCGAAGACCGTTGTACTTCGAAAAGTCGGAGTCCTCGTTTGTATAAAATTATTTAGAGGTCGATAAACAAGTTGTTTGAAAACGAGTTTGAGACGAATATACGTAATAAGAGGAAAAGTGGTTTATTGGCTTATATAAAATCATCATGAGGAAAGAGGAAATCATTTACTCGAACATTAAAACATAGGTTAGAAATGTTATGCGGCAGCAATCTAAAAATTTTGGAAAAGTTTTGAGATTCGAAGATTGAAATCAGATCAAGTATAGTGTGGAGAATTTAAGCGCATGCTAAAGGTTTTCCAAATCTTAAAACTGAAGAGAAATCCCAAATAAACCATATCGAAAATACTTTTAGAGAAATCCGGATTTGCCAACAAAAATTGATTTATACAAGATCTTAATGTACGAGCAAAACGAACATGGTACCGATATATAAAAATAATTGAAGTCATATTTTAGAAATTATCTTAAAAGTGTGTATGGTGAATGAAAAGATAATATCTTAGTAGTATGAAAAGAGAAAAGGATATTTAAACTCATCAAGTTAGTATTAAAACTTTTAAACCGTTTTATGAAGGGTCTAAGTCAGTAATGATTTCGAAATAGTAATAATTATTTTTTTTTACAAAAATCTGAAATATGGAAATGTTGAGCATAAAATCGACTTGCTAAAAGCCGAAGTCCAAAGAGACTTGAAAAGTTTATTAAGAGTAAGCACGAGGTGTTTTTGAATAAAATTTTAATGGCACAAGTAAGAAAAGAAATTATGAATCGAGTTAGGAAAATAGAAATACGGTTCAGAATGAAATTGGTATATGAAAAGGGACAAGACATTTATATCGATACGAAAGTATATGCTGAAAATATTATAAACTTCTAATCTAAAAATCTCAACACAAGTTTCGATATTTAAAAACATAAATAATTTAAGTCGGCGAAGGAGCATGAAACCTTACATATATCAAAAGTGTTTCGAACAAATTTAAACTTAACGAAAGAAGAAGATCGAAGATACTTTTAGGGAAATAAGGATTCGCCAAAAGAACGTGTTGGTATAAAAACTTTTGAAGTACGAGTACGACGAACCTATAATTGATATATACAAAAATTAGTTGAAGTCCATTCAGTTTGGAAAAATACCCCTAAAGGTATGTAAGATAAGTGGTTAAAATAAATTTTGTAGTTAGGAAAAAGGACGGTATATCGAACCATCAGGATAGTAATAAAGTTTAAAAATCGAAATGCGAAAGATACATTGTTAGAAAAAATAGTACAAGATAGTAATTTTAAAATTACGACCAAAAGTTTTCAAAATTCAAGAACGACTTTTAACTCCATCGAGATTTAGGGAGACATATTTAAAGAAGTTTAGAGCAAAATTTAAATTGAGTGAAACTTCAAATAAGGAAAGCATTCGAAAATAACTTTGGAAGAATCAAGATTTGCAACGGAAAACATTTGAAAGATCAAGGATAATTGTAATGAGGTGGTCACGAGAATTAAGGACAAGGAAAGTGGTTTATGTGAATTGAATGCGCCTAAATCACAATGCAAGAAAACCATGATGAAGATCTACGGTCAGTAACACCAAAGTGTAGTGACCAGGAAAGATTGAATTAGGGGGGGTTCTAATCATCGGATTAACTAAAGGCCAAGGGAACCTTAACACTAAAGCTTCTAATGTGTTAGAATATATAGATATCAGGAAGGTTCTAAGAGAATCAAGATCATGTTCTGTTGGGCCCGAAATCGATGAACCCAAGCGAACGGCTAAAGAAATCCTAGGAGTCTATCATGGCCAGAGATAGGCGGGAACCACTAAGGTAACTCTTAAGACTATCATATCAATCACTAGCATGGAGTCTAACAAACAATCAGGGACCTCTAACTAGCCAGCACAAACTTCTAACTAAGTCTCACTATAGTCCAGACCTAATGGATTCCCTATCAGGCTGGGACATGTGCTCTAACACGTCTACCAGCCACCTAAGACATAGGAACGCTAAAAACCTAGACTCCGGGCTTATAACTTGGATGTTCTAATTCATTTAATGGACATTCTTTAATTATTATCGTTGTTCCGATAACTCGCATTTGCAAATGGACCTGCATCGGCCACCAATAAAACCTGTCACGCCCCGCTTCCCAAAAATGTGGAGGCGAGACGTGCGTAGGTCCGCTCAGATTTGAAGCAGAAAAGCCGCAAGTCCGATAAGCGTCAAATAGAACTACAAATGGCAGGTCCTTGCAATGCAATACGAAAACAACAATAATAATAAGAAGGAGAGACCGATAAAATGTTCAATCTCAGATTATCCATTAATTAAATTACAATATTACAGAAAAGCCACCAGGCTAAAGAAAAGAGTCTAAAGGCCCAAACATGGCCAACAAAAGTACACCATACAAACTAGGTGCCACGCACCGACAACTAACAGCAAACCTAAACAAAGAAGTGGACACGAGCGGTCTTCAAGACAGGCCCCTGGTGTCCACTCACCACCATAGCAAACATCAGCATCAGCAACACTATGTCCCCTGCAACAAAGTTCTGGCTCTGGGTCTAACATGTGACACCTAAAAGAGAGAGGGGCACATGTCAGCAAGTCTGGAAAGACTTGTGCAAGGAAACTGAAAGTGAACTAGCAACCTAGCAGTTATAATAAGATGCAATGACATGGCATTTAAGTATGATGCGACAGTTTTAAAGGTAGGGAAGCCAATCACTCACGATGTAGCAAAAGCTACCAATCACTATTCACGAATCACGATTATCACTGTTATCACTGTTTGTCACGTACAAGTAAACACGTCAAGTCAAGTACAAGTACAAGGGATCACTCAGCGAGTGCCCTATTGCCCGCAGGCTGTGTAATCAAGTCAGGTACAAGGGATCACTCAGCGAGTGCCCTATCGCCCGCAGGCTGTGTAATCTTCTGGTCACGAGCCTAGAAATGTATTTTGTTTGGCATAGGGGTGCACCTAGCCTCCATATCGAGCGTTGGGGTTAGCAACTTACTATGCTCGCTTCCGATCACGAGCCCGGAAATGTATTTTGTTTTGTAGCGTGAGCTACGCATTCACGATAAACAATCAATGTATGCAATAACATGAACAGATATTCGCGTACCATTAATTGTATTTAAACGTGACAGGCAAAATGCAATGACATGAACAGATATGTGCGTACCGTTAAGTGAAATTAAACGTGACAGGCAAAATTCAATGACATGAACAGATATTCGCGTACCATTAATTGTATTTAAACGTGACAGGCAAAATGCAATGACATGAACAGATATTTGCGTACCGTTAAGTGAAATTAAACGTGAAGGGCAAAATGCAATGACATGAACAATATTCGCATACCGTTTATTGAAATTAGACATGACAGGCAAAATGCAATGACATGAACAATATTCGCGTACCGTTAAGTGTAATTAAATATGACAGTTTAAAGATGCATGGAGGACATGCACAGATAATACGCGTACCGTTATTTGTAATTAAACGTGACATACAAGCATGATGAGGGTGACGGACCAAGCTTCGTTGTCAAGCTAGGTCAATGGCGTCCAGACGGCTATCCTTTCACTGTCTAGTCTCTTTTACGCTAAAGCAAGGGAAATGGCCTAAGCCATGGCCCAAATCAAGATATGCAAGTTTCACTTGCCTGGCACCGAGGAGAACGATCAATGAAGGCACATCACACAAATTTGTTATCTACGGGTATGGATCACTGTCATGGAAAAACAACATTAGAATGGTAACTAATCCGTATTCACAATCGAACCCTACGATTTCTAATGATCCATTTTATTAGGGTTTCACAAATATCAAGTGTGGGTTATGAGATTATTAAAGGAAGAATACTACCCGTGAAGAAGCGGAGGATCGACGCCGAGAACTACGGCGAAGGAAGAACGATCCGGCTCAGATCTGGAAATGGGGAAAATATGGAGAAATGGGTTTGGATGAGGCTTTTGGGGATTTGATGAGGGTTTGAGGTTGAGGAGAGGTAGGATATGTGAAATGAGGGTTTGGATGATGATGGATGAGCTTGGGATGAAGGATCAATGGTTTGGGGAAGAAGGGGGCTCATTGGGGGAGAAATTAGGGTTTGGGGTGATGAGGAAGAAGAAGAAAACGTTTGGGGCGTATTTATAGAAAAGTGTGGCGGCCAGGGCAAAACTAGGGTTTCCTAGGCTGACTAGTCGGTCAAAGAAGGATTGGTGACCGACTAGCTTGGGAACTAGTCGGTCGGTTGATCAACGCAGACCGACTAAGAGTAAACAGTAGCTCGCTCAGGAAAACTGGACTATGAGTTAGTCGGTCTGTGAAGGCTTGTCAACCGACTAGTTTGAGAACTAGTCGGTCGGTGAGTGTTCATAGACCGACTAAGAGTTAACAGTAACTCCTGAATAATTGATTGAATGAACTAGTCGGTTCCAGTTGATTTCCTGACCGACTAGATTGGAATCTAGTCGGTCGGTTGATCTTCTTGAACCAACTAACGTGCACAAAAAGTCTCGAAATGGAGCGCGAAGGTCTGGGATGAATTCTAAGGTTTCTAGGATCAACCTATCGCTAAGATATGATCGATATGAAGCTCGTCACGAGTGACTTACTCCGATTTCAATGATTCTAAGGAAGAAGCTAGAAGATCACATCAAAAGGAATGAAAACGAAAGCTGGGAAATCTCAACGAGATGAATGAAAGCGAGAACTATGGAAATGGAAACCACACAAGGAGAGAATCCACCATCACAAGCAAAACACACTGATAATCCAATCATACAAAAACCAGTCGTTACATCCTACCCACCTTAGAATAAAGTTCGTCCTCGGACTTTTTAACGTATATATAGTCGCTCTAGTAACTACCCTCAACCAATATCACATCATAAATTCAACCAAGTATTTTCATTTCGAGTGCTTATATATATATATGCACTAGAAATCAAATATTACTACCACTACACACATATTTTCACGCACATAGTACACTCATACTTTTTATAGTCAATCAATTTCATACACGTATTTCAATCACATATATATAGTCAATATATTTATACAACAATAAGCACTTATTACTTACTATAAGAAAATAACCAAGCCTCTCTTATTTGAAAATAATTTCACATTTATTTAGTCATTCAAATACATGCAAATATTTCACCATATTTTCACCTCGCATATAGTCCTATAACTATATATTGGTATAGCCACCCACAATCGTGTGCGTAACACAACCAATCACAACAACTCAAACACCATACCTACATCATCCATCACTATTCATCACCAGATACAATTATACCAAAGTACATAGAGTATACCCACTCAAGCTTGAGTGAGACTCAAATCATAGCAGGACATTAATATGCGTAACACAGTATCCATACACATAACAATACCACTCCAAGGCATACACATCCACGTATCACATATTTTCACACCATGTCCATCCATTTATAATCACCATATCAACACATCAACTACATACAAGTTTAAGAGATGCAATAGTCGGGTATACCTCCTGATATACACGCATACGACATCTCATAAAACAAGTAGTACCAATCAAAATTATCATTCTGTTATCATACGTATATCACATCATACTCAAGCAGAAATTACCTACACACAACATACAAATGCCAACACCCATACCACTATATACACACCACGAAATCAACACTACGACGACATAAACACTTAACTAATGGGCCCACCAAACTATAACAAGGTTGACACAGGCAACGACAAGCTCTATGGGCTAGACAATAGGAAAGAACCGAACCTAGATCATGACGAATAGAAAGATCGAAAACATGGGTTTAGCTAGGACGAAGATAAGGAGCCAAATTGGTTAGGGGAATCAGGGTAAGACTGTGAATGTTTAGGTGGAAAGATGATGCAATGATACCCTTAAGGAATACGTAAAGAAGGTAGTGTAAACAACATAAGTTAAAATACGTGAATTCGAAGACCGTTGTACTTCGAAAAGTCGGAGTCCTCGTTTGTATAAAATTATTTAGAGGTCGATAAACAAGTTGTTTGAAAACGAGTTTGAGACGAATATACGTAATAAGAGGAAAATTGGTTTATTGGCTTATATAAAATCATCATGAGGAAAGAGGAAATCATTTACTCGAACATTAAAACATAGGTCAGAAATGTTATGCGGCAGCAATCTAAAAATTTTGGAAAAGTTTTGAGATTCGAAGATTGAAATCAGATCAAGTATAGTGTGGAGAATTTAAGCGCATGCTAAAGGTTTTCCAAATCTTAAAACTGAAGAGAAATCCCAAATAAACCATATCGAAAATACTTTTAGAGAAATCCGGATTTGCCAACAAAAATTGATTTATACAAGATCTTAATGTACGAGCAAAACGAACGTGGTACCGATATATAAAAATAATTGAAGTCATATTTTAGAAATTATCTTAAAAGTGTGTATGGTGAATGGAAAGATAATATCTTAGTAGTATGGAAAGAGAAAATGATATTTAAACTCATCAAGTTAGTATTAAAAATTTTAAACCGTTTTATGAAGGGTCTAAGTCAGGAATGATTTCGAAATAGTAATAATTATTTTTTTTACAAAAATCTGAAATATGGAAAATGTTGAGCATAAAATCGACTTGCTAAAAGCCGAAGTCCAAAGAGACTTGAAAAGTTTATTAAGAGTAAGCACGAGGTGTTTTTGAATAAAATTTTAATGGCACAAGTAAGAAAAGAAATTATGAATCGAGTTAGGAAAATAGAAATACGGTTCAGAATGAAATTGGTATATGAAAAGGGACAAGACATTTATATCGATACGAAAGTATATGCTGAAAATATTATAAACTTCTAATCTAAAAATCTCAACACAAGTTTCGATATTTAAAAACATAAATAATTTAAGTCGGCGAAGGAGCATGAAACCTTACATATATCAAAAGTGTTTCGAACAAATTTAAACTTAACGAAAGAAGAAGATCGAAGATACTTTTAGGGAAATAAGGATTCGCCAAAAGAACGTGTTGGTATAAAAACTTTTGAAGTACGAGTACGACGAACCTATAATTGATTTATACAAAAATTAGTTGAAGTCCATTCAGTTTGGAAAAATACCCCTAAAGGTATGTAAGATAAGTGGTTAAAATAAATTTTGTAGTTAGGAAAAAGGACGGTATATCGAACCATCAGGATAGTAATAAAGTTTAAAAATCGAAATGCGAAAGATACATTGTTAGAAAAAGTAGTACAAGATAGTAATTTTAAAATTACGACCAAAAGTCTTCAAAATTCAAGAACGACTTTTAACTCCATCGAGATTTAGGGAGACATATTTAAAGAAGTTTAGAGCAAAATTTAAATTGAGTGAAACTTCAAATAAGGAAAGCATTCGAAAATAACTTTGGAAGAATCAAGATTTGCAACGGAAAACATTTGAAAGATCAAGGATAATTGTAATGAGGTAGTCACGTGAATTGAGGACAAGGGAAGTGGTTTATGTGAATTGAATGCGCCTAAATCACGATGCAAGAAAACCATGATGAAGATCTACGGTCAGTAACACCAAAGTGTAGTGACCAGGAAAGATTGAATCAGGGGGGGTTCTAATCATCGGATTAACTAAAGGCCAAGGGAACCTTAACACTAAAGCTTCTAATGGGTTAGAATATATAGATCTCAGGAAGGTTCTAAGAGAATCAAGATCATGTTCTGTTGGGCCCGAAATCGATGAACCCAAGCGAACGGCTAAAGAAATCCTAGGAGTCTATCATGGCCTGAGCTAGGCAGGAACCACTAAGGTAACTCTTAAGACTATCATATCAATCACTAGCATGGAGTCTAACAAACAATCAGGGACCTCTAACTAGAAAGCACAAACTTCTAACTAAGTCTCACTATAGTCCTGACCTAATGGATTTCCTATCAGGCTGGGACATGTGCTCTAACACGTCTACCAGCCACCTAAGACATAGGAACGCTAAAAACCTAGACTCCGGGCTTATAACTTCGATGTTCTAATTCATTTAATGTACATTCTTTAATTATTATCGTTGTTCCGATAACTCGCATTTGCAAATGGACCTACATCGGCCACCAATAAAACCTGTCACACCCCGCTTCCCAAAAATGTGGAGGCGAGACGTGAGTAGGTCCGCTCAGATTTGAAGCTGAAAAGCCGCAAGTCCGATAAGCGTTAAATAGAACTACAAATGGCAGGTCCTTGCGATGCAATACGAAAACAACAATAATAATAAGAAGGAGAGACAGATAAAATGTTCAATCTCAGATTAGGCATTAATTAAATTACAATATCACAGAAAAGCCACCAGGCTAAAGAAAAGAGTCTAAAGGCCCAAACATGGCCAACAAAAGTACACCATACAAACTAGGTGCCACGCACCGACAACTAACAGCAAACCTAAACAAAGAAGTGGACACGAGCGGTCTTCAAGACAGGCCCCTGGTGTCCACTCACCACCATAGCAAACATCAGCATCAGCAACACCATGTCCCCTGCAACAAAGTTCTGGCTCTGGGTCTAACATGTGACACCTAAAAGAGAGAGGGGCACATGTCAGCAAGTCTGGAAAGACTTGTGCAAGGAAACTGAAAGTGAACTAACAACCTAGCAGTTATAATAAGATGCAATGACATGGCATTTAAGTATGATGCGACAGTTTTAAAGGTAGGGAAGCCAATCACTCACGATGTAGCAAAAGCTACCAATCACTATTCACGAATCACGATTATCACTGTTATCACTGTTTGTCACGTACAAGTAAACACGTCAAGTGAAGTACAAGTACAAGGGATCACTCAGCGAGTGCCCTATTGCCCGCAGGCTGTGTAATCAAGTCAGGTACAAGGGATCACTCAGCGAGTGCCCTATCGCCCGCAGGCTGTGTAATCTTCTGGTCACGAGCCAGGAAATGTATTTTGTTTGGCATAGGGGTGCACCTAGCCTCCATATCGAGCGTTGGGGTTAGCAACTTACTATGCTCACTTCCGGTCACGAGCCAGGAAATGTATTTTGTTTTGTAGCGTGAGCTACACATTCACGATAAACAATCAATGTATGCAATAACATGAACAGATATTCGCGTACCGTTAATTGTATTTAAACGTGACAGGCAAAATGCAATGACATGAACAGATATGCGCGTACTGTTAAGTGAAATTAAACGTGACAGGCAAAATGCAATGACATGAACAGATATTCGCGTACCATTAATTGTATTTAAACGTGACAGGCAAAATGCAATGACATGAACAGATATTTGCGTACCGTTAAGTGAAATTAAACGTGAAGGGCAAAATGCAATGACATGAACAATATTCGCATACCGTTTATTGAAATTAGACATGACAGGCAAAATGCAATGACATGAACAATATTCGCGTACCGTTAAGTGTAATTAAACATGACAGTTTAAAGATGCATGGAGGACATGCACAGATAATACGCGTACCGTTATTTGTAATTAAACGTGACATACAAGCATGATGAGGGTGACGGACCAAGCTTCGTTGTCAAGCTAGGTCAATGGCGTCCAGATGGCTATCCTTTCACCGTCTAGTCTCTTTTACGCTAAAGCAAGGGAAATGGCCTAAGACATGGCCCAAATCAAGAGATGCAAGTTTCACTTGCCTGGCACCGAGGAGAACGATCAACGAAGGCACATCACACAAATTTGTTATCTACGGGAATGGATCACTGTCATGGAAAAACAACATTAGAATGGTAACTAATCCATATTCACAATCGAACCCTACGATTTCTAATGATCCATTTTATTAGGGTTTCACAAATATCAAGTGTGGGTTATGAGATTATTAAAGGAAGAATACTACCCGTGAAGAAGCGGAGGAACGACGCCGAGAACTACGGCGACGGAAGAACGATCCGGCTCAGATCTGGAAATGGGGAAAATCTGGAGAAATGGGTTTGGATGAAGCTTTTGGGGATTTGATGAGGGTTTGAGGTTGATGAGAGGTAGGATATGTGAAATGAGGGTTTGGATCATGATGGATGAGCTTGGGATGAAGGATCAATGGTTTGGGGAAGAAGGGGGCTCAATGGGGGAGAAATTAGGGTTTGGGGTGATGAGGAAGAAGAAGAAAATGTTTGGGGCGTATTTATAGAAAAGTGTGGCGGCCAGGGTAAAACTAGGGTTTCCTAGGCTGACTAGTCGGTCAAAGAAGGATTGGTGACCGACTAGCTTGGGAACTAGTCAGTCTGTTGATCAACGCAGACCGACTAAGAGTAAACAGTAGCTCGCTCAGGAAAACTGGACTATGAGTTAGTCGGTCTGTGAAGGCTTGTCAACCGACTAGTTTGAGAACTAGTCGGTCGGTGAGTGTTCATAGACCGACTAAGAGTTAACAGTAACTCCTGAATAATTAATTGAATGAACTAGTCGGTTCCAGTTGATTTCCTGACCGACTAGATTGGAATCTAGTCGGTCGGTTGATCTTCTTGAACCAACTAACGTGCACGAAAAGTCTCGAAATGGAGCGCGAAGGTCTGGGATGAATTCTAAGGTTTCTTGGATCAACCTATCGCTAAGATATGATCGATATGAAGCTCGTCACGAGTGACTTACTCCGAGTTCAATGATTCTAAGGAAGAAGCTAGAAGATCACATCAAAAGGAATGAAAACGAAAGCTGGGAAATCTCAACGAGATGAATGAAAGCGAGAACTATGGAAATGGAGACCACACAAGGAGAGAATCCACCATCACAAGCAAAACACACTGATAATCCAATCATACAAAAACCAGTCATTACATCCTTCAAACCCAGATCTGACTTAGGAATCGGAGGGGATACGGCCGGAACCAAGGTCCGGCCACCCTGACGAGTTTCTCGTCTATTCAGGGAGAAGCAGATCGAGGCACCGATGCTACCCCTCGACGCTCGTCTGACCGGGGCCGAGTCCATAGAAACCGAGCCGAGGCTTCCCCTCCGCTCTGCTTCAACCAGGAGCCGACGCCCTTCTCGGATCCGGCGCTCGACCCCGACGCCATCTCCAAACCGCACTGAGTACACGTGTGCTCAGCACTCCGAAGGGGTCAACCTCGACCCCTTGACCGCGTTGACCACTCAATCCCTGGTCAATGATCCTGCGGTGAGAAAACACCTGTAAACAGGTCTGGAGTACCTCCCTCCCTTCTCATTCACTATAACTGCCGGCCTCATCAGATTTTTCCTATAAAGCTTGAACATGGAATCCAACAACAACTTAGCGTTGAGATCCCAGTTCCTGTAGTACTCAAGAGCCAAAATAAGCTCTAACTCCCATGGTCAAAAATCCTACTAGATTGCCACATAACTTTATAGTGAGTGTTGGAGTTAATTAAGTGTGTTCGGTTGTTCAATAAGTGTGTTCAGACAGCTTCATAAGTATGACCAAGTTATGAACAAGTGTGTACACCCTTAAAGATGAGTATGTCTATGTTGTGAACAAGTATGTAAAGTCTTAAAGCTAAGTATGTTCAGCTGCTGAAGAAAATGAGCTCAGCTGTATGCAAAGTAATTCTGCTCTTTGAGAAAGCTAGTCCATTGAGATTTGTGTATTTTGTCTAGTGTAGTAAATGCTTGTACTAGTTGATGTAAGCTCTTGAGAGAGCATAATTGTATGTATGAAAACTGTAAGTGGTAGAAGTGAAAGAATGAAGTATATGTAATTAAAAAAGGAAAAAAGAAAGATGAGAGAGAGAGAGAGAGAGATCTAAGAAGAAGATCAGCAAAAAATATCCAAGAAGGAGAAGAAAAAAGGCTTCAGCTTTGCCTGAAATTCGTATGAAAAATTCCTGATAAATCGTTCTTCCTCATTCTGTCAAATTTGTGTTCACAGTTTTGTGTACATACTTATAGTGTATTGTGTACACACTTAAGTGTTTGTCTGTACACAGATATAGTGCAATTGGAACACAATTATTTCAATTTCCTGCACACTATTGTTTTCACAGTCCTTTGTTTTCTCCTCCTCCCTTCAATAGATCCTGCCTTTGGCTACTGAGCATTGCCTCATCATCCATCACAGTGGTATCAGAGCTCCTCAAGTTGATAGTAAGCCATGGATTCTGATCAATCATCTTTTTCTCATCTTCCAATCTTGAGTAACAAGGAGAATAAGATCAACTACCAATATTGGAGCATCAAGAAGCAAACTTTCTTCATTTCCAAATATGTGTTGGAGCATGTAGAAGATGGTGTTGCTGATTTGGCAGATGGAGCTACAGCAACTCAAAAGAATGCTCATAAAGAGAAGATCAAGAAGGATGCTAAAGCTCTCTACTGGATTCAGCAAGCTATGAATGGGACTATCTTTCCGAGAATCATGAATGCTTTAAGATCTAAATAAGCTTGGGATATTTTGAAGGAGTTCCTTGGATATACAAAGGTAATCACTGTAAATTTTCAAACTTTGAGGAAAGATTTCGAAAATATGAAAATGAAGCCATTTGACCTAATTCAAGACTTCTTTCCAAGGACCACAGCTACTGTTAACCAAATGAGGTCATTGGGTGAAGATCTTGCTAAGCAAAAGGAAGTTGAGAAAGTTAGAGAAGCTTGGCACCAAATTTTGATTTTGTAGCAGCAGCAATTGAGGAATCAAAAGACCACTCGATTTATACAACAAGTGAGTTACTTGGCTCACTTTTGGCTCATCGTATGGACTCAACAGAGGCAAGGATGATGAAGGAATAAACCACGCCTTTCAGTCAAAAGTGACAATAAGTTCACCAGTTAGCAATGACAGACCCTTTGGTGGTCATGTAAGATATCATGGCTCAAATAACATCAGAGGAGGAAGAGGAAGAAGTAATTGGAGAGGTGGAAGAATTGATAGACAACAAATGTATCAGCCTAGATTAGAAGTTCAAAACAGATATAAGCCCAAAGAACCCATGATGAAAGGGTGCTCTCATTGTGGATGATTTAACCACAACGTTGAAAACTGTTGGTACAAAAACAATACAGCTCTAACGTGCTATAAATGTCAGAAGTATGGACATTATGAGAAGGATGGCTGATCACTCCATATTTTACACCTTTTTTCTGCATGTTTGCATGCCATTTTGATCGCTCGAATCGCGCTTTTCACGATTTTTCGGCAATATTGCGATGCTTTTCACGATTTCTTGTTTTTGTCGAATTTCAGGAGATTTCGAGCGATTTGGAGTGATTCTGAGATGCACCCACTCTGGAGTGTCACCCATGACTCCTTCGAGGGGAATTTTGCTATTGGAGAGGAGTGGAAGAAGAAAGAACGTCATAGGAGCGACGAGGGAGAAAAAATACGAAGAATGGGCACTTTGAGCATGTCACTCGGCCGAGTGAAGGAGTCACTCGGCCGACCACCGAAAGCCCGCTCGGTCGACCAGATCTGACACACAGAATATAGAGTATCAGCGTGCACTCGGCCGAGCATCGCCAGCCCACTCGGCCGAACCACGGAGACACCACTCGCCCGAGTGGCATCAAGACAACGGCAAGCAGAAATCCCAGACTTACTGTAATTTTACAGTCTATCCCTGAGTTCCAACTCGGCTGAGTGAAGAAGTCCCCTCGGCCGAAGCAAAGAAAGTCACTCGGCCGAGTGACTCCCGAGGAGCTGACCCCCAAAAGTCCGAACTTACTGGAATTTGTCAGGGTTTGTCACTCGGCCGAATGACATTTGTCACTCGGCCGAGTGAGCCGCGCTGCCTGTAGCGTTAATTGCGATTTTGAGGCTGCGCAGGGGCATTTTCGTCACAGTTTTTTGGGCGATTTTGGGGGGTATTTAACCCCAGTTTTTAACCAAGTTTAGAGAGCTTTTTCAGAACTTCTTGCAGCCTTTTTTAGATTACTTTTAGGAGATTAGATTTAGTTCTTTAGGGGGGAGAGAAAAGTGTTATTTTGTTGGATGCTATTGGTTCTTCATTGGTTTGTCTCTCTCCCTATCAAAAACTCCATTTTTATTGACATATTGAACATTGCAATGAATTCTATTGATTTTAATTGTGAATTTCTATTGAATTTTATTATGAATTATGAGTAGTTTTATCGTCTTAGGGCGTAGGGATGAACCCTACGAACCATATTTCTAATTTGTGATGAATTGGTGAAATTATTGCTAGAATTGATTAGGGTTAGTTTAGGATTGATTTAATACGAATAACTAGGGATTCATACCGATTGGGATTTGCAAGAGATTGGATCCCAACTCGATAGGAAGCCCTAGATATTCGAATTGGGTTACAATTGAATTTCTCCGGAATCGGTTTACAAGAGATTGGACCGAAACTAGGGTTTTCGATTGCAATTCTATACCAATACCCGTTTGCAATAGATTGGACGGGTAGGAACTATCCCAACCTAGGTCATAGCTCGAGTTTGCACGAGAGTGGGCTCGAGATACGATTGAACGATGATGTTGTTCTTCACGCTAGCTTGCCTAGGTTAGGGTTTGCAAGAGATTGGACCCTACCCTAGGTTTGCTATAGACCGGTAATAGCGCGAGAGCGTGAGCTTGGTTCTACATTTAGTTGCAACTAGTTCACCTGAATTTCAAGTCTAGCATTTGTGACACCTACGAATCACAATGACGAGATACGGTTTGTAGCGGGGATTCCCTACCCCCTAGGCGTCTTTATTAATTTGATATTACTTTTATACAATTGATCGACTGTGACCGCTTTATTGCAACATTTCTCTACTATTCTTATAGCCAGGTGAATTGAAGAAGACACTGTCATTTGACCTCCTCGTGTTCGATACCCGCTCGCCGCTACACCGTGCGCTTGCGGTAAGACTAGCGAGTCGCATGCCCCGGGTGTGCATCTGGAGCTCCGATCAAGTTTTTGGCGTCGTTGCCGGGGAGGCGATAGTGTTTGATTCTACCTACCTAGCTATTTTTCTTTTTTGTTCTATTATTTCTATTTTTATTTTACCCTTCCTTTGTGCTAACTATTTCTTTGAAACTCTATTCTCCATTGCATGTACACGAGATCCTCGGCGAACCCCGAAGACATACTATACGATCCGGAGATCGAGCGTACATTGAGGAGGATCTGAGCGGAGAAGAGACCCATTACGGAAGGGAATTTTATGACCCATCCTGAGACACCCGAAGAATTGGCGGAGCGATTGGCGAGGATCATTTCCATTAGAGATAGGCTTCGGCCTAAGACTTCTTCCACGACCTCGTCCATAGCTATGCCGGAGTTGGCGGCGGACAAAAATTTCGAATTGAAGACCGGATTGGTGGTTCTTATGCAACAAGACCCTTTTCATGGGAATTCTCATGAGAACCCTCATTATCACATCCAGCTCTTCCTATCCAAATGTGCCACCTTCCAATTATCGGGCGTCTCCATAGATGCTATCAGACTGCGCCTCTTCCCCTTCACACTCAAGGACAAGGCCTTATATATGTTGAGGACACAAGCTGAAGGAATCTTCACCACTTGGGATGAATTGGCGAGTGCCTTTGTCGACAAATTTTAACCGCCCTCCAAGACGGTGAAAATAAGAAGTGCTCTCATGTCCTTCAAGCAAGGACCACAGGAGACTCTCTATGAGGCATGGGAGCGCTTCAAGGACTTGCAACATAAATGCCCCCATCACATCATTGAATATTGGGAGCTTGTCCATAGTTTCTACAATGGACTCCAACCGGGCACAAACAGATTATTGATGCTACCGCCGACGGAGCCATTTTGTCAAAGACTCCCGATGAAGCTACGGCCTTGCTAGAGGAGATGGCCTCCAACAACCAACAATGGGGGGACGAGCAAGGACATTCTTCATCATCCTTGAAGCCCACGAGTATTTATGAGGCCAAGGTCGTGGCGGAGCTTGCTAGCAAATTTGACTCTCTCCACAAGGTAGTGGAGAGATTGGAAAAATACATTACCGAGCCGCAAGGAGACCCTACTACATCCGCACCAACAAACCATATGAGTGATTGGCAAGACCAATCCCAAGCCATGTATGTAAGAGGAGAGCAAGGAGAAGGAGCTTTGGAGCAAAGTCAGTATGTTGCGGGGGAATTCCGGATATTGGGCCAACCCGGCCGCTAGAAACCATCCGGGTTTTTATTATGCTAATAATGATGGTGCCTTGAACCCCCTGCTTCAACAACCTCCTCAAGCTCGGGCTCCACCACCACAACCGAATTATCAACCAAGGGGGCCACCGCAACAAAACTTCCCACCTAGGAACCAAGTGGGACCTTATAGGCCACCCGGGTATAATCAAGGGTGGAGAAATCCCAACCCTCCGCAAGCTCAACCACGTCCGGATTTTGAAGCTAAGGTGGAGGAGTTTATGGCGGAGCAAAGAAAGATTAACGCCACGTTGAAGGTGGGACAAGATTCTCTCGCCACCGTCGTCGCTCAAATTGGGGAGCAACTTGCGTTGCTCAATAGAAACAACCAACAATTACCGGCTCAACCCGAGCCAAATCCACGGAGTAACACCGGCCATATCAACGCGGTTGTTGCGGTTACAACAAGAGGGGGGAAGGATACCACTCCCCCCTTGACCCAAATCAAGGAACCAGTGGTGGAGATCCTAGAAGAGAGGGAGCCGGTAATTGAGGTGGAAAAAGAGAAGGAGCCGTAAGAAGGAGCAAAATCTAGAGTGGAGGAACCTATTGATGAGCGCCGATTCATGCCACCAGTGCCTTTCCCTCAACGGCTAGCTAGAGCCAAGATCGAGAAGAGGCTAGCCAAGTTCCACGATTACTTGAGAGGGGTGAGCCTCAATATCCATTTTCTTGATGCCTTAGTGGAAATCCCGTCCTATGCGAAGTTCTTAAAGGACTTGATTACGGGAAGAAAAAGGAAGGAGAAGATCATGCTCGCGGAACAAGGAACGTGGTTCACTAGGAAAGAGAAGGAGCCCGCCAAATTTAAAGATCCTGGGAGTTTCCAGATCCTGTGCACACTCGGAGGCATCCCCTTACAAAAAGCATTGGTTGATTTGGGCGCTAATGTGAGCCTCATGCCTCTCACCATGTTCCGGAAGTTGAATACCGACACGGATTTAAAACCAACCGACATGAGGATTCAACTCGCGGACAGTCGGATTACAAGGCCGGTTGGGATCGCGGAGAATATCCCACTGCAAGTTTCGGGAGGCATATGCTTGCCTTGTGATTTTGTGATCATAGACATCAAGGAAGAGGGTGACACATCGCTCATACTTGGACGCCCATTCCTCGCCACCGCCGGTGTAATCGTCGATGTGCGGGAATGGACTCTTACCTTGAATGTCGGCAACATTGAAGTCGAGCTCCATATACCAAAGGCTATGAAGCACATGCCGTATCATGAGGAGCTAGATTACTTGGACCTCCTTGACGAGGTCATTGAAGAGGCTATCCCCTACTCCATCGGTGCACTACACGATGACGGCTTCGAAGAAGGCCAAGATCCGGTCGAAGAAGAGAAGATGGAGGATTCTCCCAATAGCTCCACATCAAATGATGATGGCGATGCTGATGTCGCGAGAATACGGGAGCTTTGCAAGCTCTCGACAGTGAAGAACCCAAAGAAAGCTCCACCGATTCGAAGATCGGTGTCACCGGCGAAGCCAAGGACCAGAACAAGCTCAAGCTTGGGAGAGCCATCCCCCAAAATTGCTCATGAAGAAGGGGCACTGAGGAAGGCCACACACCACCACGATCCAAACCCGAGCGGTCTTCCCGGGAAGTTCGACGGGTGCATCTCATATGCACCCAACATCTAGCGTTAATTGAAAATCCAAAGGGGTCGGGCTCAAGACCTTAAACGAGCGCTTATCGGGAGGCACCCCGATGGTTTTTGCATTCTTTTTATTTTGGTTTTTATTTTTGTTTCATACTTTATTAGTATTTTGAGTCTTTTTGCCCATAAAAACCGTGACAACGGGTCTTAATTTCTATGACAGGAGAGGAGAAAAGGAGATCTCTCATGTGGAGGAAGATAGAGGCAAGGAAGAGCGCTCCAGGAATGCACTCAGGCCTTGGGAGGAGGAAGAAACCAACTAGAGGAAGAAAAACAGAGAGTAGAGCGAAAACGGAGCCCCGAAGCAGAAAACAGCACGTCACTCGGTCGAGTATCATATGCGACTCGACCGAGCAAAGGAACCCATTCGGCCGAGTGGGGCACCAATGAGGGAAGTCTGCTGAATCCAACTCTCTGTCTTTTTTGTGCATTTTGTATTAACTGTCACTCGGCCGAGTACGTTTAGTCACTCGACCGAGGGAAACGGATACCCTCCTAGCCTGTATATTGCCGAGTAGCTTGTGCCACTCGGCCGAAGGAGTTTTTTTCCCTTTCGGCCGAGTGGACAGAAGCCACTCGACCGAGTCATAAGTGGCGGGGAAAACTTAAATTTTTTCTATCGATACGTCACTCGGCCGAGCAACATAGTCACTCGGCCGAGTCGTATCTGCACCTACATAAACTGCTTGGGTTCGGCGCGAACTTCAAAGCACCTATTCTCAGTTTTCTTCGCCCGAGCCTCGCCCTTTCGACTTCCCTCGCCCGCGATATTTGCCCCCTCGCCCGATTCACCTCGCCACCGGCCCCAATCGCCGCACCATCGCCGGTGATGACTCGGCCGAGCATCCCCGACCTCCGGCGACAACCCCGCCACCGGCCGACTCCCTAGCACCTCGGTTTGCTCCCAAACGCCATTTTTCTCCTATTTTTCTCGATCCGTAGACCCGTTGAGCCCAAAAAATCAAATTAATTTGTTTATCTATCTATTATACCACATCTCCCCCATGTATTTTGAATATTACCCGCTGATATCGTTGTTTGATTTGCAGGCTATCTTGGGGGAGCTTAGGGGAGCTTCAGGACGCATTTTTAGCTTCGCGGAGGCGGCGCTCTTCGCACGCACTCGTTGATTTGCTCTCGTGGCATGTTCAGGTACACTCGCTCCTTTTATTAAGCACGCCGCACAATATTTTTATTGGGTGAGCACTCGCGGCACACATGCCGCCCCGCACTAGGCCACACACGCGGGGAGCCTCTTCCAAGCGGAAGAGGACCGATGACACCGGTCCCTCTCACGCTAGGGAGGACTCCCCTCCACCTAGCCCGCCACAGCCACCACCCCACACACAACCGCTTCCCGCCGATCCCATCCACGCACAGCCCATCTCCGCCGATCCTATCCCACCACCGGCTCCCGTTGTCGGGCCGCTGGGGATCACATTCAGAGACGACGCACAGCGCGTCCAATTTGAGCGTATCACCCAGCGATCTATAGTGCCCTCTAGGTTCGCACACTTAGCAGACCTGGACCACCTAGGGGTGCTAGAGGGGCTGCTCACGTTGTACCACAACGTGGGTTGGTGCGATTTTTTGTCTGTGTCGACAGACACCTACGTCCGTCCGACACTTGAGGTGCTTAGCTCGATAGCCCGGACCCCTGGAGGATGCATATTTTGCCTCATGGATCGAGAATGTGAGGTCACTCTCGACATGCTTCGTGCATTCTTCCAGTGGCCCGCTATCCCCGTCCCCGACCGAGCCTAAGCACCCACTCACATCCCACCACCATCATTCGACACTTCCACGTTCTGGACACGTATCACGAGCTCCCAGCATGGCTTTGACCCTAGTAGGGCCAAGGCCTCAGCCATCCTACACCCCTGCCTCCGCATAGCCCAGCGCCTCATGACGACCACTTTCTTGGCGAGGTACGAGTCTGGGACGATGTCTACGCCCGAGCTCTATATGCTCTACGCGATGACTCGCCCCAGAGTTCTCGATAGGGATAGCGATGACCTGGTCCCCGTCGTAGAGATTGATATTGCTAGCTGGTTCTTAGATCGCATCATCATTTCGGTGGGCGCTCGCTCACCGATTTGCTACGACGGTCTGATTACTTTGCTAGCCCTGATGACCGGTGCGGGCCTACCTGCTGACCTTAGACGAGCCCCGGGCCCCACTGCACTCTCGATAGACGTCATGGCCCAGATGAAGATGCTTCGTCCCCACAGCCAGTGACACTGGGTGTGGTTGCACGGTCCTTTTAGTGCCGATTACATGATCCTCCCGAGCCTAGCTCGGACACATATAGGACCGGCCCACGAGGATTGGATCCCAGCGATGGATCTCCTCATCCCAGCTGCTTACGTTCTTGAGGCTGAGGGCGCTGATCAGGCACCCCCTGCACCCCCTGCACCTCCTGCTGACCCCGTGATCGCTTAGCCCGAGCCTGCACTTTCTGCACCTCCCGGCACTTCTGTCCCCACTTCTGCCAGTGTCGGGAGTACCCTTGCTGAGCCGTCCACCACGTCCACCACCAGCCCCACCACTGTTGTGCCTATCTCGGTTGAGCCTATTTCCTCACTTCTTCCCGAGCGTCCACCCACTATCCTAGAGAGCGGCGAGTCTTCCTTCCCTGCTGTTGTACAGTCCCTATCTAGCTTGCTATCCGCTGGGGTGTCACCTTCTGGTCCTTACACTTCCTCCCCAGCGGTCGACCTTTCTGTCTCCACCGCAGCTGTCCTATCTGAGAGCGTCGTGACGTCTGTCCTCACACCTGTGTCACCGACCTCTCTTACTGCCTCGTCGCCGATTTTGTCCACCACCATTGCTGCTGCCTCCTCGTCCCAGCCTCGCACTGAGGCTGGGCATCCACTAGTGAACACAACACCCTTTCCACACCTACATGCTGGCCCGATTACTTACACTGCCCGTATCAGACAGCGCCGGCCTTCACAGCCTAGACCTGTTCGTCCCTCTGCTCCACCACCCCCTGACGCCCTAGTTCAGAGCATTTGTGCTCTTGAGGGGGCGGTGAGTGGACTCAGGGGCGATTTTAGGGCTCTCTCTACCGCGGTAAGTTCCATGGAGACCCGCGTCTCCATGCTTCCCGATATTCAGGTTTGCCTGAATCAGATCCTAGCACGACTGCCTCCACTACACCCACCCACCCAGCAGACACGTCCACCACCCACCCAGCAGACACGTCCACCACCAACCCCACCCCCACCCCACCCCCACCATAGGACGGAGATGGTGCATCACCACCAGCTTAGGCACACCCTTGATGCCATTGATCTTTTTTGTCATTATGCTGCCCATTCTCTGCTGGTCCTGTCGACAGATTTTTTTCCCACCCCCTCCTCCCCTCACTATTTTGATCCCTATCTTGCTCACATCATTTTGTATCCATTTTGGGAGAGAGTGAGAGTTATTTTTGGTGACACATATATGCATCACTCCCATCTTTGCATGCATCATTCCCATCATCATATTTTCTTTTAATTTCCTTTTTTTAATCATGCATGCATCCTCACCCTCCCCACCCATTTCACGTCTCTCGGTGTGCCACACTTTGCACATTGAGGACACTGTGCACTTTAGCTTCGGGGAGTGAGTTCTCACACTTTTTGCTTTTCTCACCTTTATTTTTAGTTTTGTCACGTTTTTCCTCTTTTGCACCCATTTTTCATCACTTTTTCATTTTTTTTACCATGCATCACGTTTTTCTTATTTTTCTTTGTGTGCTGAATTGTAAATATCTTTGTTTTCCTTTATCTTTATTTCTTTCATCTTTTGCTAGAGATGATTTTTCTGTGATAACGATGACGTGGTGTTAGCTTTTCTTTATATGCGTGCTATTTTTGTCATGTCATAGCTTTTGTTTCTGATATCATATGCTATGTCCTGTTTTGCATTTAGAAATAGTAACCCACTTCTTTTTCCGTATGAAAATGGATGAAATTCTGTTATTAGCTGATGTATGATGATTCATATGTATGCTATCGTAGAAAACACACCAAGATTCACGCATTGATGCTTATATCTGGAGTACTGCTTTCTTTTCTCATATCACTTCTTATTGCATGATTTGTACGCTTCACTTCAGGTTGATTGAATGTTTGCTAGCATTGACAAATCTGGATTAGTTTACTTTTTGAGATCAAACTGAGTAGATTAGATTACCCTGCTGAAGTTGTCATGCACGTCCTATAGAGTGAACCGAGAGATACATTTATTTCTTTCTCCAAATATCTTGAACATTATTTCTCTATTTTAAATTCATTGGTGAATCTCCCCTTAGCAATTCTATTATTGGCATTCCCCCGTTATTATATCACATGCTCCAAATTCCCCAAAACCCAAAGAAAAAAAATATACTTGTATATCCTTCTCTTTGATTTGGGATCATTTGTGTATATATGTTATATTGAAAAAAAAAGAGAAAAGAAGAAAAAGAAAAAGATTTGAGAATAAAAGAAGAAAAGAGAAAAAAAGTTCGAAAACGATCACATCTCATATCCTTTCTCTCTTTCTTCCCTCTTTGGTTTTTATTTTCATTTTCTTTGACTTTTGGAGCTTCAAAAGAAACGAGGATGTAAATATTGTTTTGTTTATGCCACCACGCTTATGGATAAGCTTGGGGGAGAGGATCCTATGATGTGTGAGAGAGTGAATACTTGACGGTGCATGACGACCTAGGCTAAGTAATATTTTATACTCGGTGTGATCGCTAAAGTTTAACGAAATCCAGAAATCTATGCTTAGCATTCATTTCATGAAAACCACACTTTTCTATTCTTACTACTCTATTGTGTGATATCTCTTATACTCCTTATAGAAAGCATTCAATTGAAAAGTGTGTGATCTACGATATTGTATACCGCTTTAGATGCTTCAGACGATGCTAATTCTAGAATTATTCCATTTTTCATGCTATATTGATATTCTTGGATTTTCTATTTCAAATGCACATTTATACTATGATATCGAGATAAAAGTCTTTGACATGTGTTTTACGTTCGATGCATGCTATATGAGTAAGCAAAACCCACGTCCTGAGAAAAATGATCTAGTAACTTCCCTCTTCGTTTTCTACTTTGTTTTTCGTTTTTCATTTTCCGCCTTTCCACCGTTTCTATTTTCTTTACCCACCGGGTTCACTTTTTACTCATCTTCCTCGAGGACGAGTAAGAGGTAAGCTTGGGGGATTTTGATCACTCCATATTTTACACCTTTTTTCTGCATGTTTGCATGCCATTTTGATCGCTCGAATCGCGCTTTTCATGATTTTTCGGCAATATTGCGATGCTTTTCTCGATTTCTTGTTTTTGTCGAATTTCAGGAGATTTCGAGCGATTTGGAGTGATTCTGTGATGCACCCACTCTGGAGTGTCACCCATGACTCCTTCGAGGGGAATTTTGCTATTGGAGTGGAGTGGAAGAAGAAAGAACGTCGTAGGAGCGACGGGGGAGCAAAAATACGAAGAATAGGCATTTTGAGCATGTCACTCGGCCGAGTGAAGGAGTCACTCGGCCGACCACCGAAAGCCTGATCGGCCAACCAGATCTGACACGCAGAATATAGAGTATCAGCGTGCACTCGGCCGAGAATAGCCAGCCCACTCGACCGAACCACAGAGACACCACTCGCCCGAGTGGCATCAAGACGACGACAAGCAGAAATCCCAGACTTACTGTAATTTTACAGTCGATCCCCAAGTTCCGACTCGGCCGAGTGAAGAAGTCCCCTCGACCGAAGCAAAGAAATTCACTCGGCCGAGTGACTCCCGAGGAGCTGACCCCCAAAAGTCCGAACTTACTGTAATTTGTCAGGGTTTGTCACTCGACCGAATGACATTTGTCACTCGGCCAAGTGAGCTGCGCTGCCTGTAGCGTAAATTGCGATTTTAAGGCTGCACAGGGGCATTTTCGTCACAGTTTTTTGGGCGATTTTGGTGGTATTTAACCCCAGTTTTTAACCTAGTTTAGAGAGCTTTTTTCAGAACTTTTTGTAGCCTTTTTTAGATTACTTTTAGGAGATTAGATTTAGTTCTTTAGGGGGGAGAGAAAAGTGTTATTTTGTTGGATGCTATTGGTTCTTCATTGGTTTGTCTCTCTCCCTATCAAAAACTCCATTTTTATTGATATATTGAATATTGCAATGAATTCTATTGATTTTAATTGTGAATTTCTATTGAATTTTATTATGAATTGTGAGTAGTTTTATCGTCTTAGGGCGTAGGGATGAACCATACGAACCCTATTTCTAATTTGTGATGAATTGGTGAAATTATTGCTAGAATTGATTAGGGTTAGTTTGGGATTGATTTAATACGAATAGCTAGGGATTCATACCGATTGGGATTTGCAAGAGATTGGATCCCAACTCAATTGGAAGCCCTAGATATTCGAATTGGGTTACAATTGAATTTCTCCGGATTCGGTTTGCAAGAGATTGGACCGAAACTAGGGTTTTCGATTGCAATTCTATACCAATACCTGTTTGCAAGAGATTGGACGGTTAGGAACTATCCCAACCTAGGTCGTAGCTCGAGTTTGCACGAGAGTGGGCTCGAGATACGATTGAACGATGATGTTGTTCTTCACGCTAGCTTGCCTAAGTTAGGGTTTGCAAGAGATTGGATCCTACCCTAGGTTTGCTATAGACCGGCAATAGCACGAAAGCGTGAGCTTGGTTCTATATTTAGTTGCAACTAGTTCACCTGAATTTCAAGTCTAGCATTTGTGACACCTACGAATCACAATGACGAGATACGATTTGTAGCGGGGATTCCCTACCCCGTAGGCGTCTTTATTAATTTGATATTCCTTTTATACAATTGAACGACTATGACCTCTTTATTGCGACCATTTCTCTACTATTCTTATAGCCATGTGAATTGAAGAAGACACTGTCATTTGACCTCCTCGTGTTCGATACCCGCTCGCCGCTACACCGTGTGCTTGCGGTAAGACTAGCGCGTCGCGTGCCCCGGGTGAGCATCTGGGGCTCCGATCAATGGCAGAGAAAACAGAGGAAAGGACCAAGCTAGCAGAGAAAACAAGGGAAAGGAGAAGTCAACTATGTGGAATAAGAAGTTCGTGAAGTTGACAATTTGTTCATGTAAAAATTTGATGATATTCTAGTTAACAACTCCCTCGCTTGGTATCTTGATAGTGGTTACAGCAATCACAGGACAAGTAAGCAAGATTTATTCATCAATTTTGAACCTATTAATGCTAGATATGTAAGACTTAGCAATGATAAGTGTTGCTGGTCAGATCCACACACAATGAAATTTGTATTGATGTGGAGAACCAAGGGCACGATGGTTACAAGTTTGGGGGAGAAGACGAGGCTAATCACGATCTGAGGATGATTGGGAGATGAGGATCTCATGGTCGCCCGTCAGTCGGAGTATGTTTCCCTCTAGTAGATGAAGGTCGCTCACCAGTTGACGGCGGTCGATGTAGAGGTTGCTCGTCCGTTGGCAGCTGGGGGGAACTTCCTGCAAGGCAAGCAACTCCTCAGACAGGCTGGGCAGGCAGTCTGCCCATAGCCACTCAAATGCTTAAGTTAGTATGTGACTTATGTGAAGAAAGTCAGGTAGGCAGAGCGATCTTAAAGACAAATCGACGCTGGCGTGACAGACTAGTGTGGAAGGCACGAATATGTGGAGGATATTCGGCCTTTAGTATGGAAATGAATGTGTTGGATATTTAACTGACCAATCCATGAACCAGCCAGCCTCTTCCCGTTGAAGGAGAGGGGTATTTATATGGTAGAGGCGAGTGCTTGCCATCCTATAAGCTGTCAAATCAACCTAGCTGGCACTCGAGTGCTGAAGCAATAAGGTGGCGAGTGGTGTTAAAGATATTTTTTGCGTTGATGGTGACAGGTGGTGTCAGGTGGTGTCAGGTGCATCAGGTTGTCAGAGCCGCAAATGTCAGGTGTTCTTTCGGCAGGCTGTCAGGCGGCAAAGCGGCCAGGTATGCTTTTGTCAGACTTTGTCTGTAGTGAG
The DNA here is from genome assembly GCA_030789695.1 of Scilla litardierei. Classification (NCBI taxonomy): domain Eukaryota; kingdom Viridiplantae; phylum Streptophyta; class Magnoliopsida; order Asparagales; family Asparagaceae; genus Scilla; species Scilla litardierei. Next base: position 82,755,639 of record CM061131.1, on the reverse strand, counting down.
ACTGGTGGTGATATTTATGGCGGGTTGTCTCCTTCCTTGGGCGGACTGCTTATGGGTGGAGAGGTAGGCTAGCTGCCTCTGGGGCGAGCTACTCTGGGGCGAACTGGCGTAGACCGTGCGCGATTAGCCAGAGGGCTCTTCTCTTTGATTCGGACGTTGAGCTTGTCGCTTTGCTAGGGCGATCTGACCCTCATTAATGAGGATTGTTAATGGGTTATTTGAGTGGGCCTTTATCAATAAGGCCGACCTTTAGGCGTAACACTTGCCCCCAACATTTGATGTGGATGATCTTCGGCCAGAGGAGACACTGAATGTTGAGTAGACAAGTTAGTATATTTTTAGATAATATCTTCGTACCTTTTGCTTGATAGCGAGCTTCGTAAGCCTGGGCGATCTATCGGAGGCGCAGCTTGTATGATTGCCCCGGAGAGTGAGCGTGGTGAAGTATCCCACCTCTAGTGATCATGCCGATCTTGGCCTAGGGTTTCTGATATCTCTAAAACACAAAAAGTGCGTAAGTCGAAACATCAACATATGTAGGAGATAGAGTGAAGACCTGTTTGGGTGGGGGCACAGTCCGGAAACCTGCCCTGGACCCAGGAGCGACCTGTTGGGGGAGGGTGACCTTCGCCAATGTTAATCTTCACCTGAGGGTGCCCTCTTGGGGGCACAGTTTCGGAGCCCGCCCTGGGTCTCTGACAGGGAAGTATCGAGTTACGCATCTTCGTCCGTATACCCTCTAAATTCAAGTCAACAAGGACTTGAAGAATCTCAAATACGACGTAGTAGGCATACAAGGTTAGCTCCTCTAAGATTTGAGGATGAATTTCTGCAAACCTTTATGACTTTACTACAAGTAGATGACGAGCCTGCTACCTTCAAACAGGCCGTATCATGCCCTGCAAAAGACAAATGGATGGAAGCGATGAAGGAGGAGTTAGAATCCATGAAAATTAACCAAGTCTGGGACTTGGTTGATTTACCCAGAGGATGTAGAGCTATTGGGAACAAATGGGTTCTCAAGATCAAGCATAAGGCTGATGGCTTTTTAGACAGATATAAAGCTCGCCTTGTCGCGAAAGGTTTTACACAACAGGAAGGGATAGACTACGAAGAGACCTTCTCACCTGTTGTTCGTTTTACCTCGATTCGCCTGATTCTGGCTATGGTAGCTTGCTTAGACCTCGAATTACATCAAATGGATGTAAAGACTGCCTTTCTCAATGGAGAATTGGATGAGGAGATCTATATGGAACAACCAACAAGGTTCGTAAAAGAAGGAAACAAACATAAGGTTTGTAAACTTCGTAACTCCATATATGGTCTTAAACAATCCTCGAGGCAATGGTATATACGATTTCAAGAAGTTGTCTTATCAAATGGTTTTTACCATGCTTGATGAAGATAACTGTGTATATATCAAGAGGATTAAAAGCAAGTATGTTATTATGTCTCTATACGTAGATGACATTTTAATAGCCAGAAATGACAAGGGCTTTGTGATGGATATCAAGGCTTGGCTTTCATCAGTTTTTGAGATGAAAGACATGGGAGAAGCCGCATATATCCTTGGAGTTAAGATTTCAAGGAATCGTTCGAAGAAACTTCTTTCTCTTTCACAAGAGACTTATATAAAGAAGGTTCTAGAACGTTTTAATATGCAGGACTGCAAGTCCATTGATACTCCTATAAGCAAATGGATAATTTATGTCTGAAATCGTGTCCAAAGAACCAAAAGGAAAAGGAAATTATGGAAAAAGTTCCATATTCCAGTGCAGTTGGTAGTCTTATGTACGCTATGATGTGTACAAGACCGGACATCTGTTTTGCCGTTGGAATGGTAAGTCGTTACCAAACCAATCCAGGGCAAGTACACTGGAAAGCGGTTAAGAGGATAATGCGGTATCTTAAAGGAACAGCAGACTATGCTTTATGCTATCAAGGAGATGCCTTGAGGCTCGAAGGCTACACTGATGCTGATTGGGCGGGTGATCTCGATGAGCGACGATCGACCTCAGGATATGTTTTTCTACTCGGATCTGGTGCAATATCCTGGAGTACCAAGAAACAATCCTGCATCGCACTTTCAACTATGGAAGCCGAGTTTGTAGCATTTAGCATGGCAGTGCAAGAGGCTGTTTGGCTTAGGAAATTCTTAGACAAGCTAATTGATGCAAGTGACTCAGGTGTTGTACCAATACACAGTGACAGTCAAGCATCTATAGCCTATGTGAAAGATCCAAAATTCCATTGTAAGACCAAACACATTGATATCCGCTACAAATTTGCAAAAGACTATGATAAGACCAAGAAGGTAGACATAAGGTACATATCTACGCATGAGATGATAGCGGATCAGCTTACGAAGGAGATCCCCAGAGTTGTGTTTTACAAACACTTATCATCTCAAGGATTGCGTAAGAGCTGAGTTGTACCAATGTAAATTCCCATGTCTGTAAAAGATAAATTTTAATAAAAGAATACGTTCTTTTCAACATTGCATATGAGTTTCTAGAAAATGTTTGTGTACATTTTAAAATCTCAGCTTTATTTTCTAGTATGTCGGACAGATTGAGGTTGGCTCTCTCACATGAGCAACCGCCTTTATTATATCAGACGAATAAAATAAAGATGAGACATGTTTAAAGTCAAAATCGTCAGACGGATGATTTAGAGTCATGACTTAAACAAAATGGACGTATGAAAGATCTGCATCATATGGATGCTTACAAAAGATCTAAGAGGATTCTTAAATCATATCTGACTTATGCGGGATGTGGGTCCAGAAGATTATTTGAGTAGTAAAAGGGACTCAAAATCAGACATTGTGGTGTCTGATCATCATCCTTACAACATCATTAAGACATACGCTCCCTGGGAAAGGAGTGATGTTGTAATACGTATTCACACTATGTATGCATTTGACCATTGGGTTAGAATAGTAATTTTGTTTACTATTATGTGAGACCCAAAGACCACATGGGTCTTAACTCGTTGCCCTTATGGACTCTAATTGGTTCCTTTAGATTTTACTGGGTGATTGCTATCTTAGCATGTTGCTTATGGACTATGGTCAATTCGGTCCGACGGGGCATATTAGAAATGCGAGTCAAGTCAAGATCGAAAGGATCGCAAGAAGAGGAAGATTAATTTCATATTCACATTTGGACTTTAAAGATTCAAAGCTGGCCAGCCAATTGTAATCCAGATGGGATTCAATTGTTGAATATAAAGTATAAGAAATGTGAAGAAATAATCTAGGGTAAAGCATGCGTTAATCTACTCAACTTTGCACCTCGAGGAGTGTTGTGTATCTCTAACAAGTGCACAAACATCGGAGTCTATGCGCATGACGGTCACATGGCCTATTTCTCGGTATGACAAACAGAAGAGTTAAAGAAAACGATGTTTCCTTACAATCCCCTCAAGTGTGAGTGGGAGATGTTGGATATGGACGATATGAATACACCCATGAGGGGATGTATGAGGGTATACGGACCTCAGATGTCGCGTGTACAAAAGCGTGCACGAAGGGAACCTTTTCTCGTGTGAAAAGGACCACTCGATAAGTGGAAAAAGCCACTTTATAAGTGCATAAAGGCACTTGATAAGTGAATGACGAAGAGGATAAGTGTAAGTGATAATATAGGCTAATAAGCTTGTATTTAGTTATTTCCCACAATAACTACCCCTAAAGCCTATAAATAGGACCCAAGGGTAAGGCATTTACACTAATCTTACCATGCCATAAGTTTGCATAAGGCAACTTGTGTTCTTCTTCTCCCTTCCATTAAAATCCTCTTCTAAATAGAGATTTAGGCGGTGAAACGCTGCTTCGATCCTCCGTGACGAAGTACTGACCGTTGTGGCGAATCTGAGGGCGAAGTTCAGAGATTACGGTGCCACGTACGTAAGCGTTAGTCTCTCCTCTTCATTCGATCCTAACATCATTGTTTTAACAGGATCCTACATTGGTATCAGAGCCATACGGGTTCGCCCCGGTCTAACCGATGAACGAGGCGTTGTCTTTTTCACGAATGAGTTTCCTACCATTATGGATATGGTAGGAGCACATCGTGATGGAGAGAATCACAGAAGTTATTCTTTTCATGTTAGGGTCTTCTATCATTACGGATATGGTAGGAACTCTCCGTGACGGGAAGAACTGACCGTTCATCTCGCCAAACTCGCACTCTTCATGGATGCTGAGTTTCCATTCAATAGGGAATGTGAACTCTCTTCATGTGGAGCGTGAAGTTTGCGGCCTTGAAAGTGTGTTATTTTTCATTTTGGCACACGGCCATTAAAGAATAACTACTTTCTCGACGAACGGGTGTTTCATCAGAGAAGACGATGGTGGTTATTCTCAACGGAGAAGATGACATTTTTGGTGCATGATCACCATGGCCATATGGGCCATGGTGGAAATGCATCCCCCCTCCCCATGCGGAGGGGGTTGGCTACGGCCAATAACAACCACAGCCACCCCTCCGGTGGGGGTGTGCGGCCAACCCCATGCAAGGGGGAGAACGGCCATGGCCATATGGGCCAAGGCCAGCCATGGCCAAGTGGCCATGGCCAGGTCTCGGCCAGGTCGAGGCCAGGCCAGGGCCAGGGGGCCCTGGCCAGGCTAGGGGGCCAGTGGGCCCTGGCCGCGGCCAGGCCAGGGCCAGGAGGCCCTGGCCACGGCCAGGGACGACCCTGGCCTCGGCCAGGGCCTGGCCGGCCTAAGCAGAGGCCAGGGCCTGGCTGGCCCTGGTCGGGGGCCAGGGCCTGGCCGGCCCTGGCCTCTGACAGGGCCACGGCCGGCCCTGGCCTCGGCCATGGCCAAGCTCCGGTTGGCCCTGTATTTTGATTGGGGAAGAGGGGGCTTGCATGACCGGGAGGGGGTGGCTTGCATGGCCGGTCTCTACGGAGCCGGCGGTAGTTGTCTGCGGCAAACTTCTCCTGTAGGGGGGAAGCGCTTGGATCCATACGGGAGCCGGCGGCGGTGGCTTGTAGAAAACTCCCCTCAAGGAGAGTTCGGCCTTGGCCAAGTTGCGATGGCAACACTCTCTTCGGAAGGAAGAAGAATTAGGTCTTGGCACGGCCACGACACGACCCTGGCAATAGCCGGGGAATTGTCAAAATATTTCGGCTATGTCACTCTGTAATGGGGTGTAGGCCCTGCAAAATATGTTTGCAAAATACAGCAAAATACGTTTGCAAAATACGTTTGAAAAATACGTTTTCAAAATACGTTTTTTTTTAAAAAACGCTTTTCCGATGCAAAGTACTATAAGAGTACTATCGTTTGATAAGTGAGGGGGAAATATTGAAAGTTGTTCTAGATGGTGATTGGAATCGTAGAGACCTTTCTGATTCTAGAGCAACATCTTCAATATTTTTCGAAAGTAACTTATCAAATATACTAATATCATTCCAAGTGGGATTTTTTTTCCAAGTGGGAGTGATATTAAACTAGTATGAAATTTCACATTCGATTGATTCAGTATCTCAATGGATCATGATTCGACCAGTGGTCTTTTGGACTAGTTTGTGGGACACCTCAGCTCAGTCTGGGGGTACTGAACCATGGACTAGCCATTTCCCTGGTCGGTCCGCTAGCCGAGACTAATGAATCATGAAAATGTAACAATATGATGACTATGTATATGAAATTAATGCTATGTTTTTGATCGAACCTTCTTTTCATGTATTTTGCAGCATTTTAAAGCTAAAATGTATTCTGCCGCTAAGAACATCGTCGCTGAGTTGAATAAAGGTGAAAAACTCAACGGCGATAATTACAAATTATGGTCCATTAAAATACAGTATGTTCTAGAGGAGCAAGAAGTGCTCGAAACTCTAAAGAACGTAATGATTGAACCCGAGTTGGGCACTACGGCCCAACACAGACGAGACAAGGAAGCTTTTGATGCTTGGTCTCGGAAGAACAAGATAGCTCGTATTACGTTATTGTCCAGTATGGCCGATGACATAATGCGCATCTTCCGAGAGCATGACCTAGCAATGGACATATGGTCCAAGCTTGAGGAGAAGTTTGGTGGCACCTCGGTGTCCAAACTTCGTTCTTTAACTATAAGATTTGATTCATACAAGAAACGTCCAGATCATTCCATGGGGAAACATCTGCGACATATGGCGAATCTAATCTCAGAGTAAAAGGATGCAGGTCATGTGCTCACTGATGAGCAACAAATCCAAGCAGTCATATGTTTCCTACCAAATGGGTGGGACCAAATGAAGATGCATCTCACTCATAATGAGAGCATCAAGAACTTCAGCGATGTTTTTAAGCACCTCGAGTTAGAGGAAGAGCGGCTTGCGGCTACCAAGCCAAGTGCAGAAGTGCACATGGTTGCTAGTTCCTCACACGGCGGAAAGAAACGAAAAAATCATTCGAAGTTTACTAATGAATGTAATAAGCAACCTGAGTCTACCAAGAAACCCAAACATAAGGGTGGGCACAAGAAATGGCACAAGAAGAAAGACTTAAAGAGGATCAAGTGCTTCAAATGCAACAAGTTAGGTCACTATGCCCGTTCTTGTACGGATGGAGGTGACAAGGTAACTTGTAATACTAGTTACATATGTGTTTCTAGTTCAATATTTCTTGTAGAATCTAATCTATTTTGGATAATTGATTCAGGTGCCACCGACCACATAGCAAGGGACAGACGGTCCTTCGTGGAGTATCACCGGATACCCCAAGGAACAAAGTGGATATATGTAGAAAACAACACACGTGTTGAAGTGAAAGGCATTGTGACTTGCAAGCTCATCTTGGACAACGGCCGCACTATCTTACTACATGATGTCCTGTTCGCTCCAGATATTCGAAGGAATATTATATCTGTGGTCGTTTTAATGGGTCTTGGTTATAGTTGGTTTTTTCATGATTGTAAAGTGGTCTTGTTTTGTAATAATTCTTTAATTGGTACTGGGTATGTTTTCAAAGGATTTATTGTATTAAATACAATGTATGACTCCTCATTTTGTAATGAAAATTTCCTTGTTGCAAATTTTTCGACTTATGAGTCAGATATAATTTTTTGGCATGCAAGGCTTGGTCACATTGGACCAACGCGTATGGATAGACTTGCCAAACGTGGCCTTCTATCTAATGTTTCAAAGGTCGATATGTCGACCTGCAAACATTGCCTTGTAGGGAAATCTTGTCGCAAGCCGTTTGGAACCGGCACAAGGGCCGAGGTTCCATTACAGCTCATCCATTCGGACATATATGGACCGATGAGTGTCAAGACAAGACGCAGGAAGTCCTATTTCATCACTTTTATTGATGACTTCACCCGATTCGGACATATCTATTTGATATCCCACAAAAGTGAAGCATTAACCTGCTTTAAAAACTATATGAGTTTAGTGGAAAATCAATTAGATCGCAAGATTAAGGTCTTGCGAACCGATAGGGGCGGTGAATATCAATCAACAAGTTTTAAAGAACTTTGTGATAAAAAGGGCATAGTTCATCAGGTAACTATGCCTTATACTCCGCAACAAAATGGTGTTGCAGAAAGGAGGAATAGGACTTTAATGGAAATGGTCCGTTCAATGATGGCGCAAGCTAACTTGCCAATCACCTTTTGGGGTGATGCATTATTGACGGCTGCTTTCATCTTGAACCGCGTACGCTTGAAATCAGTTAGCTCCACTCCTTACGAGTTGTGGAACCAAAGGTCTCCTGACGTAAACATTTTGAAACCTTGGGGGTGTGCATCCTATGCACATATTTCCTCCCATAAGTATGGCAAACTTGGGCCATGGGTAAGGAAATGTATCTTTATATGATACACAGAAAACTCCAAAGGTTATGTTTTCATTGGTCAGGAAGACAATGGAGGTCTAATTGAATTTGAGTCGAGGGATGTCACTTTCTTGGAAAACGAGTTTCCAAGACAGGGCGAGATAAGTCAGGACTTATCTCTACTTGAGATTAATGATCAAGAAGGATTACCTCATTTGAGTGGGAGAATTCTTGGTGAAGACGAAAATACGTTTCTACCTTCACCAATGGATGATACGAATGATGCTGATCCTATTCCATACGGGAATAATGATCCAAGTGGGAGCAATTCTAACGACATTCCAAATGGGAGTGATATTAGAATTGATCTAAATTCAAGTCAACAAGGACTTGAAGAATCTCGAATACGACGTAGTAGTCGTACAAGGTTAGCTCCTCTAAGATTTGAGGATGAATTTCCGCAAACCTTTATGACTTTACTACAAGTAGATGACGAGCCTGCTACTTTCAAACAGGCCGTATCATGCCCTGCAAAAGACAAATGGATGGAAGCGACGAAGGAGGAGTTAGAATCCATGAAAATTAACCAAGTCTGGGACTTGGTTGATTTACCCAGAGGACGTAGAGGTATTGGGAACAAATGGGTTCTCAAGATCAAGCATAAGGTTGATGGCTCTATAGACAGATATAAAGCTCGCCTTGTCGCGAAAGGTTTTACACAACAGGAAGGGATAGACTACGAAGAGACCTTCTCACCTGTTGTTCGTTTTACCTCGATTCGTATGATTCTGGCTATGGTAGCTTGCTTAGACCTCGAATTACATCAAATGGATGTAAAGACTGCCTTTCTCAATGGAGAATTGGACAAGGAGATCTATATGGAACAACCAACAGGGTTCGTAAAAGAAGGAAACAAACATAAGGTTTGTAAACTTCGTAAGTCCATATATGGTCTTAAACAATCCTCGAGGCAATGATATATACGATTTCAAGAAGTTGTCTTATCAAATGGTTTTACCATGCTTGATGAAGATAATCGTGTATATATCAAGAGGATTAAAAGCAAGTATGTTATTATGTCTCTATACGTAGATGACATTTTAATAGCCGGAAATGACAAGGGCTTTATGATGTATATCAAGGCTTGACTTTCATCAGTTTTTGAGATGAAAGACATAGGAGAAGCCGCATATATCCTTGGAGTTAAGATTTCAAGGAATCGTTCGAAGAAACTTCTTTCTCTTTCACAAGAGACTTATATAAAGAAGGTTCTAGAACGTTTTAATATGTAGGACTGCAAGTCCATTGATACTCCTATAAGCAAATGGATAATTTATGTCTGAAATCGTGTCCATAGAACCAAAAGGAAAAGGAAATTATGGAAAAAGTTCCATATTCCAGTGCAGTTGGTAGTTTTATGTACGCTATGATGTGTACAAGACCGGACATCTGTTTTACCGTTGGAATGGTAAGTCGTTACCAATCCAATCCAGGGCAAGTACACTGGAAAGCGGTTAAGAGGATAATGCGGTATCTTAAAGGAACAGCGGACTATGCTTTATGCTATCAAGGAGATGCCTTGAGGCTCGAAGGCTACACTGATGCTGATTGGGCGGGTGATCTCGATGAGCGACGATCGACCTCAGGATATGTTTTTCAACTCGGATCTGGTGCAATATCCTGGAGTACCAAGAAACAATCCTACATCGCACTTTCAACTATGGAAGCCGAGTTTGTAGCATTTAGCATGGCAGTGCAAGAGGCTGTTTGGCTTAGGAAATTCTTAGACAAGCTAATTGATGCAAGTGACTCAGGTGTTGTACCAATACACAGTGACAGTCAAGCATCTATAGCCTATGTCAAAGATCCAAAATTCCATTGTAAGACCAAACACATTGATATCCGCTACAAATTTGCAAAAGACTATGATAAGACCAAGAAGGTAGACATAAGGTACATATCTACGCATGAGATGATAGCGGATCAGCTTACGAAGGCGATCCCCAGAGTTGTGTTTTACAAACACTTATCATCTCAAGGATTGCGTAAGAGCTGAGTTGTACCAATGTAAATTCCCATGTCTGTAAAAGATAAAATTTAATAAAAGAATAAGTTCTTTTCAACATTGCATATGAGTTTCTAGAAAATGTTTGTGTACATTTTAAAATCTCAGCTTTATTTTCTAGTATGTCAGACAGATTGAGGTTGGCTCTCTCACATGAGCAACTGCCTTTATTATATCAGACGAATAAAATAAAGATGAGACCTGTTTAAAGTCAAAATCGTCAGACGGATGATTTAGAGTCATGACTTAAACAAAATGGTCGTATGAAAGATCTGCATCATATGGATGCTTACAAAATATCTAAGAGGATTCTTAAATCCTATCTGTCTTCTGCGGGATGTGGGTCCAGAAGATTATTTGAGTAGTAAAAGGGACTCAAAATCAGACATTGTGGTGTCTGATCATTATCCTTACAACATCATTAAGACATACGCTCCCTGGGAAAGGAGTGATGTTGTAATACGTATTCACACTACGTATGCATTTGACCATTGGGTTAGAATAGTAATTGTGTTTACTATTATGTGAGACCCAAAGACCACATGGGTCTTAACTCGTTACCCTTATGGACTCTAATTGGTTCCTTTAGATTTGACTGGGTGATTGCTATCTTAGCATGTTGCTTATGGACTATGGTCAATTCGGTCCGGTGGGGCATGTTAGAAAAGCGAGTCAAGTCAAGATCGAAGGATCGTAAGAAGAGGAAGATTAATTTCATATTCACATTTGGACTTTAAAGATTCAAAGCTGGCCAGCCAATTGTAATCCAGATGGGATTCAATTGTTGAATATAAAGTATAGAAAATGTGAAGAAATAATCTAGGGTAAAGCATACGTTAATCTACTCAACTTTGCACCTCGAGGAGTGTTGTGTATCTCTAACAAGTGCACAAACAGCGGACTCTATGCGCATGACGGTCACACGGCCTATTTCTCGGTATGACAAACAGAAGAGTTAAAGGAAAAGATGTTTCCTTACAATCCCCTCAAGTGTGAGTGGGAGATGTTGGATATGGACGACATGAATACACCCATGAGTCGATGTATGAGGGTATACGGACCTCAGATGTCGCGTGCACGAAAGCGTGCACGAAGGGAACCTTTTCTCGTGTGAAAAGGACCACTCGATAAGTGGAAAAAGCCACTTTATAAGTGCATAAAGGCACTTGATAAGTGAATGACGAAGAGGATAAGTGTAAGTGCTAATATAGGCTAATAAGCTTATATTTAGTTATTTCCTACAATAACTACCCCTAAAGCCTATAAATAGGACCCAAGGGTAATGCATTTACACTAATCTTACCATGCCATAAGTTTGCATAAGGCAACTTGTGTTCTTCTTCTCCTTTCCATTAAAATCCTCTTCTAAATAGAGATTTAGGCGGTGAAACGCTGCTTCAATCCTCCGTGACGAAGTACTGACCGTTGTGGCGAATCCGAGGGCGAAGTTTAGAGATTACGGTGCCGCGTACGCAAGCGTAAGTCTCTCCTCTCCATTCGATCCTAAATCGTTGTTTTAACAGGATCCGACACCTTTCAGGGGCGCAACTCGTAAGCCTGCCCGGGATCTTTGATGCAAGGTAGCTCAGGCTACGACCTGCCCTAGAGGGCTTCGAGAGGGAAAGAGTCGGGCCGGAGCCCTTCCTACACCCCTGAGGGGTCCTATACCCCTGGCGCTTTTCGGGGGCACAGCACGGGGCCTACCCCGGATTTTTGATAGGGAAGATCGAGGTGCATAGCTCGTCTCCAGCCCTTGGAGACCCTTCGGGCGCATGACTCAGAAACCTGTTTCGGAGGTGTGGTTTATGGCGAGTCAGCTCGCCTCCAAGGATCGGACAATCTTGACCTATTGTTTCTCTTACACAAGAGAAAACTCTAAGAGTGTGTAAGTCAGAACATATCGACATTGGTCAGAGATAGAATAAAACCTTGGGCATGTTGTTGATCTGATCTCGACCTGTGATTTCTTGCACACAAGAGAAAACTCGAAGAGTGTATAAGTCAAAACATAACGACACAGGTCAAAAATAGGATAAAACTAGGGGTGCATAGTCGATCCGATCTCGACCTGTGATTTCTCGCACACAAGAGAAAACTCGAAGAGTGTGTAAGTCGAAACGTAACGACACATGTCGAAAATAGGATAAAACCTGGGCGCATAGTCGACCTGATCTCGACCTCTGATTTCTCACACACAAGAGAAAACTCAAAGAGTGTGTAAGTCGAAACGTAAAAATATAGGTCGGAAATAGAATAAAACATGGGGCGCATAGTCAACCCGATCTCGACCTGTGATTTCTCGCACATAAGAAAAAACTCGAAGAGTGTGTAAGTCGAAACATAATGACACAGGTCAGAGATAGAATAAAACCTGGGGCGCATAGTCGACCCGATCTCGACCTGGTTTGGGTGGGGGCGTAGTCCGAAAACCTGCCCCGGACCCAAGGGCGACCTGCCGGGGAGGACGACCTTTGTCGATGACAATCATCACCTGAGGGTGCCCTCTTGGGGGCACAGTTTTGGAGCCTGCCCTGTGTCTCTGACGGGGAAGGGTCGAGTTACGCAGCCTGTCTCAAGCCCTTAGTGACCTTTCAGGGGCGCAGCTCGGAAGCCTGCCCCGGATCTTTGTTTCGAGGTAGCTCGCTTGTTGGAAACTCACAACTCCTCATATGGTTTTGATGATTCAAACATGTTATCTATATATATACTAACTCTATCTATGTAGATGTTATAGCACAAATAAACTAAGACAATCATCACGTCTACATATTGCAAGAAGCATCCACTACAAGACGAAGTATATCGATGATATTTTGTATCTTGTAATTGAGATGTAATATTTATTTTTTTTCTCTTGCATTTACTTAGAATGTAAAAGCCTTGATGACAATCTCTCTTAGTCGTTTAGGATCCGTCTTCAAAAAAATCACGTCAGAAATCCCATTAGTCGACCAACTCCTAATGCTAGTCGACTAATTTTAATATTAAATTATTTCTGTTCTAAAACTTTGTCCGACCAATTTTTACTTCTCTAGGATCATTTTCCCTCAAATTTCTAAACTTTCATATTTCTAGTCGACCAACAGACTTTGTTACTCTACAAGTCTATTTTCAAATTAGTTATTTTAAATAATTTAACATTTAAATAATATATTTTATTTCTAAAAGTTAGAATTACCATAAACAACTAGTTCCTGTCAGTTTATATCCGTTTACTGAAGTTTCTTTCCATCTTTGGAAGTTATTATCTAAAAGGACATCTCAACAGCCAGAATCCTAGTCAGCAGTTCTAATTAGTCGACAAGGCACTCATATTAGTTAACTAATAGAAAAACTTTCCCAGAATTTTCTGAAAATGTAGGCAGTTGTCTATAGTTCAAAAACTACCTTTTGGACTATAAATAGACCCCCAGACCTCTGCCTAAAATCACACGAAAATTCACTTTCTTTCTCTTTTCTTAAGTTTACTTTCTCTCTCTAGAAAGTGAGTGATTTTCAGATTTTCTTAGAGGAACCTCTGCAGAAATTTTTCCTCCATAGAAAGTCCAATCTTCAAGTTTGTTCTACTACACGTTCCATACAGATCCTTGGAGATTCAATCACCTTCCTTGCGCAATAATTCCATCAATTATCAAGGCTATATGTGATATTGTTGAAGGGTTTTGGGGAACCCTTAGGTCACAAAAACTCTATTCCCGTCCAAAGTCGGACGGAACATAGACATAAAATAAACAGCGAAAGAATATACAAGTTAATCAAATTAACATGCAGTTAAACAATTTAACTTAGCCCGAAGGTACAAGACCCTTAGCCAAGATCTATGCCGACTCAGGATGGATCTGGCCAACCCAAGAAGGATCTAACCTACTGCGATTAAATTAAACTAATGCTTATAAAACACATACCCGGAATCTCAACCCTGGAGCAGGCGAGATGTTCTGCACCGTCTTCCGAGCCTCTCCCCGACTCACCCCGAGCCACTCCTTGAACCGCTCCCCGAACCGCTCCGTATCCCAAGGTGGTCAATCCTCTTGTCACCGTGCCAACCACGCGCGGAAGAAAGTTTCACGCGAGTGAAACCTTCGCCTAGATTTCGGATCCGAATCCGAACTCCTTTGCAGCTTTGCTAGAGCCCTCAGGAGTAAGGCAGAAATATTAGGGAGAGGAGAAATATTAATTTAAGCCTAGATTCGAGCGTGCTCCAACATTTACGAGAGTCGCTCAGATCTAGAGCTTGGGACGAGTTTTGAGGAAGAGAGCAAACCCCTATTTATATAGGCGGCTGACTGCTCCCATTTACTCAAAATCTGATGTGGGACTAAAGTTGGAGTTAATTAAATCAAGTTAGTTTGTCTTTCACAAAGGGCAAATTTCCGTGAATTTTAACTCACTAACCGTTGAACTTCATGATTAATACAACCTATCAATACGAAGGGCGTTCAACGGTGAACACATAGGAAAAAACGGTTTGCCAATCCGAGTCCATTTGACCCCTTAATTGAGAGTCCAAAGTTCAGTCCAAAGTCACATTTTCGCAACTAAGACCAGCCGTCAGTACAATCTGCCTAGGGTTCGCAACCCTAGGCACGTGGGGCCCACCAGCAGCAAATTCGAGGTGGGCCCGCATCAAAATGCGGGCCCATTGAGTTTCACGTCGCCCGTAACAGCGGGCGGCTCTTTGTCGCAACAATGGGGCGGGCCCGCTTAAAAGCGGGCCCGCTTGGCTCTTGCCCGCGTCTGTTGACGCGGGCATCAGCCAGCGTCAGTAGGCTGACTCCCGCGTCAGTGGCGCTGACGTCAGCAGGCTGACGCATGCGTCAACTAGCCAGGCCTGGGCCCCCCTTTTTGATTTAATCAGCCCAAGGGGCTGATGTCTACATGGGCTTGGGTTTTTATTGTTTTGGCAATAACTCTTGCGTTTGGCGTCTGATTTAGACGCCGTTCGAACCTGGGCATAGACCGGGACATTCCCATCTTACCGTAAGCCTTTCCTTGCGTTTATATTTTTAAATATGGTGTTAAACTATTTAAGACACATTTAATCTCTTTTGCATCATATGTAAATTAGTCCCTATCTAAGCTTAAATTTTCATTTGCATCAAATACAAATGATCTGAGGGCATATCCCCCAACATCTCCCACTTGCACTCAGGATCATTTATCCCGAATGCAGGAGATCATTGCAATCATATTTTGCAATATTTTATTCTTTGCCTCAAATGCAAATTATTCTCTCTAACTAATTTCTACCTATTGCTAGATGAAAGTCGCACTCTGTGTGAGACCCTACAACCTGACCCTTACAACAGGTTGGGCTCGAAGCCCTATACAACAGTGATCACGAGCAGTGGTTGCCGTCCCTGCTTCAGGAATCATCATTATGTGGTTGACTCATTGACATGAGTATTGTCGGGACCACCCTGACTGTTTCCGTGATGAATTCTGCAGTTTTAGTCTTTTCATCTAAACTATGTCGTGTAGATCAACTCTAGGGTACGGTCAAACTGTCAACTCCAATAACTTGACTCCAGTTAGTTTCTATCGATCTTTAGTCAAATAATGTTGGACTTCTTCCAACATACTCTGATCAGAGATTTTGTTAAAGACCGAACTAACTCTACGACACTAACTCCCATTGACCGGGAGAGACGAATACTCTCTTGATCATTACTCCCCTCGTACGCTTCAAGTGACACTCAATCAAAGACCTTTCGCCAGGCCAGGCCTCGAAGCTAGGCCAGTGATCTAAGTGGCACCGTTCACGCACAGGTTCGTAAAATGACCTCAAGTCAAAAGACCAACTTGCCTATCATCACTAAGAGTTATCATTGACAGATTGGTCAATATAACCATATGATACCTCTTGTGGATCGTTCAGCGAACTCATTCTCTAATGAACACCTATGTCTCGTCTTCGACTTCGCCAAGTTAAGCGATCATGAGATCATCGCCATCGCTAAACGGTGAAGACTAAGACACAATGATCTATCCGATGTTTCGATATCCTTGTCTCGAAACATCTACGACCACTAACCCTTTTAGACTTATGCTACAGACGGTCAAACATTTCTCCATGATCGAGATACTCATCTCGATACATGTTTGACCTTGCATAAAGTCCCAGGACTTTACCTAAGCTAATGTCTAATGTTATCAACATTATAAAGTAACTTAGATAAATTATTACCAAACAGCTTAATGTTATTTCGAACAAGATGTTTGTGCTATTCATACATAGAGATAGATTGCCTCGAGGGTATCATCTCTCAACATCTCCCACTTGCACTCTGGCCCATTTATCTCAGTATCTTATACCGTTTTTACCCATAAGTTTTCCCGACTTCATGTGGTAGAGCCTTCATGAGTGGATCTGCTAAAACCGTCTACAGTATAGACTTAAGGGGTTTCTATGTTCATGTCAGACCAACCATTTGAATCTCATTCAAATAATTCATTTGGTCCGTCGGAATCCATAATATTTTATTTACTTGGATCTTATCCAGTTCATCGTACCTTACGATAATCATTTAAATTTTGTTAATGGTCATTTCAAATGGCTCATATCTATTTTTGATAAAGTATCAAACCTTTTGTTTACTTTGTCAAAATATATGCTCCATTCCCTTGATGCCTTGCATGTAATTTATACGCTCCCACTGACCTTGAAAACTATCTGGCTAATTCATATAAGTTGGTTCGTCTAAATCATATTTAGAAAAATGAACTTATAAGTGAATGCTTAAATTTTCATGGTCAACATGTGCGTTTACATCGAGCTTGGTCCGAGTAGATCTGTACACATCTGCTGGCAAAAAAAAGTTTCATTCTAATCCGTTTATAGGAATTAGGATGAAAAACCGTTCTCAACCAAACATGATTGCACTTCACTACTTTCCTTTCTGCACCAACCTTTCAACTTAAAGATTTACTTGCAGAAAGTGAGGAAATATTTTTCTTAGGCACGTAAACTAAATTCCAAAATTTATGTATGCACACGGACCTATGCTAATTGTATCAAGTTATAAATCGGAGTTACTACTCCGAATTTCATCCTAGAAGTTGACTAAGTCATCATCAATTATGATGTCTGACTCGACTCTTCGTCTCATGAGATTCGAGTAATTACACAACTTCTTAATGATCGATTTAATGAATATCTTATAGATAATGTCCCCATAGAACATTATCAAAACCTAGGCATTACTATCTAGGACTTAACCCAGAGGGAGGACTTAACTCAGATTCACTGGCTATGGATCACACCAAGTCTAACTAAGTGTGATTCATATCTTTTTAACACACGGGTGTGTTAACAGACTTGACCTGAGAGAAAATCATATTTTCTTTTAATTACGCAAGATTTTATGTAGCTAAGTATTTGACCATTCGATCTAATCGAATCAGTTTAAATACTTTTGTCATTTCGTTCTTTATTTTATCAGACTGTGTTTCATCAAGAGCACGTGTCTTAATAAAATGTACGAATAACTTATTTTGGTTAATCTAGACTCGGGTACATCAGTATGTACGAGACTGAGTTCGACAACTCCTTCTCCCACTGTCTCACAGATGGGTATCGGCTATTATATCTAAGAGGATAAGACTCACAAGTGTCCGCAGACTTCATAATACGAGAGGTCAGACCCCTCTTTATGTGACTTGTGAAGCTTATTCTCTCGATACGGCCTAATCTATTTTGCAATATAAGTTTGCTACTATATTGTGTATTTATATATTAACATTTAATATATTATAGTTATTACAAATTACTAACACAAAACATTGCTTCAGAAGCAAGGTGACGACATTCGTCAAATTGTGTTAGACGTCTTTTGTATAACAATTATTCTAAAATCGTGACATCAAAATATGTCACATTTTCATTTCCTCCTACTTCTGTCTTTACTAATGATAAATATAACTAACTTTCTCAATTGACTTTCCGGAGTGCCTTCTTCCTTTTCTAAATCACATTTAGATATTAAATAGCCCAACATAAATGAATAGCTATGCAAGCATCTTATGTATCCAAACGCTTGAGCTTTGCAACAAGTTGCTTGTCTCAAGATCCAGTTGGGATACATAGCCGTGCACCGTTCATGCACTCGTATTCGACTCAAACAGTTTGATCGAATTCTCGAACTTTGCGGATCAAAATTGTTTGTTCATACAACCTTGAGTGTAGCTCGACAAGTTGTAGGGAGAAACATACTTCGAATATCCTCTATGTTCAAGCTGCCTCATATAGAGACGAGTGTCATGTATCATGAATTTATTTGTTGGACCCAGAACTTAATGAAATCATATTTCTTAAGTCTGTTATTTAGAAGGTCATTTTAATGTTAACGAGAATATAGTTTTAATTCTATCAATTAGAATTTAACTTGATATTCAATTTTTCAACCTTTTGACTAGTTTCATTAAAATATTATATTTTGATTCCTTTGGTAAACATAGTCTTGCCCTAGTTTAGCATATGTTCAATATTAAATATAGGTAGATTGGCTTTTATCTATCTATACCCTCCCACTATTTTTACGATCATTTTAAGCCTAAACAATTAATGATTTAATCGAATTAAATTAATGGGTAAGAGATCTGATCACCCTGAGCCTAAACAACCATGATTGTAGCTCAACAAGTTGCTTGACTCTGCGATCGAAAGATGACTCTTCATCGATCATATCAGATATGACCCTCCTAATCGGTTTTTACCCCCTAGCCATTTGTGATCATGAGTGTGCTCATCCAAATCACAATGTCTAGTCTAGTCGGACCCTTGTTTTCGCGTCTAGCCTGACATGCCCCGGCACTCGGTGTATGCACGACACGTCGGTTTGGGTCAGGTCTTAGACTACATCTAGCCAGACTACATCATTGACATAACTTACGTCGGCGCTTGGTAACACGATGGTTTGGGTCTAGTCAAGATTTCATCTTATGTATTTAAGGAGTTTGTTTCTATAAGGTTGCCATGTCACAGCTTGAGTGTAGCTCAACAACTGTAACATGGGTCCTATAGTTGCTAACACCTAAAACAAGGAGGGCTACTGCTAATCTTGAAGAAGATTATTAACGTATTTGACTTAGATATAGTCCAGGTGTCATACAATCATGATTCGCATCATTGCGGTCCAGCGAAACACAGCCAGGGAATTGACTAAACCAGGATCACTATCCCTTAAAGGGTGAACCAGCAAACTTAGCTAAGCACATTGACTGGATCATGGTCCATTGAATGAAGCTTGTCATTTTTATATGCGTGCCAAAGACTAAAGGCTTTTATTAACAACTAATTAATCCTATCAACTAGTTGCATCCTTAAATTCAAAATTTTAGGATTTGTTTAATAACTTTTATTAAATCCTTATCAACTATAAGGTTCACGTGCTACCCTAATCGTTATTAGGATTTTAATAAATTTATTAACATCGCTAAAAGCGAAGTCCTTTAATGAGAATTAATTATAACAATTAGAATTAAAAATTCATTAAAGGGACTACCCTAATCAGGAATTAGGTTTTGGAGTGTTGTTAATATTTAATTAAAACATAGCATGTCATTAGAATTTATCTCATAAATTTTAACGAGTTTTTTAATGGCTAACCTAAGAGGCTGTCTTGTGTTACCAAATAAGGGACAAGATAACATAGCCATAAAGTTACAATAATTTTATCTCATAAAAGAAAAGTGTACAAATATTTAACAATTAAATAAACTAATGTTTATTAAATAAAAAAGTTTAGCATGCATACTTAAATTTAACATTTAAATTTAAAATTGTGATTTTTAAAACATTTTATTTTATCTCATAAAAATAGTTACTTGTTTTAAAAGATCACCAAATTTGCATGCTATTAAAATATTTATCACATACAATTTTAAACTTTTAAAATCAGTTTTAAAATATCTCATAAATTTAAAACATCATTTTTTTTAAAATTCCATGCTTAAAAATTTATCACATAAAATTTTAAAACATCTATTAACATTTGAAACTTTTCGCATAAAGTTTTGAAGTCTTAAAATCAGTTTTAAAATTATCATATAAATTTAAAACACCATTTAAAAATTGCATGCTTAAATTTTTATCACATAAAATATTTAAACATCTTTTTAAAAATTTTCATGCTTAAAGTTTATCATATAAAATTTTTAAACATCCAAAAAAAATTTTATAGGGCATCCAAAAATATTTTAAAATTAGCTCATAACTTTAAAACATTTTAGAAGTATTTTAAAAAGCATTTCAATGTTTAATAAAATCGCAGTGCTAGATCGTTACGCAAATCTAGGCTCTGATACCACTTAAGGGTTTTGGGGAACCCTTATGTCACAAAAACTCTATTCACGTCCTAAGTCGGACAGAACATAGACCTAAAATAAACAGCGGAAGAATATACAAGTTAATCTAAGTAACATGCAGTTAAACAATCTAACTTTGTCCTAAGTTACAAGACCATTAGCCAAGATCTATGCCGACTCGGGATGGATCTGGCCATCCCAAGAAGGATCTAACCTACTGCGATTAAATTAAACTAATGCTTATAAAACACATACCCGGAATCTCAACCCGGGAGCAGGCGAGATGTTCCGCATCGTCTTCCGAGCCGCTCCCCGTCTCACCCCGAGCCGCTCCTTGAACCGCTCCCTGAACCGCTCCGCATCCCGAGGCGATCAATCCTCTTGTCGCCGAGCCAATCACGCGCGGAAGAAAGTTTCATGCGAGTGAAACCTTCGCCTATATTTCGGATCCGAATCCGAACTCCTTTGCGGCTTTGCTAGAGCCCTCAGGAGTAAGGCAGAAATATTAGGGAGAGGAGAAATATTAATTTAAGCCAAGATCCGAGCGTGCTCCAACATTTACGAGAGCCGCTCAGATCTAGAGCTTGGGACGAGTTTTGAGGAGGACATCAGACCCCTATTTATATAGGCGGCTGACTGCTCCCCTTTACTCAAAATCCGATGTGGGACTAAAGTTCGAGTTAATTAAATCAAGTTGAAAGCAGCTGGATCCATTGGTTAAGATCTGGCTTGGATGAAGCCAGATCTCGACTGAGAGTCTCACCTGAAGGTTGAATGGGCTGGATTGCTTTGGTTTAGTAGCCATGTACCTCGGTTTTCATTTATTACTTGGATGGCTCTTCGGAAAGCATCGCTCACTAGTTTGTCTTCCACAAAGGGCAAACTTCCGTAAATTTTAACTCACTAACCGTTGAACTTCATGATTGATACAACCTATCAATACGAAGGGTGTTCAATGATGAACGCATAGGAAAAAACGGTTTGTCAATCCGAGTCCGTTTGACCCCTCAATTGAGTGTCCAAAGTTCAGTCCAAAGTCACATTTTCGCAACTAAGACCAGCCGTCAGTACAATCTGCCTAGGGTTCACAACCCTAGTCGCGTGGGGCCCATCAACGGTAAATTCGAGGCAGGCCCGCATCAAAATGCAGGTCCATTGAGTTTCACGTCGCCCGCAACAGCAGGCGGCTCTTTGTCGCAACAATGGGGCGGGCCGGCTTAAAAGCGGGCCCGCTTGGCTCTTGCCCGCGTCTGTTGACGCGGGCATCAGCCTGCATCAGCAGGCTGACTCCCGCGTCAGTAGACGCGGGCCCCGCTGATGCAGGCATCAGCCTGCGTCAGCAGGCTGACTCCCGCGTCAGCGGGCCAGGCCTGGGCCCCCTTTTTGATTTAATCAGCCCAAGGGGTTGATGTCTACATGGGCTTGGGATTTTATTGTTTTGGACATAACTCTTGCGTTTGGCGTCCGATTTGGACGCTGTTCGAACCTGGGCATAGACCGGGACAATCCCGTCTTACTTGTGAGCCTTTCCTTGCGTTTATATTATTAAATATGGTCTTAAACTATTTAAGAGACATTTAATCTCTTTTGCATCATATGCAAATTAGTCCCTATCTAAGTTTAAATTTTCATTTGCATCAAATACAAATGATCTGAGGGCATATACACCAACAATTGTTTCATACTCTTTCTTTACTTTATTTGGTGAATCTCTTGTTGAAGAGATTGTACAAGTTTGCAACATGAGGAGTGTTGTCACGACCCGCTTCCCTAAAATGGAGGCGAGACGTGAAAAGGTCCGCACGAGAGTGGAGCTGTGAAGCCCCAAACCCGATAAGCGTCCACAATACATAAACAGGTCCCTGTAACCACAACAGAATAGCAATAATAACACCAGGAGAGACTGAAATAAAATTCACATCTCACAAATATTGTCCAGCATCACAAATAAGTTTAACATCCAGAAAAGCCACCAGGCTAAAAGAAAAGAGTCTAAAGGCCCAGAACAAGGCCAACAAAAGCAACAACATAACAAAGTATGGGTGCCACGCACCAATAACAAACAACTGTCTAACAAAAATAAAACGCAACGGAGACACTAGGACTGGTCCCCAGTGTCCACGTACTCCCCGTCAAACACAAGCTCGGGCTCGGCATCAGCAAACACCTCGTCCTCAACGAGGTACTCGGGCTCAGGATCTAACATGTGTCACCCAAAAGAGTAAAGGGGCACATGTCAGCAAGTCTAAAAGACTTGGGCAAGGAAACTGAAAGTGAGGCATCTAGCAACCTAGCAGTTATAGTATTAAGTAATGACATGACAGTTAAGCATGATGCAACAGTTTAAAAAGAGAAGCAAGCATGCACAATGTAGCAAAAGCTACCAAATCACTAATCACTTATCATTTAACACTTATCACTTATCACTTATCACTTATCACTTATCACTTATCACTTAGTGCATAGAGAGTCCACCTGCTGGCCAGCTCGTGGCTCAGGCCGCTTATCTCTACCACTATTAATCACTTGTCAATGGTAAACACTTAGTGCATAGAGAGTCCACCTGCTGGCCAGCTCGTGGCTCAGGCCGCTTATCTCTATCACTATTAATCACTTGTGCACTAGAGAGTCCACCTGCTGGCCGGAGTGGCGGATCAGGCCAACTCGGGGCTCAGGCCGCTTATCTCTTACCCCACCCATATGTGTCGAGCGTTGGGGTTTCCAACTCACTAAGCTCGCTTCTGGAACACGAGCCAGGAATATAATATTGTAGCGTGCGCTACGCAATCACGATGAATAATCACTATGCAAAGACATGAACAGATATTTGCGTACCGTTAATTTAAATTAAACGTGACAGGCAAAATGCAATGACATGAACATATTCGCGTACCGTTAATTGAAAGTAAACATGACATGGTAATTGTGCAACATGCTAATAGTCGGAATTAGCTTCGTTGTCAAGCTAATTCCCCAATTTGCGCCTAGGCGAGTTTCATTTCGTCGCCTAGCCTCTTTTACGCCTACAACATGCAAATGGCCTAAAACATGGCCTAAACCCTAAGTGGCAAGTTTCACTTGCCTAGCACCGGGGATGACGATCAACCTCGTCACACGGATGCTATCTACGAGGAAATCGCTGTTTAGGGGGAAACAAACACCAAACACATGAAATTAATTAGGGTTTCACCAAAATTATAAATAAGTTATAAAAACAACGGTAGATCGATCTCTTACCGAGAGGAGACGGAAGGAACACTCCGGGGAACCCTAGGATCAAATCTGGAGAAGATTGGAGAAGATTGGGGAAACTAGGGTTTCGGGGGATTTGGGGATTTTGATGGGGTTTGATGAGATTTTGGGGAAGATGAGAGGTAGATAGGGTAGATGGATGGTTTGGATGATGGATTTAGGGCTTGGAATGGAGAAATGGAGCTTGGAGGAAGGTGGGGGATCAATGGGGGCGATTTTAGGGTTTAGGGTCGAGTTGGAGGGGAAGAAAACGTTTGGGTTGGGTATTTATAGGCTAGGCTGGCGGCTAGGGCAAAACTAGGGTTTACAGCACTAGTTAGTCGGTCAAAGAACAACCACTGACCGACTAGTTTGACAACTAGTCGGTCGGTCGACCAACGCAGACCGACTAAGTGTAAACAGTAGCTACAGGTGAAATTAGGATTCTAGAGTTAGTCGGTCCATGAACAAATACTGACCGACTAGTTTGGCAACTAGTCGGTCGATGAACGTTCTTAGACCGACTAAGAGTAAACAGTAACTGATACAAAAATAATTTGATGAGTTAGTCGGTTCAAGAAGCATTGCTGACCGACTAGTTTGCAACCTAGTCGGTCAACCAACGTTCTTAGACCGACTAACGATAAACAGTAACTCCTGAGAAATTTAGAAAGCTAACTAGTCGGTCCAAGAAGGATTGCCGACCGACTGGATCGTCATCTAGTCGGTCGGTGGCCCTTCTTACACCGGCTAATGAGCACAGAAAGTACCGATACGGAGCGCGGGGCCCCGGGATCGATTCCTAAGACTCCTAGGCTTGATCTAATAGTTAGATACGACCGTTATGAAGCCCGTCACGAGTGACAAACTTCGAAATCGACAATCCTAAGAAAGAAGCGAGAAAATACGACGAATCGATCGAAAATGAAAACTACGGAGACGAAAACCACACAAGAGGAGAAAATCCACCAAAACATATATTATAATACATAAAATCCAGATACATGAAAAGCAGTCGTTACATCCTCCCCAACTTAAGAAAAATTCCGTCCTCGGAATTTCCAAAACTCACGAGTCCGGAAACAAAAGTGGAAAACGCTCTCGCATCTCATCCTCATTCTCCCAAGTAGACTCTCCAGGTGAACCGTGTCGCCACATCACCCTCACAAGATTAACAATCTTGTTCCGAAGCGATTTCTGACGCCTGTCCAGAATCTGCACTGGATGCTGGTCATACGTCATATCGGGGCGAACGGTAATCTCCGAAAAATCCACCGCATGAGACGGATCGCTAATGTATCGACGAAGCTGCGACACATGGAAAACATTGTGAACTCCTTCCAAAGACGGCGGCAAGGCCAAGCGATAAGCTACCTCGCCAACCCTCTCCAAAACGTCAAACGGTCCAATGTATCGCGGGCTCAACTTTCCACGCTTCCCAAAACGAATCACACCACGATTCGGGGAAATCTTCAAGAACACATGGTCACCCGGCTGAAACTCCAAAGGACGACGTTTAGCATCCGCCCAATGCTTAAAACGGTCCTGAGCAATTCTCAACCTCTCCCGAATATTCCTGACGATATCCACGGCCTCCACGATCATCTCAGGTCCCAACACCTCCCGATCACCAACGTCATCCCAACTCAATGGCGATCGACATTTCCTCCCATAAAGAGCGGCGAAAGGCGCCATGCCAATACTCGCCTGGAAGCTGTTGTTGTAAGAGAACTCCACCAAGTGTAGATGGTCCTCCCACGAACCCTTGAAATCCAACATGCACGCCCTCAGCATGTCTTCCAAAATCTGAATCGTCCTCTCGGACTGGCCATCCGTCTGCGGATGGTACGCCGTGCTGAAACTCAGACGCGTACCCAAGCTCTTCTGCAAACTCTGCCAGAACTGAGATGTGAACCTCGTGTCTCTGTCAGACACGATACTCACGGGGACTCCGTGAAGTCGCACAACTTCCTGCACGATTCACGTTACATCACTATCCAAACTAGGAAAAGGAATTAAAGACGGAGAGTAAAAGAATTTTACCTCCATATATCTCCTTGCTAGCGCCTCAGTGGACTGTCCCACTCGGAACGGAATAAAGTGCGCAATTTGGTCAATCGATCCACGATCACCCAAATCGCGTCATTCTGCTTCGGACTCCGAGGTAGTCCAGTCACGAAATCCATAGTGATGTGTTGCCACTTCCACTCCGGAATCGGAAGCGGTTGTAGCAACCCGGCCGAACGCTGATGCTCCGCCTTTACTTGCTGGCAAACCAAGCACTTGGCTACACTCCGAGCCACGCTCCTCTTCATACCATGCCACCAATAATTCAGACGAAGATCCTGGTACATCTTGGTGCCACCAGGATGCACAGAATACGGCAAACTGTGTGCCTCCACCATCAGCTCCTCTCTGATATCCCCAGCAGGCACACACAACCTGGCTCCAAACCTCAGTGAGCCATCCTCATGAATCAAGAAGTCAGTCCGCAGACCGGCTTCCACCATCTCCCGAATCCTCACCAGCTTCGGATCCTCAGCCTGGCCAGCCTTAATCCGATCCACGATCGTCGACTGTACCTGCATGTACATCAACGAAGAAGCCTCCCCAGGAAGGACAATTTCCACTCCAGACTCGCAAAAATCCTGCTGCAATCTCCACTGCGAGGTCAAAATCATCACCGCTGGCAGCCTACTCAAAGCATCTGGAACCACATTCACCTTGCCAGGGTGATACTGCAAATCAATATCATAATCTGCCATAAGCTCCAACCATCGACGCTGTCGCATGTTGAGCTCCTTCTGAGTGAAAATATACTTCAAGCTTTTGTGATCGGTGAAAATCTTCACTTTCTCACTCAGCAAGAAGTGCCTCCAAATCTTAAGAGCAAACACAACGGCAGCCAACTCCAAATCATGCGTCGGGTAATTCTTCTCATGAACCTTAAGCTGACGAGACGCATACGCCACAACATGCCCATGCTGATGCAACACACAACCGAGACCCTTGCCGGAAGCATCGCAAAAGATCTCAAATCCACCGCTGCGATCAGGCACAACCAAAATAGGGGCAGTCGTCAACCTCTCCTTCAGAACACCAAAAGCACTCCCACAATCACCCGACCAAACATAAGCAACATCCTTCCGCGTCAACCTGGTCATCGGCTCAGCAATACGAGAAAAGTCCTTAATGAATCGCCGATAATAACCAGCAAGTCCGAGAAAACTCCGAATCTCAGACGCAGACGACGGAACAGGCCACTCCCTGATGGCCCTAATCTTCTCGGGATCCACAGAAATACCACCTCCAGACACCACATGCCCCAGAAAAGCAACTCGATCCAGCCAAAACTCGCACTTCGAAAACTTAGCATACAAACGATGCCTCCTCAAAATCTCCAACACCGTCCTCAAGTGCGAGGCATGCTCTTCCTCCGACTTTGAATATATCAGGATGTCGTCAATAAAAATAACGACAAACTTATCCAAAAAGTCGTAGAAAATCAGGTTCATCAGATTCATGAAAACTGCGGGCGCGTTAGTTACGCCGAAAGGCATAACCACAAACTCATAGTGTCCATACTTCGTCCTGAACGCTGTCTTCGGAACATCTCCCTTCTTCACCTTCAACTGATGGTAACCACTCCTCAAATCCAACTTAGAAAACACCCTCGAACCTCCAAGCTGATCAAAGATATCATCGATGCGAGGCAACGAGTATTTATTCTTAATGGTCACCGCATTCAACTCCCGATAGTCCACGCACATGCGACGCGAACCATCCTTCTTCTTAACCAACAACACCGGTGCTCCCCACGGAGACACACTAGGATTAATATAACCCTTCTGCAAAAGCTCATCCAACTGCTTCCGCAACTCTTCCAACTCTGCAGGTGCCATACGATACGGCACCTTCGAAATCGGCTGCGCACCTGGAACAAGATCGATAGAAAATTCCAAAGCTCGATCAGGCGGCAAACCAGACATCTCCTCGGGGAAGACGTCGCCAAAATCTCGCACCACAGCTGGCCACTCCAGCTCCATCTGCATAGCCACAGCCTCCACCGGCCTGGCCCGAAATCTGACAGGACCAAGCGAACTGCTACCACGACTGAACTCAAATACTGGATGTCCGGGAATCTCGAACACCACCTTCTTCCTCCTGCAGTCAATCGTAGCATAGAAGCTCGCAAGCCAGTCCATCCCAAGAACTGCATCATAGTTGATGATGTCGTGGACAATGAAATCAGCAAAAAGCTCATGTCCACAGACCACCAACGAGCAAGAATTGCAACCACGATGCACCGAGACCACACCATTCCCTGTAACGATATTCCAACTCTTGGGGAGAGGGGACGTCGACAAGGAATGCCTCTCCACGAAGCTCCGAGAAATAATGCACATCGATGCACCAGAGTCAAAGAGGACTCGTGCAGGAAATGTGCACACCAAAATCACACCTAACCAATCAATTAACAATCAAACCCTAGTCTAGCAAACAAGCAAGTTCAAGCAAACAACATAATCTAGCAATCAAGACCAAATAGGAAAGTAATAGCTAGAATGAGGATTACCTGCGATAACCTCATCCACAGCTTCGCTCTCCGCAGCGGTCATCAGAAAAGCATGCCTCCTCGGCGGAGCAGCCTGCTGAAAAGCCTGCCTCTGCGGAACAAGAGCTGCTCCACGTCCAGCAGGAACAGACGCTCGCTGCTGCAACGGCTGGGCAGCAATAGGTGCCTTCCAAGGCTGCTTCAACCTCGGGCACTCCCTGAGAGCATGGGCAGGATCTCCGTAGGCGATACATTGCCCCAAGAACCTCCTACACGATTCCTTGACATGGCCCTCCTTGCCACAAAAATGGCAAGTCCTCCGAGCAGGCCCTACTGGCCTCTTAAAATGAACAGGCTGGTTCGGCCTGAATCCAGGCCTAACCACAGCTCTCGCCTGCTCCACAGGCCTCTTCCCAGCACCAACCACAGATCCTCTCCTCTGGTTCACGAGCAGCTCCTGCCTCTTGGCAGCTACTAGAACCTTCTGATAAGATTCCCGGTCAGAGGAGGTCACAAAACTCTGGAGCTCCGAAGCAAGCCCCTGCAGGAACCTCTGAGCTCTCTCCTCAGCGTCCTGCACCATCTTTGGTGCAAACCGACTCAGCCTCATGAACTCCTGGTGGTACATGTCCACCGACGAGTTCCCCTGCTTCAGATCGATAAAACGCTGCAGCATCTCCTCCTTGGCAGCCTTCGGGAAGAACTCACCCTCAAATCTGGCTTTGAAGGTAGCCCAAGCTATCGGCTCCACCAACAACTTCTCTTCAGCATCCCACCAATTCCTGGCGTTATCCTTCAGCTGCCTCTTCGCCAAATCAACCCATCCAGCCGGGGTGATCTTGGCCATCTTCAGATTGTCCTCGACGTTCCGAATCCACTCATCGGCCGCCAGAGGACCCTCAGAACCATCAAAATATGCGGGACCCAGCTCCCGAAATTGCTTCGCTCCTGGCTCAGAGCGAGGGGCATCCGGAAGAACCCGGGCAGCTCGAGCAGGTGGAGCATTCTGGACTTGCAAAAGCATGCCCTGCTGCACTTGCATCATCTGGATCATCATCCGCATCATCTCACCGCTGGTGGGTTCCCGCTCAGGGTCCTCATCATGAGGGAGCGCACCACTACCACCACCGCGGGTGAAACGCCTTCCTGCCATCTAGTGACACGGAAAACAAATCAGATTAGACTCATAACTTATGACTCGAACGTCGAACTTAGTTTATTGGACATTCTAATGTTATTATCGCTATTCCAAAAATCGCAGTTACAGAAGAGGACCTGCATGGGCCACCACTAAAACCTGTCACGACCCGCTTCCCTAAAATGGAGGCGAGACGTGAAAAGGTCCGCACGAGAGTGGAGCTGTGAAGCCCCAAACCCGATAAGCGTCCACAATACATAAACAGGTCCCTGTAACCACAACAGAATAGCAATAATAACACCAAGAGAGACTGAAATAAAATTCACATCTCACAAATATTGTCCAGCATCACAAATAAGTTCAACATCCAGAAAAGCCACCAGGCTAAAAGAAAAGAGTCTAAAGGCCCAGAACAAGGCCAACAAAAGCAACAACATAACAAAGTATGGGTGCCACGCACCAATAACAAACAACTGTCTAACAAAAATAAAACGCAACGGAGACACTAGGACTGGTCCCCAGTGTCCACGTACTCCCCGTCAAACACAAGCTCGGGCTCGGCGTCAGCAAACACCTCGTCCTCAACGAGGTACTCGGGCTCAGGATCTAACATGTGTCACCCAAAAGAGTAAAGGGGCACATGTCAGCAAGTCTAAAAGACTTGGGCAAGGAAACTGAAAGTGAGGCATCTAGCAACCTAGCAGTTATAGTATTAAGTAATGACATGACAGTTAAGCATGATGCAACAGTTTAAAAAGAGAAGCAAGCATGCACAATGTAGCAAAAGCTACCAAATCACTAATCACTTATCATTTAACACTTATCACTTATCACTTATCACTTATCACTTATCACTTATCACTTAGTGCATAGAGAGTCCACCTGCTGGCCAGCTCGTGGCTCAGGCCGCTTATCTCTACCACTATTAATCACTTGTCAATGGTAAACACTTAGTGCATAGAGAGTCCACCTGCTGGCCAGCTCGTGGCTCAGGCCGCTTATCTCTATCACTATTAATCACTTGTGCACTAGAGAGTCCACCTGCTGGCCGGAGTGGCGGATCAGGCCAACTCGGGGCTCAGGCCGCTTATCTCTTACCCCACCCATATGTGTCGAGCGTTGGGGTTTCCAACTCACTAAGCTCGCTTCTGGAACACGAGCCAGGAATATAATATTGTAGCGTGCGCTACGCAATCACGATGAATAATCACTATGCAAAGACATGAACAGATATTTGCGTACCGTTAATTTAAATTAAACGTGACAGGCAAAATGCAATGACATGAACATATTCGCGTACCGTTAATTGAAAGTAAACATGACATGGTAATTGTGCAACATGCTAATAGTCGGAATTAGCTTCGTTGTCAAGCTAATTCCCCAATTTGCGCCTAGGCGAGTTTCATTTCGTCGCCTAGCCTCTTTTACGCCTACAACATGCAAATGGCCTAAAACATGGCCTAAACCCTAAGTGGCAAGTTTCACTTGCCTAGCACCGGGGATGACGATCAACCTCGTCACACGGATGCTATCTACGAGGAAATCGCTGTTTAGGGGGAAACAAACACCAAACACATGAAATTAATTAGGGTTTCACCAAAATTATAAATAAGTTATAAAAACAACGGTAGATCGATCTCTTACCGAGAGGAGACGGAAGGAACACTCCGGGGAACCCTAGGATCAAATCTGGAGAAGATTGGAGAAGATTGGGGAAACTAGGGTTTCGGGGGATTTGGTGATTTTGATGGGGTTTGATGAGATTTTGGGGAAGATGAGAGGTAGATAGGGTAGATGGATGGTTTGGATGATGGATTTAGGGCTTGGAATGGAGAAATGGAGCTTGGAGGAAGGTGGGGGATCAATGGGGGCGATTTTAGGGTTTAGGGTCGAGTTGGAGGGGAAGAAAACGTTTGGGTTGGGTATTTATAGGCTAGGCTGGCGGCTAGGGCAAAACTAGGGTTTACAGCACTAGTTAGTCGGTCAAAGAACAACCACTGACCGACTAGTTTGACAACTAGTCGGTCGGTCGACCAACGCAGACCGACTAAGTGTAAACAGTAGCTACAGGTGAAATTAGGATTCTAGAGTTAGTCGGTCCATGAACAAATACTGACCGACTAGTTTGGCAACTAGTCGGTCGATGAACGTTCTTAGACCGACTAAGAGTAAACAGTAACTGATACAAAAATAATTTGATGAGTTAGTCGGTTCAAGAAGCATTGCTGACCGACTAGTTTGCAACCTAGTCGGTCAACCAACGTTCTTAGACCGACTAACGATAAACAGTAACTCCTGAGAAATTTAGAAAGCTAACTAGTCGGTCCAAGAAGGATTGCCGACCGACTGGATCGTCATCTAGTCGGTCGGTGGCCCTTCTTACACCGGCTAATGAGCACAGAAAGTACCGATACGGAGCGCGGGGCCCCGGGATCGATTCCTAAGACTCCTAGGCTTGATCTAATAGTTAGATACGACCGTTATGAAGCCCGTCACGAGTGACAAACTTCGAAATCGACAATCCTAAGAAAGAAGCGAGAAAATACGACGAATCGATCGAAAATGAAAACTACGGAGACGAAAACCACACAAGAGGAGAAAATCCACCAAAACATATATTATAATACATAAAATCCAGATACATGAAAAGCAGTCGTTACAAGTGTTGACATCTTTGTATGTTGATTACTTGCGGGGAGTAAGTGTTATAGTGGATTCAAATCTCTATGGGTGTATAGAGGACTGGACGTAGGATAACAAGGATCTAAACCAGGATAAAAATCTCTGTGTTTGCGTTTGGAATATTCTGGATTGTGTTCATTTATTTCCGCACTCTTATTGTATTTTTTTATTAAATTTTAATTTTGCAATATCGGCGTGATTTACATTATTCACACCCCTCTAGTGTATTTGGTGTGCCAGGAGATCCAACATCACTCTCTTCTCCGGTTTGGGAAGCGAGGCCCGACCTGCTACGGGTAGTCAGGCTGCAACCTGCTTCGTAAGGCTTCGAGATGGCAGGTGTCGGGCCGGAGCCCTTCCTGCACCCCTGGGGGGTCCTATGCCCCTGGCGCCTTTCGGGGCTGCAGCACAGGGCCTGCCCCAGAGTTTTGATAGGGAATGGTCGAGGTGCGTAGCTCGTCTCCAGACCTTGGAGACCCTTTGGGCGCGTGACTCGGAATCCTGCCTCGGATGTGTGGTTTATGGCAAGTCAGCTCGCCTCCAAGGATTGGGCGTCCTTGACCTATTGTTTCTTATACACAAGAGAAACCTCAAAGAGTGTGTAAGTCAGAACATATCAACATAGGTCGGAGATAGAATAAAACATGGGACAGGTAGTCGACCCAATCTCGACGTGTGATTTCTCGCATACAAGAGAAAACTCGAAGAGCGTGTAAGTCGAAACGTAACGACACAGGTCAAAAATAGAATAAAACTTGGGGCACATAGGCGACCTGATCTCGACCTGTGATTTCTCGAACACAAGAGAAAACTCGAAGAGTGTGTAAGTCGAAACATAACGACACAGGTCGAGATAGAATAAAACCTAGGGTGCATAGTCGACTCGATCTCGATCTGGTTTGGGTGGGGGTGCAGACCGAAAACCTACCCTGGACCCATGGGCGACCTACCAGGGGAGGACGACCTTTGCCGAGGACAATCTTCACCTGAGTGCACCCTCTCAGGGGCACAGTTTTGGAGCCCACTCTGGGTCTCTGACGGAGAAAGGTCAAGTTACGCAGCCTGTCCCAAGCCATGGTCGACCTTTCGGGGGCGCAGTTTGGAAGCCTGCCCCGGATCTTTGCTACGAGGTAGCTCGCTCTCTTTTCCGGTTTGGATAGTGAGGCCCGACCTGCTATGGGTAGTGATGGTGAGTGTCGGGCCGGAGCCCTTCCTGCACCCTTAGGGGGGTCCTACGCCCCTGGCACCTTTCAGGGGGGCAGCACAGGGCTTGCCCTGGATCTTTGATAGGGAAGGATCGAGGTGTGTAGCTTATCTCAATCCCTTGGAGACCGTGTGGGTGTGTGACTCAAAAACCTGCTCTGGATCATTGCTTGCAGCAAGGCAGCTCACTCTTTGCGATTAGACTAACCCTGATCTGGGACTTTTTCTCATAAGGAAAGTTTGAAGTGGATGTGAGTCGAAACTTAACTGTAGGTGAGAGAGAAGGAGGACCTGTATTTTTGCGTCCCATGTCATCCTACGAGGGCTCGAGCCCTAAGGCGCGTAGTCGGCCTACTTGGTGGAGCTTCGATTTCGAGGTTGGAGCTTTATGGAAGTGCTTGTTGAGCAGTAGCTTCTTCATTGAGCCGCCTATGTTGAGCGGCCTCGATGTCCGCATCGAGACGCTTTGTGGAGCCGATATCTCTTCGTTGGGCTCCTTTTACCGAGCGGCTGCCTCTCCTTCGATCGAGGGGTTGAAGGCTGATCACTCCATATTTTACACCTTTTTTCTGCATATTTGCATGCCATTTTAATCGCTCGAATCGTGTTTTTCACGATTTTTCGGCAATATTACGATGCTTTTCACGATTTCTTGTTTTTGTCGAATTTCAGGAGATTCGGAGCGATTTGGAGTGATTCTGAGATGCACCCACTCCGTAGTGTCACCCGTGACTCTTTTGAGGGGAATTCTGCGATTGGAGAGGAGTGGAGGAAGAAAGAACGTCGTAGGAGCGACGAGTGAGCAAAATTACGAAGATTGGGCATTTTCAGCATGTCACTCGACCGAGTGAAGGAGTCACTCGGCCGACCATCGAAAGCCCGCTCGGCTGGCCAGATCGGACACGCAACAGACTGAGTATCATCTTGCACTCGGCCGACCATCGCCAGCCCACTCGGCCGAACCACAGAGACACCACTCGCCCGAGTGGCATCAAGATGACGGCAAGAAAAATCCCAGACTTACTGTAATCCGTCAGTGAGCTCCTGAGTTCCGACTCGGCCGAGTGCAGAAGTCCCCTCGGCCGAAGCAAAGAAAGTCACTCAGCCGAGTGACTCCCGAGGAGCCGACCCCCAAAAGTCCGAAGTTACTGGAATTTGTCAGGGTTTGTCACTCGGCCGAATGACATTTGTCACTCGGCCGAGTGAGCCGCGTTGCCTGTAGCGTAAATTGCGATTTTGAGGCTGCGCTGGGGCAATTTTGTCACAGTTTTTTGGGCGATCTTGGCGGGTATTTAACCCCAGTTTTTAAGCTAGTTTAGGGAGCTTTTCAGAACTTTTTGCAGCCCTTTTTAGATTACTTTTTAGGATATTAGATTGAGTTCTTTTGGGGGAGAGAAAAGTGTTATTTTGGTGGATGCTATT
Source organism: Scilla litardierei (assembly GCA_030789695.1). NCBI lineage: Eukaryota > Viridiplantae > Streptophyta > Magnoliopsida > Asparagales > Asparagaceae > Scilla > Scilla litardierei. Next base: position 82,721,270 of record CM061131.1, on the reverse strand, counting down.
GAATCTTCATTGGTTTGTCTCTCTCTCTATCAAAAACCTAATTTTTATTGATATATTGAATATTGCAATGAATTTTATTGTTTTTATTATTGAATTTCCATTGAATTGCATTATGAATTGTGAGTAGTTTTCTCGTCTTAGGGCGTAGGGATGAACCCTACGAACCCTATTTCTAATTTGTGATGAATTGGTGAAATTATTGTTAGAATTGATTAGGGTTAGTTTGGTATTGATTTAATACGAATAGCTAGGGATTCATACCGATTGGGATTTGCAAGAGATTGGGTCCCAACTCGATAGGAAGCCCTAGAAATTCGAATTGGGTTACAATTGGATTTCTCTGGAATCGATTTGCAAGAGATTGGACCAAAACTAGGGTTTTCGATTGTAATTCTATACCAATACCCGTTTGCAAGAGATTGAATGGGTAGGAACTATCCCAACCTAGGTCGTAGCACGAGTTTGCACGAGAGTGGGCTCGAGACACGATGGGACGATGATGTTGTTCTTCATGCTAGCTAGCCTAGGTTAGGGTTTGCAAGAGATTGGACCCTACCCTAGGTTTGCTATAGACCGGTAATAGCGCGAGAGCGTGAGCTTGGTTCTACATTTAGTTGCAACTAGTTCACCTGAATTTCAAAGTCTAGCAATTGTGAAACCTACGAATCACAATGACGAGATACGGTTTGTAGCGGGGATTCCCTACCCCTAGGCGTATTTATTAATTTGATATTTCCTTTATACAATTGAACGACTGTGACCGCTTTATTGCGAACATTTCTCGACTGTTCTTATAGCTAGGTGAATTGAAGAAGACACTGTCATTTTCCCTCCTCGTGTTCGATACCCGCTCGCCGCTACACCATGGACTTGCGGTAAGACTAGCGAGTCGCTCGCCCCGGTTGCATGTGCGCACTCCCGGGGCATCGATCAAGTTTTTGGCGCCGTTGCCTGGGAGGCGATAGTGTTTGATTCTACCTACCTAGCTATGTTTATTTTTTGTTCTATTATTTCTATTTTTATTTTACCCTTCCTTTGTGCTAACTATTTCTTTGAAACTCTGTTTTCCCTTGCATGTACACGACATCCACGGCGAACCCCGAAGAAATACTATACGATCTAGAGATCGAGCGTACATTGAGGAGGATCCGAGCGGAGAAGAGACCCGATACGGAAGGGAATTTTATGAACCATCCTGAGACACCCGAAGAATTGGCGGCGCGAATGGCGAGGATCATTTCCATTAGAGATAGGCTTCGGCCTAAGACTTCTTCCACGACCTCGTCCATAGCTATGCCGGAGTTGGCGACCGACAAAAATTTCGAATTGAAGACCGGATTGGTAGTTCTGATGCAGCAAGACCCTTTTCATGGGAATTCCCATGAGAACCCTCATTACCACATCTAGATCTTCCTATCAAAATGTGCCACCTTCCAAATACCGGGCGTCTCCATAGATTCTATCAGACTGCGCCTCTTCCCCTTCACACTCAAGGACAAGGCCTTATATTGGTTGAGGACGCAAGATGAAGGAATCTTCACCACTTGGGATGAATTGGCGAGTGCCTTCGTCGACAAATTTAACCCGCCCTCCAAGATGGTGAAGATAAGAAGTGCCCTCATGTCCTTCAAGCAAGGACCACAGGAGACTCTCTATGAGGTGTGGGAGCGCTTCAAGGACTTGCAACATCAATGCCCACATCACAACATTGAAGATTGGGAGCTTGTCCACAGTTTCTACAATGGACTCCAACCGGGCACAAAACAGATTATTGATGCTACCGCAAACGGAGCCATTTTGTCAAAGACTCCCGATAAAGCTACGGCCTTGCTAGAGGAGATGGCCTCCAACAACCCACAGTGGGGCGACGAGCGATGACATTCTTCATCCTCCTTGAAGCCCACGAGTATTTATGAGGCCAAGGCCGTGGCGGAGCTTGCTAGTAAATTTGACTCTCTCCACAAGGTAGTGGAGAGGTTGGAGAAATACATTACCGAGCCGCAAGGAGCCCCTACTACATCCACACCGACAAACCAAATGAGTGATTGGCAAGAACAATCCCAAGCCATGTATGTAGGAGGAGAGCATGGAGAAGGAGCTTTGGAGCAAATTCAGTACGTTGCGGGGAATTCCGGATATTGGGCCAACCCGGCCGCTAGAAACCATCCGGGTTTTTCCTATGCTAATAATGATGGTGCCTTGAACCCCCCGCCTCAACAATCTCCTCAAGCTCGGGCTCCACCACCACAACCGAATTATCAACCAAGGGGGCCACCGCAACAAAACTTCCCACCTAGGCAACAAGTGGGACCTTATAGGCCACCCGGGTATAATCAAGGTTAGAGAAACCCCAACCCTCCACAAGCTCAACCACGTTCGGATTTTGAAGCTAAGGTGGAGAAGTTTATGGCGGAGCAGAGAAAGATCAACGCCACGTTGAAGGCGGGACACGATTCTCTCACCACAGTCGTCGCTCAAATTGGGGAGCAACTTGAGTTGCTCAATAGAAACAACCAACAATTGTCGGCTCAACCCGAGCCAAATCCACAGGGCAACACCGGCCATATCAACACGGTTGTTGCGGTTACGACAAGGGGTGGGAAGGATACCACTCTCCCCAAGACTCAAATCAAGGAACCAGTGGTGGATATCCTAGAAGAGAGCGAGATGGTAATTGAGGTGGAAAAAGAGAAGGAACCGCAAGAAGGAGCAAAATCTAAAGTGGAGGAACCTATTGATGAGCGCCGATTCATGCCACCGGTGCCTTTCCCTCAACGGCTAGCTAGAGCCAAGATCGAGAAAAGGCTAGCCAAGTTCCTCGAATACTTGAGAGGGGTGAGCCTCAATATCCCTTTCCTTGATGCCATAGTGGAAATCCCATCCTACGCGAAGTTCTTAAAGGACTTGATTACGGGAAGAAAAAGGAAAGAGAAGATCATGCTAGCGGAACAAGGAACTTGGTTTAGTAGGAAGGAGAAGGAGCCCGCCAAATTTAAAGATCCAGGGAGTTTCCAGATTCCTTGCACACTCGGAGGCGTCCCCATACAAAAATCATTGGTTGATTTGGGCGCTAGTGTGAGCCTCATGCCTCTCACCATGTTCCGGAAGTTGAATACCGGCACGGATTTAAAGCCAACCGACATGAGGATTCAACTCGCGGACGGTCGGATTACAAGGCCGGTTGGGATCGCGGAGAATATCCCACTCCAAGTTCCGGGAGGCATATGCTTGCCTTGTGATTTTGTGATCATGGATATCAAGGAGGAGGGTGACACATCGCTCATACATGGACGCCCATTCCTCGCCACCGTCGGTGTAATCGTCGATGTGCGGGAAGGGACTCTTACCTTGAATGTCAGCAACATTGAAGTCGAGCTCCATATACCAAAGGCTATGAAGCACATGCCGTATCATGAGGAGATAGATTACTTGGACCTCTTTGATGAGGTCATTGAAGAGGCCATCCCCTACTCCATCGGTGCACTCCATGATGACGGCTTCGAAGAATACCAAGATTTGGTCGAAGAAGAGAAGATGGAGGACTCTCCCAATAGCTCCACGGCAAATGATGATGGCGACGCTGATGTCGCGAGAATACGGGAGCTTTGCAAGCTCTCGACATTGAAGAATCCGAAGAAAGCTCCACCGATTCGAAGATCGGTGTCGCCGGTGAAGTCAAGGACCGGAACAAGCTCAAGCTTGGAGGAGCCATCCCCCAACATTGCTCATGATGAAGGGGCGCTGAGGAAGGACACACACCACCACGATCCAAATCCGAGCGGTCTTCCCGGTAAGTTCAACGGGTGCATCTCATATGCACCCAACATCACGCATTAATTGAAAATCCAAAGGGGTCGAGCTCAAGACCTTAAACGAGCGCTTGTCGGTAGGCAACCCGATGGTTTTTGCATTATTTTTATTTTTATTTGATTTTCATTTTTGGCTTAGACTTTATTAATGTTTTGAGTCGTTTTGCCCATAAAAATCGTGACAACGGGACAGGAAAGGAGAAAAGGAGATCTCTCATATGGAGGAAGATAGAGGCAAAGAAGAGCACTCCAGGAATGCACTCGAGGCTTATGAAGAGGAAGAAACCAGCTGGAGGAAGAAAAACAGAGAGTAGAGCGAAAACGGAGCCCCGAAGCAGAAACAGCATGCCACTCGGCTGAGCATCATATGCGACTCGGTCGAGCAAAGGACCCCATTCGGCCGAGTGGGGCACCAACCAGGGAAGTCTGCGGAACCAACTCTCTGTCTTTTTTGTGCATTTCGTATTAACTGCCACTCAGCTGAGTACGTTAAGTCACTCGGCCGAGGGAAATAGATATCCTCCTAGGGCGAGAATTGCCGAGTAGCTTGTGCCACTCGGCCGAAGGAGTTTTCTCCCTTCGGCCGAGTGAACATAGCCACTCGGCCGAGTCGTAAGTGGGAACGAGAATTTTTCGAAATTTGTTTTCGTTTACGCACTCGGCCGAGTGCCATTGTCACTCGGCCGAGTCGTAAAAATTTATATATAAGGTCGGGAGCGGGCGCGATTTTCTAAAACCCGAAAAACCCCCAATCATTTGCTCGAGCCCCCGTCTCTTCGTCTCCTGCACCCGCTGCCTCGCACCCCCCCACGCCCGAATCTGCTCGACCCCGCCGGCGATCGCCGACCTCACATCGCCACCGGCCGGCAGAGCCTCAACCTCACCGACGCCATCGACCCTTTCCCACTATCACCTCAGCTATCTTGGGGTTGCTTTGGGGAGCTTCAGGACGCACTTTTATCTTCGCGGAGGCAGCGTACTTCGCACGCACTTGCTGATTTGCTCTCGCAGCGTGTTCAGGTACACTCGTTCCTTTTATTGAGCACGCCGCATTATATTTTTGTTGGGTGAGCACTCGCGGCACACATGCCGCCCCGTACTAGGCCATGCACGCGGGGAGCCTCTTCCAAGCGGAAGAGGACCGATGATGTCGGTCCCTCTCACGCTAGGGAGGACTCCCCTCCACCTAGCCCGCCACAGCCACCACCACCCACACAGCCGCTTCCCGCCGATCCCATCCACGCACAGCCTATCCCTGCCGATCCTGTCCCACCACCGACTCCCACTGTCGGGCCGCTGGGGATCACGTTCAGAGACGACGCACAACGCGTCTGATTTGAGCGTATCGCCCAGCGCTCGATAGTGCCCTCTGGGTTCTCACACTTAGCAGACCTTGATCGCCTAGGGGTACTAGAGGGGATGCTCATGTTGTACGACAACCTGGGTTGGCACGACTTCTTGTCTGTGTCGGCGGACACCTACGTCCGTCTGACACTTGAGGTTCTTAGCTCGATAGCCCGGAACCCTGGAGGATGCACATTCCGCCCGATGGATCAAGAGTGCGAGGTCACTCTCGACATGCTTCGTGCATTGTTCCAATGGCCCACTGTCCCCGTCCCTGACCGAGCCAACACACCCACTCACATCCCACCACCTTCGTTCGACACTTCCATGTTCTGGACACGGATCACGGGCTCCCACCATGGCTTTGACCCTAGTAGGGCCAAGGCCTCAACCATCCTGCACCCCTGCCTCTGCATAGCACATCACCTCATGGCGACCACTTTCTTGGCGAGGTACGAGCCTGGGACGATGTCTACGCTTGAGCTCTACATGCTCTACGCGATGAATCGCCCCAGAGTTCTGGATAGGGGTAGCGACGACCTGTTCCCCGCCGTTGAGATTGAATTGCTAGCTGGTTTTTAGACCGCATCATCATTTCGGTGGGCGCTCGCTCACCTATTTGCTGCGGCGGTCTGATTACTCTGCTAGCCCTGATGACCGGCGTGGACCTACCTGTCGACCTTCGACGAGCCCCGGGCCCCACTGCACTCTCGATAGATGTTATGGACCGGATGAAGATGCTTCGTCCCCACGACCAGCGGTACTGGGTGTGGTTGCACGGTCCTTTTAGTGCCGATTACATGATCCTCCCGAGCCCCGCTCGGACACATATAGGACCGGCCCACGAGGATTGGATCCCATCGATGGATCTCCTCATCCCAGCTGCCTACGTACTTGAGGCTGAGGGCGCTGAGCAGGCACCCCCTGCACCCCCTGCACCTCCTGCTGACCCCGTGATCCCTCAGCCTGAGCCTGCACTGTCTGCACCTCCCGGCACTTTTGTCCCCACTTCTGTCAGTGTCGGGAGTACCCTTGCTGAGTCGTCCACCACGCCCATTGATCACTCCATATTTTACACCTTTTTTTCGCATGTTTGCATGTCATTTAGATCGCTCAAATCACGTTTTTCACGATTTATCGACAATATTGTGATACTCTTCATGATTTGTTGTTTTTGTCGTATTTCAGGAGATTTGGAGCGATTTGGAGTGATTCCGAGATACACCTACTCCGGAGTGTCACCGAAGACTTCCCTGAGGGGTATTTTGAGATTGGAGAGGAGCGAAAGAAGAAAGAACGTCGTAGGAGTGACGAAGAGGCAAAAACACTCAGAATGGGCATTTTCAGTGTCTCACTCGGCCGAGTGAAGGAGTCACTCGGCCGACGAGCGAGACCCCGCTCGGCCGGCCAGATCGGACACGCTCCAAGTGTGCACTCGGCCGAGCATCAGAAGCCGCCTCGGCCGAGTGACGTATCCCGTCCGCCTGAGTGGCACTCAGACGACGCCCCTCAAAAAGAGCCAACTTACTGTTTTTCGTCAGTCTGAGCAGCAGAAGCCCGACTCGGCTGAGTGGCAATTGCCGACCGCCCAAGTGAAGATGCCCATCGGCCGAGTGACGACAACTCACTCGGCCGAGTGAACCCCGGAGTGAGGACCCCCAAGACCCCAGACTTACTGGAAATTCTCAGGGTCTCTCACTCGGCCGAGCGACTTTTGTCACTCGGCCGAGTGAGCAGCGCTGCCTGTAGCAGAAATCACGATTTTGGAGCTACGCAGGGGCAGTTTGGTCACGATATTTTGGGAAGTTTTGGGGGTATTTAACCCCAGATTCTAACCTAGTTTAGGGAGCTTTTTCCTTGCTTTTGGCAGCCTTTTTAGATTAGACTTTTTAGAGTTTTATTCTTGTGATTGGAGAGGAGAGAAAAGTGCTATTTTGTTGGATTCTTGGAAAGCTACATTGGTTTGTCTCCATCTCTATTAAAAATCCTATTTTTATTATTATTTTGATTATTTCTATGAATTCCATTGCTATTTCTATTGATTATTCTTTCATTAGCAATATGATTTGTGGTAGTCTTAACGTCTTAGGGCGTGGGGATGAACCCTACGAGCCTAATTTCCGATTTGTGATGATTTGGTAGAACTATTGCTAGAATTGCTATTAGGGTTAGTTTGTGATCGAAATATTACGGATAGCTAGGTGTTCATATCGATTGGGATTTGCAAGAGATTGGATCCCAATTCGATAGGAAACCCTAGAAATCCGGATTGGGTTGAAATTGAGTTTCTGTAGTATCGGTTTGCAAGAGATTGGACCGATACTAGGGTTCTCGGTTGCAATTCCATACCGATACCCGTTTGCAAGAGATTGGACGGGCAGGAACTATCCCAACCTAGGTCGTAGCCCGAGTTTGCACGAGAGTGGGCTCGGGATGCGATTGAACAATGATGTTGATCCTAATGCTAGTTTGCCTAGGCTAGGGTTTGCAAGAGATTGGACCCGAACCTAGGTTCGCTATAGACCGGCAACAGCGCGAGAGCATGAGCTAGGTTTTACATTCAGTTGCAACTAGTTCACCTGAAATACTACCCTAGCAATTATGATACCGATGAATCACAATGACGAGATACGGTGAGTAGCGGGGATTCCCTATTCCCTAGGTGTCTTTATTTGATTTTATATCTCTCTACATTATTTGACGATTGTGACAACGTCGTCGAAAGTCAAATTCCTACTTTTCTATCCCTATAGCCAGGTTGTTCGGAGAAGGCACTGTCATATGTCCTCCCTGTGTTCGATACCCGCTCGCCGCTACACCGTGCGCTTGCGGTAAAACTACACGGTCGCTCTTTAGGGTGCACGCCCGGCCGCGATCAAGTTTTTGGCGCCGCTGCCGGGGAGGCGATTGTGTTTGATCCTACCACCCTAGCTATTTCTTTCTTTTTGTTTTATTTCTTTATTTTTTGTCTAACCCTTCCATTGTGCTAATCACTTCTTTGAAACTTTGTTTTCCCGTGCATGTACACGAGATCCACAACAGACCCCATCGATATATTGTTTGATCCTGAGATCGAGCGTACATTACGAAAAATCAGAGCGGAGAGGAGACCCGATACGGAAGGGAGGTTTTGTTTTCCCGTGCATGTAAAATGGGGGATGCAATTCCAATGACTGAGTCTGACCAGGGAGATGATGAGTCTTTTGCGGAGCTCCTCAAGGAACTTATTGATGAGGTCTACTCTACCGGAGCTTTTGCTATTAATATCGAGGACCCCGTCGAACAAATTTTTGCTAGCTTCATGATGGATCAAATCTCCCCAGATGGGACTATTGGGGGTGATATCAGAGTTGATGTGAGGGACGACAAGCTATATTTTGAAAGCGATAGAACATGTGTCGAAGAGTACTACACTCCTGAGGAACACTTCGAACAAACGGATACTCAGTGAGATACAATCTATGATCCCCACCCTTGCATTTATGAATCTGCTGACGTATTTCTTGATCTCAGGAATGAACCAGAGCAAGGTGGTGATCCTATCAATGCAGGCGCAGAATCAGAGAGCATCTATTTCGATGCGCCGTCCTCACTAGGAAGCAAATCTGAGCCCCCATTCGAGAGTGAGCTAAATTCAGATGTTGAAGGAGAAGTCAAATTCACACAAGGAGACGAAGCAGAGGGTGCGGCACCCTTCGAGGTAGAGCTTAAACAACTACCGCCGAATCTAAGGTATGCTTTCTTGGGTAGTAAATTGACCTTTCCGGTGATTGTAAATGCCCACCTCAGCCAAGACCAACTTGAAAAATTATTAGAAGTCCTTAGGGATCACAAGGATGTCCTTGGTTACACAATATCTGATCTTAAGGGAATAAGCCCTAGGCTATGCACGCACAGGATCCACTTGGAAAACACTGAAGCCTCTTCTATTGAGCCTCAAAGGCGGTTGAACCCGAATATGAAAGAGGTAGTGAAAAAGGAAATCCTAAAATTGCTTGATGCTGGAATTATCTATCCGATCTCTTTAGCCCCGTTCACGTCATCCCCAAGAAAGGGGGGATGACTGTTATAAAAAATGATAAAGGAGAGCCCATTTCTACACGCACCGTCACGGGATGGCGAATGTGCATTGATTATAGGAAACTTAATAAAGCGACCCGAAAGGACCATTACCCATTGCCTTTCAGTGATCAAATGCTTGAACGCCTAGCTAAACACAAATACTTTTGTTATTTAGATGGGTATTCGGGGTTCTTCCAAATCCCTTTGCATGAAGACGACCAAGAAAAGACCACTTTTACTTGTCCCTATGGTACCTATGCCAAGCGTAGGATGCCGTTCGGTCTTTGTAATGCTCTCGCCACCTTTCAGAGGTGTATGACATCCATATTTTCCGATTACATTGAAAATATTATGGAAGTTTTTATGGATGATTTTTCGGTTTATGGAAGTGAGTTTGACTTTTGTTTGGCCAATCTTACTAAAGTCCTTAAAAGGTGCCAACAAAATAATCTCACGCTAAATTGGGAGAAATGTCACTTCATGGTCACGGAAGGTATAGTTCTTGGGCACCTTGTCTCCTCGAGAGGAATTGAGGTAGATAAAGCAAAGATTGAGGTAATCGAGAAACTCCCTCCTCCTATTAATGTCAAGGGCATTAGAGGCTTTCTTGGTCATGCGGGGTTTTACCGCCGCTTTATCAAGGATTTCGCCTCGATTGCCCGACCGCTTACTTCCTTGCTTGCTAAAGATACTCCTTTTATTTTTTCAGGTGAATGCTTGCAAGCCTTCAATACCTTGAAGGAAGCACTAGTTTCCGTGCCCATCATACAACCACCGGATTGGAGCCTTCCCTTTGAGCTAATGTGTGATTCTAGCGAGCAAGCCATTGGAGCGGTATTGGGACAAAGAAAAGATAGGAAGCTTCATGCGATATTCTATGCGAGCAAGACATTGGATGACGCGCAGAAAAACTATACAACTACCGAAAAAGAGCTTCTAGCGGTCGTCTATTCCATCGAGAAGTTTTGCTCCTACCTCCTTGGTTCCAAGGTGATCGTCCACACCGACCATGCGGCATTGAAATATCTTTTAAACAAGAAGGAGGCCAAACCTCGGTTAATTAGGTGGATACTCTTGTTGCAAGAATTCGATTTGGAGATCAGAGACAAGAAAGGTACGGACAATGTTGTGGAGGATCATTTGTCTAGGCTTATTCGCGACAAGGAGGATGAGAGTTTACCTATCGACGACACATTTGTGGATGAGAGGCTATACGCCATAAGGCCCGGGGAAGTGCCTTGGAATGCGGACTTCGTCAATTACTTGGCTTGTGGAATTAAACCGCATGGGATGCCCACGCATCAAAAGAGGAGATTTTTGCATAAGGTCCGTAGCTATTTTTGGGAAGATCCATACCTCTTCAAGATATGCAAAGATAGTGTTATTCGGAGGTGTGTTTCTAAAGAGGAGGCAACGTCTATCATTTTGCATTGCCACGGTATGCCATGCGGGGGACATCATGCCGCCTCTAAGACAACCACTATGATTTTGCAGAGCGGATTCTTCTGGCCAACAATGTTCAGAGACACCCACGACTTTGTGAAGGGGTGTGACAGGTGCCAACGGACCGGGAATATTTCCAAACGCAATGAGATGCCGATGAGGCCCATCCAAGAAATTGAGCTTTTTGATTGCTGGGGAGTGGACTTCATGGGACCTTTTCCGTCAAGCAACGGTAACAAGTATATCCTATTGGCCGTTGACTATGTCTCCAAATGGGTGGAAGCAATCGCTACCCCTACCAATGATGCAAGGGTTGTTTCTAAATTTTTCAAGCAGAATATCTTCCCACGTTTCGGGGTGCCTCGTACCTTGATAAGCGACGGGGGAAGCCATTTCATAGAAAACAAGTTTGAAGCCATGCTAAAGAAGTACGGGGTAAACCATAGAGTTGGCATGGCATATCACCCCCAAACGAGCGGCCAAGTGGAGGTCTCGAATAGAGAGATAAAGCAAATTCTTGAGAAAACCGTGGATCGATCTAGAAAGGATTGGTCGATGAAGTTAAACGATGCTCTATGGGCATATCGTACAGCCTTTCGCACCCCCATCGGCACTACACCGTTCCGACTTGTTTATGGGAAAGCTTGTCACTTGCCGGTAGAGCTGGAACACCGCGCGTATTGGGCCATCAAGACCCTCAATTACGATTATAAGAGTGCGGCGGTGAGGCGACTCTTGGACATCAACGAGCTTGATGTGATTAGGAGGGACGCCTACGAGAGCTCGAGGATTTACAAAGAAAGGACCAAGATTCTCCACGATGCACGCATAACCGTTACGGACTTCAAAGTCGGTGACAAGGTCTTGCTATATAACTCCCGGCTACGACTATTTCCTGGGAAATTGAGGTCACGGTGGTCTGGACCTTTCACCATCAAGCACATACAACCGGGAGGAGCTTTTGAGTTAGAAAGTAAAGACAGAGCCACATTCAAAGTAAATGGACAAAGGCTCAAGCATTATTCCGAGGGAGTCCCTGTGGGAGAAATAAGTAGAATTTATCTGCTTAAGGGACGGCCGGATGATCTTTCGTACCTCCTTGACGAGGTCATTGAGGAGGCGATCCCCCATTCCATCGGCGCTCTATTCGAGGAAGACTTTGAGGAAGTGCCGGACTTGGACCAAGAAGAAAAGACGAATGATTCCCCCGACCCCTCCATGGAAATTGATGAAGGCGACGCTGATGTCGTGAGAATACGAGAGCTCTACAACCTCTCAAAGATGAAGACTCCAAAGAAAGCCCCACCGATACGAAAATCGGTGTCACCGGTGAAGCCAAGGCCCGGAGCAAGCACTAGCTTGGGTGAGCCACCCCCCAACACTACCCGAGGCGAAGGAGCACCGAGGAAGAACACGCCGCCACAACATCCAAATTTAAGCGTTCTTCCCAATAAATTCGACGGGTGCATCTCATATGCACCCAATATCCCGCATTAAATTGAAAATCAAAGGGGGTCGAGCTCAAGACCTTAAACGAGCACTTGTCGGGATGCAACCCGACGGTTATCGCTTTATTTTTACTTTTTCCTTTATTTTTGTTTTAGAAATTTTTAGTGTTTTGAGTCGTTTGCCTAAAAATTTCGTGATAACGGGTCCTATTTTTCCTTGACAGGAGAGGAGAACGGGGTACTTATCATTAGGAGGGTGAACAAGGCGACGAGGAGCGCTCCAGGAATGCGCTCGATGCTTAGGAGGAGGATGAAATCGACTGGAGGAAGAAAAACAGAGATTAGAGCCCAAACGAAGCCAAACAGCAGAAAACAGGACTCACTCGGCCGAGTATACTAGTCACTCGGCCGAGCACATAAGCTCGTCCGCCCGAGCGGCACACGAACGAGGGAAGTCTGCTGTACCCAACTCTCTGTTTCTTTTCTTGATTTCAGTATAATTGCCACTCGACTGAGTATAAATCTTCACTCGGCCGAGTGAAACTGATACGCTCCTAGGGCGAGTATTGCCGAGTAGCTTGAGCCACTCGGCCGAATGGACTTTTTCCACTTGGCCGAGGGTGGCAAGGCCACTCAACCGAGTCGTAAGCGGGGAGGAATTTTCAAAAATATTTCAGTTACTATCACTCGGCCGAGTGATACTTCCACTCGGCCGAGTCGTAACTTTTCCTTTATAAGAGACGCTGGCTCGATGCGGAATTCGAAGCGACACACATTCTCGTTCGCCCGAACCCGCGCCCCCTCTTCTCTCCCGAACGCTTCAACTCGCTCGATCCGAGTCGCCCGCCGCCACGCTCGGCCGACCACCGTCGGCCGACGACGCCGCCGCACCGCCCGAGTCGCCGCCGGCGATCTCACCGCCGGTCGAGCTCCGGTAACCCCTTTTCGCCCTAATTTCTCCTATTTCTTGTATTTTTGACGATCCGTACACTAATCTAGCCCCTAATTCAAATTAACTTCATTATCTATCCATTATACCCCTAACCCCCCATACATTTTGAATATTACTCGCTGATATCTTCGTTTGATGTGCAGGGTATAATGGGGAGCTTAGGGGAGCCTAGGGGAGCTTCCGGGGAGCGTTTTTGGCTTCGTGGAGGCGGCGTCTTTGCACACATCCACCATTTTGCTCTCGCGGCGTGTTCTGGTATATTCGTTCCACTCATTTTCGCATGCCGCATTTATTTCGTTTTTAGTGAGCACCCGGGGGCCACATGCCGCCCGGACACAGCCATGCTCCAGGAGAGCTTCCGCCAAGCGGAAGCGGCCGGATGAGCCCGATCCCCCCCATGAGATGGAGGACTCTCCTCCGCCTACACCACCTCACCCTGCACAGCCATTGCCTGCAGACCCCGTTCACCCCGCACAGCCACAGCCTGCAGTCCCCGCTCATCCCGCATAGCCACTCCCTGCCGACCCACTGCCACCACCGGCTCCATTTGTCGGGCCGCTGGGGATTACGTTCCGGGACGACGCACACCGCGTCGTTTTTGAGCGCATTTCCCAGCGTTCGATTGTACCCTCCAGGTTCGCACACCTTGCAAACCTTGGACGCCTGTGGGTACTTGAGGGGATGCTCACGTTGTATGACAACGTGGGTTGGCGAGATTTTTTCCAAGTGTCGGCGGACACCTTCGTCCGTCCCACACTTGAGGTGCTAAGTTCTATTGCCCGGACCGACGAGGGATGCTAGTTTAGGTTTATGGACCGAGAGTGCCAGGTCACTCTCGGTATGATGAGAGCATTCTTTTCGTGGCCCGATGTCCCAGGGGCCGACCGTGGTTACGCCCCCACTCACATTCCCCCACCTTCCTTCGATTCCCATGCTTTCTAGGCCCGGATCACGGGTTTACCTACTGCCTTTGACCCTAGTAGGGCCAAGGCCTCGGCCATCGTCCACCCCTGCCTCCACATAGCTCAGCGCCTTATGGCGACTACCTTTTTGGCGAGGTATGAGCCTGGGACGATGTCCACGTCGGAGCTTTATATGCTCTATGCGATGACACGCCCCAGAGCTCTAGCTAGGGAGAGTGACGAGTTGGTCCCCGCTGTCGTGATTGATATCGTGAGCTGGTTTTTGGACTGCATCATCGTATCGGTGGGTGCTCGCTCACCGATATGTTGCAGCGGTCTGATCACCCTGCTCGCCCTGATGACTGGTGAGGACCTTCCGGCTGACCTGCGATGAGCCCCGGGCCCCACTTCACTGTCCATAGACGTCATGGCCCGGATGAAGATGCTTCGTCTGCACGGCCAGTGGCACTGGGTTTGGTTGCACGGTCCCTACGGTGCTGATTACATGATCCTTCCGAGCCCAGCTCGGACACAGATAGCACCAGCACAGGTGGACTGGCTTCCGGCGATGGATCTCCTGATCCCTGTCGCCTACGTGCTTGAGGCCGAGGAGGCTGAGCAGGCTGATCAGGCACACGCTGCACACGCTGCACCCGTTGACCCCGTGGCCCCTCAGCAGCCTGATATTTTTGCTGCTCCCGACACCTCTGTCCACACTTCTGCCGGTGTCGGGAGTACACTCGCTGAGACCACCTCCACTACCTCCACGCCCACCACCACTCCCACCACAGCTGGCCCTCTGTCCGTTGAGCCCCTTTGCTCCGCCCTACCCGAGCGCCCACCTACTTTGGTTGAGAGCGGAGAGCCCTCTTTCACTGCCGTCGTGGACACCATGGTTTGTATGATCTCCGCTGGGATTTCGCCACTTGGACCCCACACTGCCTCCCCAGCGGTTGTCACCTCTGTCTCCACCGCAGCCGTACTTTCTGATAGTGTCGTGACGTCTGTTCCCACGTCTGTGTCACTGACCTCTCTGGCCGCCTCGTCGCCACTTTTATACTCCACTTCAGTTGCTGCTGCTTCCACCTCACACCAGCCTGCGCCCCAGCCTCGCCCTGAGGCTAGGCCCCCACTTGTGGGCACAGCACCCTTCCTCCACATGCCTGCTGAGCCCATCCACTACACCACCCGAGTCCGCCAGCCCCGTCCTGCACAGCACAGACAGGTGCGTCCCTCTGCACCACCTCCCCCCCGACACTGTACTTCAGAGCATTCGTGCTCTCGAGGGGGCGGTGAGTGGCCTCAGAGGTGACCTCAGGACCATGTCTGCCACCGTCACCGCTATGGCCAGCCGTTTCGACCTACTTCCGGGGATTCATTATTGCCTCACCCAGATTCTCGATCGGCTTCCTCACGTACCAACACCCACCCAGCAGGTACCCACACCCACTCCCACACACACCCAGCCTGCTTCCACACCCGTACCCACACCCACCCAGCAGACTGTTCCCCAGCCACCACCACCTCCACCTCCGCCTCAGGACGGAGACGGCGCAGCACCACCCTCTTAGGCACCCTTGATGCCATTGATCTTTTTTGTCGTCATGCTACCCGTCTCTGCTTGGTCCTGATGATTTTTGCCCACCCCCCCTCCCCTCACCGTTTTTGGATCCACATTTTGTTCATATCTTTCTATATCATTTTTTGGGAGAGAGGGAGAGATTTTTGGTGTCACACTCTTATATCTGATTCACTCCTATATCTGCATGCATCATGTCCGCATCATATTTTTCATTTCGTTCTTTTTATTTCTTTTTCATCATGCATGCATCCTCACCTACCCCTACCTTTACACGTCTCTCGGTGTGCCACACTTCGCACATTGAGGACACTGTGCACTTTAGCTTGGGGGTGTGAGTTCTCACGTTCTTTTCGATTTACCACCTTTATTTTTAGTTTTTTCACGCCATTTTCCGCATTTGTACACATTTTCATCACTTTTTCCTATTTTTACCATGCATCATGTTTTTCTTATTTTCTTTGTGTGCTGCATTGTAATTAGTTTTATTTTCCCTTTTTATCTTTACTTCTTTCATCTCATGCTAGAGATGATTTTTCTGTGATGATAATGAGGTGGAGTTAGCTTTCTCTATGTGCATGCTATATTTGTCATGTCTTAGCTTTTATTTCTGATATCATATGATGTGATTTGCCTTGCATTTAGAGATAGTAACCCACACTTTTTTCCGTGTGAAAATGGATGAAATTCTATTATTAGCTGAGTCTGAATATTCATATGTATGCTATCGTAGAAAACACACCAAGATTCACGCATTGGATGCTTATATCTGGAGTACCATTTTCTTTTCCTATATCACTTCTATTTGCATGATTTGTACACTTCACTTCAAGATGATTGAATGATGTTAGCTATGATAAATCTGGATTAGTTTTGCTTTTTTGTGATCGAAACTGAGTAGATTAGATTACCCTGCTGAAGTTGTCATGCACGTCTTATAGAGTGAACTGAGAGACATTGTAACGACTGCTTTTCATGTATCTGGATTTAATATAATATAATATATGTTTTGGTGGATTTTCTCCTCATGTGTGGTTTTCGTCTCCGTAGCTTTCATTTTCGATCGATTCGTCGTATTTTCTCGTTTCTTCCTTAGGATCATCGATTTCGAAGTGTGTCACTCGTGACGGACTTCATAACGGTCGTATCTAACTATTAGATCAAGCCTAGGAGTCTTAGGAATCGATCCCGGGGCCTCGCGCTCCGTATCGGAACTTTTGGTGCTCATTAGCCGGTATAAGAAGGGGCACCGACCGACTAGATGACGATCCAGTCGGTCGGTAATCCTTCTTGGATCGACTAGTTTGCTTTCTAAATTTCTCAGGAGTTACTGTTTATTGTTAGTCGGTCTAAGAACGTTGGTTGACCGACTAGGTTACAAACTAGTCGGTCGGCAATGCTTCTTTAACCGACTAACACATCATCTTAATTTTAGTTGAGTTACTGTTTACTCTTAGTCGGTCTAAGAACATTCATCGACCGACTAGATGCTAAACTAGTCGGTCAGTATTTGTTCATGGACCGACTAACTCTAAATCCTATTTTCGTTCAGGAGTAACTGTTTGCACTTAGTCGGTCTGCGTTGGTCGACCGACCGACTAGTTGCCAAACTAGTCGGTCAGTGGTTGCTCTTTGACCGACTAACTAGTGTTGAAACCCTAATTTCTGGGCAGCCGCCAGCCCAACCTATTTAAACCCAACCCAAACGTTTTCTTCTTCCTCAACACGACCCAAAACCCTAAAATCTTCCCCCTTGAGCCCCCATCTTCCTCCAAGCTTCAATCCTTCATTCCAAGCCCTAAATCCATCATCCAAACCATCCATTCACTCTATCTACCCCTCATCTTCCCCAAAATCTCACCAAATCCATCAAAATCCCCAAATCCCCCAAAACCCTAGTTTCCCCAAACTTCTCCATTTGCTTCCAGATCTGATCCTAGGGTTCCCCGGAGTGTTTCTTCCGCCTCCTCTCGGTAAGAAATCGATCTACCATTATTTTCATAACCTATTTATAATTTTGTGAAACCCTAATAAATTTCATGTTGTTTGGTGTTTGTTTCCCCCATAGCAGCGATTTCCCCGTAGATTAGCATCCGTGAGACGAGGAGGTCGTCATCCCCGGTGCTAGGCAAGTGAAACTTGCCACTTAGGGTTTAGGCCATGTTTTAGGCCATTTGCTTGTTGTAGGCGTAAAAGAGGCTAGGCGACGAAATGATACTCGCCGAGGCGCAAATTGGGGAACTAGCTTGACAACGAAGCTAGTTCCGACATTTAGCATGTTGCACAATTACCATGTCATGTTTACTTTCCATTAACGGTACGCGAATTAATTGTCATGTCATTGCATTCTTTAAGTGTTGCTGTGATTGCGTAGCTTTGCTACGATGTTTGTGTTCCAGGCTCGTGTTCCAGAAGCGAGCCCTGTAGTTGGAAACCCCAACGCTCGGATACCGGCTAGGTGCACCCCTATTCCAAATACACTTCCTGGCTCGTGTTCCAGAAGCGAGCTCAGTGAGTTGGAAATCCCAACGCTCGACACATATGGGTGGGGTAAGAGATAAGCGGACTGAGCCCCGAGTTGGCCTGATCCGCCACTCCGGCCAGCAGGTGGACTCTCTAGTGCACAAGTGATTAATAGTGATAGAGATAAGCGGACTGAGCCACGAGATGGCCAGCAGGTGGACTCTCTATGCACTAAGTGATAAGTGATAAGTGTTATTAATAGTGATAGAGATAAGCGGACTGAGCCACGAGATGGCCAGCAGGTGGACTCTCTATGCACTAAGTGTTAAATGATAAGTGATTAGTGATTTGGTAGCTTTTGCTACATTGTGCGTGCTCGCCTCTCTTTTAAACTGTTGCATCGTACTTAATTGCCATGTCATTGCTTAATATTATAAGTGCTAGGTTGCTAGTTACTTTCAGTTTCCTTGCTCAAGTCTTTTAGACTTGCTGACATGTGCCCCTTTCTCTTTTGGGTGACGCATGTTAGACCTTGAGCCCGAGTTACTTGCTGAGGGTGAGGTGTTTGCGGACGCCGAGCTTGCGCCCGTGTTGGTCGAGGACTTCGTAGACACTGGAGATCAGTCTTAGTGTCTACGTCAAGTTTTGTTATCTCTTTTGGGCTGTCGGTGCGTGGCACCTAGTTTGATACTCTGTTATATTTGTCTTTTGTTTGGCCTTGTTCTGGGCCTTTAGACTCTTCCCTTTTAGCCTGGTGGCTTTTCTGTGATGTTGAATATTTTGTGGACAAACTTTGTGATTGGTATATCATATCCGTCTCATGTTATTATTATTATTGTTATTGTTTCGATTGCAATTACAGGGACCTGCTTATACTAAATTTACGCTTATCAGGCATGAGGCTTCACAGCTCCACGTTTGAGCGGACCTTGTCACGTCTCGCCTCCATTTTAGGGAAGCGGGTCGTGACAGGTTTTGTTGGTGGCCCATGCAGGTCCTTCTGTAACTTTGATGTTTGGAATGACGATAATAATATTAGAATGTCCAATAAATTAAGTTTGACGTCCGATGTCATAAGCTATGAGTCTAATCTGATTTGTTTTCCGTGTCACTAGATGGCAGGAAGACGATTCACCCGTGGTGGGGGTAGTGGCGCGATCCCTCATGATGAGGAGCCTGAGCGGGAACCCACCAGCGGTGAGATGATGCGGATGATGCTGCAGATGATGCAAGTGCAGCAGGGCGTGCTTCTGCAAGTCCAGAATGCTCCACTTGCTCGAGCTTCCCGGTCTCTTCCGGATGCCCCTCGCTCTGAGCCAGGAGCGAAGCAATTTCGGGAGCTGGGTCCCGCATATTTTGATGGGTCTGAGGGTCCTCTGGCTGCCGATGAATGGATTCGGAACATCGAGGACAATCTGAAGATGGCCAAGACAACCCGGCTAGATGGGTTGATTTGGCGAAAAGGCAACTCAAGGATAATGCTCGGAATTGGTGGGATGCGGAAGAGAAGTTGTTGGTGGAGCCGATAGCTTGGGCTACCTTCAAGGCCAGATTTGATAGTGAGTTCTTCCCGAAAGCTGCCAGGGAAGAGATGCTGCAGCGCTTTATCGATTTGAAGCAAGGGAACTCGTCGGTGGACCTATATCACCAAGAGTTCATGAGGCTGAGTCGGTTTGCACCAAAGATGGTGCAGGACGCTGAGGAGAGGGCTCAGAGGTTCCTGCAGGGGCTTGCTTCAGAGCTCCAGAGTTTTGTGACCACTTCTGACCGGGAATCTTATCAGAAGGTTCTGGTCGCTGCCAAGAGGCAGGAGCTGCTCGTGAACCAGAGGAAGGGGTCTATTGTTGGTGCTGGGAAGAGGCCTGTGGAACAGGCGAGAGCGGTGGTTAGACCTGGATTCAGGCCTAATCAGTCTGCTCAGTTTAAGAGGCCAGGAGGGCCTATTCTGAAGACTTGCCATTTCTGCGGCAAGCCTGGCCACATCAAGGATCAGTGTCGGAAGTTTTTGGGCCAGTGTCTGGTTTGTGGTGATGCTTCCCATGTCGCGAAGGATTGTCGGCATGCGGGTCCGCTACGGAGGGCACCTGTTGCAGCTCAGCCGTTGTAGCAGCGAGCGTCTGTTCCTGCTGGACGTGGAGCAGCTCTTGTTCCGCAGAGGCAGGCTTTTCAGCAGGCTGTTCCGCCGAGGAGGCTGGCTTTTCTGATGACCGCTGCGGAGAGCGCGGCTGTGGATGAGGTTATCGCAGGTAATCCTCACTCTAGCTGTTACCTTCCTAGCTGGTTTTGATTGTTAGATTATGCTGTTTGCTTGAACATGGTTGTTTGCTAGAGTAGGGTTTGATTGTTAATTGTTTGTTAGGTGTGGTTTTGGTTTGCACATTTCCTGCACGAGTCCTCTTTGACTCTGGTGCATCGATGTGCATTATTTCTCAGAGCTTCGTGGAGAGGCATTCCTTGTCGACGTCCCCTCTTCCAAAGAGTTGGAACATCATTACAGGGAATGGTGTGGTCTCGGTGCATCGTGGTTGCAACTCTTGCTCGTTGGTGGTCTGCGGACATGAGCTTTTTGCTGATTTCATTGTCCACGACATCATCAACTATGATGCAGTTCTTGGGATGGACTGGCTTGCGAGCTTCTATGCTACGATCGACTGTCGGAGGAAGAAGGTGGTGTTCGAGATTACTGGACATCCAGTTTTTGAGTTCAGTCGTGGTAGCAGTTCGCTTGGTCCTGTCAGATTTCGGGCCAGGCCGGTGGAGGCTGTGGCTTTGCAGATGGAGCTGGAGTGGCCAGCTGTGGTGCGAGATTTTGGCGACGTCTTCCCCGAGGAGATGTCTGGTTTGCCGCCTGATCGAGCTCTGGAATTTTCTATCGATCTTGTTCCAGGCGCGCAGCCGATTTCGAAGGCGCCGTATCGTATGGCACCTGCAGAGTTGGAAGAGTTGCGAAAGCAGTTGGATGAGCTTTTGCAGAAGGGCTATATTAATCCTAGCGTGTCTCCGTGGGGAGCACCGGTGCTGTTAGTAAAGAAGAAGGATGGTTCGCGTCGCATGTGCGTGGACTATCGGGAGTTGAATGCGGTGACCATTAAGAATAAATACCCGTTGCCTCGCATCGATGATATTTTTGATCAGCTTGGAGGTTCGAGTGTGTTTTCTAAATTGGATTTGAGGAGTGGTTACCATCAGTTGAAGGTGAAGAAGGGAGATGTTCCGAAGACAGCGTTCAGGACGAAGTATGGACACTATGAGTTTGTGGTTATGCCTTTCGGTGTAACTAACGCGCCCGCCGTTTTCATGAATCTGATGAACCTGATTTTCTACGACTTTTTGGATAAGTTTGTCGTTATCTTCATTGACGACATTCTGATCTATTCGAAGTCGAAGGAGGAGCATGCCTCGCACTTAAGGACGGTGTTGGAGATTTTAAGGAAGCATCGGTTGTATGCTAAGTTTTCGAAGTGCGAGTTTTGGCTGGATCGAGTTGCTTTTCTCGGGCATGTGGTGACTGGAGATGGTATTTCAGTGGATCCCGAGAAGATTTGGGCCATCAGGGAGTGGCCTGTTCCGTCGTCTGCGTCTGAGATTCGGAGTTTTCTTGGACTTGCTGGTTACTATCGGCGATTCATTAAGGACTTTTCTCGTATTGCTGAGCTGATGACGAGGTTGACGCGGAAGGATGTTGCTTTTGTTTGGTCGGGTGATTGTGAGGGTTCTTTTGGTATTCTAAAAGAGAGGTTGACGACTGCCCCTATTCTTGTTGTGCCTGATCGCAGCGGTGGATTTGAGATTTTTTGCGATGCTTCTGGCAAGGGTCTAGGTTGTGTGTTGCATCAGCATGGGCACGTTGTGGCGTATGCGTCTCGTCAGCTTAAGGTTCATGAGAAGAATTACACGACGCATGATTTGGAGTTGGCTGCCGTTATGTTTGCTCTTAAAATTTGGAGGCACTTCTTGCTGAGTGAGAAAGTGAAGATTTTCACCGATCACAAAAGCTTGAAGTATATTTTCACTCAGAAGGAGCTCAACATGCGACAGCGATGATGGTTGGAGCTTATGGCGGATTATGAGATTGATTTGCAGTATCACCCTGGCAAGGTGAATGTGGTTCCAGATGCTTTGAGTAGGCTTCCAGCGGTGATGATTTTGACCTCGCAGTGGAGATTGTAGCAGGATTTCTGTGAGTCTGGCGTGGAGATTGTTCTTCCTGGAGAGGCTTCTTCGTTGATGTACATGCAGGTACAGTCGACGATCGTGGACCGGATTAAGGCTGGCCAGGCTGAGGATCCGAAGCTGGTGAAGATTCGGGAGCAGGTGGAAGCCGGTCTGTGGACTGACTTTTTGATTCATGAGGATGGCTCGCTGAGGTTTGGAGCCAGGTTGTGTGTGCCAGCTGGGGATATCAGAGAGGAGTTGATGGTGGAGGCACACAGTTCGCCGTATTCTGTGCATCCTGGTGGCACCAAGATGTACCAGGATCTTCGTCTGAATTATTGGTGGCATGGTATGAAGAGGAGCGTGGCTCGGAGTGTAGCCAAGTGCTTGGTTTGCCAGCAAGTGAAGGCAGAGCATCAGCGTACGGCCGGGTTGCTACAACCGCTTCCGATTCCGGAGTGGAAGTGGCAACACATCACTATGGATTTCGTGACTGGACTACCTCGGAGTCCGAAGCAGAATGACGCGATTTGGGTGATCGTAGATCGATTGACCAAATCTGCGCACTCTATTCCGTTCCGAGTGGGACAGTCCACTGAGGCGCTAGCAAGGAGATATATGGAGGTAAAATTCTTTTTACTCTCCGTTTTATTTCCTTTTTCCTAGTTTGGATAGTGATGTAACGTGAATCGTGCAGGAGGTTGTGCGACTTCATGGAGTCCCCGTGAGTATCGTGTCGGACAGAGACACGAGGTTCAATCCTCAGTTCTGGCAGAGTTTGCAGAAGAGCTTGGGTACGCGTCTGAGTTTCAGCACGGCGTACCATCCGCAGACGGATGGCCAGTCTAAGAGGACGATTCAGATTTTGGAAGACATGCTGAGGGCGTGCATGTTGGATTTCAAGGGTTCGTGGGAGGACCATCTACATCTGGTAGAGTTTTCTTACAACAACAGCTTCCAGGCGAGTATTGGTATGGCGCCTTTCGCCGCTCTTTATGGGAGGAAATGTCGATCGCCATTGAGTTGGGATGACGTTGGTGATCGGGAGTTGTTGGGACCTGAGATGATCGTGGAGGCCGTGGATATCGTCAGGAATATTCGGGAGAGGTTGAGGATTGCTCAGGACCGTTTTAAGCATTGGGCGGATGCTAAACGTCGTCCTTTGGAGTTTCAGCTGGGCGACCATGTGTTCTTGAAGAATTCCCCGAATCGTGGTGTTATACGTTTCGGGAAGCGTGGGAAGTTGAGCCCGCGATACATTGGACCGTTTGACGCTTTGGAGAGGGTTGGCGAGGTAGCTTATCGCTTGGCCTTGCCGCCATCCTTGGAAGGAGTTCACAATGTTTTCCATGTGTCGCAGCTTCGTCGATACATTAGCGATCCATCTCATGCTGTGGATTTTTCGTAGATTACCATTCGCCCCGATATGACGTATGACCAGCATCCAGTGCAGATTCTGGACAGGCGTCAGAAATCGCTTCGGAATAAGATTGTCAATCTTGTGAGGGTGATGTGGCGACACGGTTCACCTGGAGAGTCTACTTGGGAGAATGAGGATGAGATGCGAGAGCGTTTCCCACTTTTGTTTCCGGACTCGTGAGTGTTTGGAAATTCCGAGGACGGAATTTTTCTTAAGTTGGGGAGGATGTAACGACTGATTTTCATGTATCTGGATTTAATATAATATAATATATGTTTTGGTGGATTTTCTCCTCATGTGTGGTTTTCGTCTCCGTAGCTTTCATTTTCGATCGATTCGTCGTATTTTCTCGTTTCTTCCTTAGGATCGTCGATTTCGAAGTGTGTCACTCGTGAAGGACTTCATAACGGTCGTATCTAACTATTAGATCAAGCCTAGGAGTCTTAGGAATCGATCCCGGGGCCTCGCGCTCCGTATCGGAATTTTTGGTGCTCATTAGCCCGTATAAGAAGGGGCACCGACCGACTAGATGACGATCCAGTCAGTCGGCAATTCTTCTTGGATCGACTAGTTTGCTTTCTAAATTTCTCAGGAGTTACTGTTTATCGTTAGTCGGTCTAAGAACGTTGGTTGACCGACTAGGTTGCAATCTAGTCGGTCGGCAATGCTTCTTTAACCGACTAACACATCATCTTAATTTTAGTTGAGTTACTGTTTACTCTTAGTCGGTCTAAGAACGTTCATCGACCAACTAGATGCTAAACTAGTCGGTCAGTATTTGTTCATGGACCGACTAACTCTAAATCCTATTTTCGTTCAGGAGTTACTGTTTGCACTTAGTCGGTCTGCGTTGGTCGACCGACCGACTAGTTACCAAACTAGTCGGTCAGTGGTTGCTCTTTGACCGACTAACTAGTGTTGAAACCCTAATTTCTGGGCAGCCGCCAGCCCAGCCTATTTAAACCCAACCCAAACGTTTTCTTCTTCCTCAACACGACCCAAAACCCTAAAATCTTCCCCCTTGAGCCCCCATCTTCCTCCAAGCTTCAATCCTTCATTCCAAGCCCTAAATCCATCATCCAAACCATCCATTCACTCTATCTACCCCTCATCTTCCCCAAAATCTCACCAAATCCATCAAAATCCCCAAATCCCCCAAAACCCTAGTTTCCCCAAACTTCTCCATTTGCTTCCAGATCTGATCCTAGGGTTCCCCGGAGTGTTTCTTCCGCCTCCTCTCGGTAAGAAATCGATCTACCATTATTTTCATAACCTATTTATAATTTTGTGAAACCCTAATAAATTTCATGTTGTTTGGTGTTTGTTTCCCCCATAGCAGCGATTTCCCCGTAGATTAGCATCCGTGAGACGAAGAGGTCGTCATCCCCGGTGCTAGGCAAGTGAAACTTGCCACTTAGGGTTTAGGCCATGTTTTAGGCCATTTGCTTGTTGTAGCCGTAAAAGAGGCTAGGCGACGAAATGATACTCGCCGAGGCGCAAATTGGGGAACTAGCTTGACAACGAAGCTAGTTCCGACATTTAGCATGTTGCACAATTACCATGTCATGTTTACTTTCCATTAACGGTACGCGAATTAATTGTCATGTCATTGCATTCTTTAAGTGTTGTTGTGATTGCGTAGCTTTGCTACGATGTTTGTGTTCCTGGCTCGTGTTCCAGAAGCGAGCCCTGTAGTTGGAAACCCCAACGCTCGGATACCGGCTAGGTGCACCCCTATGCCAAATACACTTCCTGGCTCGTGTTCCAGAAGCAAGCTCAGTGAGTTGGAAATCCCAACGCTCGACATATATGGGTGGGGTAAGAGATAAGCGGACTGAGCCCCGAGTTGGCCTGATCCGCCACTCCGACCAGCAGGTGGACTCTCTAGTGCACAAGTGATTAATAGTGATAGAGATAAGCGGACTGAGCCACGAGTGGCCAGCAGGTGGACTCTCTATGCACTAAGTGAT
Organism: Scilla litardierei; assembly: GCA_030789695.1. Lineage (NCBI taxonomy): Eukaryota > Viridiplantae > Streptophyta > Magnoliopsida > Asparagales > Asparagaceae > Scilla > Scilla litardierei. The sequence continues at coordinate 82,695,723 of CM061131.1, read as the reverse complement.
AAGTGATAAGTGTTATTAATAGTGATAGAGATAAGCGGACTGAGCCACGAGATGGCCAGCAGGTGGACTCTCTATGCACTAAGTGTTAAATGATAAGTGATTAGTGATTTGGTAGCTTTTGCTACATTGTGCGTGCTCGCCTCTCTTTTAAACTGTTGCATCGTACTTAATTGCCATGTCATTGCTTAATATTATAAGTGCTAGGTTGCTAGTTACTTTCAGTTTCCTTGCTCAAGTCTTTTAGACTTGCTGACATGTGCCCCTTTCTCTTTTGGGTGACGCATGTTAGACCTTGAGCCCGAGTTACTTGCTGAGGGTGAGGTGTTTGCGGACGCCGAGCTTGCGCCCGTGTTGGTCGAGGACTTCGTAGACACTGGAGATCAGTCTTAGTGTCTACGTCTAGTTTTGTTATCTCTTTTGGGCTGTCGGTGCGTGGCACCTAGTTTGATACTCTGTTATATTTGTCTTTTGTTTGGCCTTGTTCTGGGCCTTTAGACTCTTCCCTTTTAGCCTGGTGGCTTTTCTGTGATGTTGAATATTTTGTGGACAAACTTTGTGATTGGTATATCATATCCGTCTCATGTTATTATTATTATTGTTATTGTTTCGATTGCAATTACAGGGACCTGCTTATACTAAATTTACGCTAATCAAGCGTGAGGCTTCACAGCTCCACGTTTGAGCGGACCTTGTCACGTCTCGCCTCCATTTTAGGGAAGCGGGTCGTGACAGACATATTTATTTCTTTCTCCACATATCTTGAACATTAATTCTCTATTTTAAAATCATTGGTGAATCTCCCCTTAGCGACTCTAGTATTTGGCATTTCCCCCGTTATTAATATCCTAGCTCCAAACTTCCCAAAACCAAAAAAAAGAAAAAAAAAAGAGAAAATTCTTGTATATCCTTCTCTCTTTTTGATTTGGGATCATTTGTGTATATATGCTATATATATAATAAAAAAAGGAAAAGAAAAAGATTTGAGAAAAAGAAAAGAAAAGAGAAAAGAATCTCAATAAACGATCCCATCTCATATACTCTCTCTTTCTTCCCTCTTTTTGTTTTTATTTTTATTTTCTTTTGCATTTGGAGCTTCAAAAGAAAGGGGGAATGTAAATATAGTTTTGTATATGCCACCACGCTTATAAATAAGCTTGGGGGAGAGAATCCAATGATGTGTGAGAGAGTGACTACTTGACGGCGCATGACAACCTAGGCTAAGTAATATTCTATACTCGGTGAGATTGTTCTAGCTTCACGAAATCCAGAAATCTATGCCTAGCACTCATTTCATGAAATCCACGCTTTTCTATTCTTTCTATTCTATTGCGTGATATTCTTATACTCCTCATAGAAAGCATTCAATTGAAAAGTGTGTGATCTGTGATACTGTATACCGCTTTCAATGATTCAGACGATGTTAATTTTAGAATTATTCCGTTTTTCATGCTATAAAAATATTCTTGGGTTTTCTATCTCTATTTGCACCATTATACTATGATATCGAAATAAAAGTCCTTGACATGTGTTTTACATTCGGTGCATGCTATATGAGTAAGCAACCCCCATGTCCTGAGAAAAATGATCTAGCAGCTTCCCTCTTCACTTTCTTCTTTCTTCTTCGTTTTTCGTTTTCTGTTTTTTTCATCGTTTTCATTTTCTTAATTCACCGGGTTCACCTTTTACTTATCTTCCTCGAGGACGAGTAAGAGGTAAGCTTGGGGGATTTTGATCACTCCATATTTTACACCTTTTTTCCGCATGTTTGCATGCCATTTAGATCGCTCAAATCACGTTTTTCACGATTTATCGACAATATTGTGATACTCTTCACGATTTGTTGTTTTTGTCGTATTTCAGGATATTTGGAACGATTTGGAGTGATTCCGAGATACACCTACTCCGGAGTGTCAACGAAGACTTCCCTGAGGGGTATTTTGAGATTGGAGAGGAGCGGAAGAAGAAAGAACGTCGTAGGAGCAACGAAGAGGCAAAAACACTCAGAATGGGCATTTTCAGTGTCTCACTCGGCCGAGTGAAGGAGTCACTCGGCCGACCAGCGAGACCCCGCTCGGCCGGCCAGATCGGACACGCTCCAAGTGTGCACTCGGCCGAGCATCAGAAGCCGCCTCGGCCGAGTGACGTATCCCGTCCGCCCGAGTGGCACTCAGACGACGCCCCTCAAAAAGAGCCAACTTACTGTTTTCGTATGTCTGAGCAGCAGAAGCCCGACTCGGCCGAGTGGCAATTGCCGACCACCCGAGTGAAGATAAGCCCATCGGCCGAGTGACGACAACTCACTCGGCCGAGTGACCCCCGGAGTGAGGACCCCCAAGACCCCAGACTTACTGGAAATTCTCAGGGTCTCTCACTCGGCCGAGCGACTTTTGTCACTCAGCCGAGTGAGCAGCGCTGCCTGTAGCGGAAATCACGATTTTGGAGCTACACAGGGGCAGTTTGGTCACGAATTTTTGGGCAGTTTTGGGGGGTATTTAACCCCAGATTCTAACCTAGTTTAGGGAGCTTTTTCCTTGCTTTTGGCAGCCTTTTTAGATTAGACTTTTTAGAGTTTTATTCTTGTGATTGGAGAGGAGAGAAAAGTGCTATTTTGTTGGATTCTTGGAAAGCTACATTGGTTTGTCTCCCTCTCTATTAAAAATCCTATTTTTATTGTTATTTTGATTATTGCTATGAATTCCATTGCTATTTCTATTGATTATTCTTTCATTAGCAATATGATTTGTGACTAGTCTTAACGTCTTAGGGCGTGGGGATGAACCCTACGAGCCCAATTTCCGATTTGTGATGATTTGGTAGAACTATTGCTAGAATTGCTATTAGGGTTAATTTGGGATCGAAATATTACAGATAGCTAGGTGTTCATATCGATTGGGATTTGCAAGAGATTGGATCCCAATTCGATAGGAAACCCTAGAAATCCGGATTGGGTTGAAATTGAGTTTCCGTAGTATCGGTTTGCAAGAGATTGGACCGATACTAGGGTTCTCGGTTGCAATTCCATACCGATACCCGTTTGCAAGAGATTGGACGGGTAGGAACTATCCCAACCTAGGTCGTAGCCCGAGTTTGCACGAGAGAGGGCTCGCGATGCGATTGAACAATGATGTTGATCTTAATGCTAGTTTGCCTAGGCTAGGGTTTGCAAGAGATTGGACCCGAACCTAGGTTCGCTATAGACCGGCAACAGCGCGAGAGCGTGAGCTAGGTTTTACATTCAGTTGCAACTAGTTCACCTGAAATACTACCCTAGCAATTGTGATACCGATGAATCACAATGACGAGATACGGTGAGTAGCGGGGATTCCCTATTCCCTAGGCGTCTTTATTTGATTTTATATCTCTCTACTTTATTTGACGATTGTGACAACGTCGCTGAAAGGCAAATTCCTACTTTTCTGTCCCTATAGCCAGGTTGTTCGGAGAAGGCACTGTCATACGTCCTCCCTGTGTTCGATACCCGCTCGCCGCTACACCGTGCGCTTGCGGTAAAACTACACGGTCGTTCTTTAGGGTGTACGCCCGGGCGCGATCACCCACCACGTCTACCACCCCCACCACTGCTGTGCCTATCTCGGTTGAGCCTATTTCCTCACTTCTTCCCGAGCATCCACCCACTATCCTTGAGAGCAGCGAGCCTTCCTTCCCTGTTATTGTGCAGACCCTATCCATCTTGTTGTCCGCTGGTGTGTCACCTTTTGGTCCTTACACTTCCACCCCAGTGGTCGACCCTTCTGTCCCCACCGCAGCCGTCCTATCCGAGAGTGTCGTGACGTCTGTCCACACACCTGTGTCAATGACCTCTCTTGCTTCCTCATCTCCGATTATATCTTCCACCACTACTGCTGCTGCCTCCTCGTCCCAGCCTGCGTCCCAGCCTCACACTGCGGCTGGGCATCCACTAGAGAGCACAGCCCCCTTCTCGCACTTTCTTGCTGGGCCAATTACTTACACTGCCCGTGTCCGACAGCCCCGTCCTTCACAGCCTAGACCTGTTCGTCCCTCCGCTCCACCACCCCCTGAGACTCTACTTCAGAGCCTTCGTGCTCTTGAGGGGGCGGTGAGTGGACTCAGAGGCGATTTTAGGGCTCTCTCTGCCACGGTTAGTTCCGTTGAGTCCCGAGTTGCCATGCTTCCCGATATTCAGGCTTGCCTAAATCAGATCCTGGCGCGACTCCCTCCACTACACCCACCCACCCAGCCGACACCTCGACCCCCACCTCCACCACATCCTCCGCCACAGGACGGAGATGCTGCAGCACCACCAGCTTAGGTACACCCTTGATGCCATTGATCTTTTTTTGTCGTTATGCTGCCCATTCTCTGCTGGTCTTGTCGATATATTTTTTGCCCCCCCTCCTCCCCTCACTATTTTGGTCCCCGTTCCGATTGCATCATTTTATATCCTTTTTGGGAGAGAGGGAGAGTATTTTTGGTGACACATTACCTGCATCACTCCGATCTTTGCATGCATCATTCACATCATCATATTTTCTTTTCATTTTTTCTTTTTTTATCATGCATGCTTCCTCACCCATCCCACCCATTACCCGTCTCTCGGTGTGCCACACTTTGAACATTGAGGACACTGTACACTTTAGCTTGGGGGAGTGAGTTCTCACACTTTTTGCTTTCATCACCTTTATTTTTAGTTTTTTCACGTTTTTCCGCTTTTGCACCCATTTTTCATCACTTTTTCATTTTTTACCATGCATCACGTTTTTCTTATTTTCTTTGTGTGCTGCATTGTAATTAGTTCCGTTTTCCTTTATCTTTATTTCTTTCATCTTTTGCTAGAGATGATTTTTCTGTGATGACGATGACGTGGTGTTAGCTTTTCTCTATATGCATGCTAAATTTTTCATGTCGTAGCTTTCGTTTCTGATATCATATGCTATGTCCTGCTTTGCATTTAGAAATAGTAAACCACTTCTTTTTCCGTATGAAAATGGATGAAATCCTATTATTAGCTGATGTCTGATGATTCATATGTATGCTATCGTAGAAAACACACCAAGATTCACGCATTGATGCTTATATCTGGAGTACTGCTTTCTTTTCTCATATCACTTCTTATTGCATGATTTGTACGCTTCACTTCAGGTTGATTGAATGTTTGCTAGCATTGATATATCTGGACTAGTTTGCTTTTTGAGATTAAACTGAGTAGATTAAATTACACTGCCGAAGTTGTCATGCACGTCCTATAGAGTGAACCGAGAGATACATTTATTTCTTTCTCCACATATCTTGAACATTATTTCTCTATTTTAAATTCATTGGTGAATCTCCCCTTAGCAATTCTATTATTGGCATCCCCCCGTTATTATATCTCATGCTCCAAATTCCCCAAACCAAAAAGAAAAAAATACTTGTATATCCTTCTCTTTTGATTTTGGTTCATTTGTGTATATATCATTTGAAATAAAAAAAGAAGAGAAAAAAAAATTTGAGAAACAGAAAAGAAAAGAGAAAAGAAATTCGAAAACGATCCCATCTCATACCCTTTCTCTCTTTCTTCCCTCTTTTGCTTTTATTTTTATTTTTATTTCTTTGACTTTTGGAGCTTCAAAAGAAACGGGGAATGTAAATATTGTTTTGTTTATGCCACCACGCTTATGGATAAGCTTGGGGGAGAGGATCCAATGATGTGTGAGAGTGTGAACACTTGACGGTGCATGAAAACCTAGGCTAAGTAATATTCTATACTCGATGAAATCGCTTAAAGTTTTACGAAATCCAGAAATCTACGCTTAGCATTCATTCCATGAAAACCACTCTTTTCTATTCTTACTACTCCATTGTGTGATATCTCTTATACTCCCTATAGAAAGCATTCAATTGAAAAGTGTGTGATCTACGATTTTGTATACCGCTTTAGATGCTTCAGACGATGCTAATTCTAGAATTATTCCATTTTTATCCTATATTGATATTCTTGGGGTTTCTATTTCAAATGCACCATTATACTATGATATCAAGATAAAAGTCTTTGACATGTGTTTTGTATTCGATGTGTGATATATGAGTAAGCAAAACCCACGTCCTGAGAAAAATGATCTAGCAGCTTCCCTCTTCGTTTTCTATTTTGTTTTTTGTTTTTCATTTTCCACCTTTCCATCGTTTCTATTTTCTTTATCCACCAGGTTCGCTTTTTACTCATCTTCCTCGGGGACGAGTAAGAGGTAAGCTTGGGTGATTTTGATCACTCCATATTTTACACCTTTTTTCTGCATGTTTGCATGCCATTTTGATCGCTCGAATCGTGTTTTTCACGATTTTTCGGCAATATTGCGATGTTTTTCACGATTTCTTGTTTTTGTCGAATTTCAGGAGATTCGGAGCGATTTGGAGTGATTCTGAGATGCACCCACTCCGGAGTGTCACCCGCGACTCTTTTGAGGGGAATTCTACGATTGGAGAGGAGTGAGGAAGAAAGAACGTCGTAGGAGCGACGAGGGAGCAAAAATACGAAGATTGGGCATTTTCAACATGTCACTCGGCCGAGTGAAGGAGTCACTCGGCCGACCATCGAAAGCCCGCTCGGCCGGCCAGATCGGACACGCAACAGACTGAGTATCAGCGTGCACTTGGCCGACCATCGCCAGCCCACTCGGTCGAACCACGGAGACACCACTCGCCCGAGTGGCATCAAGACGACGGCAAGAAAAATCCCAGACTTACTGTAATCCGTCAGTCAGCTCCCGAGTTCCGACTCGGCCGAGTGCAGAAGTCCCCTCGGCCGAAGCAAAGAAAGTCACTCGGCTGAGTGACTCCCAAGGAGCCGACCCCCAAAAGTCCGAAGTTACTGGAATTTGTCAGGGTTTGTCACTCGGCCGAATGACATTTGTCACTCGGCCGAGTGAGCCGCGCTGCCTGTAACGTAAATTGCGATTTTGAGGCTGTGCTGGGGCAATTTTGACACAGTTTTTTGGGCAATCTTGGGGGGTATTTAACCCCAGTTTTTAACCTAGTTTAGGGAGCTTTTCAGAACTTTTTGCAGCCCTTTTTAGATTACTTTATAGGAGATTAGATTGTGTTCTTTTGGGGGAGTGAAAAGTGTTATTTTGTTGGATGCTATTGAATCTTCATTGGTTTGTCTCTCTATATCAAAAACCTCATTTTTATTGATATATTGAATATTGCAATGAATTCTATTATTTTTATTATTGAATTTCCATTGAATTGCATTATGAATTGTGAGTAGTTTTATCGTCTTAGGGCGTAGGGATGAACCATATGAACCCTATTTCTAATTTGTGATGAATTGGTGAAATTATTGCTAGAATTGATTAAGGTTAGTTTGGGATTGATTTAATACGAATAGCTAGGGATTTATACCGATTGGGATTTGCAAGAGATTGGATCCCAACTCGATAGGAAGCCCTAGAAATTCTAATTGGGTTACAATTGGATTTCTCTGGAATCGGTTTGAAAGAGATTGGACCGAAACTAGGGTTTTCGATTGCAATTCTATACCAATACCCGTTTGCAAGAGATTGGACGGGTAGGAACTATCCCAACCTATGTCGTAGCTCGAGTTTGCACGAGAGTGGGCTCGAGACACGATGGGACGATGATGTTGTTCTTCACGCTAGCTTGCCTAGGTTAGGGTTTGCAAGAGATTGGACCCTACCCTAGGTTTACTATAGACCGGCAATAGCGCGAGAGCGTGAGCTTGGTTCTACATTTAGTTGCAACTAGTTCACCTGAATTTCAAAGTCTAGCAATTGTGAAACCTACGAATCATAATGACGAGATATGGTTTGTAGCGGGGATTCCCTACCCCTAGGCATTTTTATTAATTTGATATTTCCTTTATACAATTAAACGACTGTGACCGCTTTATTGCGAACATTTCTCGACTGTTCTTATAGCCAGGTGAATTGAAGAAGACACTGTCATTTTCCCTCCTCGTGTTCGATACTCGCTCACCGCTACACCGTGTGCTTGCAGTAAGACTAGCGAGTCGCTCTCCCCGGTTGCGTGTGCGCACTCCTGGGGCGTCGATCAAAGGCTGTGCCTCACATTCTGGGGATTAGTGGGGACAGTGGATGTCCCGGCCCTATCTGTACCCCAATCGCTCATCATCTCTATAAAGTCTTCAAAGCCTTGGTGGATAGCATGGGCCGAGGCATGAATAGCCTCCACCGTCCCCTCAAGGGGTACATCTGCCAGGGAAGTCCCTCCGAGAGGACGTGGCTCGTCCTCTATGGGATGTTTGCCACGGTTAGGAAAGTGTTGAAATGTATAGGATTAAAAGTGTTGAAATGTATGGGGTTAAACATGGGTGTGACCCTAAGTTCCCACAGACGGCACCAAATGTTGCATGTCAGATCCGCACACAATGAAATTTGTATTGATGTGGGGAACCAAGGGTACGATGGTTACAAGTTTGGGGGGAAGACGAGGCTAATCATGATCTGAGGACAATTGGAAGATGATGATCTCATGGTAGCTCGTCAATCAGAGTAGGTTGCCATCTAGTACATGAAGGTCGCTCACTAGTTGACGAAGGTCGTCGCAGGTCGCTCGTCTGTTGGCAGCTGTAGGGAACTTCCTGTAAGGCGAGCAACTCATCAGAAAGGCGGGACATGCTATCTGTTCATAGCCCCTCTGATGCTTAAGTTAGTATGTGACTTATGTGGAGAACGTCGGACACGATTGCGATCTTAAAAGCAAATCGGTGCTGGCATGGCAGACTAGTGTGGAAGGCGCAAATATGTGGAGGATATTCCGCCTTTAGTATGGAAATGACTGTGTTAAAGATTTACATGACTAATCCATGAACCAGCCAGCCTCTTCCCCGTTGGATGAGAGGTGATATTTATTAGGCTGAGAGGCGGTTACTTGCCATCCTGTCAACTGTCAAATCAACCCAACTGGCACTCGAGTGCTGAAGCGATAAGGTGGCGAGTAGTGTCAGAGATATTTTTCGCATTGATGGTGCCAGGCGGTGTCAGGTGCATCAGGCTGATGGAGCCGTAAATGTCAGGCGCACTTTCTGCAGGCTGTCAGGCGACGAAGCGGCCAGATATGATTTTGTCAGACTTTGTCTGTAGTGAGACTGGCAGTGATATTTGTGGCGGATTGTCTCCTTCCTTGGGAGGACTACTTCGGGGCGGAGAGGTAGGCGAGCTAACTCCGGGGCGAGCTACTCTGGGGCGAGCTGGCGTAGACCGTGCGTGATCAGCGGGAGGACTCTTCTCTTTGATTCAGACGGCGAGCTTGTCGCTTTTATTGGGCGAGCTAATCCTCATTGATGAGGATTGTTGATGGGTTATTTGAGTGGGCCTTTATCAACTAGGCTGGCCTTTAGGGCAAACAGAGGAAAAGAGCAAGTTAGCAGAGAAAACAAGGCAAAGGAGCAAGTCAACTATGTGGAATAAGAAGCTCACGAATTTGAAAATTTATTCATGTCAAAATTTGATGATATTCTAGTCAACAACTCCCTCGCTTGGTTCTTGATAGTGGTTGCAACAATCTCATGACAAGTAAGCAAGATTTATTCATCAATTTTGAACCTATTATTGCTAGAGATGTAAGACTTAGCAATGATAAGAAAGATAGTGTAGAAGGAATTAGTGACATTGTTGTGCTTACTAATGAAGGGAGGAATTCAATTAAAGATGTGTTGTATGCGCCTGCCCTAAAACATAATTTGATAAGTGCTGGTCAATTAGTGAAGAATGGCCTTTGTGCTACGTTTGATGAAGATCAATGCAGGATGTATGATAAGAAGGAGGGAAAACTTGTTTGTGTGAGTAAAATGACAAATAACAAGATGTTTCATGTTATGTTTGTTGCTCCTAACAATACCAACTTTCTAAGTACCATAATTGAAGATGACTTAGAACTTTGGCATAAAAGATTTAGTCATTTCAATGTGGCTGGCTTAGTTGAATTATCTGAAAAGAAGCTAGTGTATGGTTTGCCATCAATAAAGGAAGTTAAAGGGAAGCTTGCATGTGAAGCTTGTATCTTAGGCAAGCAACAGAAGAAGAAAGCCCCTTCACATTCATATTGCAGAGCTTCAAGACCATTGGAATTGGTTCATACAGACCTGTATGGTCCAATGTCTGTTAATTCCCTTGGTGGATCAAAATACTTCATAATAGTAGTGGATGATTTCAGTAGATACTGCTGGATTTATTTCCTTGCAGAAAAGTCTCAAGCATTGAGTTTCTTCAAGAACTTTAAATATGAAGCGGAAGGGAAGTTGCCATGCAAAATTAGCACTCTCAGATCAAATAGAGGTGGAGAATTCTGCAGCAGAGAGTTTAATGCTTTCTGTGAAGAAAATGGCATAGGGAGACAAATGACAGCCAGTTACACACCTCATCAAAATGGTGTTGCAGAAAGGAAGAACATAGTGATTATGGGGTTAGCAAGGGGTGCTATGAAGGATAAAAAGATGACGCTTGAGTTTTGGGCAGAAGCATGTGCAACAGCTATATTTGTCATTAACAGAAGTCCCACTTCAGCTTTGAAGAATAAGGCTCATTATGAAGCACTTAATGGAGACAAGCCTAAAGTTACTAACATGAAGGTGTTTGGTTGCAAAGCATATGTGTTGAAGCCTGCCAATGCAAGAGGAAAGCTTGATGATAAAAGTAGGAAGGGGATATTTATAGGCTATAGCATTGAATCCAAAGCCTATAAAATTTATGATCCAAATACAAGAAGTGTGATTACTAGCAAAGATGTGGAGTTCATTGAAACTGAAGCATATGAATGGAATGGAACGGAACCAACTGTGGCAGACTACAACAGGTTAGAAGTGGATGCATTGCTTGAAGCAGTTCAGCCAGATACAAATCATAGCTCAAGTACCACAAATCACAGTTCACTTGCAACAAATCACAGTCCAAATGCTATAAGTAGTAGTTCACATGCTAGTAGTTCCAGCAGCAGTTCCTCAAATTCTCCAAGTGAAACTCAGAATGTAAGGACAACATTATTGGGAGATATCTACAATGAGACTTATGAATTATTTGCTTGTTTTACTGCAAAACAAGCAGATTTTAGTGAAGCTTGTGCTGAAGATGAATGGAGAATAGCCATGCAAGAGGAGAATAATGCCATTGAGAAGAAAAAACATGGAGATTGTGTGAGCTACCACAAGGAAATAAGGCAGTGGATGTTAAGTGGTTGTATAAGACTAAATATAACACTGATGGCTCCATAAACAAGTTAAAAGCAAGGCTTGTGGATAGAGGATTCACTCAAGTCTATGAAGAGTTTATGAAGATACGTTTTCCCCAGTTGCCAGATATGAAACTATAAGAACCTTACTTGCAGTTTCAGCCTCTAAAAGATGGGAAGTTAGATAGCTGGATGTGAAATCAGCATTTCTAAATAGCGCATTACATGAAAAAATTTATGTGAAACAGCCTCCAGGATTTGTTAAATAAAATCAGAGCTCAAAAGTTTATAAACTTCACAAGGCCTTGTATGGATTGAAGCAAGCACGTAGAGCATGGTACCAAAGAATACATGAATTCCTGAACAAAAAAGGCTATACAAGGAGTGATTCTAAAGCTACACTCTATGTCAAGTTAAAAAATGGTAATTTTCTAGCTTTATGTCTCTATGTAGATGACATTATTTATACTAGCAATGAAGAGTCGTGGCTTGACAAATTTAAAAGACAACTGGAGCATGAATTTGAAATGAGTGATTTAGGAAAGCTGCAAAACTTATTGGGACTAGAAATCAAACAAACAGAGCATGGAATACATGTGTCTCAGCAGAAGTATGCTCAACCTATGGTGAACAGACTTAAATGGCACATTGCAAATTTGTGGAAACCCGTTTCAATGCCAAAGAAAAACTTGTAGTAGATAAGTCTATTGCTAGAGTAAATGAGAAGCATTTCTGAATTATATTGGGAGGTTTGATGTATTTGGCATACACAAGACCATATCTATCATATGATGTAAATCAATTGGCAAGAGTTATGCATAAGCGTAATGAGATTCACTTGACAGCAGCCAAAAGAGTGCTGAGATATATTGCAAGAACTAAAGAACTTGGTCTGTTCTATGGCATAGATGAATTTTGCAAGCCGATAGCATATTCAGACAGTGATTGGGAAAGCAGTAAAGAGGATAGAAGGAGTTTGACAGGATACCGATTATTACTGGGAAAATCATGTATCACATGCGGTGCATGTAACGACTGCTTTTCATGTATCTGGATTTATTATAATATAATATATGTTTTGGTGGATTTTCTCCTCATGTGTGGTTTTCGTCTCCGTAGCTCTCATTTTCGATCGATTCGTCGTATTTTCTCATTTCTTCCTTAGGATTGTCGATTTCGAAGTATGTCATTCGTGACGGACTTCATAACGGTCGTATCTTACTATTAGATCGAGCCTAGGAGTCTTAGGAATCGATCCCGGGGCCCCGCGCTCCATATCGGGACTTTTTGTGCTCATTAGCCGGTATAAGAAGGGGCACCGACCGACTAGATGACGATCCAATCGGTCGGCAATCCTTCTTGGACCGACGAGTTGGCTTTCTAAATTTCTCAGGAGTTACTGTTTATCGTTAGTCGGTCTAAGAACGTTGGTTGACCGACTAGGTTGCAAACTAGTCGGTCGGCAATGCTTCTTTAACCGACTAACACATCATCTTAATTTTAGTCGAGTTACTGTTTACTCTTAGTCGGTCTAAGAACGTTCATCGACCGACTAGATGCTAAACTAGTCGGTCAGTATTTGTTCATGGACCAACTAAATCTAAATCCTATTTTCGTTCAGAAGTTACTGTTTGCACTTAGTCGGTCTGCGTTGGTCTACCGACCGACTAGTTGCCAAACTAGTCGGTCAGTGGTTGCTCTTTGACCGACTAATCTGTGTTAAAACCCTAATTTCTGGGCAGCCGCCAGCCCAGCCTATTTATACCCCTCCCAAACGATTTCATCTTCCTCCACTCGACCCAAAACCTTAAAATCGCCCCCATTGAGCCCCTATCTTCCTCCAAGCTTCATTTCTTCATCCCAAGCCCTAGATTCATCATCTAAACCCTCCATCCACTCTTTCCACCTCTCATTTTCCCCAAATCTCCATCAAATCCCCAAAATCCCCCAAAAACCCTAATTCTCCAAACTTCTCCAATCTTTTCCAGATCTGATCCTAGGGTTCTCCGGAGTGTTTCTCCCCCTCTCGGTAAGAAATCGATTCCTTGGTGTTTTTATAACCTAGTTGTATTTTTATGAAACCCTAATAAATTTCATGTTGTTTGATGTTGTTTCCCCCATAACAGCGATTTCCCCGTAGATTAGCATCCGTGAGACGAAGTGGTCGTCATCCCCGGTGCTAGGCAAGTGAAACTTGCCACTTAGGGTTTAGGCCATGTTTTAGGCCATTTGCTTGCTGTAGGCGTAAAGAGACTAGGCGACGAAATGATACTCGCCTAGGCGCAAATTGGGGAACTAGCTTGACAACGAAGCTAGTTCCGACATATATCATGTTGCACAATTACCATGTCATGTTTACTTTCCATTAACGGTACGCGAATTAATTGTCATGTCATTGCATACTTTAAGTATTTCTGTGAATGCGTAGCTTTGCTACGATACTTGTGTTCCTGGCTCGTGTTCCAGAAGCGGGCCATGTGTTGGTTGATAGCCAATGCCCGAATTGCTTGTTTCCGGCTAGGTGCACCCCTACGCCAAATGTTTAGAATGCGAGCTCATGTGCGGGGCAACCCTGGCTCACTTGCTGAGCTCATGTGCGGGGACCCTGGCTCCATTACGTGTGGGTATTGGGGGTAAGAGTTAAGCGGCCAATCAACTGGGAGTCTGCCCGATCAGCAACTGCAGTGGTAAGGCGTAAACTCTGGGTTTTGGGGTAGTTGATAAGCGGCCAATCAGCGAATGTGAAACCCTTCAGCTGTAATGCGTAAACATCTACAAACAACGTGAATAGTGAATTGATTGAGGTTGATAGTAGCTTGGCTACTCTTGTCTTGTCCCGATGATTGTTCTCTTGTACAAATTGTCTTGCCATGTCTTGATTGTGCACTCATGTTATAACTGCTATGTCATGCATACTATAACTGCTAGGTTGCTAGTTGCCTTACTCTCAGTTTCCTTGCCCAAGTCTTTTAGACTTGCTGACATGTGCCCCTTTACTCTTTTGGGTGACACATGTTAGATCCTGAGCCTGAGTACCTTGTTGAGGACGAGGTGTTTGCTGACGCCGAGCCCGAGCTTGTGTTTGACGGGGAGTACGTGGACACTGGGGACCAGTCCTAGTGTCTTCGTTGTGTGCTACTTTTGTTTTGACAGTTGTTTGTTATCGGTGCGTAGCAACTATACTTCGTTATGTTGTTGCTTTTGGTTGGCCTTGTTCTGGGCCTTTAGACTCTTTCTTTTAGCCTGGTGGCTTTTCTGGATGTTGGACTTATTTTCATGTTAGACAATTTATGAGATATGAGATTTTATTTCTGTCTCTCCTTGTGTTACTATTGTTGTTCCATTGTGGTTACAGGGACCTGCTTATGTATTATTGACGCTTATCGGGTTTGGGGCTTCACATCTCCACTCTCGTGCGGACCTTCTCACGTCTCGCCTCCATTTTAGGGAAGCGGGTCGTGACAGGTTTTGTTGGTGGCCCATGCAGGTCCTTCTGTAACTGCGATTTTTGGAATAGCGATAATAATATTAGAATGTCCAATAAACTAAGTTCGACGTCCGAGTCATAAGCTATGAGTCTAATCTGATTCGTTTCTGTGTCACTAGATGGCAGGAAGACGTTTCACCCGTGGTGGGGGTAGTGGCGCGATCCCTCATGATGAGGAGCCTGAGCGGGAACCCACCAACGATGAGATGATGCGGATGATGCTCCAGATGATGCAAGTGCAGCAGGGCGTGCTTCTGTAAGTCCAGAATGCTCCACTTGCTCGTGCTGCCCGGGCTCTTCCGGATGCCCCTCGCTCTGAGCCAGGAGCGAAGCAATTTCGGGAGCTGGGTCCCGCATATTTTGATGGGTCTGAGGGTCCTCTGGCTGCCGATGAATGGATTCGGAACATCGAGGACAATCTGAAGATGGCCAAGACAACCCGGCTAGATGGGTTGATTTGGCGAAAAGGCAACTCAAGGATAATGCTCGGAATTGGTGGGATACGGAAGAGAAGTTGTTGGTGGAGCCGATAGCTTGGGCTACCTTCAAGGCCAGATTTGATAGTGAGTTCTTCCCGAAAGCTGCCAGGGAAGAGATGCTGCAGCGCTTTATCGATTTGAAGCAAGGGAACTCGTCGGTGGACCTATATCACCAAGAGTTCATGAGGCTGAGTCGGTTTGCACCAAAGATGGTGCAGGACGCTGAGGAGAGGGCTCAGAGGTTCCTGCAGGGGCTTGCTTCAGAGCTCCAGAGTTTTGTGACCACTTCTGACCGGGAATCTTATCAGAAGGTTCTGGTCGCTGCCAAGAGGCAGGAGCTGCTCGTGAACCAGAGGAAGGGGTCTATTATTGGTGCTGGGAAGAGGCCTGTGGAACAGGCGAGAGCGGTGGTTAGACCTGGATTCAGGCCTAATCAGTCTGCTCAGTTTAAGAGGCCAGGAGGGCCTATTCTGAAGACTTGCCATTTCTGCGGCAAGCCTGGCCACATCAAGGATCAGTGTCGGAAGTTTTTGGGCCAGTGTCTGATTTGTGGTGATGCTTCCCATGCCGCGAAGGATTGTCGGCATGCGAATCAGCTGCGGAGGGCACCTGTTGCAGCACAGCCGTTGCAGCAGCGAGTGTCTGTTCCTGCTGGACGTGGAGCAGCTCTTGTTCCACATGGACAGGCTTTTCGGCAGGCTGTTCCGCCGAGGAGGCAGGCTTTTCTGATGACCGCTGCGGAGAGCGAGGCTGTGGATGAGGTTATCGCAGGTAATCCTCAATCTAGCTGTTACTTTCCTAGCTGGTTGATTGTTAGATTATGTTGTTTGCTGGAACATGGTTGTTTGCTAGACTAGGGTTTGATTGTTAATTGTTTGTTAGGTGTGGTTTTGGTTTGCACATTTCCTGCACGAGTCCTCTTTGACTCCAGTGCATCGATGTGCATTATTTCTCGGAGCTTCGTGGAGGGGCATTCCTTGTCGACGTCCCCTCTTCCCAAGAGTTGGAATATCGTTACAGGGAATGGCGTGGTCTCGGTGCATCGTGGTTGCAATTCTTGCTCGTTGGTGGTCTGTGGACATGAGCTTTTCGCTGATTTCATTGTCCACGACATCATCAACTATGATGCAGTTCTTGGGATGGACTGGCTTGCGAGCTTCTATGCTACGATCGACTATCGGAGAAAGAAGGTGGTGTTCGAGATTCCCGGACATCCAGTATTTGAGTTCAGTCGTGGTAGCAGTTCGCTTGGTCCTGTCAGATTTCGGGCCAGGCCGGTGGAGGCTGTGGCTATGCAGATGGAGTTGGAGTGGCTAGCTGTGGTGCGTGATTTTGGCGACGTCTTCCCCGAGAAGATGTCTGGTTTGCCACCTGATCGAGCTCTAGAATTTTCTATCGATCTTGTTCCAGGTGCGCAGCCAATTTCGAAGGCGCCGTATCGTATGGCACCTGCAGAGTTGGAAGAGTTGCGGAAGCAGTTGGATGAGCTTTTGTTGAAGGGTTATATTAATCCTAGCGTGTCTCTGTGGGGAGCACCGGTGTTGCTGGTGAAGAAGAAGGATGGTTCGCGTCGCATGTGCGTGGACTATCGGGAGTTGAATGCGGTGACCATTAAGAATAAATACCCGTTGCCTCGCATCGACGATATTTTTGATCAGCTTGGAGGTTCGAGGGTGTTTTCTAAATTGGATTTGAGGAGTGGTTACCATCACTTGAAGGTGAAGAAGGGAGATGTTCCGAAGACAGCGTTCAGGACGAAGTATGGACACTATGAGTTCGTGGTTATGCCTTTCGGTGTAACAAACACACCCGCAGTTTTCATGAATCTGATGAACCTGATTTTCTACGATTTTTTGGATAAGTTTGTCGTTATCTTCATTGACGACATTCTGATCTATTCGAAGTCGGAGGAAGAGCATGCCTCGCACTTAAGGACGGTGTTGGAGATTTTGAGGAAGCATCGGTTGTATGCTAAGTTTTCGAAGTGCGAGTTCTGGCTGGATAGAGTTGCTTTTCTCGGGCATGTGGTGACTAGAGATGGTATTTCAGTGGATTCCAAGAAGATTAGGGCCATCAGGGAGTGGCCTGTTCCGTCGTCGGCGTCTGAGATTCGGAGTTTCCTTGGACTTGCTGGTTACTATCGGCGTTTCATTAAGGACTTTTCTCGTATTGCTGAGCCGATGACCAGGTTGACGCGGAAGGATGTTGCTTTTGTTTGGTCGGGTGATTGTGAGAGTGCTTTTGGTATTCTGAAGGAGAGGTTGACGACTGCCCCTATTCTTGTTGTGCCTGATCGTAGCGGTGGATTTGAGATCTTCTGCGATGCTTCTGGCAAGGGTCTCGGTTGTGTGTTGCATCAGCACGGGCATGTTGTGGCGTATGCGTCTCGTCAGCTTAAGGTTCATGAGAAGAATTACCCGACGCATGATTTGGAGTTGGCTGCCGTTGTGTTTGCTCTTAAGATTTGGAGGCACTTCCTGCTGAGTGAGAAAGTGAAGATTTTCACCGATCACAAAAGCTTGAAGTACATTTTCACTCAGAAGGAGCTCAACATGCGACAGCGTCGATGGTTGGAGCTTATGGCGGATTATGAGATTGATTTGCAGTTTCACCCTGGCAAGGTGAATGTGGTTCCAGATGCTTTGAGTAGGCTTCCAGCGGTGATGATTTTGACTTCGCAGTGGAGATTGCAGCAGGATTTTTACGGGTCTGGTGTGGAGATTGTCCTTCATGGGAAGGATTCGTCGTTGATGTACATGCAGGTGCAGTCGACGATCGTGGATCGGATTAAGTCTGGCCACGCCGAGGATCCGAAGCTAGTGAAGATTCGGGAGCAGGTGGAAGCCGGTCTGCGGACTGACTTTTTGATTCATGAGGATGGCTCGCTGAGGTTTGGAGCCAGGTTGTGTGTGCCAGCTGGGGATATTAGAGAGGAATTGATGGTGGAGGCACACAGTTCGCCGTATTCTGTGCATCCTGGTGGCACCAAGATGTACCAGGATCTTCGTCTGAATTGTTGGTGGCATGGCATGAAGAGAAGCGTGGCTCGGAGTGTAGCCAAGTGCTTGGTTTGCCAGCAAGTGAAGGCGGAGCATCAGCGTACGGCCGGGTTGCTACAACCGCTTCCGATTCCGGAGTGGAAATGGCAACACATCACTATGGATTTCGTGACTGGACTACCTCGGAGTCCGAAACAGAATGACGCGATTTGGGTGATCGTAGATCGATTGACCAAATCCGCACACTTTATTCCGTTCCGGGTGGGACAGTCCACTGAGGCGCTAGCGAGGAGATATATGGAGGTAAAATTCTTTTACTCTCCATTTTATGTCCTTTCCTAGTTTGGATAGTGATGTAACGTGAATCGTGCAGGAGGTTGTGCGACTTCATGGAGTCCCCATGAGTATCGTGTCTGACAGAGACACGAGGTTCACATCTCAGTTCTGGCAGAGTTTGCAGAAGAGCTTGGGTACGCGTCTGAGTTTCAGCATGGCGTACCATCCGCAGACGGATGGCCAGTCCGAGAGGACGATTCAGATTTTGGAAGACATGCTGAGGGCGTGCATGTTGGATTTCAAGGGTTCGTGGGAGGACCATCTACACTTGGTGGAGTTCTCTTACAACAACAGCTTCCAGGCGAGTATTGGCATGGCGCCTTTCGCCGCTCTTTATGGGAGGAAATGTCGATCGCCATTGAGTTGGGATGACGTTGGTGATCGGGAGCTGTTGGGACCTGAGATGATCGTGGAGGCCGTGGATATCGTCAGGAATATTCGGGAGAGGTTGAGAATTGCTCAGGACCGTTTTAAGCATTAGGCGGATGCTAAACGTCGTCCTTTGGAATTTCAGCCGGGTGACCATGTGTTCTTAAAGATTTCCCCGAATCGTGGTGTGATTCGTTTTGGGAAGCGAGGGAAGTTGAGCCCGCGATACATTGGACCGTTTGACATTTTGGAGAGGGTTGGCGAGGTAGCGTATCGCTTGGCCTTACCGCCATCTTTGGAAGGAGTTCACAATGTTTTCCATGTGTCGCAGCTTCGTCGATACATTAGCGATCCATCTCATGCTGTGGATTTTTCGGAGATTACCGTTCGCCCCGATATGACGTATGACCAGCATCCAGTGCAGATTCTGGACAGGCGTCAGAAATCGCTTCGGAACAAGATTGTCAATCTTGTGAGGGTGATGTGGCGACACGGCTCACCTGGAGAGTCTACTTGGGAGAATGAGGATGAGATGCGAGAGCGTTTCCCACTTTTGTTTCCAGACTCGTGAGTATTTGGAAATTCCGCGGACAGAATTTTTCTTAAGTTGGGGAGGATGTAACGACTGCTTTTCATGTATCTGGATTTATTATAATATAATATATGTTTTGGTGGATTTTCTCCTCATGTGTGGTTTTCGTCTCCGTAGCTCTCATTTTCGATCGATTCGTCGTATTTTCTCGTTTCCTCCTTAGGATTGTCGATTTCGAAGTATGTCATTCGTGACGGACTTCATAACGGTCGTATCTTACTATTAGATCGAGCCTAGGAGTCTTAGGAATCGATCCCGGGGCCCCGCGCTCCATATCGGGACTTTTTGTGCTCATTAGCCGGTATAAGAAGGGGCACCGACCGACTAGATGACGATCCAGTCGGTCGGCAATCCTTCTTGGACCGACTAGTTGGCTTTCTAAATTTCTCAGGAGTTACTGTTTATCGTTAGTCGGTCTAAGAACGTTGGTTGACCGACTAGGTTGCAAACTAGTCGGTCGGCAATGCTTCTTTAACCGACTAACACATCATCTTAATTTTAGTCGAGTTACTGTTTACTCTTAGTCGGTCTAAGAACGTTCATCGACTGACTATATGCTAAACTAGTCGGTCAGTATTTGTTCATGGACCGACTAAATCTAAATCCTATTTTCGTTCAGAAGTTACTGTTTGCACTTAGTCGGTCTGCGTTGGTCTACCGACCGACTAGTTGCCAAACTAGTCGGTCAGTGGTTGCTCTTTGACCGATTAATCTGTGTTAAAACCCTAATTTCTGGGCAGCCGCCAGCCCAGCCTATTTATACCCCTCCCAAACGATTTCATCTTCCTCCACTCGACCCAAAACCCTAAAATCGCCCCCATTGAGCCCCTATCTTCCTCCAAGCTTCATTTCTTCATCCCAAGCCCTAGATTCATCATCTAAACCCTCCATCCACTCTTTCCACCTCTCATTTTCCCCAAATCTCCATCAAATCCCCAAAATACCCCAAAAACCCTAATTCTCCAAACTTCTCCAATCTTTTCCAGATCTGATCCTAGGGTTCTCCGGAGTGTTTCTCCCGCCTCCTCTCGGTAAGAAATCGAGTCCTTGGTGTTTTTATAACCTAGTTGTATTTTTATGAAACCCTAATAAATTTCATGTTGTTTGATGTTGTTTCCCCCATAACAGCGATTTCCCCGTAGATTAGCACCCGTGAGACGAAGTGGTCGTCATTCCCGGTGCTAGGCAAGTGAAACTTGCCACTTAGGGTTTAGGCCATGTTTTAGGCCATTTGCTTGTTGTAGGGGTAAAAGAGACTAGGCGACGAAATGATACTTGCCTAGGCGCAAATTGGGGAACTAGCTTGACAACGAAGCTAGTTCCGACATATATCATGTTGCATAATTACCATGTCATGTTTACTTTCCATTAACAGTACGCGAATTAATTGTCATATCATTGCATACTTTAAGTATTTCTGTGAATGCGTAGCTTTGCTACGATACTTGTGTTCCTGGCTCGTGTTCCAGAAGCGGGCCATGTGTTGGTTGATAGCCAATGCCCGAATTGCTTGTTTCCGGCTAGGTGCACCCCTACGCCAAATGTTTAGAATGCGAGCTCATGTGCGGGGCAACCCCGGCTCACTTGCTGAGCTCATGTGCGGGGACCCTGGCTCCATTACGTGTGGGTATTGGGGATAAGAGTTAAGCGGCCAATCAACTGGGAGTCTGCCCGATCAGCAACTGCAGTGGTAAGGCGTAAACTCTGGGTTTTGGGGTAGTTGTTAAGCGGCCAATCAGCGAATGTGAAACCCTTCAGCTGTAAGGCGTAAACATCTACAAACAACGTGAATAGTGAATTGATTGAGGTTGATAGTAGCTTGGCTACTCTTGTCTTGTCCCGATGATTGTTCTCTTGTACAAATTGTCTTGCCATGTCTTGATTGTGCACTCATGTTATAACTGCTATGTCATGCATACTATAACTGCTAGGTTGCTAGTTGCCTTACTCTCAGTTTCCTTGCCCAAGTCTTTTAGACTTGCTGACATGTGCCCCTTTACTCTTTTGGGTGACACATGTTAGATCCTGAGCCTGAGTACCTTGTTGAGGACGAGGTGTTTGCTGACGCCGAGCCCGAGCTTGTGTTTGACGGGGAGTACGTGGACACTGGGGACCAGTCCTAGTGTCTTCGTTGTGTGTTACTTTTGTTTTGACAGTTGTTTGTTATCGGTGCGTAGCAACTATACTTCGTTATGTTGTTGCTTTTGGTTGGCCTTGTTCTGGGCCTTTAGACTCTTTCTTTTAGCCTGGTGGTTTTTCTGGATGTTGGACTTATTTTCATGTTGGACAATTTATGAGATATGAGATTTTATTTCTGTCTCTCCTTGTGTTATTATTGTTGTTCCGTTGTGGTTACAGGGACCTGCTTATGTATTATTGACGCTTATCGGGTTTGGGGCTTCACAGCTCCACTCTCGTGCGGACCTTCTCACGTCTCACCTCCATTTTAGGGAAGCGGGTCGTGACAGTGCAAAAAAAACAGAATTCAGTTGCTCTCTCCATAACAGAAGCTGAGTATATGGCCTTGTCCTATATATCATGCCAAGTACTATGGATGAAGAGAATTCTGGAAGATCTGAAGTAAGAGCAAGGTGAAGGTACTGTTTTTTTTGATAACAAGTCTACAATCCATCTTGTAAAAAAATTCATCAATCATGGAAGAACCAAGCATATTGATACAAGGAATCAGTTCATAAGAGAATTAGTTTCTGTAACGACTGGTCTTTACCGTTACGTTTATCTATATTTTCTCTCGTATATTTTTTTGTCCGTAGTTAGTCGTTGCTATCCCCATACCCGTATCCATTTACATTCTTCATGCGTACTGTTATTATTAATACCATCCTTTCTAAATTTGTTTTTAAAATTTTTTCTCCAAAATTTAAAATTAGATTTTCAATTCAAATTCAAAATTCAAAATTTAAATCTTTTCAAACTTTTAAAAAAGAAAATTCAAATGGAGCTTGCTATTTTTGAACCCTTTAAAACATATTGACTGGCACTTATTTCCTTAATTAAACCGAACAAGTACTAATCCCATTTAATACAATTAATGAGATTTTACTCTTTTTCAAAATTACTTCCATGTGGCCGAACCCAAATGAGAACACATGCACACACCCAGTCACAAACGCACACACAGCCGTTTGATTAAAAAAACTGCATGTAGGAGAACTTTTGAAACCCAGGCATACTCACATGCTGCCAAGACCATACTCTTATATATTAATAAACCATAGGGCATCATTCTTTTATCTACCCTAGACTCCCTCTCACGTGAGCCACACCCCAATTCTTTTATTAAATATTAACCCTAGGCCTTCTTTTTATTCACCCTACACAATCGCAGCAGCCCTAGTTTTGGCATCGCGGTTTACTCTTACACTCCGCCGACCTCTCTTACACTCGATGCATCTTTGACCACCACTCTCCACATCATGTCCCCGCACTGTCAAGCCACCCCATAGACCCTCCGTCCGACCGGACCCTGACGACCCCTCGCTGTGGAACCGCCTGTAGCACCGCTAGCGTGCTCCCGGGCGCTGCAGTAGCACCCTAGCCCATAGCAGCTGATGTCCGCCACTTCTTCGCGCAGCAGTCACCTCACTGGCGACCCACCTATGTGCACAGCCCTCTCCTGCCATCCAGCTCCTTCCCGCAGCCTTCCTCCGGCCAATTCCCACCGAAAAGTGCCTCCCCTAGCACTGTAAAAAGCAGCAGCCGCTGCTCTTCGCTGCAGCAGCAGCGTTTCACGCGACAGTTATCACAGGACCCCCGGCCACGGCAGCGACTTCCCCCACACGGCAACGGCCCCCTCGCACCGCTCGACCACCCCTAGCCGCTATCCACACGCGACGACGTCCCTCTAGCCATGAACCACTCGTGACGATCACCCGATAGCTTCGTGGGAACGTCTCTTCACAAAGGTTAGTAACTTCGTTATAACACGTTAATTTTGAGTTTGCAATTCATTGTTGGACAGCGATGATGAACAACCATGGACCTAATAATATTGAAGTTGGCATGCTAAATGATGAGTAGAAACTTGTTTTCATAATGTTAATTACAATGTATCATTAAGTTAGAGATTAATGATGTTAGGTTGTAATTATAATAAGGTATTACCATAACGAGTTAATCTTGAAACACATCAGCTTAGTAACAACTTGGTGACATTAATATTGTGATGTGAATGGTATATTGACTTAGTTAGCATGTTAGAACATTAATATTGATGTGTAACCCAGTCCCAGGATAGAAAACCTAATAAAACGGGATCATTAGACATCTTCAGGATTGATGAATACACTAATCTATCGTAACGAACCTGATTCGAACACGTGTTTTATCAGCAGAGAATCGTTTGTTTTGTACCGTTCGCGCTACCAGAATCCAACCCCTGACGTCGCTACCCGACGTCAGAGTAGCTCTCGCGTCGTGTTGAGGTAAGTCCCTCTCTGTAGTAATCACCACTCACCTGTTAATCAACAAAAAATTGGTAGCTTCAGATTATTTTTTTGTAACTCACTAATCAAGATAAATAATTGGGACTGTAGGCTGGACTGCGTTCTGAGCACTTAGGTAGTTTGGATTCTTATTGATCGTGACTTCAGCGTGATTGTTTGAGCAAGTGATACTTGCCAGTAAATGTTTTAGGCCACGTTTTTAGGCCAATTTGTATGTTAGCGTAAAAGAAACTAGCAGTGAAATGACAGCTGCCTAGACGACAGTTTTCATCTAGTTTGACAACGAAGCTAGATCCGACACCACTCTTGATCTAGCTTGACAACGAAGCTAGATCCGACACTTTTAGTTGTTTCCATTCATGCTGCCATGTCATGTTTAATTTTCAATTAACGGTACGCACTTTAACTGCTCATCCCATGTCATGTCATGTATCATATGTTTCTTAGTGATTGAGTAGCACACGCTACAAAATTTGTTGCTATTGAGGCTAGGCACCTGCCTTAGCAGGCACAACCCTATGCTAAAACCAAATACACTTCCTGGCCCGTGATCCAGAAGCAAGCACAATGTTGTTGAGAATCCAACGCTCGATACACGTGGAGGGGTAGGGTTAAGTGACCACTCAGTGTAGAAGTGTGCCCGTACAACCACTTCAGCTGTAAGGCGTAAACCCTGTGCACATTGTGAAATGATAATGTTCGTGACTCGTGAAACAGTGTTTTTCATAGCTTCTGCTACGACGTGCATGCATGTCATCATGTCATCTTAAATTGCTGCATTCTTTAAATTTCATATCATTTCATTATATTTAGAACTGCTAGTCGCTTTATTTTATTTGTATCCTTGCACAAAAGTTCTCCGCTTTCTTTTGGGAGACTTTTGCTGACATATGCCCTTTTCTCTTTGGGTGTCACATGTCAGGTTTTGAGCCTGATTTAGTTGCAGAGGGCGACAGGTTGTTGACGTTCAGTTTGAGGATTCCAGTCCTACCCTTAGTCTCAGCCGGTGACTCTCTTTACTTTTATTTCGGCCATGCTTTAGGCCTATTATTCAGACTTGTACTTTTGTGACTGCTCTGTGATGTTAGAATAATTTCTGGATGTTGTTGGTGGCTGTTCTTTTGTCTGCTTTATTATCATTGTTGTTGTTTCGTCGCAATGCAAAGGACCTATTGCAATTTGTATTTTTTTTACAGATGATTATCAGACTGTTGCTTCATATCTCTACGTCTGAGCGGACCTCCTCACGTCTCTCCTTCTATACTTGGGAAGCGGGGTGGGACAGGTTTTGTTGGTGGCCCATGCAGGTCATTTTTGCTTCCGCGAAATATCGGAACAACAATAATGATAAACAAGATCCAATTAAATATTCGGAACATCCAAGTCATGATTAAGTCTACATCTGAACGTTTTCCTGTCTTAGATGGTAGGAAGACTTAGGTAGATGTCCAGGTTTGATAGCCAGGAGCTTTTGTCAAGATTTAGTTGTACTCGTCATATGTTGCCTTAGTAGTCTCTCACCTAGCCCTGACCATATTAGACTTCTAGAGCTTTTCCTTTAACCGTTCGTTGAGTCCATCGATTTCGGGCCCATCAGAACATAATCTTGTTACTCTTAGGACCCCCACCCCGTGACCTCTATTACAGCCTAGTATGTTAGAGAGTCTTACCGTTAAGTCTTCATGATCTCTAGTTGGGCGGTGATTAGAACCGCTAATCTTTATCATCTTCCTAATAATTGCACTTCTGTGTCATCGACCGTAGAATCCCATCGTGGTTTTTCATGAGCCATATCCTAGGCGTATTCTGTAGGGATCGTCTAACCCTTGCAATACTAACAACACACACTAGAGGGGGGGTGAATAGTGTAATGGCAATAAAATTGTCCAAATAAAATTTAACTTGCAAACGTGGAATTATAAATGCAAGAGGAATTAAATGGCACAATCAATCCAAACGTAAACACAAAGTTTTACCCTGGTTCCCCAAAGTTGGGTACATCCAGCCACACCAATATTCACTATATTCCCACACAGAGAAGTGAATACAAATCTCACTAGGAGATACCCCACAAATAGGATTTATGCCCTACACAAGGACCTAAACAATCCTACACAAGGATCAAGACTCCCACACAGAGAATCACTAACTCCCACGCAGAGAATTAGGGTTAGCCCTACACTAGGACACTCGAACTCCCACAAAGAGAGTTAATTCCTACAAAGAGAATTCCCTAGTCACACAAAGAGAAAACCTCCCACAAAGAGAGAAACTCCCACAAAGAGAGTATCCTAATCCCACAAAGAGAAATAGGAAAACAAATTACACCATGTAAAGTAAGTACTCTTACCTATGCCTTGAGATGCTTACTCATGAATGAATGCAAGGCATGGAAGAGGATCTCCAAGTGTTGGAATATGCTTGAGATCACTTGAATGATTTCCCTTGAGCTGGACTTCAATGCATGATGGAAGATGAATGCTCAAAGAAGGGAAATGAGGGAGCTTGAGAGTGGCTTAAAGATCTCTTAAGATTTTCAATAGAATCAAGAGTAATCAAGAATCAATCAAGAAGTTTAAGCATAGACAGCACACTCATATATATAGGAATCCTATATCAAGCACAAAAACCCAAAGAAACAGCCAAATAATCAAATCTGCAACGGCGAGAAACTGGGTGAAAACGACAGGAACAGTCGACTGATGATCATAAGATAGTCGACTGATCAACGGCTAGAAAATATCCAACGGCTATAATCTGAGCCAGGACAGTCAACTGACGAAGTCAATATAGTCGACTGACAAACAGGACAGGCGCATGTTAATCCTTCAGCAGACGACTGCTGCAGGGGAAGGAACGAAGCAGAGAGCTGCACTCTTTCTCCAATTCGTCGCACAGGCGACTGATGTTAATACCATAGTTGACTGTCGAATAGTCAGGCGACTGTCCATTCTTCATCAGTCGACTACTGTAAAGTATGGAGAGAAGACAGAGAGATGCAGAGATTGCACTTACGCTAGACATGCGACTGTTGGTCAAATCTCAGGCGACTGTGAATATACATGCGACTGAAAAACTGATCGACAGGCGACTGTGCGTAAAGCTCAAGTTTGAGTCAATTGAAATGTTGACTTGAGCTGTGCAAATCAGGCGACTGTAGAAGGATCTACAGGCGACTGGAAATCACCCAGTCGGCTGTTTTTCCCTCATCAGACGTCTTACCGAAGCCAGAGACTCCAAGTGAGTCTTTGGACAGAGTGAACCTATTGTGTTGGATTCTATGATAATCCTAAGGTTCACTAAGATGGTTAAATGCATGTGCATGAATGAGCAAACCATCTAGCAAGGCATTACATCAACCCTAGCCTCAAAAGAGAGAGAAAGCAATAAAGTAAATTACATGGATTACAATGCTTTCTTAAGAGTCTAAGTCTTCAATCTTGATGCCTTGATTGAGGTCCACCATCTCCAAGCTTTGGCACTCCTTGAGTCCAAACATTGGCCCTTCTTCACATGATGTACATCCTTACACCAAGTGATTAGTCTCCAAGAAAGATATCCTTGAAATAAACTGAGAGACTAAAACATGAGATTTATTAGCAACAACATAATGTTTTGATCATCATCAAAATAATATTGGTAGAAACACCAATACTCAACAATCTCCCCCTTTTTGATGATGACACATATTATGTAAATCATAAAGAATTAAAGCACAAAGCTAATGATCTCCCCCTACTTATATGCACCAATTATATAATGAGCTACACAAAGGTAAATACTCATAATATCAATAACAACAATGTGACATATAATAGGCATGGATTACATAAACCAATTGCAAAGAATAAAGACATGCAAAATTGAATGGTTTATCTAATCCGTATATCTCTCCCTATAGAGATATCTCTCCCCATATGCATATGTATATATCTCTCCCCCTATAGATATGATCACATAATGCATATATCTCCCCCCTTGACATCGTCAAAAAGGTGGACATCAAAAATATCCCCCTTTGTCATCTTAACCAAGATGTGACAATATACAAGAAAAGAAAGATATGTATGATACCAAATATAAAATTTAGTGGATATCAATTCACTATCCCATGCTCCCCCTAGATCATAGAAATGGTCAACTCTTGACTTCTAGGATCTAATACCAATTAATTAATGGAGCCATGGGCCTTAAAAAGTGTATCAAAGCAATAGATATGGAAAAAAAATCAAGCTTCAAAGATACACAAGGATATTGCCAAAAACAATGAGACATGAAACATGTTGGCAATAAACAAGAGGTTTGGTTTGAGACCCAAAATAACCAAATATAAATAATGATCTCAAATAACCTCCGAAATGAGAGTTAAAATATGTCTTAAATTAATTTAAACATATAATATATTAACTCCCCTATTGACATACACATGGATCATGCATGCATGTCAATAAACCCCAAGGTCCCAATTTTCATGAAAAGAATTAAATTTGAAAAATATTTCCAAAATCATGAAACACACACAATCAATGGGTATGCTTAAAATAAACATAGAAGCACAATACCCATGCAATATGCAAATGTGTGAGGAACCTAAACATTAGGTAACCAAACCCAAGAGGAGTTTGATTTCCTAACATAATCACACGAGGTGATCACATCCCTAACTAGAGAGTTGATGTAACTATCTCTCTCTTGCACACTAGCCTTAGTGGGAATCCATAATCTCAAAGATTTCCTAGGCAATGGTTTTGGGTTTTGCCTTTGCAAGAGGGAAGGATGTGGCATGCTTAGGTGTAGAAACAAATTTCTTAGCATGCAAAGAATGAGGATTTTGCTTCTTAGCAAAAAATGAAGATTCTTCATTCTTCCTCATCACCTTGTGATCTACATGCTTCTTGTTGGTTTTATTGTTGTACAAGAAAGCATGGTGATTCTTCTTAGGTGTTTTAGCAATATTTCTTGAATTTGCACCAAAAGAAGAATTAGAGGTGGGTTTGGGAACCACATTTTGAATATAACCCAAACATCCTCTATGATTTTCCGGATGTTGTTTTTCCAACAAATCGTGGAGTGAATCCCTAGAATACACAAAGCTTATGAGCTTCTGGGATTCCTCTTCACATTTCAACGTAAGTTGTTGAATGTGAGCATCTAAGCTAAGGTTTTGAGCAATGAGATTTTCATTAGAAATGCTCAATTCCTTAACTTGAGAGAGAAGTGTGTCTCTCTCACAAGTGTCATAAACATGCCTTTCATCATGAATATTTACATTAGATGATTCTAACTCATGCACCCTACTCATAGCATTATCAAGTTTAGCTTTCATTTTATCATATGAATCGATGCACTTACTTGCCAAATTTGAGGCCACACTTAGGCGGTATTCAAGCTCCTCATAGGATGGCTTTTCCTCCTCGATTTCTTCATCACTTTCCTCCTCGCTTGAGCTTGACGAAGATGCTTCCCCATTAGCCATGAAGCAACTTTCTTCTTTGGAGTTGAGCCACGTCTCTATCTCTTCAATGCTAGAGTTAGATGAAGTTGATGAAGAATCATCATAGGCAACAAAACACCTTTGATCGTGCTCCTTGTCATCTTCTCCTTCGTCATTAGATGTATCCCTATCGGAATCATCAAATGTGTCGATGAGTCCCTTCTTTTGGTTCTTGACCTTGGACTTGGCTTTCCAATGTTTCTTCCCATTACCCTTATAGGAATCTATGTTGGGTTTGGAAGGGCATTCGGTAGCCACATGACCAATTCCACTGCAGTTGAAACAAACCAACTTGTTAGACTGAGAGACAAACTTTGATGAAGACATACATTGATTTTCCTTGAGGAATGCCTTGAAGTTCTTGAATTGATTGGCAAGCTCGATGAAGTCATCGTCACTAAGAACTTCTTCATCTTCACTTGGAGCTTCTTGTTGGAACTGCTTTTTCCACTTGAAAGACTCCTTCTCACCATGAAGAGCAACGTCCTTTTTCTTCTCGGGCTTGGTTGACTGAATCTCTTCCTTATGTTGAAGTAGCACTTCATGAGAGATCTCCAGTGTATGCCAAATACTATTGGCAGATTTGCACATGGAGATGCGATCGAACTCATCCAGAGTGAGGGCGCAATGGAGAACACACATAGCCCTAGCATTGACAATGATCAAGTCCTTCTCCGCTTTAGTTCTCAAGGCCGCGGGTGAAGTAGTCTCCTCGAAAGGTGACTCCGTTATGTCCCAAAGGTCATGACTCTTTAAGTATACCATCATCCTGATCTTCCAACTCGGATAGTTGGTTCCGTTGAAGAGCGGGGGTCGGACGGTAGAAAAACCTTCTTCATGAGGCGCGGAAGTAGCGTTGAATGCCATCGTTGCAGTATGCTTTAACCTCGCTCTGATACCAATTGTAGGGATCGTCTAACCCTTGCAATACTAACAACACATATTAGAGGGGGGTGAATAGTGTAATGGAAATAAAATTGTCCAAATAAAATTTAACTTGCAAATGCGGAATTATAAATGCAAGAGGAATTAAATGGCATAATCAATCCAAACGCAAACACAAAGTTTTACCCTGGTTCCCCAAACTTGGGTACATCCAGCCACACCAATATTCACTATATTCCCACACAGAGAAGTGAATATAAATCTCACAAGGAGATACCCCACAAAGAGGATTATGCCCTACACAAGGACCCAACCAATCCTACACAAGGATCAAGACTCCCACACACAGAATCACTAACTTCCACTCAGAGAATTAGGGTTAGCCCTACACTAGGACACTCGAACTCCCACAAAGAGAGTTAATTCCCACAAAGAGAATTCCCTAGTCCCACAAAGAGACAACCTCCCACAAAGAGAGAAACTCCCACAAAGAGAGTATCCTAATCCCACAAAGAGAAATAGGAAAACAAATTACACCATGTAAAGTAAATACTCTTACATATGCCTTGAGATGCTTACTCATGAATGAATGCAAGGCAAGGAAGAGGATCTCCAAGTGTTGGAATATGCTTGAGAGCACTTGGATGATTTCTCTTGAGCTGGACTTCAATGCATGAAGGAAGAAGAATGCTCAAAGAAGGGAAATGAGGGAGCTTGAGAGTGGCTTAAAGATCTCTTGAGATTTTCAATAGAATCAAGAGTAATCAAGAATCAATCAAGAAGTTTAAGCATAGACAACACACTCATATATATAGGAATCCTATATCAAGCCCAAAAACCCAAAGAAACATCCAAATAATCAAATCTGCAATGGCTAGAAACTGGGTGAAAACGACAGGAACAATCGACTAATGATCATAAGACAGTCGACTGATCAACGGCTAGAAAATATCCAACGGCTATAATCTGAGCCAGGACAGTCGACTGACGAAATCAATACAGTCGACTGACAAACAGGACAGGCGCCTGTTAATCCTTCAGCAGACGACTGCTGCAGGGGATGGAACGAAACAGAGAGCTGCACTCTTTCTCAAATTCTTCGCACATGCGACTGATGTTAATACCACAGTTGACTGTCGAATAGTCAGGCGACTGTACATTCTTCATCAGTCGACTACTGTAAAGTATGGAGAGAAGACAGAGAGATACAGAGATTTTACTTACGCTAGACAGGCGACTGTTGGCCAAATCTCAGGCGACTGTAAATATACATGCGACTGAAAAACTGATCGACGGGCGACTATGCGTAAAGCTCAAGTTTGAGTCAATTGAAATGTTGACTTGAGCTGTGCAAATCAGGCGACTGTAGAAGGATCTACAGGCGACTGGAAATCACCCAGTCGGCTGTTTTTCCCTCATCAGACGTCTGACCGAAAGCCAGAGACTCCAAGTGAGTCTTTAGACAGAGTGAACCTATTGGGTTGGATTCTATGATAATCCTAAGTTTCACTAAGACGGTTAAATGCATGTGCATGAATGAGCAAACCATCTAGCAAGGCATTACATCAACCCTAGACTCGAAAGAGAGAGAAAGCAATAAAGTAAATTACATGGATTACAATGCTTTCTTAAGAGTCTAAGTCTTCAATCTTGATGCCTTGATTGAGCTCCACCATCTCCAAGCTTTGGCACTCCTTGATCCAAACATTGGCCCTTCTTCACATGATGTCCATCCTTAACCAAGTGATTAGTCTCCAAGAAAGATATCCTTGAAATAAACTGAGAGACTAAAACATGAGATTCATTAGCAACAACATAATGTTGTGATCATCATCAAAATAAGATTGGTATGAAACACCAATACTCAACATATTCATCGTGCGATCATATTCTTTGCTCACGATTCATGTGAGCGCTTCCTGATGATTATCGTTAATCTTTCAAATCTTCTCCGTTGCAAATCTTGATTCTTTCAAAGTTATTTTTGATTTTCCTTATTAAAAGTTTTCACTCATGTTAATTTTTGTTTTTAAAAAAAACCTTCTTATATATTTAAATTCCTTACTTTCGGTTGAGTTAAAATACTTTCTTAGATTTTGAAGTCGTCTTGGTCGTAAATTTTTATTACAATCTCGAGACCATTTTCTAACATATATCTATCGTATTTCGGTTTTAAAACCTTATTACCATTTTTGACAATTCAATATATTATTCCTTCCATTTCTATACTACTAAGTTTATTATTAAAATTTTCACTTATCGTACTTACTTTTAGAATGTTTTCTAAGCTAAATAGAACTTCAATATCTCTTTATATACAAGAACTATATTCATCGTGCTCATACTTCAAAATTTTTGGTATAAACCTATTTCTGTTTACAACACGATCACTGCCTCACTCTACTCATTATTTCTTTGCCTAAAAACTTTTCTGTGTTTTCAAATTTTCCAGTCTGCTCTCTATTCCTACATATTTTCATAAGAATAGATATATACGACATCATATTTTTCGCATGACTCTCTTTCACCTATTTAATTATTTAGAGCAATATTTTTGTCTCACCCAACCCAGCTATCTCCTTATTCTCACTTTATCTGAAGTTGCTCTATTCGATCTCGTTCGTTACGCTTTTGGTTTCGGTTTCCTTTCTATTGTTTAGATGCTAGTGCTTGCCATTGCTTATGTCAACTCTAGTTTAGTGGTGGGCCCTTTGGTTTTTGGGATGCAGTCGTGATGCATAAATATAGGTAGAGTGTGTGGACCTGTATGAGTGTGTTACTCTAAGGATACTAAGAATTGTCTCTCGTGTTATATATGTATATTCAGTGTTATTCGTGATATATATGTGAAGTTGTATGAATGATATTAGTTATATAAGTGTGGATAGCTATACCACTTTAGGAATGTCTGTATATATATATTGGAAATTGTATTGGAATATATACTAGTAGTGTATGTAGTTTGAAGATACTTGTAGGTGCTTGAAATAGTATACTAGTAAGTCATATGTATGTTGAGTGTAATGATAATGGGGTACGTATAGTTAAATGTGCATGCCTATATATGATCTATATGTTAGTAAGTGTGAGCGTGTGTTCGTACGTGGATATTAATGTGCTTAGCCTCGAGTAGATATGTGGTTACTATATGAATATGTGTGATATACGTATGGTAATAGGGTTATAATTTTGTTTGGTATTGCTTGCCTTTACGGGATGTTGTGCGTGTGTGTGTGTGCATACCGTGAGGTATACACGGTTATGGTATGTCTTCAACTAGGCTTGGATAAGTAGTTGTGTCGGTATACTAATTATAGGTAGATGGCTATGGTGTGAATATAAGTTACATGTATGTGACTATACGATGAATGCATGTATTAGAGAGTGTATTATAATTATACGTGTGTTGATATTTGTAATGTTGTTATAGGGTGAAAAGTGATGGCATTATGTGGGCTTTACTTGACTAAGAATAGTGATTGATATTATGGTATGTATGTGATTATGTGGTGGATGTATATATATATTGGAGTGGTATTGGTATAGGTATAGATACCGTGTTATGTATAAAGAGTATTCTGATGTGGGTTTTGAGTCTCACTGAAGCTTGAGTGGGTATACTCTAAGTATATTGTTAGATATGTCTGTGGTTGCGTGTAGTATCATGAATATAGCGAATACTAGCATTAATAAGTTCCTTCCGTACACCTACAATGGGGTCCTAGCTCCAACTCCCCACCTAAACTGTACAATACTTGATAAAGTGCAGAACTCTATCAACCTAGTAAATACGTATCTTGACTGCAACAACACGTCAAAACCCTCTTGTCTAGCCCCAACCAGACAAGTCCAACATAGTTACAAAATATCGTTAAAGTTTCCCCTACGAAGATCTACAAACTACTACACAAAATAATGAACAGTAGAGTTTAAAAAGCTCAGTTTGTGTAGCGGCGTAGTCTTCGTCAATCAGCACAGGTCAGACCTCGTCTGACGTAGATGTAGTCGTCTCTCGACAACGACAATTCAAGTTGCGACAAGTCACAACGATTAAACTAGCTTGTGGCACTTGATCCCTCTAGTCAAAACTTACGGCTTGCCAATGTGGTCTTGCTCTTCTCTCTTTAGTGCTTATATTACCTTTTGTCCCTTCACATGCAAAGATGACATGCAAGCAATTAAGATGCATGTGTGATTCTCATAAAAAAACTGCACGTTGGAGTCCAGGAAAAAAACAAGTAAAGTGGAGTAATCAAAGCCCAAGACAAGTGCACTAGTTCTTATTTCAAACGGGTACAATAAAAACATTTCTTTCACAAATTTCTGTTTTCATGCATGATAAAAATGTATGCTCAATTATTATAACTTTCATGCATGATAAAAATGGATGCTCAATTATTAAAATACAATGAAAATCGTTTGGACTTCCCTTAAGTCAATAACTGAGGCTCCACTTGATCTTTGCTTTTCTTTCTCCTCTGTCGATTTGTTTTTGGCCCCTTCACTTTGTTCTCTGTCTTCCCCCTTTTTTTCACATGCAACAGCAGCAAAAAAATCCGGCCCATTAATTCATGCGCATGTGTTTCGGATGCTTCACTATCAATTTCTTGCGTTCGTTGTGCACGATATGCAAAAGAAAACAACTACAAAAAAGATGAAGAGCACTTAAAAAATCTTATTTTTTATAACTCTTTCTCTTGCTACTTGAGGTTTCGGCCTCCTCCTTGTTTTGGGGAATTGGTTGCGTAACCTGAGATTGCCGCACTCCCTGCCTTGAAAATTGTATTTGGCCGGCTTCTTTTAATTTTTGTTGACGCACGCCTTCATCTCTTTGAGAGGGTTAAATAGATGAGAAAGGGAAAAGAAAGAGTCAAAGTAGAATTCCATAATTCAAGGGATTTGAAGTTTGAAATAGGATATGGAATTCGTATGGAATTGGACTAGAACTAATTGGGAATTAATTGATCTTGGGATAAGGAAAATAAGATTGCCCAAATCTCTAATTGATATGAGCAAATCCATAGCGATTCTCTCCATCTCATCCCATATTGGACCAAGTCCAACTTGCTTTGTGGACAACATTTTCTCTCTTCCAATGTGCTATATGAGTAGCAATTTCTCCAACGCTTAGAACTACGACTTTGCCATTCCTGAACCACACTTAGCGCACACGTTAAATAGTTCGCACGCGTTTGTCATCATCAAATTAAAGTTCCTAGATCGTTGCGTCCAATAATCTTCCCCTTTTGATGATGACAAACCAATGAAAGATTTGTACATTGAATATGAGTGTGTGAAGTGTGTTGAATGGTGTAATGCAATATGATGTATGGATGATAGGGAATGAGACATACAAGCATTACAAAGCATGCACAATAAGTATAGCAAATACAAGCATGCTCCCCCTTCTCTCAAGCTCCCCATCTTTATGAATTTTTTAAGCTCCCCCTCTTTATGAATTTTTCAAGCTCCCCCTTCAACATAGTCAACATATACCGACACACCAAATCTTTTTATTCTATTTCTTTCTCCCCTTTTGTTATCATCAAAAATGGGCTAATGAAGTCCCAAAAATATCTCATGCAAAAAAATAAACCATTATAAGTTATAACTAGCATTTACATGAGTTTTCTAATTAGCAAACAATTCAAGCTCATAGAATTCATAACAAGACTTCTCCACCTTTGTGTAATTGTAGTGATATAGACAATAAAGTACTAAGGGAGATTCAATTTTAGAACAATCAACCAAATCAATCCACATTTCCCATTTTTTCATGAATATCGCTAGGATTGAATTTTTCCACCTCTTCAAAGATGAGTTCAAGTTACCAAACCCCAAAACATAGCCTAAAAGGACTTTTAAATGTGGGGTGGCATTGCTTGACGAGTTATATACACCAACACTAATGTTTACCCATTTAGCATAAGTTGGATACTCGTGGGTTGTGTATTAGCCATGAAGTATATCCATTTTTCATACGGAGCATTTTTTTGTTTGTTTGTTTTTTCAATTCTTTTGTACTCAATTTTTATTCATGGCTAAACACATCATATCCCATAGAAAATTCAGAATTTTAATCTTCCTACATTCACTTTCTAGTATTCTTCAAAAAAATCCCCAAAAGCACTAAAAATCTATTTTCGTGATAGTGTAAATATAGGTTTAGAAGTCAAATTTGAAA
This sequence comes from Scilla litardierei, assembly GCA_030789695.1. Taxonomy (NCBI): domain Eukaryota; kingdom Viridiplantae; phylum Streptophyta; class Magnoliopsida; order Asparagales; family Asparagaceae; genus Scilla; species Scilla litardierei. Next base: position 82,659,269 of record CM061131.1, on the reverse strand, counting down.
TTTATGAGACATGTCATGGCAACTAAAAAGATAACAACATGTTCATGTAGCTACAACAATAATGAATTAACTTCTACAAGGGATAGATTTGAACATTTAATAATCCCACTTATAAAGATTCATAGGAAAGTATTCAATAAGCACAATTTTTTTCTTTTTCTTTTATAAAGAGCTAAAACACAACTAAAAAGCAAACAAACAAGCATACAAACAAAAAAAAGTCAAGCACACGCAAAAACTATGAAGATATGCAATGAATGCAGAGAGGGAAGAGAAATATACCTTCGCGTCGCTATTTGACTAAGGAGCTAAAAGAATGAAACTTTCAATTCATTGCACCTCGCCAAATCTCCATCACACCTACATGAAAGGTGTTGAGTGTGACCTTGAAACCCAACAAGGTCCACTAGTGTTAGCCATTAAGGATTTAGGAACCCACACTTGTTTGAACTTTATGTTTGTGTTCCTAAACTGACAATAATAGTATGTGTAGCCTACACTATCACAAGTAAAGCACTTTGCATGTAAGTTTTTCACAATGGAAGGCACATTCTGGAATTTCTTAAATTTGGGCTTGTCAACGTTTTTCAAACCAAATCCATGTCCTTTTCTATTATTACCATATAATTGATTCTCTAAAATGGTATCTAACGATTGTTTTCCAATGGAGAATTTCTTAATGGTCAATTCAAGATTAGAAACTTAAGATTTTAACAATTTATTTTCATCCACAAGCAAAGTACACTTACTAATAAAAGCTCTCTTGTTTTCCCCTTCCTTCTTTTCAAATTCATCCATTTTCTTTTTAAGTTCATTATTTAACATGCACAACTTATCATTAAGCTCTTTAATCACATAGTCTTTTCAATTTCGAGCTTAGTCAAATCTAGCTTAAGCATGCTAATTTCATTCAATAAGGAAGGGCAAGAGAGACAAACAACTTCTTCATTAAAACATGATTTTTCCTTTTTCATAATGGCAATGGTAGAATCACATTCTTTAAGTTTTTCTTTAAGGATGTCAACTTCTTCAGAAATGTCACAATTTTCTTTTTGTAATTTAAAGCTAGCATCCCTATAGTCATTCAAAGTGAGTTCTAACTCATTAATTTCATTTTGCATTCCTTTACAAACATCAAACAATTCTGCTTTAATGAAGGAATTTACCTCATCGCTTTTTTCCATTAAGCAGATGACGGCGGAGTAGGCTACCACCTCTTCATCCTCATCCTCAGCTTCGATGTCCATGTCCCAAGTTAGAATCTTGGCTTTCCTTTCTCTTTAGCAACCTGAGCATTCTCTTGTCTGCATTGCTTCGTGAAGTGCCCCTTTTTCCTGCATTTGAAGCATTCAACTCTATTAGCAGAATCTTCTTCAGAAGAATTTTTATCGTAATTAAAAGTGTTAGAGCGAATGAACCTTCTATGCATTTTCGATCTTCCTTGAGGAGTTCTAACGAACTTTCTGAAATTTCTTAGCGCCATCTCCTCATCATCATCTTCATCTTCGCTAGCTTTCAGAGCAAGTGGCTTTGAAGCTTTCTCCTTTTCCTCAGGTTTCTCTCTTTCTTCAATATTTTGCAATTCAAGCTTGTGGGACATTAAATTACCTATCAAGTCCTCCACCCTCATCCACGATAGATCCTTCGCTTCTTGGATGGCAGTGACTTTAGGTCTGAAAGAGCTTGGCAGTGCTCTTAATACTTTCCTCACCTGTTCAAGACTAGAATATGGCTTACCGAGCGAGCTAGACTTGTAGACGATGTTGGTGAATCTCGTAAACATCTCTGATATGGTCTCTGATGGTAGCACGCGAAATCCCTCGTATTTCGTGCTCAGAAGTACAAGTCTAGACTCCTTCACCTGTGACGTTCCCTCGTGCGTCACCTCCAATGTATGCCATATTTCCTACGAAGTTAAACAATGTGAGATTCTATTATATTCAGATTTATCAAGTGCACAAATGAGAGCATTCATAGCTTTAGCATTTAAAAATTAAGATTTCCAATCATTATCATCCCATTTGTCATTTGGTTTTTCAATCTCAACACCATCTACTTTAATAACAGGCAGTTTATATCCTTTTTCAATTATTTGCCAAGCTTTATAATCAACATAAATGAGGTAGATTTTCATTCGATTTTTCCATTAAGCATAATCACCTCTAATAAACCTAGGGCGACGTGAAACAGACAGACCCTCAGCAAAAGCACTATCCATAGAGTTAAACATGGTCAATCTAGGCTAGATCTCCTAACATGGCTTTGATACCACTTGTTGGATCTGGATCCTAGCCTAGAGGGGGGTGAATAGGGTAATAAAAAATTCTCGTGCAACCCACGAGAAATCTCACGCAGTTAAGAGCACAACCAGAGTAAATGAGAGACAATCACAGAGTACGCATAGATATACCCTGGTTCGGTCGCACCAACGACCTACGTCCAGCCCCAAGCAAATACTAGCATTAATAAGTTCCTTCCGTTCACCTACAATGGGGTCCTAGCTCCAACTCCCCACCTAGACTGTACCACACTCGATAAAGTGCAGAACTCTATCAACCTAGTAAATGTGTATTTTGACTGCAACAACACGTCAAGACCCTCTTGTCTAGCCCCAACCAGACAAGTCCAAAATAGTCACAAAATATCGGTAAAGTTTCCCCTACGAAGATCTACAAACTACTACACAAAATAATGAACAGTAGAGTTTAAAAAGCTCAGTTTGTGTAGCGGCATAGTCTTCGTCAATCAGCACAGGTCAGACCTCGTCTGACGTAGATGTAGTCGTCTCTGGACAACGACAACTCAAGTTGCGATAAGTCACAATGATTAAAGTAGCTTGCGGCACTTGATCCCTCTAGTCAAAACTTACGGCTTGCCAATGAGGTCTTGCTCTTCTCTCTTTAGTGCTTATATTAACTTTTGTCCCTTCACATGCAAAGATGACATGCAAGCAATTAAGATGCATGCGTGATTCTCATAAAAAAACTGCACGTTGGAGTCCAGCAAAAAAAACAAGTAAAGTGGAGAAATCAAAGCCCAAGACAAGTGCACAAGTTCTTATTTCAAACAGGTACAATAAAAACAATTCTTTCACAAATTTCTGTTTTCATGCATGATAAAAATGTATGCTCAATTATTAAAACTTTCATGCATGATAAAAATGGATGCTCAATTATTAAAATACAATGAAAATTGTTTGGACTTCCCTTAAGTCAAGAATTGAGGCTTCACTTGATCTTTGCTTTTCTTTCTCCTCTGCCGATTTGTTTTTGGCCCCTTCACTTTGTTCTCTGTCTTCCTACTTTTTTTTCACATGCAACAGCAGCAAAAAAATCCGGCCCATTAATTCATGCGCATGTGTTTTGGATGCTTCACTATCAATTTCTTGCGTTCGTTGTGCACGATCTGCAAAAGAAAACAACTACAAAAAAGATGAAGAGTGTTATGAATCAACTATTGGGGGAGGAGCCCCCAACTCTTTATTTATAGGCAATGAGGAGAATACAAGATGGGTTTACAATGATATGGGCCTATCCCTAGGATAGCACAGAATCTCAACCAACCCGGTTAAATAACCGTTCACAACACTCCCCCTTATCCAGACATATGTGTGGACTCTCCTCGTGAATACTTCAGGATTCCGAGCGTAGGAGAGTCTCACATGGGGTGGATACTTTAGGATCCTGAGTTGGTGAGATTTACCTCATTAAAATCTTTAGCTATGGAAAACCCAGTGGGAAAACCCATAGTTAAGGAAAAAGAGTACACACTCTGCCAAACTCCCCCTGATCTGTACAAGCCCTCAAGCTTGCAGATCTCTTAGGCGTCTCATTCCAATCCTATGTACAAGCTTCCTAAAAGTGGCAGTAGGAAGGGCTTTAGTGAACAAATCTGCCAAATTGTCACATGATTGCACTTGTCTGATGTCGATCTTGCCATCTCTCTGTAGCTCGTGCGTCCAGAAGAACTTTGGTGAAATGTGCTTCGTTCTGTCACCTTTGATGAAGTCACCTCGTAACTGAGCGATGCAAGCAGCATTGTCCTCGAACATTATAGTAGGTTTGAGATCTCCAGTCTTCAGTCCGGTCGTAGACAGGATGTGGTGGACAACTGAGCATAGCCATATGCATTTTCTGCTTCCTTCATGGATGGCAATGATCTCAGAGTGATTGGATGAGGTTGCCGTCAAGGTTTGCTTGATGGATCTACAGGAAATGGTTGTCCCTCCGTAGGTAAATACGTACCCAGTCTTTGACTTTGCTTTGTGGGGATCAGACAAGTAACCTGCATCAGCATAACCTGCAAGTGTAGAGGATATTCCATTTTTGTAGAAGAGTCCCAAATCTGTAGACCCTTGGAGGTAGCACAGAAGGTGCTTAACCCTGGTCCAGTGGCACTGTGTGGGCGCTGCACTGTATCTGGCAAGCAAATTTACTGCGAACGCTATGTCGGGACACATGCAGTTTGCCAGATATAGTAGTGCTCCGATGGCACTCAGATAAGGAGCTTCTGGACCAAATATATCATCCCCCTCTTCCAACGGCCGGAAGGGGTCTTTATGTGCATCCAGAGATCGTACCACCATAGGTGTACTTAGTGGATGACATTGGTTCATATGGAATCTTTGCAACATTTTCTTCGTGTATGTGGTTTGATGTAGTAGGATTCCATCTTTTAGATGTTCAATCTGTAAGCCAAGGCAGAATTTCGTTTTGCCTAGGTCTTTCATTTCAAATTCTTTTGTTAGGCTTACAGATATCTCAGTGATCTCTTCAGGAGATCCTATGAGATTCAGATCGTCTACGTAGATAGCAATTATTGCGAATCCTTTTCCCTTTGTTCTTATGAAGAAACAAGGGCAGACTTCATTATTTGTGAATCCTTGTTGAACAAGGAATTTGTTGAGTCTGTTGTACCACATTCTTCCTGATTGTTTTAGACCATACAATGATCTTTGTAGCTTCACAGAGTAGACGTCCCGAGGTCTATCTTTTAGTTCAGCAGGCATAGAAAAGCCATCAGAAAGTTTCATGTATATCTCTTTGTCAAGATTGCCGTATAGATATGCAGTCACAACATCCATTAGCTGGATATCTAGGCCTTCCTTTGCTGTTAAGCTTATCAGGAATCTGAAAGTGATCGCATCCATGACCGGGGAGTATGTTTCGTTATAGTCTATTCCCGGTCTTTGGGAAAATCCCTATGCTACAAGTCTAGCTTTGTAGCGTGCGATCTCATTATTTGTGTTTGTTTTTCTGACAAATACCCATTTATATCCCACAGGGTTGACACCGGTAGGTGTCTAGACTATTTGCCCAAAGACTTTTCGTTTCTGAAGCGAGTCCAGCTCAGCTTTTATTGCCTGATTCCACTTTGGCCAGTCATTTCTACGTTTGCATTCAGCAACGGAATGTGGTTCATAATCATCGTCGCTTCCGGCAACGTGAATGGCAATGTGAAACGCGAAGTCATCGTCGACGACTGTACTCTTTCTGTCCAATACATCCCCTGTACGTACATAATTCAATGATATTTCAGTTTCTCCCGGCAGTTCCTCTGCAGTGGATTCTGAGAGGGGAGAGGGTATGGACACGAGCTCATTTCTCTGTGGGGGTATCGTCCCAAGGTCTCCGGATATTTTTCTTTTTCTTGGATTTTTATCCTTGGAGCTTGGTGGTCTGCCTCTTTTCTGTTGAGGTGCAGCCACTTCTACTGCTGGTGGATTGCATCCATCCTTTGGGATGTCAATCCTAGTTGGAGTGTTCGCAGCAGGGATGTGTGATCTGACAATCTTCTGGTTGTCAGTAAACGAATTCGGTAATCTATGGACTGTGTCATGGATGTGTAAGATCTTCCGGACCTCATTATCACATTGTTTTGTTACCGGATCGTAGTGGGTTAGACTTTTTGTATCCCACGTTAACATTGGCTTTGCGCTAAACTTTTCGATGTCTAAGCCCATTTTGGGGAAATACGTCTCATCAAAGTCGCAGTCTTCAAGACGTGCCTTAAAAGCGTCCCCCGTTTGGGGTTCTAGGTATCTTATAATGGAGGGTGAGTCAAACCCTACATAAATACCTAAGCGACATTGAGGGCCCATCTTGGTCCTCTGGGGTGGTGCAATGGGGAGATAAACTACGTAGCCGTAGATTCTCAAGTGAGAGATGTTTGGCGGCGTTCCATATGCAAGTTGCATTGGAGATAGACTCTGACCTCCAGAGGGTCTTATTTTTATTAGTGATGCAGCATGCAAGATTGCATGTCCTCATGCATCCACCGGCAACTGGGATTTCATCAGCAATGGACGTGCAATCCATTGGAGTCTTTTAATTAGTGACTCAGCTAACCCGTTCTGGGTGTGAACATGCGGCACTGGATGTTCAATTTCAATTCCTGTTGCCTAGTAATATTCTTGAAATGACTGAGAGGTAATTCCCCCGCATTGTCCAGACGTATTTTCTTAATTTGGTTGTCTGGAAAATGCGCCCGCAACTTTATTATTTGTGCCAAAAGCTTTGGAAAAACTAAGTTGCGGGTTGAAAGTAGACACAAATACGAGTATTTCGAAGATGCATCAATCAGTACCATAAAGTACCGAAAGGGCCCAATAGGTGGGTGGATAGGTTCACATATGTCTCCGTGTATTCTTTCAAGGAAGCTTGGAGACTCGATATCCACTTTAAGTGGTGATGGACTTGTTATTAATTTTCCTTTAAAGCATGGTACACAAGGGAATTCTCCCTTCTAAAGAATCTTCTGGTTCTTAAGGTTATGCCTGTGGGATTGTGATATGATGCGGTGCATCATCACAGATCCGGGGTGGCCAAGTCGATCGTGCCAAAGTAAGAATTTGGCCGATGTCGGGCACTTCAGGTGCTCCGTCAGGTTTGCTTCCTCTCTCTGAATTTTTGTATGGTAGAGGCCTGATGAGAGGCTCTCAAAACGTTCAAGTATGGTTTTAACTCCATTGCCTTGAAACGTTACATACAGTAATTCATTTTCTTTTACATTTGTTGTTTCCAAGTGGAATCCGTTAAGACGGATATCTTTGAAACTTAGTAAGTTTCTCTTGGAATTCAGAGAGTAAAGTGCATCTTTAATATTTATTTCTGTTCCATTAGGGAGCAACAAGGTTGCATTCCCAGAACCTTCAATTATGTCCGATGGCCCTGAAATAGTGTTTACAGGGCTCTTATACGGAGTAATGCTATGGAAATAGCATTTGTACTGAAGGATCGTATGTGTCGACGCGCTGTCTACTAAGCAGTCATGAGAGCATCCCATCTAAAAAGATGAGTAAACATTTGCATTCAGAAAAACTAAATTTTATTCAGCAGAATTCAAATTACATATAAGCTCTCATAAAATAGATTGTTCTTGAAATAAAATGCTGAAAATGCTAAGATAAATAAAGCTGGCTAATCAAGCATATCATCTGACTCGAAGTCTTTGGCTGTGAACTTGACTGCATTGTTCGCAGCCACCAGGTTTGATTCAGCATTCCTTTTCGTGCTTTGTTTATAAAGCTCCTCGAGATGCACTGGGGTCCTACACACTCTGGACCAGTGGCCTTTCATGCCACAGCTGTGGTACTGGTCTTCCCAATCCCTCTTGGGTGGGAGTGCATCATTTTTCTTGTTATCATTCCTGCGCCAGGTGAACTTGCGCTTCCCTTCATTCTTTCGCTGCTGTGGTGGGCCCTTGGCTCTTTTCTGTTGTCCCATTTTCTGTGGTCTTTCTTTTCTTTTATTATCCCTCTTCTTTTTGGAGGAAGAGGCATGGTGAGCTTCTGGTAGGGGGGCAATGCCGGGAGGGCGCATATTGTGAGTGGTGAGAAGAAGCTCTCTATTTTGCTCGGCCATGAGAAGACATAACATCAGCTCTGAATACTTGGTGAACTTGCGTTCACGGTATTGCTGCATGAGTATCGCATCTTTTTCATGAAAAGACGTATACGTCTTTTCCAGTATGCGATCTTCTGAGACTTTATCACCACACAACTTCAGGCGTGAGGTGATGCTAAAGAGTGCTGATTTGTACTCAGCAATGGACTTGAAGTCCTGCATTCTCAGGTTCTCCCATTCATATCTCGCCCTTGGGAGTATAACATCTCTCTGATGTTTATACCTATCCTCAAGGGCGGTCCATAGCTCAAGTGGATCTTCAACCGTAAAGTACTCAGCCTTTAGGGTCTTGTCCATATGGCGGTGAATATAGATGATGTCTTGCACCTTCTCTATATCGCTAACATTTTCTTTTTCTGTAACAGCAGCGATGAGGGACTTGGCCCGCATGTGAAACTTTACATCTAGCTGCCAGCTTAGATAGTTTCTACGTGATGCATCCAGCACTTCGAAATCAACGCTTGCAATTTTAGCCATTTATCTAGCAGAGAAAAAACATGCATGAATTAATAATTAATCAGAGAAAACATTTTCATGCGGAGGCAATATTTAAAGAAAAGCTAAATGTGTGGATCGGCCAGTCCCACAAGAAAGAGTCCAAAAGTCCACAGTCCAAATTATACAAATTTACAGCTTTAAGAATGAAAATACAACTTTGGAAACCCCATGGGTCCCATATGATATCTCCATCTTCAAGCGTGGCCTCCGTCTCCATGGATGTTGGTCTTCTTTCTTTGACATTTACATAAATTCCTCACTACAATTTCTCTCAAAAATAAAAGAAAAGTGCGGGAAATAAACTGTGGGACTAAACGGCCGATCCAAAAACCATATTTAGCAATTCATGCAGGAATATTATGCTCATCAACATTTTCATTCACAGACATCGCAGGCAGTTATAATCACATGAGGATAAAAGAATATTTAATCACTTAATAATTATTGGACCACTGGGCAACGTCATACACCGTTAGGTTAGGTGACTAACGGCAAAGCGGTCGCATGATCTTCCTAATTATTAAGTTTTAAATATGATGCACAACCACACATATAATATCCACATAATTTACCAGAGATGTAAAGCATGTAAAAAATTACGATGCAAGGGTTGTAAAATGAATTTGGGTTTAATCAATCAAATTGATTAAGGGCCCAAAAATAGACATTTTCGTTTAGGAAGGAAAATGGTTTTTCCTTTTGAATCATCCCAAATATCCCCCAATAATCCCCAATAAGCCAGGATATGCCAGGTAATCGCCCCATAATTTACCGTGATTTTTCACGAATTTATTTACCCGCAGACGCCCTTTTAAGATTGGTTTTTAGCACAAACAAATTGCTTTTTAAAGCTTATTTATAGCTTTTGCCCCTCCCCTTTTTTTGATTAACTCTGGCATACGGGCCGAATCCCGCAGCCGGCCTGTGGGCTTCGGGCCGCAGTCGGGTTTTTTTATTTTGTACGGCCTGCGGGCCGAAGCCCGCAGCCGGCCTGCGGGCTTCGGGCCGCAGTAATTTTTTTTTGTAATTGAATTCGGCCTGAGGGCTGCTGGCCAAAGGCCAAAAATTTTTTTTGTTATGGGCCACGAACAGGCCCAATTGGGCTTAGGGGGCGGCGGCTAGGGTTTAGCTGCCGCCGCCACCCCCTATCTTCTGGCGATGGCGGGCCGGGGGGCATGGTCGCGAACAGGGGCGGTCGCCCCCCCCCCCCCCCCCCCCCCCCCCCCCGCTACAAGCGGGGGGGCGGCGGGGGGGCAAGGGCGGGCGAGCCGCCCTAGCGGCGGCAGCGTCAGGGGCCGCCCCCCGCTACAGGGGGGCAGAGGGCGGGCGAAAGTCGCCCTTATGGCGGCTGTGTTCAGGGGCCGCCCCCCGCTATAGGCGGGGGGCGCAGGGGCGCCAGAGCTGCCCTTTTGGGCAGCCGGAGTAGCGGCCCCCCCTCGCTACAGGCGGTGGGGGGAGGCGAGGGCGGGGGAAAACCCTCCTTGAGGCGGCGGCCAGCCCCTGCTTCGGGCAGGGAAGGTGAGGGCTAGGGCGGGGGCCAGCCGCCCTATGGGCGGTCGCGCGAAGCGACGGTCGGTGACGAGAAGTGCCAGCGAAGCCGAATCAAGGGGAAAAGGCCTCGGATCGTAAAAAATACGATTTTTGGGTGATAAATTACGTCGTTTTCAAGGCGACAATCGATCCCCATAACGATCTTGTGAGATCTAGGGATAGGGCAATCATACGTATGATTAAAAACATCGTTTTTACTGTTTTTACCTCTATATCCGTCCTCCGGATATAGCGACGGTTGCACGAAGCCCTACGCGGATGACGACGCTCGATTGAGGAAGCCTAGCACCGTGCTCGTGGATCTCCCGTCTCGCCTTCGCCTTCGCCTTCGCAACGAACGAAAAAATTTTTGTGGAAAAGAAAATTTTTAAAGGCTCGTGCTGATAACGTGTTATGAATCAACTATTGGGGTAGGAGCCCTCAACTCTTTATTTATATACAATGGGGAGAATACAATATGGGTTTACAATGATATGGGCCTATCTCTAGGATAGCCCAGAATCTCTACCAACCCGGTTAAATAACCGTTCACAACAAAGAGCACTTAAAAAATCTTATTTTTTATAACTCTTTCTCTTGCTACTTGAGGTTTCGGTCTCCTCCTTGTTTTGGGGAATTGGTTGTGTAACCTGAGATTGCCGCACTCCTTGCCTTGAAAATTGTATTTGGCCGGCTCCTTTTAATTTTTGTTGCCGCGCGCCTTCATCTCTTTGGAAGAGAGGGTTAAATAGATGAGGAAGGGGAAAGAAAGAGTCAAATTAGAATTCCATAATTCAAGGGATTTGAAATTTGAAATAGGACATGGAATTCGTATGGATTTTGATTAGAACTAATTGGGAATTAATTGATCGTGAGATAAGGAAAATAAGATTGTCCAAATCTCTAATTGATATTAGCAAATCCATAGCGATTCTCTCCATCTCATCCCACATTGGACCAAGTCCAACTTGCTTTGTGGACAACATTTTCTCTCTTCCAATATGCTATATGAGTAGCAATTTCTCCAACGCTTAGAACTATGACTTTGTCATTCCCGAAACACACTTAGCGCACACGTTAAATAGGTCGCACACGTTTGTCATCATCAAATTAAAGTTCCTAGATCGTTGCGTCCAACAATTACATGGGTTGATATGTTTGGTGTTGGATGTATACTATGAGATATAGGATTAGTATATCCATGTTTGCTTGTACATAGGTAGTTATCTATATGTGTAGAATTACGATGGTATTTGCTAGTGTAAAATTATTTTAATGTAAGTATGAGAGACTTGGATATATGATAGTGTGTGATAGCTATATAGGGGATGTACGTGACTACATGAATGATTGAAGTATGTGTATGGATTTGACTGTCTATGATAGGTATAAGTATAGAAAGTGCATGTGCATACATGTATGTTGTATTAATGTTTGACTATCTAGTGCAATATTAGCACTTGGAGTGACTATACCAGGTTGAATTATAGTGTGATTGGGGTAGTTACTAGAAGACTAGTAGATATGTTATTATAGTTAGAAAGTCCAAAGACGGAATTTATTTTAAGGTGGGTAGGATGTCACGACTGGTCTTTACCGTTACGTTTATCCGTATTTTGTATATTTTTGTGTCCGTAGTTAGTCGTTGCTATCCCCGTACCCGTATCCATTTACATTCTTCATGCTTACTGTTATTATTAATACCATCCTTTCTAAATTTGTTTTTAAAAAGTTTTCTCCAAAAGTTAAAATTAGATTTTCAATTCAAATTCAAAATTCAAAATTTAAATCATTTCAAACTTTTAAAAAAGAAAATTCAAATGGAGCTTGCTATTTTTGGACCCTTTAAAACCTATTGACTAGCTCTTATTACCCTAATTAAACCGAATTAATACTAATCCCATTTAATACAATTAATGAGATTTTACTCTTTTTCAAAATTACTTCCATGTGGCCGAACCCAAATGAGAACACACGCACACACCCAGTCACAAACGCACACACATCCGTTTGATTAAAAAAATTGCATGTAGGAGAACTTTTGAAACCCAGGCACACTCACATGCTGCCAAGCCTATATCTTATATATTAATAAACCATAGGGTATCATTCTTTTCCCTACCCTAGACTCCCTCTCACGTGAGCCGCACCCCAATTCTCTTATTAAATATTAACCCTAGGCCTTCTTTCTATTCACCCTACACAATCGCATCAGCCCTAGTTTTGGCATCGTGTTTTACTCTTACGCATCGCCGAATTCTCTTACACTCGACGCATCTCCGACCTCCACTCTCCACGGCCTGTCCCCGCGCCATCAAGCCACCCCGTAGACCCTCCCTCCGACCGGACCCCGGAGACCCCTTGTCGTGGAACCGCCTGTAGCACCGCCGGCATGCTCCTGGGCGCAGCAGCAGCGCCCTAGCCTGCAGCAGCGGCTGTCCGTCGCTTCTTCATGCAGCGGTCGCCTCTCCGGTGACCCACCTTCGTGCACAACCCTCTCCCGCCGTCTAGCTCCTCCCCGCGGCCTTCCTCCGGCCAACTCCCACCGGAGAGCGCCTCCCCGGGTGCTGTCAAGAGTAACAACTGCTGCTCTTCGTTGCAGTAGTGACGTTTCGTGTGGCAGTCATCGCAGGAACCCCGGCCATGGCAGCGACTTCCCCCGCACGGCAGCGACTTCCCCCGCACGGCAACGGCCCCTCGCACCGCTCGACCAACCCTAACCGCTGTCCACACGCGACGACGTCGCTCTAGCCGTGAACCACTCGCGACGATCACCTGATAGCTTCGTGGGAACGTCTCTTCGCAATGGTTAGTAACTTCGTTATAACACGTTAATTACAGTTTGCAATTCATTTTTTGACAGCGATGATGAACAACCATGGACCTAATAATATTGAAGTTTGCATGCTAAAAGATGAGTAGAAATTTGTTTTCATAATGTTAATTATAACATATCATTAAGTTAGAGATTAATGATGTTAGGCTGTAATTGTAACAACGGTATTATCATTAACGAGTTAATCTTGAAACACATCAGCTTATTAACAACTTGGTGACATTAATATTGTGATGTGAACGGTATATTGAATTAGTTAACATGTTAGAGCATTAATATTGATGTGTAACCCAGTCCCAGGATAGAAAACTTAATAAAACGGGATCATTAGAAGTCTTCAGGATTGATGAATACACTAATCTATCGTAACGAACCTGATTCAAACACGTGTTTTATCAGCAGAGAATCGTTCGTTCCGTACCGTTCGCGCTACTGGAATCCAACCCCTGACGTCGCTACCCGATGTCCGAGTAGCTCTTGTGTCGTGTTGAGGTAAGTCCCTCTCTGTAGGAATCACCACTCGCCTGTTAATCAACTAAAAATTGGTAGCTTCAGATTATTTTTTTGTAACTCACTAATCAAGATAAATAATCGGGACTGTAGGCTGGACTGTGTTCTGAGCACCTAGGTAGTTTGGACTCTGATTAATCGTGACTTCAGCGTGATTGTTCAGGCAAGTGATACTTGCCAGTAAATGTTTTAAGCCATGTTTTAAGGCAAATTTTTGTGTTAGCGTAAAAGAGACTAGGCAGTGAAATGATAGCTGCCTAGATGACAGTTTTGATCTAGTTTGACAACGAAACTAGATCCGACACCACTCTTAATCTAGCTTGACAACGAAGCTAGATCTGACACTTTTAGTTGCTTCCATTCATACTGCCATGGAATTTTTAATTTTCAATTAACAGTACGTACTTTAACTGCTCATCCCATGTCATGTCATGTATCATATGTTTCTTCATGATTGAGTAGCACACGCTACAAAAATTGTTGATATTGAGGCTAGGCACCTGCTTTTGCGGGCACAACCCTATGCTAAAACCAAATACACCTACTGGCCCATGATCCAGAAGCAAGCACAATGTTGTTGGAAATCCAACGCTTGATACACGTGGAGGGGTAGGGGTAAGCGACCGCTCAGCACAGAAGTGTGCCCGTACAGCCACTTCAGCTGTAAGGCGTAAAGCCTGTGCACATCGTGAAATGATAATGTTCGTGAAATGATAATGTTCATGACTCGTGAAACAGTGTTTTCGTAGCTTCTGCTACGACGTGCATCCATGTCATCATGTGATCTTAAATTGCTGCATTCTTTAAATGTCATGTCATTTCATTATATTTAGAACTGCTAGTCGCTTTATTTTATTTGTATCTTGTACAAAAGCTCTTCGCTTTCTTTTGGAAGACTTTTACTGACATGTGCCCTTTTCTCTTTGGGTGTCACATGTCATGTTTTGAGCCTGATTTAGTTGCAGAGGACGACAGGTTGCTGACGTTCAATTCGAGGATTCCAGTCCTACCCTTAGTCTCAGCCGGTGACTCTCTTTACTTCTGTTTCGGCCATGCTTTAGCCCTATTGTTCAGACTTGTACTTTTTTGACTGCTCTGTGATGGTAGAATAATTTCTGGATGTTGTTGTTGGTTGTTCTTTTGTCTGCTTCATTATCATTGTTGTTGTTTCGTCGCAATGCAAAGAACCTGCTGCAATTTGTAATTTTTACAGACGCTTATCAGACTACAGCTTCACAGTTCCACTTCTGAGCGGACCTCCTCACATATCCCCTTCCATACTTGGGACGCGGGGCAAGACAGTTTCTGAAAAAGCAAGTGTGCTTCGACATTGCATGTCATTTGGTCAACTAGCTGATGGATTTAAAGGCTTTAGACATCAAACAATTCATCAAATTTAGAAATGAGCTTGGGCTTAGACCCAGTCTGAATTAAAGGGAGGATATGTTGGAGTTAATTCAGACGTGAAGTGTGTTCGGCTGTTCAATAAGTATGTTCAGCCAGCTTCATAAGTATGTCCAAGTTATGAATAAGTGTGTACAACCTTAAAGGTGAGTATGTCCAAGTTGTGAACAAGTGTGTACAGCCTTAAATCTAAGTATGTTCAGCTACTGAAGAAAAGGAGCTTAGCTGTTTGGAAAGTAACTCTGCTCTAATAGAAAGTAAGTCCCTCAAGATTTCTGTATTTTGTCTAGTGTAGTAAATGCTTGTACTAGTTGATGTAAGCTCTAGACAGAGCATAATTGTATGTATGGGAACTATAAGCGGTAGAAGTAAAAGAATGTTGTATATGTGATTAAAAAAGGAAAAAAGACAGAAGAGAGAGAGAGAGATCTCTAAGAAGAAGAGCAGCAAAAAATATCCAAGAAGGAGAAGGAAAAAGGCTTCAGCTTTGCCTGAAATTCGTGTGAAAAATTCCTGATAAATCGTTCTTCCTCATTCTGTCAAATTTGTGTTCACAGATTTGTGTACACACTTGTAGTGTATTGTGTACACACTTAAGTGCCTGTCTGTATACAGATATAGTGCAATTGGAACACATTTATTCCAGTTTCCTGCACACTATTGTTTTCATAGATCCTTCTTTGTTTTCTCCTCCTCCCCTCAAAAGATCATATCTTTGGCTACTGAGCTTTGCCTTAGCATCCAATAGTGAGCCCCCATCCCATTGATTCAAGTCCTTCCAGATCAAAATCCATACTTCCGTAGCCTACAATCTTGAGTATGTTGTCAGGTTCCCTCGAGAACTCCATGTTGATGACAGATGACGATTCTTCCATATTATTCATTGGATAGAAATTAGCTTCATGGTATTTACATGGATTATAAAGACTGGTCATCTTTGCTTCTTAGGTCATTTGAAGAACATTCGGACCGATGATTACTCTGGCATCCTTCTTGTCCTGCCTTAGAGAGTTGTGGTATTAGGCCGGCACAGTGATGATAGCACCATTAATTGGTTATCCAAGAAAAGGTTCTGTTACGCCAATTTAAGCCCACTTTAACCAAGAATCAGGCGGTCGCATGACATTTTTACGCGACCACATTGCACTAAGGTCCCAAAGCCTCATTTAGCTCTAGAACGATGTGGTCGGTCCTATCTTCGATGTGACCACGTCACCCGACAGCGTCGCCCGACCACGTCGATGCCCTATAAAGCACAAACACCTTCACTTGGTCGGGATGTGCTCTGTTTAATCTCCCGTTTTTCTTCTCCTCCCCAAATTCACCCAACTTCTGATCCTTCTCAACCCCAAAACTTCCCAAGCCACTCCATTTTCGCACCATGTCCTCTCCCATGACCTCAATCAACCCCCCTCTGCCACCCTTCTCCACCCCACCAAAAACCTAGCCGATCGCGTGAAGGATTTCTTGGAGAATCTCGACAACGCGGCCATTTCTGAAGCTAGAGGCCTTGGTTTGGAGCTTGGAACGTCACCATGATGCGAGGATCGTTGCATAGATTAGATAACCTCGCTCCTCATCTCGAATTTTAATTTTACCTTAATTTTCAATCTCTCGCCGCGTGCTTCTTATTTCTGCTTTGGGAGTTGTTGATTGTGCATAATGATGGTTGTGTTGAGCTTTATTTTTTATGTTTTACATAATGTGTGTCATCATCAAAAGGGGGAAGATTGTTGAGTATTGTTGTTTCATACCAATGTTATTTTGATGATGATCACAACATTATGTTGTTGCTAATGACTTTCTTGTTTTAGTCTCTTAGTTATATTTCAAGAATATCATTTTTGGAGACTAAACACTTGGTGTAAGGATGGACATCAAGTGGAGAAGGGACAAAGCTTGGAGATGATGGTGAGCATCAAGGCATCAAGATTGAAGATATAGACTCTAAGGAAAGCAATGTAATCCATATAATATTTCATTTATTGCTTTTTCTCCATTTTGAGTCTAGGTTTAATGTAATGCTTTGATAAATGGTTTACTCATTCATGCATATGCATTTAACCATCTTAGTGAGCCTTAGGATTATCATAGAATCCAACCCAATAGGTTCAACTTGCCCAAAGACTCATTTGGAGTCTCTGGCTCTCCAAAAGTCGCCTCCTGAAGGTTTTACAGTCGACTGGGTGATTCCAGTCGCCTGTCGAGCCTTCTACAGTCGACTGTGGTGCACTGCTCAAGTCATCCTTTTATTGACTCTACTTGAGATTTTTGCATCAGTCGACTGATGAAGTATTTACAATCGCCTGTATATTTACAGTCGCATTTGAAATGGTCAACATTCGTCTGAAAGGCGTAAGTGCGAACGATGAATCTCTCTAGTTTATTCCATCCCCTGCAGCAGTCTGCTGATGAAGGATAAACAGTCGCTTGTCTATTTTACAGTCGACTGTCATTTGTTCATCAGTCTCCTGTATGCATACTGGGAGTAAGAGTGCAACACTCTGTTTTATTTCATCCCCTGAAACAGTTGCCTGCTGAAGGTTTTACAGGCGCCTGTCCTGTTTTCAGTCGACTGTATCGTGTTCATCAGTCGACTGTCGAGGCTCAGATTATAGCCGTTGGGATTTATTTAGCCGTTGGACAGTCGACTGTCATTTGTTCATCAGTCGACTGTCAGTGACGTTTCGGCCTTTTCGTTTTTGGCTGTTTTATTGGCTTTTGAGAGTTCCTATAGGGTTCCTATATATATGAGAGATCTGAGTTCATTAGAGCTTCTTGATGCTATTGAAAATCTTTAGAGTTTAATTAAGCCACTCTAAACCTCTCTCATTTCCCTCTTAGAGCTCATTCTCTCCTTCATGCATTGAAGTCAAGCTCATGGAAAATCATCCAAGTGATATTCAAGCAAATCTCATCACTTAGATATCCTCTTCCATGCCTTGCATTCATCTATGAGTAAGCATCTCAAGGCATATGTAAGAGTATTTGTTTTACTCTGTGTTTCTTTGAAACCCTAATTCTCTTTGTGGGAATTAGATACTCTCTTTGTGGGAGTTACTCTCTTTGTGGGAGTTTGGTGTCCTAGTGTAGGGCTAACCCTAATTCTCTGTGTGGGAGTTAGTAATTCTCGGTGTGGGAGTTAGACCTTTGTGTAGGGTTGGTTTGGTTCTTGTGTAGGACAAAATCCTCTGTGTGAGGTATCTCTTTGTGGGATTTGTATTCACTTCTCTTTGTGGAAAATATAGTGAATATTGGTGTGGCTGGACGTATCCAAGTTTGGGGAACCATGGTAATATCTTGTGTTTGAGTTTGGATTGATTGTGTTGATTAATTCCTCTTGCATTTATTATTTCGCATTTGCAAGTTAAATTTTAATTGCACAATTTATTGCAATTACTCTATTCACCCCCCTCTGAGTGTTTGTTATTAGTATTGCGTGGTAGACGGTCCTTACATGTTGCTGTCCACATCACTTGAATCCACTTCCACATTTTCACAATGCCTCCACTCACGAATTTCATGCGGTGAAACCCCTACGACAAGCATGCCTGAGGGCCACATGAGCACGTACATCTAACACTCCCTCGACTTTATCACAACCACCCCCACCACCCTTTCCCCTTTCCAGATTGGCATCTGTAACGGCCGGTATTTAATGATACGTATTTTTGTTCATATTCTATCTTCTGTTTAGTGACTTTCCGCATCTTGTGCGTATTTGTATTACGTACGTATGTCATATTAACCTTAAATACTTAAATATGTATTTTAATTAGTTCTAGTATGTTACTATTTGATTTCATATTAATAGTTATTCAAATTCGAATCCAAAAGTTTTAAAATTCGAATGTTTTAAGAATTTCAAATATTTTCAAATTCGAATTTAAATTGTTTCCCTTTTCCATCCCAATTAAAATATAACTAATTTAGAAGTTTTCCCCATTTAAACCCCATTAATCCCCCTCTATTAATTCTAATTCAAACTTTCCATTTTCTTTACTCTTAATTTCTTAAATCAATAGTATTTAAAACAAATTTTTAAAACACTTCCCCTTTTATCTTCTCCCTAATAATTACTATTAAAAACAGAATATATCCTAAAACTATTTCAACCCGTACCCCAACCCTTGGGACTCACGCGTCACACACACACAACTTTCCCTCCCTCTCTTTTTTTTAATAAAACCTATTCTAACACAACCAAGCCTTCATTTCAAAAAATAATTAAAATACACCCTCGCCTAACCCTATTCTAAGAAACCCAGACTGTGTATTTTTGTTAACCGAGAACCACACCCTCTTCGTACAAATCCTAGGATAGGAATCTAGGCCTTCACCCTTTAAAACCCGTACCAACCCTAGGCTATGAACCCTAGACAACCCGCAGGCCTACCCCTACCTAAACCCTAGCTCTTCACGCCGGCCATCTCCCTCCACCACCTCCAAGCCGCACACCTCCCCTCCCTTGCTTCCTCACCTCCGGCATCCAACCACAAGCCCTGACACCCTCGCCACGCGCCCCTCCCTCCGAGTGCACGACCCAAGCCGCGCACTATCGACCACTCCCGCTCCCGACCACCGCCTCAGCATGCAGAATGACCCCGCCGGCCTCCTCCCTCGTCAAAAGTCCGCACCTTCGCCTCCCTCGCCTGCAGAAGCACGCCGGCACTTCATCCATCACCGACGCTGCACACGCCTCCGAGCTTCCCCCGGTGACAGCGATGCAAACGTCGTTCGCCTCCTTTTTCGACGCCCAGCAGCCGCAAGCCCGGGCACCGGTGCCGTCCTCCACCTCCTCTCTCCGCCTACTGCAACCAACAGGAATCAGAGAGAGACGCATATACATAGGTTAGTTATAGTTTTGGTTATTAAGTTAGTTGCTAGGGGTATTTTCTAATGGTGTTAGTTTATACATATAGCCTTATATGATTTGAGTGCACGTCAGTTTATTAGTAACAGTATTTTGGTATCTCGGATTTGTGTTTTGATAATACTGTGATAATCCTTGTGTTAGCCTCTGATATTCACCTATACCCAGCTGATATATCTATTATACAATTCAGGACCTATGTCCTATGTGGCAGTTTTGTCCTACGTGTCACAACTGTGTCCTACGTGTCGCTAAAGTTATGACTAGGACAATTTTTAAAACCAACGTTCAAAAGAAACTGTTTTTAAAACTGCTTCACGGAATCCACCTTTCTCATTCACACGATCTCTACGCCACAGACGTACTTCTTCCACAAAAAATCCCCCTTTCTTCTTCCCCCTTCTCACTCAGTTCACGAAGCCTTACGCAAATCGTTTCGACGATCTACGACGTCCTCCCTTAACGACTTCCTCCGGTAGTCTCCGTTGGCTTCCAGCAAATTTTTTGGCGTCGTTAATTTCAGACGAAGCAACCTTCGCATCAAGCTTCGGCGCTCTGCGACTCGCTTCGCATCAAACTTCGGTGCTCTGCGACTTGCTCACCTGACGACGACCTAAGGTAGACCACCGGCTCTCTCTCTCTCTCTCACAATTTCATTCGGTTATCACAGTTTGAAAACAAAATTCGGATCGCCCGTGGTTATCACAGTTTGGAAACATCGCCGCCTCTTTTACTTTCACAGTTTGAAAGGTATTTAGAATTCTGATGATGCATTAAGAGTTCTGATGATGAATTTAGAATTCTGATGATGAATTTGTACTTTCACATTTTCTGATGATGCCCAAAAATTCTGATAACCACAAAATTCTGATGGATTGAAATGTAAGTTCCTCGCATTTCATTGGATTGAAAGGTAAATTCTGATCGTTCTATTTGCACGTTTAACTATGAAAGGAATTTGTACATCAGAATTTTCAACCGCTGTTTTAATACCCTTTGACAAATTCCCTTCTTCAGAAATTTGTACATCACCATGATTGATCATCAGGAATTGTGAAAGGTATTAACAAATTCCCTTCGAACTTTTTTTTATCATCAGTAACTGTGAAAGGTTTTAAAACGTGCAAATAGTATTTTTGATCATGGTGATGTACAAATTCCCTTCATCAGAAACTCTGAAAGGTATTAAAACATGCAAATAATATTTTTGATCTGAAGGGGGTTGATCACCATGTACAAATTCCCTTTGACAACCGCTGCCCGGCAACATTTCTTCTTCCCCCTGAACACCCGTTAACGAAGCCCTACGCAAATCATTCCGGCGATCTACGACATCCTCACTTCACGTCGTCCTCCTGTCGTCTCCGTTGGCGTACATATTTATTCCAAGTGGGATTTTCCAAGTTGGAGTGATATTACACTAGATGCAAAGTGAGCGTGATCTTAAATAATTCCAAGATATCTTGGTTTATACCTCCGTTCTGACATGCAAAGTGAGCTTAGGAAACATTCATGGAACCTAATTTCATGTACTTCTCTCCTTTCCTTCTCTCTATTTCTCAGATAAAACTCTGTCATTATATCATGTCAATCTGTCTTTAAACTGTTGGGATATTTTAAGGTATTGCTCAATTAAATTGGCATACATTGTAGATTTATTTTCCAAGTGGGAGTGATATTAAACTAGATGCAAAGTGAGCGTGATCTTAAATATTTCCAAGATATCTTGGTTTATACCTCCGTTCTGACATGCAAAGTGAGCTTAGGAAACATTCATGGAACCTAATTTCATGTTCTTCTCTCCTTTCCTTCTCTCTATTTCTCAGATAAAACTCTGTCATGATATCATGTCAATCTGTCTTTAAACTGTTGGGATATTTTAAGATATTGCTCAATTAAATTGGCATACATTGTAGATTTACAAGGAACCATTGTCCGTTGTTCTCTTTCTGTACAATTTGTGTGCCCCTTCTGCTGTCCATTCTTTTAAAGGTTTATCACATTTATCTCCTTAATCACATGATATTAGTTTGAATATTTTATCTATTTCCTGTACAGAATAAGCGTGGCACACGCATTACACCAATGGTGCAATGGCCTGATACGTCTTTCTCGCTTGGTATTGCGCATGCAATGGCTTGGAAGAGGTCTGCTCTACTGATGCAACCCACCATCCAATTAAGGTGAGCAAATGAAATTCTTTGTTATCCAAATACTCATTTTCTGTTAATCACTGCAAGTTATTCATGCTATGGTTGGACATGACTCACCATATCTGACATTATTCTATTGTCTACCGATGTTAACAAGTTGTTTGAACTTTGAACTGCAAAGTAGAAACAATGAAGTATGCTACTCAAGCAACTTTTCATATTGCTCTGCAAAAGAGGATAGCTGTCCATCCAACACGGAATCTGACATTCTATGTAACAATTACATGTTTAAATGGCTATATGATTCCTGATTTATCCTGGTTCAAGGTTTCATATTTATCCTGGTTCAAGGTTTCATCAGCATATTTTTTGTTCTCCTTCGTTTATTCCCCTGCCAAAAAACATTTCTGAACATTCTTTGTCTAATAGAATGGAAAGTATATTGCCATAAAAGAGGAATATCACTTTCTTCATATTTCTAGGACAAAGTGTTTGAAAGCGTGGAGAGACCTACGGATTGTGGGTGGGTTGTTAGGTGTGGAGTTGAATGTTTTGGTGGAACCCAAACAAAACTGGCCATCACATTCCCCTTATTTGCAATTTCAGCATTATTTTTTCCTACAACTGAAAGAGCACTCATCTTCCACCTCTTTACAAGTTTTTCATCACTCTTTTTCCACTCTGCTACGATGCTATTTTCGATTTTTTTCCTAATATTGGGCCCCTGCGACGACTGACCCAGGTTTTCACTAAGGCACATCAATATTGCCCCCGGGAGACGATTTCCACGTCATTCTTGCACCTGGGAGACGACTACCATGTCGTCATTTCACCCGTTAACTGACTGTCTTACTCGGTTTTGCATATTTCACCCGTCATTTCACCCGGACTAAACAAAGTACATTACCCTTTGTTTGAATGTAAGTGGAAACTTCTGTAATTCAAATTGTGCCTTTTCATATTGTTCTCATCGTCTTTTCCTTTGGACCTTTCCCATATTTGCGTATTATCCAAGGTATGCTTCGTATGTTGTACTGAGCTAATTTGCAATTTTACGTGTACTAATTTTGGAGGTTAATACATTTTAGAATGAAACTAATTTTGAAGTTTACTAAATTTTGTACAGAATTTTAGAAGGAATTAAATTTCTTTGTATCTTAAATTAATTTGTATCGTAAATGAATCTTTGTCCTTCGTGGCATCAAATTATGACTAGGACAAAATGTTTGGAAGCGTTGAGAGACCTACGGATTTTAGGTGGGTTTTTGGGTGTGGAGTTGAGTGTTTTGGTGGAACCCAAACAAAACTGGCCACCACATTCCCCTTATTTGCAATTTGGCCATTATGTTTTCATACAACTAAAATAGCACTCCTCTTCAACCTCTTTACGAGTTTTTCATCGCTCTTTTTCCGCTCTGCTACGACGCTTTTTTCGATCTTTTTCCTACTATTGGGCCCCTGCGCCGACTGAACCATGTTTCCTTTTGGCACGTCAATATTGCCCACAGGAAATGACTTCCACGTCATTTTTGCGCCCGGGAGACGACTACCATGTCGTCATTTCACCCGTTAACTAACTGTCTTCCTCAGTTTTGCATCCGGGAGACGACCTTCGCCGTGCCCTACGGGCACGGGTAATGACTAGTCGATTATATATCTAGTCATTACCCGTGCGTAATAATGAACTATTGATTTTAAAATGTATAATGACTAGTCGATTATATATCTAATCATCTGCATATTTCGATTACATATACTTGGTTATTTACGTGCTAAAGTTAGTTATCTGATCGTTAAGTGTAAACTAAATATATAAGATAGGGTATGGGTACTGCCGTGTATACATATTATTATAGTATATGTAAATTATTTGTTTCTTCCAGTAGCCATGGATCCTATATACCTATATTATATAATGTCTCGGTTTATTATTATTAACATATAACCAGTTTTATTTCAGTGACCAAGTTAGTTGCTAATAATGCATAAAGGAAATTAGGAGTATAAGTAATAGAACAGTATCCTTTTTGTTAGTGGTTGGAAGAGATAAGTTAGTTGATTGATAGCGACTTTCATTTAATCTGATATCGGAACCGTATGACACATAGAACGTCCGCGCCTTCTGTACGGACCCGTCGACACCAAAAACACCGAAAACAGGCAAGTGTACAATTTTAACTATTTCATAACCGCTGCACTGTCTGTTTAAATTGAGATATACCGATATGCAAGTGCACATTTTTTCATAACCTCTGCTGTTGATCGTTTAAATTGAGATATTCTCTTTTACAAGTGTACTTTTCATGTTTTATAACTGTTTCAGAGTGTTTTCTCACTACAAAGCGTTGACCGTGGAGAACCCGGTCAACGTGGTCAAGGGGCCCGCTTTGGGTCCCTGGGGGGGCTTCGAATTGGTGCTGAAGGGGCGAGGGGAAGCCTCGGCCCTGGTTGAGACACTCGGCCTCGGATAGACGTGCTCGGCCTCGGCTGAAAGGGGGACGATGGGTAGCCTCAGTCGCCCGGGTAGATGCACGGCCGACGGGAGGCGAGAGGGAATCTCGGACCCGACTAAGACGCTCGGCCTCGGTAGGGCGTGCTCGGCCTCGGCAGGTTGACGGTGAGGGGAAGCCTCACTATCCAGTCGATCGAGTGGTCGGAGAGGGGCGAGGGGTAGCCTCGGCCCGTTGATCAGCTGTCCACCTGCGTAGACGAGAACGCTCGTCAGGGGGCCGGACCTTGGTTCCGGCCAAATCCACTCCGATGCCTAAGTCAGATAGTGATCTGAGAAAGGAGGCCCGGCGGAGACGGTTCGACTCGTGAGGAGATCGTAACGGCGTCTCTCGGCGCGACGGGGGAGGAAGGAGATGAATTGGGGGAACGAGGTCGTTGATGGAGTACCTTAGGTTTTGTTACCTGAGGTGCGGTCCTTTTCTTCGTCGTCCTCCGAGCCCTTTTGTAGAGCTCCTTGCGTGATTGCCTCTGGCCCACGTCCCACGCCCGCCCTCGATCGTGCCCCATCAATCCGCCCCCTCGCCGCCGCTCTCTTCGCCATTCCAGCACCTCCCCATTACCGCCATTTAGTGGTCGCGTGTTCGGGGGAACAGTTTTCGCAGGAGTGGGTGAGTGTCCAGCGGGTTATCGGGGCCGGGTCGGATCGACATTCGAGAAGATCCCTTACAGGGCCTTTGTTGAATGGGCTTGAGGATGCAGGTGGGCCTTCGACCAGTAGTCGGGCTCATGGGCTCGTGTCTTTTGGGATCTCGGTCAAATAGGCGTAACAATTGCCCCCATCGGTCGAGTTGATTGGCTTCGGCCTGTTCGGCTCGGCCGATGTGACCTCTGCCGATTTTGACAAGCTCGCCAGTCGATGCCGACTCATTTATTAGTCGTCATCATGGGTGGGCCCGTTCGATATTTTTAAGACGCGGGCTCCGAAGCGCCTTCGGTCCTCTGATGCCGCCACGTGTGGCTGCAAACTTACCCCCTCCGTTCGCGGGGCCGTCTTCAATTGAGAAGCTGAGGGGTTCGGGCGCCGCCATCGGTGGGATCGATCGGCCTCGGCTAGCTTGGTATAACCGCTTCGCCTCCTGGGGTTCCGAGTGGCGCTTCAGCCGAGGCGTGGTCATAAATGTAGGTCATGATGAGGCGGGTCGATTGGACTTCCCCTGGCGCCGGTTTCGATACGCCGCCAGTTCTTCGAAGCCTACCGCGCGTTCTTGTCAGCCGCTTCGAATTCACCCCTGCGCCCGGTATATAAAATCCTCAGCCGCGTTGATCTCCACTTCTCTCTTGCTTCTCCCGGTATTCAAAGCTTTCCACAACTCGGAGTTTCCCGTCGCCTTCGCTTCCTTGCCTTCTCCAGACTAGTCGAAAAAAGGTAATTCCTCTCTCGCTTTCATCTTATGGCTGCCCTTAGGATAGGCGGTTCTGGTCAAAGGGCAAGGGATCCTTCGGAGTCCAGGCGGGGCGAGCCCCGGCTAGGGGGATCAGGTTCCCCCGCCGGGAGTCGTTCTCTTCAGGATAAGGGGAAGGAGAAACTTTTTCCAGACTACGCCCGTGATGACGTGGCGTCGGCTGCCGTACGGCTTAATGTGCCCCCGGTTGTCCTCCGTACGCCGTCGAGGACCCCTCCTTCGGTGGCCGCGGAGATCCGGGAAAGATATCTCTGCTTCCCATACGAGGTTCGGGTTCCATTTGTCGACGAGCGGATTTGCCTTCCGAGGAGCAATGAGGTCGGCATCTACGTCGAGATGTTCCGCCTGGGTCTTCGCTTCCCGCTCCATCCCTTCTTCATCCAGGTCATGGAACATTTCACAGTGTCCCTGTGTCAGTTCACCCCGTGTTCGATCGCGGTACTGACGGGCTTCGTAACGCTCTGCTGTACCCGTGGTCTGGAGCCGACTCTCCCCCTTCTCTTCCACTTTTACCAGGTCCAGACGGTCGGTCCAGGGTCATGGCTGCTACTCCGAGCTCGTTCGAGGAGGGAATGCCTGATCGGGTTACCCCGCTGGTCAGGGGATTGGAACTCGGATTATGTTTTCGTGGTCTTCTTGGGTGAGGCCCAGATTCTAACAAGCTGGGGCAGTTCTGTCCATCCTCGCCCGTCGTTAGTTCTCTCAGACGCCGACCGGGCAGCCGCTGCGCTTCTGTTGGCTCTTCCTTTGCAAACGAAGTCCATCTGGTCTTTGTTGGACGACCTGCTCCTGAAGGCCGTCTTGTGGTCTCCGGGTAGGTCGCTTTTTCATCCCCGGATCGCCCTATGACTCATCCTGATTTCGGTCTCCTTTGCAGGGATGGCTGGCCGCGAATTCGTCCGTGACGTCGATGAGCTGATCCGTCGTGGAGCCGCTCGGAGCCGAGGTAGTACCTCTGGAAGGGCGCCTCGGAGGACCGTTGAGGAGGAAGTGCGCCGAGCCGAGCCTTCCGTGGGTAAGGTGGTGGCCGCGCCTCCCGCCTCTTCTTCTGGCGATCCCCTTCCGGGGGGTGAGGATGGTGCGAGGCGGAAGCGTTCCCCTCCGGCGCCTTCGGAGCCCCACGGTGGAAAAAAGAGGAAGGAGGACGTGGATCCCTCCGGTCCGGCAGGTTCCGCGCTTCCCGTGGCGACCGCCGGGGATCCTTCGATAGCTTTGCCAGCCACCCCCCTCGCAGCGTCTTCGCCCGTATCACCAGGGGTCGGGGCCTTGTTGGCGAGCGACTCGGATTCGATCGTCGTCCCTGGGAGTTCGATGTTTGTTGACCGAGCCCTGGCCCAGCAGGTTGCCGAGGTCTCCGTCCCTCCCCGGGACCGCAACCTCCTCAAGAAGATCCCGGCCGACAAGATGTCGGATTCCTTGGTCTGGATCCTTCAACAGGTTCGGTTATCTTGCTATCCTCTCTTTCTCTTTATCCTCTTCTTAGCCCATGTCTCGTCTTTTCAGGGTTCAGCGCTCGCTGTGGAGTTGCAGTGTCGAGCTGTTCGCTTGAGGGAGCTGGAGGAGTCCTCCATGAGGGCTCAGGAGCGGGCCGGGGCGGCTGAGGTGGCTATGACGGCGGCCCAGATGGAGTCTCGGCGTCTCAACCTCCGCGTGGCCGAGTTGGAGGGACGAGTGGTTGACCTCCAAGGAAAGCTGGAGGATGCTCATCAGTCGGCTGAGGAAGCGGCGGAGTCGTTCCGCCTGGAGAGGGAGGAGCTTCAGAGGGAACTGTCGGATCGGCGCCAGGTGATGCGGCTTGCAGAGGAGGTGGAGAAGGGCGTCGTCGAGACCCTGGGGAAGAGGATCTTCGAGGTTCTCAGGGAGGCCTTCGGTAAGTATGAAGACCTCATCGCCCCTCGGATCGTCGAAGTCGTCCAGTCTTCTTTCCGGGAATGTGCGGAGCGTGTTCGGCAAGCCTCACCGTCGGTCGATCCCCCTCGCTCCGAGCAGGGCGAAGTGCCCGAGGATGTGTCCTCCCGAGCTCGGGCTCCCTAAGCCGTCCCTCCCGGCCTTATCCTCAAATTTTTAAGCATCCGCTTCGCTTTGGGCCAGTCTACCTGAAATGGATCCCTGGCCCCCGCTATCTCCTTCGGCTTCGTTATCGGCTCCGTGGCCAACAATTGCTGGTTGCATGGCTGCTATCTTGGGCTTCCTACTTCGGGTCTTTTGTCAACCAATTTTGCTCTGTCGGTGTCGATCTGTCTTCTGTAGGCGAAGAACTCTGTCATTCGTCGTGAGTAGATTGTTTGTAGGGTGTTTCCTTCGCCTCGATCCCCTATAAATAAGACACATTTTTGTACTCTGGTTAACTATTATAAACGAAATGGACTTACTCGTACTTCTCGTGTACTTTGCGTTGTCGCCTTGTTCTTGGCTTAGGAATGGACGAAGCTGGCGTTGGCTGGGGGGATTCTCCCCAGACTTAGGGGCGCAGGAGTCGGTCAGCGAGGGCAGAGCTCCTCGGCTTAGGACCGGTCGGCGTCCGTGTCTGCTGGGGGAATTGCCCCCAGACTTATGAGCGCTGGTGTCGGTCGGCGAGGGCAAAGCTCCTCGGCTTAGGACCGGTCGGCGTCCGTGCCTGCTGGGGGAATTGCCCCCAGACTTATGAGCGCTGGTGTCGGTCGGCGAGGGCAAAGCTCCTCGGCTTAGGACCGGTCGGCGTCCGTGCCTGCTGGGGGAATTGCCCCCAGACTTATGAGCGCTGGAGTCGGTCGGTGAGGGCAAAGCTCCCCGGTCGGCGTCCGTGCCTGCTGGGGGAATTGCCCCCAGACTTATGAGCGCTGGAGTCGATCGGCGAGGGCAAAGCTCCTCGGCTTAGGACCGGTTGGCGTCCGTGCCTGCTGGGGGAATTGCCCCCAGACTTATGAGCGCTGGAGTCGGTCAGCGAGGGCAAAGCTCCTCGGTCGGCGCCCGTGCCTGCTGGGGGAATTGCCCCCAGACTTATGAGCGCTGGAGTCGGTCGGCGAGGGCAAAGCTCCTCTTCCTCCTCCAGTGAGGCGGCGGTCCCCAACCTTTCATGCTATTGGTGTCATGTCAACTCCATCGGGGTTTTAAATGAAGATAACAAAAAGGGATGCATTTGTACTCTCAAGAGTCCTGCCGGACCGGTACATTTGGAGGAAATGGAAAAAAAGAAATGAAGCTAGACAGAGGGATGTAAACTTAGATAACTCCCTCATACTAGGCCGCTTCCGGGGGGAGAGACGTCGCCCGCTCACTCTATGATGCGGAGGGGGCCTTGGATGGTGTTGATCTTCTTCCCCTTGTCTGGCTGTGTGGAGGTCCCTTCTCCGTGGGCCGGCTCGTCGGCCTGATTCCTGGCATGCCCTCGGCTCATCAGCTTCTCAATGTCCTTTTTCAAATGCCAGCAATCTTCTGTGTCATGACCATCGTCCTTGTGGTACTTGCAGTACTTCTCCCTGTTCTTCCCGCCTCTTTTAGCCTTCGGTGGGGGGCGATCAGCTCGCTCTTCCTTCTGTACCTGGGCGAGAATGGCGTCCGGGGTGATGTCCCTCGCGCTTTCTCCCCGCTGCCTGTTCCTCTGCCTCTTCTCGGTCCGGTACCCTTCGGGGCTAACTCGTCCGCCGTCGCCGCGCTTGGTCCCTCGAGCGGCTTTTCCTGCATCCTCGGCCAAGGCCTCCTCGGTCAGCATGAAGCGTTCGGCCCTTGCCATGATCCCGGGGAGGTCCTTCGGGGGGTCGTTGTGTAGGGACTTCTTGAGGCCCCTGTGGCGAAGTCCTTTCTTAAGGGCCGTCTGGACCACCAGGTCGGGTGGGTTGTTCACGTTCAGCCTTTCCGCATTGAAGCGGCGCATGAACTGTCGGAGTGGCTCGGCCGGGCCTTGCACTATGTTGAACAGATGTTCAGCACCAGGTTTGATCAGCCTCCCCGCCATGAACTGTTTGCAGAACAACTGGACGAGTTGTTCGAAACTGTCGATGGAGCGGCCGGGCAGGCTGTGGTACCAGATCCTCGCCGCTCCCCTGAGAGTAGAATAGAAGCCCCGACAAAGCAGGTCATCGTCAGCTCCCTGGAAGGCCATGTCCCCCTTGTAGTCCATCACGTGGTGTGCCGGGTCTCCTATTCCGTCGTACTTTCCCAGCACCGGGATCCTGAATCGAGAGGGGACCCGTGCGTCGGTTATTCTCCGTGATAAGGGACACCGGTCTCCGTGGATGCCTCCGGGGATGCGGTACTCGCCTGCCTCTGGATCGATCGGGGGTGGAGGTAGCACCGGCGCCAGCGGGGCTGGCTCCGCAGCCTTCGCCACGCTGGGGGTCGGGCTGCCCCGACGCTCCCGACTCCTCCTGCGGGAGCTCCTGCTCCGCCGTGATCGGTCTCTTGAGTGGTGTCGTTCGCTTCTCCTGCGGCGGGACGACCGTGATCGACGAGACGATGCCGTCCTCAATTCGCCGTCCGTCCCTTCGGTCTCTCTTCGGCTCCTTTCACGATAGGGTGAGGAGGCGCGTGACCTCGCCTGACGAGAGCCGGACAGCGTGAACCGACGCTCCGTGTTCGGTTTCTGGGCCCTATGGTCGTCGACCACGGCAGACCGCAAGTGTGGGGGATCCCCGGTCCATCGATGGCCATCGTCCAACGTGCCCCTGTTGGGCGGCGCCGGGCCGACGAGTTGCTGCACCGTCGCGACCAACGTCTGGAGGCTTGTGTTGGTCTCCTGAGCCAGGGCGCGGAGTTGTTCTTGCGTGGCCAGTTCTGAGCCGCCGGTCTCTTCGGTTGAGAGGGCATGGTGGTCGCCGACGGGCATGTCCTCGGGGTTGCCATTCGATGCGTCATTCCCCTCCTCCGGGATGGGGGGCATGCGCTTCCTTCCGTTGCTGGCTCGTGCCATTGTTGGTGTGGTTTTCTTCGTGGGACAGTTTTCGTTCCCACAGACGGCGCCAGATGTTTTAGAGTGTTTTCTCACTACAAAGCGTTGACCGTGGAGAACCCGGTCAATGTGGTCAAGGGGCCCGCTTTGGGTCCCTTGGGGGGCTTCGAATTGGTGCTGAAGGGGCGAGGGGAAGCCTCGGCCCTGGTTGAGACACTCGACCTCGGATAGACGTGCTCGGCCTCGGCTGAAAGGGGGACGAGGGGTAGCCTCAGTCGCCCGGGTAGATGCACGGCCGACGGGAGGCGAGGGGGAATCTCGGACCCGACTAAGACGCTCGGCCTCGGTAGGGCGTGCTCGGCCTCGGCAGGTTGACGGTGAGGGGAAGCCTCACTATCCAGTCGATCGAGTGGTCGGAGAGGGGCGAGGGGTAGCCTCGGCCCGTTGATCAGCTGTCCACCTGCTTAGACGAGAACGCTCGTCAGGGGGCCGGACCTTGGTTCCGGCCAAATCCCCTCCGATGCCTAAGTCAGATAGTGATCTGAGAAAGGAGGCCCGGCGGAGACGGTTCGACTCGTGAGGAGATCGTAACGGCGTCTCTCGGTGCGAGCGAGGGAGGAAGGAGATGAATTGGGGGAACGAGGTCGTTGATGGAGTACCTTAGGTTTTGTTACCTGAGGTGCGGTCCTTTTCTTCGTCATCCTCCGAGCCCTTTTGTAGAGCTCCTTGCGTGATTGCCTCTGGCCCACGTCCCACGCCCGCCCTCGATCGTGCCCCATCAATCCGCCCCCTCGCCGCCGCTCTCTTCGCCATTCCAGCACCTCCCCATTACCGCCATTTAGTGGTCGCGCGTTCGGGGGAACGGTTTTCGCAGGAGTGGGTGAGTGTCCAGCGGGTTATCGGGGCCGGGTCGGATCGACATTCGAGAAGATCCCTTACAGGGCCTTTGTTGAATGGGCTTGAGGATGCAGGTGGGCCTTCGACCAGTAGTCGGGCTCCTGGGCTCGTGTCTTTTGGGATCTCGGTCAAATAGGCGTAACAATAACCAATGCATTTGATTGGTTACATTGAGATGTTTCGATATGCAAATACACGTTTTTACTTATCTTATAAACCTTTGCATTTAAGTGTTTAACTGAGACATTAGGATATGCAAGTGTGCACTTTTTACGTACTCTGAAATATTGTTTCACCTCGTTACTTTCGTGTGTTGTGAATAAAAACCTGCGTGTGCATGTGTGGACTCTTTTATTAAATCAGATTGATGAGATCAAAACCTGTGTATGCGGGTGTGGGGACACCTTAATAAATGCCTTGTAAATTGCAACATACACAACATAGACTTGCTGCCGGTTGGCTACACACAGACTTGTTGCCTGGTTTAGAAAATCATAGAACATGTGACCTGTTTGGCAAATCATAGAACTAAATGGCCTGTTTGGCTTACTCTGGCTTATGCCAGCACTATAACTCCTGATGGCTCGGTTGGCCGTATCTGGCTCGTGTTCCAGACAATAAAGTTCACTTGTGGTGGGGTTGGGTTCCCAGGCACTAGCCGGTAGTAAACAGGTCGCCTTCGGGGGCACTTGAAGGTGAATTCACTTACTAGCCGTCTAACGACGGGGGCCTTACTCACGAACTTGCACACATTATGAATTGATTGAAATGTATATATGGACGTGTTAACATATGAAACTGCTACAGCTTTTCTTTATTTAGTCTGCCACTGCTTTGCATACTACACATGTCATGTTTGTTACTTTATAGACTACTCTTGTCATGCCACTGCTTTGCACACTACACATGCCATGTTTGTTACTTTGCACACTACTCTTGCCATGTTCATTACTTTGTATACCACACTTGTCATGCTCTTTTCTTTCTTGCGCTGCTATGTTTTAATTATTGAAATCATGAAATGATTTTGAAAGCCTTGTCGAGGGTCTTTTTCCTACTAACGTTTTAAATCTTACCGAGCGACCCTCGCTGACGTATATTTCTTATCTTGTGAAATATACGTTAGGTATTAGACAGATTTGCAAAAAAGCAAGCCTAGAGACTGAGTAGGTTGACCAAGGTGCCCAGACGTTGAGATTCGTCGCTGGAGAACAAGGAGCCTTCGCAACGCCGCTAAAGTTTAATTTTTGTATTAATTATTTTCAGGCGCAATTCTGTTTGCGTTCTATTTCTAATGGCCATGCTTGGCTTTATTTGTGTACTTTTAAATCTGGACATCGATGTAATAATAATGAAATTCTCTTTTGTTCTGAGTTTGTATGCAAGAACCTGATTACGGTTCACCCACAGACGCTTAATGGGTTGGAGCTTCACCACTCCAGTCCATGCAGACGAGCTCGCGTCTTCGCTCCCAAGTATAATAGGAAGCGGGCGTGACAGGTTTTAGCGGTGACCCATGCAGGTCATGCATTCTACAAAGTACTTGGAACAATATGGATATCATTATTAGCCAGATTGTCTAGATAGACCTCTTACGCAATTGTTTACTTGGTTTCTTTTACAGCATGGCAGGACGACACAACACCCGGAACGGGAATGGAGCCAGTGGTAGTGGCATTCCAGACATCAATGAACTCCTCGGAGTTATGAGAGGAATGCTGGAGATTCAGCAGGAACTGATCCAGCGGACCCAGCAACTGCTCCGACACTACCACCGCCACCTAGAGCTGAACCTGGAGTGAAGTAGTTCCAGGAGTTGCAACACATGAGCTTCTCTGAAAAAGAAGGGCCTTTAGGAGCCGATGAATGGATTCAAGGGACTGAAGATAAGCTGAGTGCTGCATGTATCCCTCAGGCTGGATGGGTTGAAGTAGCGAAACTCCAACTGATCGATAATCCTAGGAGCTGGTGGCAACTGGAGGAGAAACTTCTGGTCAGGCCGATCGCTTGGGGCATGTTTTGGGAAAGGTTCGATACTAAATACTTTCCTAAATCAGCCAAGCGAGAGCTTCAGCTGCGTTTCGCTAATCTGGTCCAAGGAAATATGACCGTAGACAAGTATGAGGCTGAGTTTGCTATGCTTAGCTGTTTTGCACCACACATGGTTGAAGACCATGAAGATTGTGCATTCCAGTTTCGCAGGGCCTGAATCCCAAGGTCCAAGCCTCGATAACCTTGGCGAGACCGACGACCCTTCAGGACGTTTTAGATTGTGCACGAGAGCATGAGATTGTGGCGGAACTTCCCGTGGAACCTTCAGCTGGAGGAGGCAAGCGTCGTATGGAGCCACCTAAGATGGAGCCCAGAGAGACTTTTCGACCTCTGTAGACCACACAGTTCAAGAGGCTAGCTGCTCCTGTCGACCGTATACAGCTAAACTGCCACTTCTGTGGCAAGCCCGAACATCAGAGGCAGGATTGTAGGAAGAGGCTGAACCAGTGCTTGATCTGCGGAGCACCTACACATGCTGCGAGAGACTGCCCCCATGGCAAGGACCGTCGAGCACCGACTGGAGTACTTGGACCCGCTTTACAGGAATCACTACTGGTTCGTCAGCGTCTCGGTCAGCACCAAACTTTATCTATGTCGCCGAGGAAGTTAGAGACGACGATCCGATGTTGAATGGTGACGTCTGAGTCCTGTCATATCTTCACATTTGATGGTTCATACCATGAATGTGCCTATCTTGGCTTTGTTTTATCCTAAGTGTCATTCGATTGTAATCGTTTCCATCTTAGACTCCCTTTTTCAGTTCAGCAGTTTCATTCCTCTACATGTCTCTTGCTTCCTTGATACAATGATTTCACCTTCGTCCTTCGTCCATCAGGTGTCCCTTGACCATTATCTAGCTTAAGAAATTCCGAGGACGGAATTTTACTTAAGGTGGGTAGGATGTAACGGCCGGTATTTAATGATACGTATTTTTGTTCGTATTCTATCTTTTGTTTAGTGACATTCCGCATCTTTTTGTATATTTGTATTATGTACGTATTTCATATCAACCTTATATACTTAAATATGTATTTTAATTAGTTATAGTATGTTATTATTTGATTTCAAATTAATAGTTATTCAAATTCGAATCCAAAAGTTTTAAAATTCGAAAGTTTTAAGAATTTCAAATATTTTCAAATTCGAATTTAAATTGTTTCTCTTTATCATCCCAATTAAAATATAACTAATTTAGAAGTTTTCCCCATTTAAAACACATAAATCACCCTCTATTAATTCTAATTCAAACTTTCCATTTTCTTTACTCTTAATTTCTTAAATCAATAGTATTTAAAACAAAATTTTAAAACACTTTCCCTTTTAACTTCTCCCTAATAATTACTATTAAAAACAAAATATTTCCTAAAACTATTTCAACACGTAACCCAACCATTGGGACTCACGCGTCACACACACAACTTTCTCTCCCTCTCTTTTTTAAATAAAACCTATTCTAACAAAACCAAGCCTTCATTTCAAAAAATAATTAAAATAAACCCTCGCCTAACCCTATTCTAAGAAACCCAGACTGTGTATTTTTGTTAACCGAGAACCACACCCTCTTCATACATACACTAGGATAGGAACCCAGGCATTCACCCTTTAAAACCCGTACCAACCCTAGGCCATGAACCCTAGACAACCCGCAGGTCTACCCCTACCTAAACCCTAGCTCTTCACGCCGGCCATCTCCCTCCACAACCTCCAAGCCACACGCCTCCCCTACCTTGCTTCCTCACCTCCGGCATCCAACCGCAAGCCTTGACACCCTCGCCACGTGCCCCACCCTCTGACTGCACGACCCAAGTCGCACACTGTTGACCACTCCCGCTCCTGACCACCACCTCAGCCTGCAGAACGACCCCGCCGGCCTCCTCCCTCGTCAGCAGTCTGCGCCTTCGCCTCCCTCGCCTGCAGAAGCACGCCGGTGCTTCATCCATCACCGACGCTGCACAATCCTCCGAGCTTCCCCCGGTGACAGCGATGCAAATGTCGTTCGCCTCCTTTTCCGACGCCCAGCAGCCGTAAGCCCAGGCACTGGTGCCGTCCTCCACCTCCTCTCTCCTCCGCCTACTGCAACCAATGGGAATCAGAGAGAGGCGCATATACAGAGGTTAGTTATAGTTTTGGTTATTAAGTTAGTTATTAGGGGTATTTTCTAATGGTGTTAGTTTATACGTATAGCCTTATATGATTTGAGTGCACGTCAGTTTATTAGTAACAGGATTTTGGTATCTCGGATTTGTGTTTTGATAATACTGTGATAATCCTTGTGTTAGCCTCTGATATTCACCTATACCCAGCTGATATATATATATATATACTTGGTTATTTATGTGCTAATGTTAGTTATCTGATGGTTAAGTGTAAACTAAAGATATAATATAGGGTATGGGTACTCCCGTGTATACATATTATTATAGTATATGTAAATTCTCAGTTTCTTCCAGTAGCCATGGATACCGATATACCTATATTAGATAATGTCTCAGTTTATTATTATTAACCTATACCCAGTTTTATTCCAGTGGCCAAGTTAATTGCTAATAATGCATAATGGAAATTAGGAGTATAAGTAATAGAACAGCATCCTTTCTGTTAGTGGTTGGAAGAGATAAGTTAGTTGATTGATATCGACTTTCTTTTAATCTGATATCGGAATCGTATGACGCAGAGAACGTCCGCGCCTTCTGTACGGACCCGTCGACACCAAAAAAACCAGAAACAGTCCAGTGTACAGTTTTACATATTTCATAACCGCTGCACTGGCTGTTTAAATTTAGATATACCGATATGCAAGTGCACATTTTTTCATAACCTCTGCGGTTGATCGTTTAAATTAAGATATTCTCTTTTGCAAGTGTACTTTTCATGTTTTATAACCAATGCATTTGATTGTTTCATTGAGATGTTCCGATATGCAAATACATGTTTTTACTTATCTTATAAACCTTTG
This sequence comes from Scilla litardierei, assembly GCA_030789695.1. NCBI lineage: Eukaryota > Viridiplantae > Streptophyta > Magnoliopsida > Asparagales > Asparagaceae > Scilla > Scilla litardierei. The sequence goes on along the minus strand of CM061131.1, from coordinate 82,622,875 downwards.
CATTTAACTGTTTAACTGAGATATTAGGATATGCAAGTGTGCACTTTTTACGTACTCTGAAATATTGTTTCACCTCGTTACTTTCGTGTGTTGTGAATAAAAACCTGTGTGTGCATGTGTGGACTCTTTTATTAAATCAGATTGATGAGATCAAAACCTGTGTATGCGTGTGTGGGGACACCTTAATAAATGCCTTGTAAATTGCAACAGACACAACATAGACTTGCTGCTGGTTGGCTACACACAGACTTGTTGGACGGTTTTGCAAATCATAGAACATGCGGTCTGTTTGGCAAATCATAGAACAAAATGGCCTGTTTGGCTTACTCTGGCTTATGCCAGCATTATAACTCCTGATGGCTCGGTTGGCTGTATCTGGCTCGTGGTCCAGACAATAAAGTACACTTGGTGTGGGGTTGGGTTCCCGGGCATTAGCTGGTAGTAAATGGGTCGCCTTCGGAGGCACTTGAAGGTGGATTCACTTACTAGCTGTCCAACGACGGAGGCCTTAGTCACGAACTTGCACACATTATCGAATTGATTGAAATGGATATATGAATGTATTAACATATAAAACTGCTACAGCTTTTCTTTATTTAGTCTGCCACTGCTTTGCATACTACACATGTCATGTTTGTTACTTTATACACTACTCTTGTCATGCCACTGCTTTGCACACTACACATGCCTTGTTTGTTACTTTGCACACTGCTCTTGCCATGTTCATTACTTTGTACACCACACTTGTCATGCTCATTGCTTTCTTGCGCTGCTATGTTTTAATTATTGAAATCATGAAATGATTTTGAAAACCTAGCCGAGGGTCTTTTTCCTACTAACGTTTTAAATCTTACCTAGCGACCCTCGCTGACGTATATTTCTTGTCTTGTGAAATATACGTCAGGTATTAGACAGATTTGTAAAGGAGCAAGCCTAGAGACTGAGCAGGTTGACCAAGGTGCCCAGACGCTGAGATTCGCCACTAGAGAACAACGAGCCTTTGCAATGCCGCTAAAGTTTAATATTTGTATTAATTATACTCAGGTGTAATTCTGTTTGCGTTCTGTTTCTAATGGCCATGCTTGGCCTTATTTGTGTACTTGTAAATCTGGACATCGATGTAATAATAATGAAATTCTCTTTTGTTTTGAGTTTGTATGCAAGAACCAGCTTACGGTTTACCCATAGACGCTTAATGGGTTGGAGCTTCACCGCTCCAGCCCATGCGGATCCCCTTGCGTCCTTGCTTCCAGGTATAATGGGAAGCGGGTCGTGACAACACCATGGGGATAGTATTTAAGGATGATCACCAACGAGATAGATTTGAATCCCTAGCTGGACGAGCCATTATCCCAACAAAATTCCCGAGCGTTCCCACTCTAGATTCTCATGGGCTCGTTGAGGGTGTCCACACATTATTCTCTAACCTAGGGTGAGATGAGTTCTTGGTATGTGAGGCACACACATATAATAGACCCACATTGGAGTTTCTTAGCTCCCTCAAACACGAATACCCATGATTCTCATTTAGGCTTATGAACAAGGATTATTCCATGTCCTACAATGCCCCTGAGTGCACTTTTTCACTGGCATACCGCCATAGTCCGAGAGTCCCATAGCCATTACAGCCATTTCCCCATTGCTTTTGACCCAAATACTTTTTGGGAACTGATCACTTGATATGTGTAACGACCGGTTTTTGTAATGACTATTATATGAATAATATTGGATGTTCTCTCCTTGTGTGTTTTCTCTGTCAGACGTTTTCGTTCGGTTTCTTCTGATCTTTTATCTTCCGTAGCATATCTCGATGGGGCTTGGAGTAAGTATTCTTACGATGAGCTTCATAGCGTCCATAACTTAGAGCTAGAGTGATCTTAGAGGCCATAAGAATCTTCCTGAAGCTTCGCGCTTCGATTCGGCACTTCTGGTGCATCTTAGTTGGTTCATGAAGGAGAGCCAACCGACTATATTGCAATCTAGTCGGTCGGCAACACTTCAGGAATCGACTAGTTCATTTCAGTAATTTCAGCTAAGTTACTGTTTACGTTTAGTCGGTCTAAGCACATTCTTCGACCGACTAGTTGCTAAACTAGTCGGTCAGGACTTGTACTCAGACCGACTAATTCTGAGTTCTTCTGTACAGCCGAGTTACTGTTTATAGTTAGTCGGTCAAAGAACATCTACCGACCGACTAGATTCCAAACTAGTCGGTTAGAGTTCCTTCTCTGACCGACTAACTCTCAGTGCTTAATATCTACCTAATTTTACCCTTAGTCGGTCTATGAACAATCACCGACCGACTAGTCCCCAAACTAGTCGGTTGACGAGCCTTCACAGACCGACTAACTCTGTCTACCCTGTGCCAACCCTGTTCACTGTTTGCTTTTAGTCGGTCTCGGTTGGACGACCGACCGACTAGTTCCCAAACTAGTCGGTCGACCACCCTTCACTGATCGACTAGTTTGCCCAGTAAACCTAGGTTAAGTCGTAGCCGCCGCATCTTTTCTTTATTTAAACCCTCGATTCTTTCATTCCTTTCTTCACTTTTCCTAGCCATTCCTCTTCCCCAATCATTTCCCCAACCTTCCTCTAGCCTTTCCTCATCCTCCCGAGCCTCCTTTCACCCTCCATTGCGCCGGCGATCACCCCGCAAGCCGCCGGCCGATCTCCAAAAACCCCAAAATCCTCTTTTGCTCCAGATTTTACCTATATTCCCCATTCTCCAGATCCATTTTACATCAGCCGCTGGAGATCCCTTCAGCCGCAACTTCTCCCTCAGATCGCTTCTTCCGTTGCCGTGCTAGATCCGATTTGGCGACGGCAATCCGGAATCCAGCGAGATCTTCTCCTACCTGCAGATTCGTAGGCGTTTCGATCTTCGTTCTTCCGCTTCGTAAATGGTAAGTGATCTACCATTAATTTCCCAAAACCCACACTGTAAATTAGAAAACCCTAATTAAAAATGGATTACTAGACGTTATAGGATTCCAATGCAATCCGGAATAGAACTCTCAAATCTGATTTTCTGTTTTGCTATAACAGCGAAACCGAATTCCCGTAGAGTAGCGATTTTTGAGAAGAACTCTCGTCGAGCAACAACCGTGGTACCAGGCAAGTGAAACTTGCCAACCTTGCTTTAGGCCATGTTTTAGGCCATTACCTTGTTTTAGCGTGAAAGAGGCTAGACCGTGAAATGATAGCGGTCTAGGCGCAAATTCAAATTCTAGCTTGACAACGAAGCTAGAATTGCCTTGTCATGTCATGTCATGCAATGCCTGTCACGTTTACTTTCTTTAACGGTACGTAATTTAAATTGAATATTTGTCATGCATTGCATCCTTTACATGCCATTGATTCGTATGTTGCATCGTAGCACACGCTACCAAATACATGTACAATCCGTGTTTCCGTGTTACGGCTAGGCACCCGTTATGCGGGCATAACCCTATGCCATCCTTGTTAAAAACACTTCTTGGCTTGTGATCCAGAAGCGAGCATTCCATGTTCGGGGGTAAAGCCCTGGCTCGATACACGTGGAGGGGTAGGGATAAACGGTCACTTGAGCATAAGAGTTGGCCTGTACAGCCACTCTAGCTAAAGGGCAGAATCTCTGTGCACGACGTGCTTACAATACTTGTACTTGTCCTTGTAAATGTTTACTTGCCCATGCCATGTTTTTACCTGCCATGCTTTAAAACATGCAATGTCATAAACTGTTGTTTACTTACTTGCTGTTCTCCTTGCATAACATGGCATATTATACCATACTCTAGAACTTCTAGGTTGTTTTTACTACCTTTAGTTTCCTTGCACAATTCTTGTAGACTTGCTGACATGTGCCCCTTCTCTTTGGGTGTCGCATGTTAGTTGCTGAGCCAGAGTCTGCTGTTGAGGGCGACGAGTTCATGGAGTTCGTGCCCGATCCCGTTGCTGACGTTGAGTACGAGGACACCGACAACCAGTCTTAGTTTCCTTCGCAGTTTCTTTATTAGTTGTTGTTTAGTTTGGTGGTGAGTAGCACCTTTGTGTTAGTCGTTTTTGTTGTTGGCCATGCTGGGCCTTTTTCTTTCGAATCTGTTGTAGCTTGGTGGATTTTCTGGTTGTTGGATATTTTGTTGGACCTTGAGATTGATAAATTTTTATTCCTCTCTCTATTATTGTTATCTTTGTTCCGTGTCACGTTACAGGGATCTACGTGTTATTCCAGACGCTTTACAGGCTTGGAGACTCACAGCTCCCGGCCTGAGCGGGCCTCGTTACGCCTCGCCTCCATTTTAGGGAAGCGGGTCGTGACAGGTTTCTTTGGTGGCCCACGCAGGTCTCACACACTGTAACTGTGACTTAATCGGAACAACAATAATAATTATAGAATGTCCGATAAACAATTTCGACACCGAGACATAAGGCTAAGAGTCTGATTTGTTTCGTTTTTCCTGTGTCATTAGATGGCTGGAAGACGGAACACCCGTGCTAGTGGTGGTGTGCCCCCTCGAGTCGAGGAGCCAGATCGGGAGCCCACCAATGGGGAGATCATGCGGATGATGCATCAGATGATGCAGGTGCAGCAGGGGATGCTGCAGAATGCCCGAAATGTTCCGCCTGCTCGAGCAGCGCAGCCTGTCCAGAATGTCCCTCGCTTCGAGCCAAGAGCGAAGCAGTTTCGGGAGCTGGGCCCCGCTTACTTTGATGGGACCGAAGGACCTTTAGCTGCGGATGAATGGACTAGGAACATGGAGGACAACTTGAAGATGTCGAAGGTCGACCCGGCTGGATGGGTTGACTTGGCGAAGAGGCAGCTTAAGGATAATGCTCGAAATTGGTGGGATGCCGAGGAGGAGTTGTTGGAGGAGCCGATATCTTGGGCTACCTTCAAGTCCAGATTTGATGAGGAGTACTTTCCAAAGGCTGCCAGGAGGGTGATGGCGCAGCGCTTCATCGACCTGAAGCATGGGAGCTTGACGGTGGACCATTACCACCAGGAGTTCACCATGCTGAGCCGTTTCGCACCGAAGATGGTGCAGGATGCTGAGGAGAGGGCCCAGAGGTTTCTGCAGGGGCTTTCTTTGGATCTTCAGAGCTTTGTGACTTCTTCTTATTTGGAGTCCTATCAGAAGGTGCTGGTTGCAGCGAAGAGGCAGGAGCAGATTGTGAACCAGAAGAGAGGATGCGATTCTGGAGCTGGGAAGAGGCCTGTGGAGCAGGCCAGGACAGTGATGAGACCGGGGTTCAGGCCCAATCAGCCGGTGCAGTTCAAGAGGCCCGGAGGACCTCCTACTCTGAAGACTTGCCATTTTTGTGGCAAGACTGGGCATGTCAAGGATCAGTGCTGGAAGATGTTGGGACAGTGCTTGGTTTGTGGTGATCCTACGCATACCATGAGGGACTGCCCGAAGTCCAAACAGCCGTGGAAGGGACCTGTTGCAGCTCATCCATTGCAGCAGAGGACACCTGTGCCTGCGGGACGTGGAGCGCCTCTCGTTCCGCAGAGGCAATCTTTTCAGCAGGCTGTTCAGCCAAGGAGGCAGGCTTTCCTGATGACTGCCGTTGAGGCTGAGGCCGAGGATGAGGTTATCGCAGGTAACTCTCAACCTAGTTGTTCTTTTCTTAGCTAGTCTTGTTTGTTGGAATTCATTTGGTTGTTTGTTATGCGTGCTAGAATAGAATTTGATTGTTAGACTGACTGTTAGGTGTGATTTTGGTCTGCACATTCCCTGCACGAGTTCTCTTTGACTCTGGTGCATCGATGTGCATTATTTCCCGGAGCTTCGTTGAGAAGCATTCCTTGTCGACTTCCCCTCTTCCCAAGAGTTGGAATATCGTTACAGGAAATGGCGTGGTCTCAGTGCATCGTGGTTGCAATTCTTGCCCTTTGGTGGTCTGTGGACATGAGCTCTACGCTGATTTCATTGTCCACGACATCTTCAACTATGATGCTGTCCTCGGGATGGACTGGCTTGGGAGTTTCTATGCCACGATCGATTATCGGAGGAAGAAGGTAATGTTTGAGATCCCTGGACATCTGGTGTTCAAGTTCAGCCGTGGCAGCAGTTCGCTTGGTCCGGTCAGGTTTCGGGCCAAGCCGGTGCAGATCGTTGCTATGCAGATGGAGCAGTGTAGACCTGCGGTAGTGTGTGACTTCGACGACGTCTTCCCCAAGGAGATGTCTGGATTGCCGCCCGATCGAGCTCTCGAGTTTTCAATCGATCTTATTGCGTGAGCGTATCCTATCTCAAAGGTGCCCTATCGCATGGCACCAGCAGAATTGGAGGAATTGCGGAAGCAGCTAGACGAACTTCTTCAGAAGGGTTACATTCATCCCAGCGTGTCTCCGTAGGGAGCACCGGTCTTGCTGGTGAAGGGACGGTTCACGTCGCATGTGTGTGGACTACCGGGAGTTGAATGCGGTGACCGTCAAGAATCGATATCCGTTGCCTCGTATTGATGATATTTTTGATCAGCTTGGAGGATCAAGGGTATTCTCTAAATTGGATCTGAGGAGTGGTTATCATCAGCTGAAGGTGAGGAAGGAAGATGTTCCGAAGACAGCATTCAGGACGAAATATGGACACTACGAGTTCGTGGTTATGCCTTTTGGTGTAACCAATGACCCGCAGTCTTTATGAATCTGATGAATTTGATCTTCTATGACTTTTTAGATAAGTTCGTCGTCATCTTCATTGACGACATTCTGATTTACTCAAAGTCAGAGGAGAAGCATGCGTCGCACTTGAGGACAGTGTTGGAGATTTTGAGGAATCATCGGTTGTATGCTAAGTATTCCAAGTGCGAGTTTTGGCTGGACAGAGTTGCTTTTCTCGGGCATGTGGTGACTGGAGATGGTATTTCGATGGACCCCGAGAAGATTAAGGCTATCAGAGAGTGGCCTATTCTGCAATCAGCGTCTGAGATCCGGAGTTTCCTTGGGCTTGCATGTTATTATCGGTGGTTCATTAAGGACTTCTCCAGTATTACCGAGCCGATGACCAGACTGACGCAGAAGGATGTATCTTATGATTGGACTGATGATTGTGAGAAGGCTTTTGGTATTCTGAAGGAGAGGTTGACGACTGACCCTGTTCTTGCTGTGCATAACCGGAGTGGAGGATTCGAGATCTTTTGTGATGCTTCTGGCAAGGGTCTCGGTTGTGTATTGCATCAGCATGGGCACGTGGTTGCGTATGCTTCTCGTCAGCTTAAGGCTCATGAGAAGAATTACCCGACAAATGATTTGTAGTTGGCTGCTGTCATGTTTGCGCTGAAGATTTGGAGGCACTTCCTGCTGAGTGAGAATGTGAAGATCTTCACCGATCACAAAAGCTTGAAGTATATCTTTACTCAGAAGGAGCTCAACATGCGACAGCGTCGGTGGTTGGAGCTCATGGCGGACTACGAGATCGATTTGCAGTTTCACCCTGGCAAGGTGAATGTGGTTCCGGATGCGCTGAGTAGGCTTCCAGCGGTGATGTTGTTGACTTTGCAGTGGAGATTACAGCAGGATTTTTGCGAGTCCGGTGTTGAGATTGTCCTTCCTGGGGAGACTTCTTCGTTGATGTGTATGCAGATACAGTCGACGATCGTGGATAGGATCAAGGCTGGACAGGCGGGAGACCCGAAGTTGGTGAAGATTCGGGAGCAGGTGGAAGCCGGTCTGCGGACTGACTTCTTGATTCATGAGGACGGCTCGCTGAGATTTGGAGCCAGGTTGTGTGTGCCAGCTTGGGACATCAGAGAGGAGTTGTTGGTTGAGGCACACAGTTCGCCGTATTCTGTGCATCCTGGTGGGACCAAGATGTATAAGGATCTTCGCCTGAACTTTTGGTGGCATGGTATGAAGAGGAGCGTGGCTTGGAGTGTAGCCAAGTGTCTGGTTTGCCAGCAGGTAAAGTCGGAGCATCAGCGTACGACAGGGTTGTTACAACCGCTTCCGATTCCGGAATGGAAGTGGCAGCACATCACTATGGATTTTGTGACTGGACTACCTCGGAGTCCGAAGCAGAATGACGCGATTTGGGTGATCGTAGACCGATTAACCAAATCCGCGCACTTTATTCCTTTCCGAGTAGGACTGTCCACTGAGGTGCTATCGAGGAGATATATGGAGGTAAATCTTTTACTCTCCGTTTTAATTTCCTTTTCCTAGTTTAGATAGTGATGTAACATGAATCGTGCAGGAGATCGTGCGACTTCACGGAGTCCCTGTGAGTATCGTATCAGACAGAGACACGAGGTTCACGTCTCAGTTCTGGCAGAGTCTGCAGAAGAGTTTGGGTACAAGTCTGAGTTTCAGCACGGCATACCATCCACAGATGGATGGCCAGTCCGAGAGGACGATCCAGATCTTGGAGGACATGCTGAGGGCATGTATGTTGGACTTCAAGGGTTCTTGGGAGGATCATCTCCACCTCGTGGAGTTTGCCTATAATAACAGCTTCCAGGCGAGTATTGGCATGGCACCTTTTGCCGTGCTATACGGGAAGAAATGTCGATCGCCACTAAGCTGGGATGACATTGGAGATCGAGAGCTGTTAGGACCTGAGATGATCGTGGAGGCTGTGGATGTTGTGAGGAACATACGGGAGAGGCTGAGGATTGCTCAGGACCGTTTTAAGCATTGGGCTGATGCTAAACGGTGTCCTTTGGAGTTTCAGCCAGGTGACCATGTGTTCCTGAAGATTTATCCGAATCAAGGAGTGATTCGCTTTGGGAAATGAGGGAAGCTGAGCCTGAGATACATTGGACCGTTTGACATTCTGGAGAGAGTTGGCGAGGTAGCCTATCGCTTAGCCTTGCCGCCATCTTTGGAAGGAGTTCACGATGTCTTCCATGTGTCACAGCTTCGTCGATACATCAGCGATCCATCTCATGCTGTGGATTTCTCGGAGATCACCGTTCGCCCTAATCTGACGTATGACCAGCAGCCAGTGCAGATTTTGGACAGGCGTCAGAAGTCACTTCGGAACAAGACAGTCGATCTTGTGAGGGTGATGTGGCGACACAGCTCGCCAGGAGAGTCTACTTGGGAGAGAGAGGACGAGATGAGAGAGCGTTACCCACTTTTGTTACCTGACACGTGAGTGTTAGGAAATTACGAGGGCGGAATTTTTCTTAAGGTGGGGAGGATGTAACGGCCGGTTTTTGTAATGAATATTATATGAATAATATTGGATGTTCTCTCCTTGTGTGTTTTCTCCGTCAGACGTTTTCGTTCGGTTTCTTCTGATATTTTATCTTCCGTAGCATATCTCGATGGGGCTTGGAGTAAGTATTCTTACGATGAGCTTCATAGCGTCCATAACTTAGAGCTAGAGTGATCCTAGAGGCCATAGGAATCTTCCCGAAGCTTCGCGCTTCGATTCGGCACTTCTGGTGCATCTTAGTTGGTTCATGAAGGAGAGCCAACCGACTAGATTGCAATCTAGTCGGTCGGCAACACTTCATGAACCGACTAGTTCATCTCAGTAATTTCAGCTAAGTTACTGTTTACGTTTAGTCGGTCTAAGCACATTCTTCGACCGACTAGTTGCTAAACTAGTCGGTCAGGACTTGTACTCAGACCGACTAATTCTGAGTTCTTCTGTACAACCGAGTTACTGTTTATAGTTAGTCGGTCAAAAAACATCTACCGACCGACTAGTTTCCAAACTAGTCGGTTAGAGTTCATTCTCTGACCGACTAACTCTCAGTGCTTAATATCTACCTAATTTTATCCTTAGTCGGTCTATGAACAATCACCGACAGACTAGTCCCCAAACTAGTCAGTTGACGAGCCTTCACAGACCGACTAACTCTGTCTACCCTGTACCAACCCTTTTCACTGTTTGCTTTTAGTCGGTCTCGGTTGGACGACCGACCGACTAGTTCCCAAACTAGTCGGTCGACCACCCTTCACTGACCGACTAGTTTGCCCAGTAAACCTAGGATAAGTCGTAGCCGCCGCATCTTTTCTTTATTTAAACCCTCGATTCTTTCATTCCTTTCTTCACTTTTCCTAGCCATTCCTCTTCCCCAATCATTTCCACAACCTTTCTCTAGCCTTTCCTCATCCTCCTGAGCCTCCTCTCACCCTCCGTTGCGCCGGCGATCAACCCACGAGCCGCCGGCCGATCTCCAGAAACCCCAAAATCCTCTTTTGCTCCAGATTTGCCCAATATTCCCCATTCTCCAGATCCATTTTAGATCAGCCGCTGGAGATCCCTTCAGTCACAACTTCTCCCTCGGATCGCTTCTTCCGTTGCCGTGGTAGATCCGATTTGGCGACGGCAATCCGGAATCCAGCGAGATCTTCTCCTACCTGCAGATTCGTAGGTGTCTCGATCTTCGTTCTTATGCTTTGTAAACAGTAAGTGATCTACCATTAATTTCCCAAAACCCACACTGTAAATTAGAAAACCCTAATTAAAAATGTATTACTAGACGTTATAAGATTCCAATGCAATCTGGATTAGAACTCTCAAATCTGATTTTCTGTTTTGTCATAACAGCGAACCCTAATTGCCATAACAGTAAAGCCCTGGCTCGATACACGTGGAGGGGTAGAGATAAACGGTCACTTGAGCGTAAGAGTTGGCACGTACAACCACTCTAGCCAAAGGGCGGAATCTCTGTCCACGACGTGCTTACAATACTTGTACTTGTACTTGTAAATGTTTACTTGCCCATGCCATGTTTTTACCTGCCATGCTTTAAAACATGCCATGTCATAAATTGTTGTTTACCTTACTTACTGTTCTCCTTGCATAACATGCCATATTATACCATACTCTAGAACTGCTAGGTTGTTTTTAATACCTTTAGTTTCCTTGCACAAGTCTTGTAGACTTGCTGACATGTGGCCCTTCTCTTTGGGTGTCGCATGTTAGTTGCTGAGCCAGAGTCTGCTGTTGAGGGCGACGAGTTCGTGGAGTTCGTGCCCGATCCCGTTGCTGACGTTGAGTACGAGGACACCGGCGACCAGTCTTAGTTTCCTTCGCAGTTTCCTTGTTAGTTGTTGTTTAGTTTGGTGGTGAGTAGCACCTTTGTGTTAGTCGTTTTTGTTGTTGGCCATGCTGGGCCTTTTTCTTTCGACTCTGTTGTAGCCTGGTGGCTTTTCTGGTTGTTGGATATTTTGTTGGACCTTGAGATTGATAAATTTTTATTCGTCTCTCTATTATTGTTATCTTTGTTCCGTGTCACGTTACAGGGATCTGTGTGTTATTCCAGACGCTTTACAGGCTTGGAGACTCACAACTCCCGGCCTGAGCGGGCCTCGTTACGCCTCGCCTCCATTTTAGGGAAGCGGGTCATGACAATATGTCCCCTTTACTACTATCATGGCAAAGCCCTCTTCTATCATACATCATTGCCTTCGCCTTGCAGACCGAAGCATTGCAAACACTCTTTTCTGTAAGGAGTAGACTGGCCAAGTCTCTCAGCATGAGCTCTTATATTTATAGGCTATGACCCAACCACACATTGTATACGAGAACAGAAGCACTTCACCGTGAATTCTCTTTCATGCTAGTTATTGGTTGGGTCATAGATTCTTCCACACTGCCAGTAACATTGCTGGAAAAATTTACTGTGGAGAGTTCATCACCATCATTGCCAAACTCCCTCACGTCTCTCTCCAAATTCCTGATGACCTACACAAGGTCCCTGACCCCACATTCGTAGATATCTCCATCCTAGACAAATGCATGTGTTTAAACCCACCATGGACATGAGATTTATTTGGTTACATAACCCTTCCCACACCCCATACACTATATTGCACAATCCCGAGCTCGCTGGTATTGATGCAGCCATGCAGTGGGAATTTGACCATGGCACATATTTTGCTTCCGCTGCGTAGGCCCAACCTATTCCTGCTCAGGATCCTGTTATTCCAGTTCTTGCACCAGGAGGCCCCCCACCACCACAACCAACCCCCACAACCACCTCACACCACTCAGGAGCCCCACCAGGCTGGTGACAGTTCTAGCCCTTCTGGTCCACCAACTCCTCGTCCATACCTAGAGGATCACAGGCGACAGTTCGAGGAAAGTGTCTGCGATATTAGATCATTCAAGGATGACATTAGAGCAACACTTTATACCATGCACTTGATGCTCAACGCCGTTTACGATTGGCATGCTGACCAGAACCGTTTCCCAGATGCCAGACCCTACATATTCCTCACACCACCACCGTCTGAAGGTGGCCCCTCTTGATCACCTCTCTCCCACCCACTCTTTCCCCACATTACACATAACCCTCGCTCTCCATTTCCTTATCATTCAAGGGCATACTTTTCACCTAGCTTGCGAGAGACTCACCATCACCTCCCCCCCAACATTTTTCCTCACGATTTAACTTCATATTTTGCATTGAGGATAATGCTTAGCTCTAGCGTGGGGGGAGGGACACCATGTTTTTAATCCACACGATCGCGTGGTATGACACGACCGCATCGCCAGAGCCTAGAGATGAAGCTCGTGATAAGACCGATGTAGTCGCATGTGTTACACCATGTGGTTGCATTGCCAGAAGCCACACGAATGGGGTAGAAATGAGATCGACACGGTCGCGTGTGTCACACCATGTGGTCGTGTTGCACAAAATATCATAACACCCTAAATGTTCGCGTACGTGACCGTTTGGGATGGCCTTAGAAGAAGAGAGCTGAGCTGATCGACGTGGTCATGTGGAAATCTATATGGTCGCATCATATATGAAGAAATAAAGAATAAAAGCCTCTTTCTGGACACCACAACAACTCGGTCATGTGGGATTCGATGCGACCGCGACACCTAGGGTTTTATGAAGCGATTTGGGCATCGCCAAGGAATATTTTTGGTCTTTTGGGTATTTATTGGGTTAGTATTTACAATATTCTGTTTTCCACTTGCTGGGAGCAGCTTCCTTAGACTTTTTCAGATGAATTTTAGAGCATTACTCAGGTGTACTCAGTCTATTCTTCGTGCTACTGATTATTCTCTTTTATTCTCTTTGTATTTCTGGTACTAGTGATTGGTTTTTCTTGTTCACTTCTGTTGTAGATCAATTAGATAGCCATTTTCATCTCTCCAATGCTATTCTTATGAACCATGTATTGCATCAAATCATGTTTTTATCAATGGATTGTGAGCAATCCTCCATCTAGGGCCATGGGTTGGACCCTATTAAGATTTGCTATGGATTGATATCAATGTGAAGGGTTGTTGAATAATTGATGATTAGGGGTTTGTTAGGATGATTATTATCGATATAAATTGATCCCCTCCCTTGTGGATTATTAGATTAGCCGCTAACGATAGTTAGGTATAATCTAGGGTCTTCAATCAATATATCGAGTCCTACTATCCATGTCGCCAATGAGAGTTGGGTGTGGATTAGAGCCCTTCTAACAATGATCCGAATTATATCCACAATAGTGGCATGACGTTGATTTGGGAACATTTGTCTAATATAATGCACCTGCTGCATGTCGATGGCCAACGAGAGTTGTTTTAGACATGTGCTAGGTAGTCCTATCACATCATCATACGTGTGGGGGATAGGTGAATACTTAGGTACGACAACCTCATCATATTACATGAATTCAATAGCCAATCGATTCAAATCAATCTTAGTCTAATCTCGATAGCGGGTAGACTCGGCTCAAGAGCTTTTCCTACATTGGTATTTCCCTAAAGCATTCACATTCTCCCGCAATCGATTCACGTAGCTAAGAAACTTAGAAATAAACCAATACTCAACACTTTCATCCCTGTGGATCGACCCATAAGTATGTAACTACACCGTGCACTTATGGTATAAATATTGAAACATCTGGACACACCAACACTTTTAATCACATTAAAGCTAACCACATGAGTATCCTATCATGACAATATTTTAAAAGAATTTAAAAAAAAGTAAACTTCTTTTAATTCATAACCTCTAAAGATTAATAAAAAAATAAACAATTTAATTCATGTTATCATAACACACCAAGAATAATCTTCTATATAAAAATCTAGGATTTAAATTCATCAGAACATTGCATGTTGCTGAATTATTTGTCTAGTCATCATATGCTAGTCGACTAATCCATAATCTATAGGTTGCGCACTTCCGTGTAGGTGGAGTAGTCACTAGGCCTTACGGCCATGGCTGGATCTACAATAAAGCAATTTAAGCAACTACTTTAGACATGTAATTTTGGGATGCCTCATTTTTCCTCTTCTTCCTAAGCCCAATAACATCCTATCTTACTTCAATTTAATTTTCCCAGCCCATTATCCCAGCCCATTCTCTCTTGCCCGACACGCTTCACTTTAAGAGGGTTGATAGAATCCTAGCCGTCCATTCTCGGGTGCTGCCCTCTGCTCTCCATCCCTTCACTCTCCCTGTCTCTCTCTCTCTCTCTCTCACTATCTCTCTCTGAGTCTCCTTAACGACCTACAAGATCGGGTCACTGGTCGATGTACAGAGCAGCAATGATCTTGATGGCCTTCACATCTTCTATTATCTCGTCCAGTTTTGTTTCCTATTTAAATTGATATTGTGCCAGTTGCTTGCTTTGGTTTTTGGTATAATTTACTGAGATATAAGGAGAATGGGAATTTGGAAGATGGATTCTTGGAATGATTATTTGAAGAAAGTAGATTTTGATCTGTTTGAACCCAAACTTACCTACGTTTAAGTAGATTACGGATGTTTGCTCGTAAAAAATTTGCTTTAATACTAATGCCTCACATTTTGGTTCGCTTTAAGCCTTATTGATGCTTAAACCGGCCCTGAGTACTATCCCTTTACCCATGAAGAATTGGCTTTCTAAATGAGTTCTAATCTTATTAAAACTCTTGGATACAAATATATGTTGATAACCAATCAAATACCATGTCAAATTCGCATCCTTTCACATCATCATTAGTCGGCTAATTGACTAGTTATTGTAACTAGTCGACTATGCAACCTCTGTAACTTTTAGCACTAGTCTACTAATTCATGCTGACATGCTTGCTTCTTCTTTTCTGATCTCAACCCTTTGTGATCTTAGCCTTGGTAATCATATATACTCATAGTTTCTTCCTTTGCTATTTGTGAGGAGTCATCATCAGCGCGAGACTCTAATAGTCCGATTCCTACTTACAGTTGTGACTATAATCCCCATCAAGTTAACGATTAGTAGAAACCCTAGTTGAGCATGCCGACCCCCATTTTGGCACCATCATTATTTGGTTTGGATACTGGAAATCTTCCAAGCTAACTAGGCCTTACTGTGATAGATGATGTGCAATCCGGTCCCTTCGTCATAATTATGTCAACAAAGTGTTTATGGTGCATTATAGAGTCAAACCCTTATTACACCTTAAATCCTTTGAGTCAAATGTGATCCTATAGTTATTGTTTGGATGATACTTGTTAACTCATTAACAAGTTCATAATCTACCTTGGCCAGGAATTTACTATGGATCCATTTACTCAATTGCGACACTAACATCCAATACCAGAGGAGACAAATCCCAGCAGCATGGCCACTCCCATCACATGCTTCCAACTATACCCCGCAAGTATCGACATATCTTTTATAAAGCCTACGTTCGATACCTATAAAGTATAATCTTTCACATGTAATGTCCTTTAGCACATCCCAGCCAAAGGACTAACTTGTACCTAATACGACTAGAGATCTTCTGTTGATACTCTGAGTATGTAAACCATGCAAAAGTATCATTGATGAGTCGTTATTTGAACTTGTTCTTTTAAACAGAATATGTGTATTATCTAACGACATCTCTACATCGAGTGACTCTTAAGGCCAGTCACTACCGTCCGATGGTATAATTAATGCACATTGGTCAAACCTATTTATTGAAGTCTTATCTCGATATTCCTTTGACCAGGAATAGTTCTAGACATATGATCAACAGACACATTGGCATCATTATCATGATCTTCATCATAATCTCAATGCTTCTCTCATAAGTCCTGTGATTATATCAATGCATCATATATTCACAATCAACAACCATAGAAGTGATATAGAGGACATAATAGATAAAGACTACCAAATAGCATACTATGATTTTGACCGAGATGCCTTATTACAATTACAATAATTGTCTTAAGAGTATACATTCCTAACACTTTTGTCGATGCCAAAAGATATTTTTTTAGTGATAACAGAAATCCTTGAAAGTTCCTTAATATATATGTATGAAAACCTATAAAAGAGAATTCCTTAAATACCCTAATAAGGCTAGAAAACGGCTAGTTATAGAAACTACAATGGCTAGTTGATTAGTCCACTAAAATACAATAATTAATAATCTAATTTATTTTAGCCAACTTTTAGTTGTACTTGAGTTGACTAGTCAATTTTCGTAACTAGCTAATTATGGCTTATTACCAAAAACCTCCCAAGCCAATTTAAGCCCACTTTGGCCCAGAATCACGCGGTCACATGACATTTCAACGCGACCGCATCGACCAAGGCCACAAAGCCTCATTTAGCTCCAGAACGACGTGGTTGGCCCTATCTTTGACCTGACCGTGGCGTCCGACCAATTATGGTTACCTTCTTACAATAATCATGGCCATCAATCCAGCAATTATAGCCATTACTCTAGTAATTATGGCCCGCCTTCATGGACATTAATCCAGATGTTGTCCATTAGTGCGCCATCATAAATGTCGACAATAAAGTCTCATCATTCCCTTGGACATTACAACGGAAGGGCTAACCTATATGAGGGCCTAGAGGCAGCAGGCAAAAGGGGGATCCAACATTGAGGTAGCCTAAATACATAATAATTATTATACCAAACTCCATATTCTCCTCCTTCATAGCTTGGTCGGAGGACAAGCGGACGACCTCCCAACTGGTCGGACATATCACCACCAAGTCACTTTTGATTCAGCCACTGACTTAAGCATCGGATGTGATTTGGTCGGGCCCTAGACCTGATGACGTCCCCCTAGATTTAAAATTGTGTAGTCGGAACGGGGATACCAGATTTAAATATTTATAACTGCAAGCGCACGGTGTTGTAGTGTGGCTTGGGAGTCGAACACGGGGAGGCGTGTAGCGTGCTTGTTGTCAAACAGGAACCGGATCACCCGGTGGGTGAGCTATTCCTATCGCAAGGTGGGTTGTCACGAAATGAAACTACGAAAGATGTAACATATAAAAGGTAACCTAGGACTTTGGTTTCTACCATATCATGTGTTCTCTCTATTAGGACCGGCGGATAGGAATATGATCGGATTCCAGGGTTTAGTGGTGAGACGTTGCCTCTAAAAGTGATACCTAGCGTCCCGTGGGCCCGATATTCCGGTCGATGCCCAGGATGATATGCTAGGTCTACCAGGGTTCGTAAGGTGGCCATTCCCATGTCCATTAACAATGACCAACTCCGGGAGCACTAAGCTCGCAACGATTACTCCCGACATTTCATCCTGCCATTCTCACGCACTAGGAATCAATGTCTATGCTAGGGGTGTGAGCTATGGCTAGAAGATCAAAAGCCAGTTTTATTTCCCATTGGCCCGATGGTCAGAGGTGGTCTTTCTCCCACCAATGACAATAAAACGCCCGGCGTAACCATCTAAATCCCTATACCCTATCGAAACCCTAATCCTATGGTCGTTCTAGGGAGAAACCACGAAGGGGTTTCCACCAACGTCCTAGATTAGGAAACTACTCACAATTCATTGCAAGAAGAGTAACACAACAAATTATAGCCATTAAAATCAAGATCAACCAATAGAATAATGTAGCAAATAATATTAAGAACGCAATGTCAAAGTATCAAGACAATCAGAGAACTTACAAAACAAAATAAATTCGCAGCTGCCAAAATCCCAAAAAACTGCCCAAAATGGGGATACGTTTCTGGGAAAACCTAGGGTTGTATTTATAATAAAACGTCCAACCGATCGGTTGAAGCATCAACCGATCGGTTGAGACAAATGCCGAAACGGTCTTCAGCCTTAGAGATATTTCACCCGATCGTTGAACCGATCTGGTGAGTCGTTGGGTCGTGAGTTGAGAGAACTTTGGCTATAGATGAACCGATCGGGTGAGATTTCACCCGATCGGTTGGAATGCAGCTCTAAAATACAAAGAAGACTGTGGCATCCACCCGATCATTGAACCGATCGGGTGGGGTCTTCTTCACTGCTGCTCCAGATCGGGTCAGATACGCATGCACAAACCGATCGGGTGGGTCTGTCCACCCGATCGGTTGAGGGCTGATATGTGGTATTCTTTGACGTTTGGCCCTCAGGTTCTCGCACGACGCCTCCTGTTGCTCTGGGGACTCATGATATTTTCTTTATATGTCCCCAGTGCTGGAAATCTCCTGCAATGGCACAAAAACATAAAGAAAGTGAAAGAGAACTTAAAATCACAAGAGAATGGATACGAAACAACGGAAAACAACAGAAAATCACGGAGAAGACATGTGTGAATATATAAAATATAAATGCACGTCAAAATCCCCCAAGCTGAAACCTTCCTTGTCCTCGAGGAAGACAAGTGAGAGTAGGAGCTCGGAGGGAAGAAGAAATAGAAAGGAAGAAACAGAAAAAGAAAGGAAATCCCAGATCACCCGTCAGAGCCAACTAAAATCAACTCACCACACTTAGCAAGCATGAGATAAACACATCACTAAACCAAGGAATATGTGTCCATACAAGTGTCGTGGGTCCACGCGGTGAAGCGCAAGTGAGTGAGTTCGTGAGCCAGCAGACGGTGTAACTATCTAAATTGTGCAATAAAGCTTCATATACACATACCCAAGAAATGACCCACATATCGTTTCAATTCGAATTGGCGGCGAAATATAGTTCAATCTTGCATGAGAATAGAATAAGAATAGAAGCATATCATGTATCAGGGACTCTACTGCTAGGAACTAGGAGATCACCGCACGAATGCCACGACGATTGCTAGAAAATTCCTATGCCATGCGTGTTCGAAAACGATGGAGGTTGAGAAGGTGTGGAGTAGAACACTTGGTGCAGAATCTCGCCTTCCCTTTATTCACGGTGGATAGGAATAATATTCACAACGGGATTTTTTTTGGGTTTTGGTATTTGTATATATTTTTGGATTTTTGGCTATACACATTTTTTTCTATTTTCTTTTGTTTTTGGAGATTTTCTCTCTTTTTTTCTTTTTTCTTTTTTCTTTTTTCTCCCTTTTTTGGATTTTTGGAATTTGGGCTATATTTTTGTGTACTCTCCCAAGTGGGAGAGCGGTACACGACGAGGGGATTTGCACCAAGTAAAACAAAAAAGAAATCGAATTCTAAACACTTGGGCAAAAGAAAATTTTTTCGCGAATAAGAGCATAAGCAAAATGGGTTATCCTAGTCCTATTTGTAGAGTCCCGACACATGCAAATTGAAGCGTAAATATATAATTCATGCATAAAGATGCAGACAGTGGTGGTAAAATACCGCATATTCGAAATTGAAGCATAATAGTTTAGGGGTCATCCAAGGACAGACATATAAAACAAAATCACAATGTAGAAGCATACCAAACAGCTAGTCACGACAGACAACTCACAAAAAAGCAAAGTGAACCCACGAAGCATGAAATGCAGTAGGACTTGGCTTCCTAGGGTTAGTGAAAGTGATTATCGTAGTTAAGCTAAGTGTGTGTGGTTCAGTGGCAGTTCATCATGTGGGGTCATCTCTAGGAGAGGGAGAATAAAAAAGGAAAGAAAAAGAAAAACACGATAAAAATGCCTCAAAACGATGAAAAAGACACAATTGATGCACAAAGTGCGACTCCCCCAAGCTGAATCTTGCATTGTCCTGATGTGTGTGTATATTTTATATATTCATGCACGTCTTCCTTGTGTTTTTTCGTTATTTTCAGCTGTCCCGTACCCATTTTCTCGTGTTTTCTAGTTTTCTTTCACTTTTCCGTGCTTTTGTGTGTTTGCAGGAGATTGCCAGCGTAGGGGACACATAATGAATAAGTCCCCGGAGCAACGGGAGGAGTCACGCGCGATCCAGGGGGCCAAACGACGAAGATTTCCATCTTCCAGCCCCCACCCGATCGGTTGGACATAGCCAACCGACCGGGTGATGCACGCGTGTCCGACCCTGACTGAAGCTGAAGCGAAGTGCAAGGTCAACCGACCGGTTCGCTGACCAGTTCATCCTAACAGAGTTCTCGAGAAATTGGAGCTGAATTCTAACCGATCGGGTGACCTTCACCCGATCGGTTCATCTGTAGCGAATTTTACGAACGACGACCCGGAGAGCTCACCCGACGGCCCGCTGACCGTGCCAAGTCGACTGAAGTATCTGTTCTTTTGGGCAATAATTCCAACCGATCGGTTGATAACTTAACCGATCGGTTCACCTGATGATCGCATCCCTTCAAACGACGACCTGCTTGCGCCAACCTGTCGGGTCAAGCGAGCGGGTGAAATTTCTGAAGCTCGCAGCCGAAGCACGTAGCAGCTTACCCGATCGGTTGATACTTCAACCGATCGGGTGAAGTCGTTTTCTATATATAGTTGCCTAGGTTTTCAGAAAACGAAGCTTTTTTCTGTCTTTTTCTCTATTTGTGACGGCTGGAATTTTATTGTTATTTGTAAGTAGTTCCTAAATCTGGGATTTTGGTGGAAACCCCTTCATGGGCTCTCCCTGATGCATTCATAAGACTAGGATTTCGATAGGGATTAGGAATTTAGAGGTTACGTGGGGTGTTTCATTGTCATCAACGGGAAAAAGACCGCCTTTGACCGTTGGGCGAAGGGGGAATAAACTTGGCAGTTGACCCCCTAGCCATAGCTCACGCCCTTAGCGTAGACATCGAATCCTAGCGCGCAGGAGCGATAGGATGAGATGTTGGGAGTTATCGTTGCGAGCTTAGTGCTCCCAGAGTCGGTCAGTGTTAATAAACATGGGAATGCCCATTGACCGAACCCGGGTAGTCCGGCATATCATCCTGGGCACCGACCAGAATATCGGGCCCATGGGACGCTGGTATCACTCTTAGAGGCAACGTCTCACCACTAAACCCTAATTCCGATCGTATTCCTATCCGCCGGTTGTAATAGAGAGAATACATGATATGGTGGAAACCGAAGTCCCAGGTTTCCCTTTATATTGTTTATCCCCTGTTTTTACATTCCGTGACAAACCATCTATCAATCGGGCTAGCTCACCCCCAGGGTGAATTGGTTCCTCTTAGAAACAAGCACAACCACGCCTTCCTGTGTTTGACCCCCAAGCCACACTACAACACCGTGCGCTTGCGGTACAAATATTTTCAATCTGGTATCCCGCAATCCAACTGCACTCTGCATGAGCCTTAAAAGCAGGGGACGTCAAGCTTTATGGTGACATTGCCGGGGAGGCAATGTGCTTGTTAATTTTAGGACCTTCGAACCGTTGAGTCTAGTTCATATCCCTACCTCGCGATATTTTTCGTATTCTACACTTTTTGATTCTACTTGGACATATTGTAAATATTAGTTGTATAGAATTAGTTGACTGAGTCGCCTCACCCCCCATTCATACAACCCGTGCAATTGACGTGCTTTCTATCCATGCAGTTCTCTCTCTCTCCTTTTCTTACAGGTTTTCTGCTCAGGACAAGGATGTTGTGTGCCGTTTCGGGCGATATCTAGGATCATTCACACCACGTCCACTGTTTGACACAGAGTTTGACAGAGTCCCCAACTACTTCGAACATCCTATCCCTTCTGTCTGCTGCTGTGGATAATCAGAGGAGGTATCAAGATATGCAGCAGCATCTAGTCACGCCAACTCTCCTTCCTGCAGATGAAGTGGCGTATATTGACGTGCCCAGTTTCGAATACAGTGGGGAAGAATTGTTCACATATGCGGAGTTTTGTCAAGAGAACTATCAGGCAGAGTCTGTCGAGTACGATGAACATGAATCGATCTATTCCTAGCAGACTTCTATAGAGCATCCTGGATCTTGGAAAAATGAGAAAGCTGGAAGCAGTGGTGGGGAACCATCGACTGTTGAGACCTGTTTTCGTGATGAAGCCTTCTTCCTGGATGATCATTATGAACTTGAGAAAGACCCAGTGCATTCCCCCGTTATCCCCTCGTTACCTTGCGAGGCTTTGCCATGCGAAACCACTGCTGGGAGTGAAGTTCCTGATGCTAGCCTCCATGAGACCCGCGAAGAAGTCCTTTCACTGGAGGATACTCAGCTTGAGAAATACGCGTCGGGGCCCCTAGAGGTTCAGATGAAAGAGTTACCTCCAGGACTGAAGTATGAATATTTAGGGGAGAATTCGACGCTGCCAATCATAGTGAACTCCTTGCTGACTGAAGACCAGATGACCAAACTACTTGGTGTTTTAAAGAGATTTAAGAATGTTGTTGCGTATGCAATCGAAGATTTGAAAGGAGTGAGCTTGGGGCATTGCTCACATAGGATACTGCTTGAAGATGAGCAAGCCTCCTCAATTGAGCTGCAATGAAGACTGAATCCCATCATGATGGAGGTGGTCAAGAAGGAGATTGTTAGACTTCTACATGCTGGCATCATATACCCTATCTCCGACAGTCGCTGGGTTAGCCCAGTGCACGTTGTACCCAAGAAAGGAGGAATGACGGTGATTTGCAACGAGAAAAACGAGCTCATACCCACCAGGACCGTCACGGGGTACCGGATGTGCATCGACTATCGTAAACTGAACAAGGCTACAAGGAAGGATCACTATCCTCTTTCTTTCATTGATCAGATGCTAGAGAGGCTGGCGAAGCACAACTACTTCTGCTTCATGGATGGGTACTCCGGCTTTCTCCAAATCCCCATCCATAATGACGACCAGGAGAAGACGACTTTTACTTGTCCTTTTGGGACGTATGCCTACAGGAGATGCCGTTTGAACTTTGCAACGTCCCGACTACATTTCAAAGATTAATGTCCGCAATCTTCTCCGTCTACTCCCAGGATATAATGGAGGTCTTCATAGACGATTTCTCCATCTACGGAATAGAGTTTGACTCATGCCTCCGCAATCTAACTAAGGTCCTGGAGAGGTGTCAAGATAAGGGTCAGTTCTGAACTAGGAGAAATGCCACTTCATTGTCCAAGAAGGAGTTGTACTGGGACACGTCATTTCTTCAAGGGGGATTGAGGTGGACAAAGCAAAAGTCGAGGTGATCGAAAAGCTTCCACCTCCACTTAATCTACGAGGGGTCCGTGGTTTTTTAGGGCATGCGAGATTCTACCGCCGCTTCATAAAAGACTTCTCCAAGATTTCCAGGCCATTGACTCAACTCCTTGTGAAGGGTGCACCTTTCGTCTTCAACGACGAATGTATGGAAGCCTTCCGCCTTCTGAAGCAAGCCTTGATTTCCGCACCCGTGATTCAGCCGTCAGAATGGAATCTACCTTTCGAGTTAATGTGTGATGCTAGCGATTATGTCGTTGGAGCTGTCTTGGGGCAGAGGAAGGATAAAAATCTGCGTGTTATATACTATACGAGCAAGAACCTTGATATTACCCAAAGAAATTATACGACCACGAAGAAAGAATTGCTAGCAGTCGTCTAAGCCATGGACAAGTTCCAGCAGTATCTCGTTGGTGCCAAGGTAATCATGCACACGGATCACACGGCTCTCAAATACCTATTGAGCAAGAAGGAGGCTAAGCCGCGGCTCATTAGATGGATTCTCCTCCTCTAGGAATTCAACCTGGAGATTAAAGACAAGAAGGGGGCGGAGAATGTTGTTGTCAATCACTTGTCCAGATTGCCTACTCTCGATTTGAATGCTACTCCGGTTGACGACTCACTCCTTGACGAGCATCTCTTCTCCATCTCTTTCGCTTGGACTCCTTGGTATGCCGACATCGCAAATTATCTGACATGTGCCATCGTTCCCCACAACATGAGCTATCAGCAAAAGAAGAAATTCTTTCACGTGGTCCGTAAATTTTATTGGGACAACCCTCATTTGTATAAGACCTGTAATGATGAGGTGATAAGGAGGTGCATTACTGAAATGGAGGCGACCTCCATAATTTCCCATTGCCATGATCAGCAATGTGGAGGACATGAGAGCACTTATAAGACGACGACGAAAATCCTCCAGAGTGGATTCTATTGGCTGACCCTCTTTAAGGACACCCACTCTTATGTCCAGGCTTGTGACAAGTGCCAAAGGACGAGAAACATCTCCAAGAGGAACGAGATGCCTCAGCACTACATTTTAGAGGACGAGATCTTCGATGTGTGGGGAGTCGATTTCATGGGACCGTTCCCCTCGTCCTCTGGAAATCAGTATATCTTGTACCTGTGGACTACGTGTCGAAGTGGGTAGAAGCGATAGCCAGTCCTACTAATCCTGGGTGGTCGCCAAGTTCTTTAAAAACAACATCTTCCCGCGGTTCGGCGTGCCTCGAGTTTTAATCAGTGACGGAGGGAGCCACTTTATAGAGAATAAATTCGAAGCTCTCTTGAAGAAGTACGGGGTAGAACCCCGAATCGGACGTGCCTGTCACCCGCAGACTAGCGGTCAAGTGGAAGTTTCTAACCGGGAGATCAAGAGCATACTGAAGAAGACGGTGGCCAATTCAAGGAAGGATTGGTCATCAAAACTTTCTGACGCGCTCTGGGCTTACAGGACGACATTCAAAACTCCAATCGGCATAACTCCCTACCGGCTTGTCTACGGGAAGGCATGCCATCTAGCCGTGGAATTGGAACACAAGGCGTTTTGGGCAATCAAGAACCTAAATTTTGGCGCCAAGGAGGTTGGAGGCCACTGACAGCTACAACTTAATGAGCTCGACGAGATCCGGCTCAATGCTTATGAAAATGCCCGGATCTACAAGGAGAAGTTGAAGCGGTGGCACGATAAGCGCATCCTGAAGCGGGAATTCAAGGAATGAGACTTAGTTCTCCTATTCAACTCGAGGCTGAAGCTTTTTCCTGGAAAGCTCAAATCTAGGTGGTCGGGACCCTTCCGCGTCACCAAGGTCTTCCCGCACGGTGTTATTGAGATAATGGGAAGAGATGAGCCGTTCAAGGTCAATGGGCAGCGCCTAAAACATTATGCGGTAGGAGAACCAGTATTCTCTCCGGTCGGAATCTCAACGACCGATGACTCGTCTTCAAACCCTTCGGATCTGAATTGACCACTAAATGAGGCGTCGAGCAAAAGACGTTAAACAAAAGCGCTTCATGGGAGGCAACCCATGTTCTCAACCTTCACTTTTGTTTTTAGGATTATTTTTAGGTTTATTTCTCTTATTTTGTTGAATAAATTCAGCAAAAGGAACTTTTGTCGAGGGACATAGGCTATTTGTGGACTTTTGCAGGAAACAAGCCCACAACCGATCGGTTGAGCTCTCAACCGATCGTGTGGGACGTATCAGAAAAAGCCATATATCTGTTCTTCAGCGAATCGATCGGGTGGAGCAAACCGAGACCGGGTGGCAGATCGTGTGAGAAGAGCTGAACTCTCGGATTTTTGGGATTTAGAACAACCGTTCGGTTGATAGAGGCAGTGGTCGTGTGGCCGTCCAGGTGAAAAGCACAGTGATCTCGGGAAAATTTGGGATGCGTCAACCGATCGGGTGAAAACTCACTCGATCGGTTCACCGGTAGCTGTTGACCGACAGAAGATTTTCGAAACATACCCAACCGATCGGGTGAGCCCTATACATACTCCCACTCACCCGGCCTTATTCACCCGACCCCCCCATTTCCGTTCGCACATCTCCCCTTTCTCCATCTTCCAAATTGACCTCCTCCAGTAACCCCTCCACCCCTAAATCCACACCCCCACCATCATCACCCTTCCCATCAACAACATTCACTCGCCAAACGTCCAAACCCTAGCCCTAGCCTCCAAATTTTCGAAAATTTCAATTCTTGTCGGATCAGCGAGCGGCGGCTTCCCAAATCACTTCCTCATACCGCGTGGGGTCTTTCAGATGCTTGATCATACAACATTAATGGGTAACCTCTTTCCACTATTCACATTTCTTTCAATTCTATGCAAAGTCTTAAATTTATGTCTACACACTTCATCTGCTTCATCATATTCATAGACACCATATCCAACTTTATCATTCTTCCCCCACGCCGTCACGATATCTAGGAAGGGAAAGGAGATTGCCTCATCGTCATGCAGACATCCCCTATACGGCCCTTTTTCCCCTTCTTTCCTTGGCATCAACCCTTCTTCTGAAGAGCAATCCGATCGTTTGCAAGCCCTTCTACATAGCACAATGCGACCTACTCTTTTCTTCGACTCCCCCACCCTCGAATATCTTGGACTCTTTAGGGGCGTCAACGCATTTTTTCGCTTCATATGTTGCGATTACCTTCTACGTACCCATGCGCACACACACAGGAATCTCACACTCGAGTTCCTCAGTTCTCTGGAAGTGTCCGAGCATGGTTTCACCTTCCGCGCCTTCAATTGCGATTTTCCCATGAGTTTTCACGAGCTTAATAATACTCCGAATTTCCCTCACCCCGATCGTCATGTTAAATGTTCAACTCACGATCGGTCTGATATCTTTTCATATTTTCGTGACGATGGTGTCTGGCAACGGTTCACCCGGTATGCCACTTTTCCCTTGGTAGCTCTCGCCTCCTACATCATACATCCGTGCTACCGCTTCGCACATTGCTTCCTTGCTAACACCATTTTCTCCCGCGTGGATGTTTCCACGGTGTCTCGGGATGAACTCCTCTTTCTTTAGGCCATGTCCCACGACAGGATTCACGGTAATATCCCATTACCCATAAACATCGCTCATTGGATCATCCACGAGATCTTATCTGTTAGTCGCGCTACCTCTGGATCTATCTGCTGCAGTGGGATGATTACTCTTATTGTCAGCTACGTTTTGAGGCTGCCGCCCCACCTCCCTATTCTACCGGGACGCAGCCGTATCGATCGCGATTACTTGATCGAAATCGGTATGCTAACTCCCGTTGGTGAGGATCATGCAGTCTACCTATACAGTCCTGCCAACACTCCTTTTGCCATCCTCCCGCCCTCATCTCTGGAGCGCCTCCCCATGCACATTTCACATCTACCATGGGAGTTTTACCCAGATCCTTGGTATGCCACACTCGTACACTTTCCACCCTTGGATCCTCCTGATTGGCACCCGTGTGTCAGTTTCCCGGTGGCATCATTATCCACCACGATCCATCAATAAATTTCGATCCTCCGGTGGTCCAGCCTATTGCTCCTCCCTCTCCTATTTGCACACCCTCTCCTTTGTCCTCAGAGGATTCCTTCCTCCATTTTCACCACCCTCCTCGCCATCTCCTTACCATTCTACCGAAAGCGACTCCGATTGACTTCCCCCTTGCATATTTCTGCATATTCATGACCATATCTTATCGCTAGCACTATCATGTCCAGCTTAGGGAAAGTCGACATCTTGTGTGTTTTGTCGTGTTCTTTCTGTGTGGTGTCTTGTTTATATACGTCGTATGGTGTGATTTTCTATCATTCTTTTTCCGTATTTCGTTTTCCTACTTATTTATTTTACAGTTTCGTATGTGTGGTTTTCTCGTGTTTCGTTTCTCTTTGTGTCGATGTGTATTTCCCCCCATTTTCATTGCCCTCCTGTATTTACTTTTATTGCATTGAGGGCAATGCAAGTTTCAGCTTGGGGGAGTCGCACTTCGTGCGTCATTTGTGTCTTTTTCTTTATTTTTGAGTCATTTTCACCATGTTTTTCTTTTTCTTTCTTTCATTTTTCTCCTCTCTCTCTCCTAGAGATGACTCCAAATGATGAATTGCCATAGAATCACACACACACCTAGCATGGCTTCGATAATCACATTCACTAACCCTAGGAATCTAAGTCCTCTTGCATTTCATGCATTGTGGGTCCATTTTTCTTTAATGTGAGTCGTGTGTCGTGTCTAGCTTACGGTGTGCTTCTACTGTGTGATTTTGATTTTATATACATGTCCTAGAATGACCCCTGAATTATCATGCTTTGATTTGAATATGCGGTATTTGCTTCTCCTGTCTGCTTCTATATGCATGTTATATTTATATCGTATACTTCATTTCGCATGTGTCGGGATTCCACAGTTGGGACTAGGATAACCCATTTAGCCTATGCTCTGATTTGTGAAGAAAATTTCCCTTGCACAAGTGTTTAGAATCCGATTTCTTTTTTATTTTACTTGGTGCAAATCCCCCCGTCGTGTACCGTTCTCCCACTTGGGAGAGTACACACATGTATATATCCCAAAATCCAAAAATCCAAAAAAAGAGAGAAGAAAAACCTAAAAAGAAAAGAGAAAAGAAAAGAAAAAAATATATATATATAGCCAAAAAACCAAAAAAAATGCATATATCCAAAACCCAAAAAAATTCCTGTGTGAATATTTTGCCACCTACCGAGAATAAAAGGAAGGCGAGAATTTGCACCCAGTGTTCTACTCCACATCTTCTCAACCTCCATCGTTTTCGAAAACACTTGGAATAGGAACTTCTTAGCTATTATCTAGGCAATAGTGTGGTGATTTCCTAATCCCTAGTTGTGGAATCCCTGACACATGATACGCTTCTATTCTTATACTGCTTGAGCTATATATTCACCGCTTATTTCAAATCGAATCGATATTTGGGTCTTTTCTTGGATATGTGTATATGGAGCTTTATTGCACATTGTAGATAGTAACCCCATCTGCTAGCACGTGACCACACTCACTCGTGCTTCACCGCATGGGCCCATGACACTTGTTTGGACTTGTTTTCTTTGGTTTAGTATTGTTATTTGTCGCTTGCTTGCTAGGTGTGGCGTTTTTGATTTTGTTGGCCCTGACGGGCAATTTGTGATTTTGACTTCTCTTTCTCTTCCGCTCTCTATTTTCTCCCTCCAGCTCCTAATCTCACTCGTCTTCCTCCAGTACGAGGAAGGGTTCAGCTTGGGGGATTTTGACGTGTGTGTATATTTTATATATTCACGCACGTCTTCTTTGTGTTTTTCCGTTATTTCCCGCTGTCCAGTATCCATTTTCTCGTGTTTTCTAGTTTTCTTTCACTTTTCCATACTTTTGTGTGTTTGCAGGAGATTGCCAGTGTAGGGGACACATAACAAAGATATCATAAGTCCCCAGAGCAACGGGAGGAGTCACGCACGATCCAGGGTGCCAAACGACGAAGATTGCCATCTTTCAGCCCCCACCCGATCGGTTGGACAACCGACCGGGTGATGCACGCATGTCCGACCCGGACTGAAGCTGAAGCGAAGTGCAAGATCAACCGACCGGTTCGCCAACCGGTTCATGCCAACAGAGTTATTGGGAAATTGGAGCTGAATTCCAACCGATCAGGTGAACTTCACCCGATCGATTCATCTGTAGCAAATTTTACAAATGACGACCCAGAGAGCACACCTGACGACCCACTGACCGTGCCAAGTCGACTGAAGTCTCTGTTCTTTTGGGCGATAATTCCAACCGTCGGTTGATAACTCAACCGATCGGTTCACCTGATGACCGCATCCCTTCAAAGGACGACCCGCTTGCACCAACCGGTCGGGTCAAGTGAGCAGGTGAAATTTCTGAAGCTCGCAGCCGAAGCACGTAGCAGCTCACCCGATCGGTTGATACTTCAATCGATCGGGTGAAGTCATTTTCTATATATAGTTGCATAGGTTTTCAGAAAACGAAGCTTTTGTTTTTTCTGTCTTTTTCTCTATTTGTGACGGCTGGAATTTTATTGTTATTTGTAAGTTCTCTGATCTTTGTCAAACTTTAATATAGTCTGAATTGCATTGCTACTACCGTGTTTCAATTGCCTGATCATGATTCTTACGGTTGATTTTCATTTAGATTGCTTTTTAGCTATAATGTGTGAGTAGTTCATAAATCTAGGATTTTGGTGGAAACCCCTTCATGGGCTCTCCCTGATGCATCTATAGGACTAGGATTTCGATAGGGATTAGGAATTTAGAGGTTACACTGTGTGTTTCATTGTCATCGGCAGGAAAAAGACCGCCTTTGACCGTTGGGCCAAGGGGGAATAAACTTGGCGGTTAACCCCCTAGCCATAGCTCACGCCCTTAGCGTAGACATCGAATCCTAGCACGCGGGAGCGGCAGGATAAGATGTTGGGAGTTATTATTGCGAGCTTAGTGCTCCCGGAGTCGGTCAGTGTTAATGGACATATGAATGCCTACTGACCGAACCCGGGCAGTCCGGCGTATCATCCTGGGCACCGACCGGAATATCGGGCCCATGGGATGCTGGTATCACTCTTAAAGGCAACGTCTCACCACTAAACCCTAATTCCGATCGTATTCCTATCCACCGGTTGTAATAGCGAG
The DNA here is from genome assembly GCA_030789695.1 of Scilla litardierei. Classification (NCBI taxonomy): domain Eukaryota; kingdom Viridiplantae; phylum Streptophyta; class Magnoliopsida; order Asparagales; family Asparagaceae; genus Scilla; species Scilla litardierei. The sequence goes on along the minus strand of CM061131.1, from coordinate 82,592,593 downwards.
AACACATGATATGGTAGAAATCGAAGTCCCAGGTTTCCATTTATATTGTTTATCCCCGTATTTACATTCCGTGACAAACCATCTATCGATCGGGCTTGCTCACCCCCAGGGTGAATTGGATCCTCTTAGAAACAAGCACAACCACGCCTCCCTGTGTTCGACCCCCAAGCCACACTACAACACCGTGCGCTTGCGGTACAAATATTTTAAATCTGGTATCCCCCAATCCAACTGCACTCTGCATGAGCCTTAAAGCCGGGGGACGTCATGTCCTCAATGAAATAATAGTAAATACGGGAGGGCAAAGAAAATGGGAGGGAAGTACGCACCAACACAAAAAGATGAAAAATATGAAAGACACACAAGACAAAAAAAGAAAAAAAAAGAAAATAAACACTCAAACCAACTATATAACACAAAAACACATACACACGAACACCTATAAATAAGCATACACCAACGATATGACAAGACAACAGGCGCACAAAAAATTTGATTTCCACCAAGATAATCATGATGACGCTATCAAAACTGTGTTATCATGGTGATGCAGAATAAATGGCAAGGGGAAAATCAGAAAAAGGACAATCAATGAGCAGGAGAGGCAGCTTATCCTCCTCGGAAGAGACGTGAGTGGTGTGGGCAGGAGAGGTGATGGATGTGTGGAGAAGTGGGGATGGAGGATGGATGGGTGATGTGGTGGTGTGAATGATGGGTGGTGTGTCGGTGGTGGAGGGAGGTGGAAAGGAAGCGACGATCGATGAGGATTGTGTGGGTAGTGATCTTGCACGCATAGTGCTCGGCATCCTGCGACACGAGTATGAGGCGATGATAGAAGTGAAGGGTGGCAGAAGTGGTGGGTCTGTGGTGGTGGGTGGAGATGATCGTCGAGGGGGTGATAGGGGAGGTGACGGTGGTGGAGTTGCTGGAGGGGGACCGTGAAGCTGTGTAAGAAGGCAGAGAATGGCAGCCACGTTTTGCTCGAGTGCGAGGAAACGTGGGTGAGAAAGGAAGGAAGTGGATGGGTCCGAGGAGGTAGAGGTAGATGCGCCAACGCGCAGAGCAGCAAGCTCGGCCTCGAGAGCGAGGCGAGCGGAGGTGGCCTGTTGAACAGCAGAGGTGGTGCCGACGGTAGTGGTCGTGCCGACACTGGAGGCAAGGCCTAAGAGGGCCGTAGTGAGTGCCTCAGAAGAAACAGGGACAGCAGCCAGGGTGGTGACACTAGGGCCAGCCCCGAGGTCCCCCCCTGAACGTAGGGATATCCTGCTCGCCTAAGTGGGTGGCAGGGGACGGTGGTCGAGGTGCGTCAGGGAGTGGAAACTGAAGATGTAACCCCCTACAAACTCTGGATCAGGAGGAAATGACCAATCTGCCTCAAGATGAATAGCCATGCGGCCAGGATTAGGCAGAGTGGTGTAAGGAGAAGGGGGTGGTCATAGTAAAAAGGAAACCAACAGTTGCCTTGCGGTCGGATCATGTGGGTGTGCCTCAGGACATCAAGATCTAGATATGTAGATCATGGGGCACGAGGAAAATCGGGGGGGGGGGGGGGAACGATGTTGAACAGGGGGTGTAAGGCAATGAGAGTAATGAGGCAGCCGCAGCAAAATTTACCCTTATTTACGCGGCTAATATCAATGACTTTTTGAATTAGCCATGCATCGGCATTAATGCGTACGCGCGGGGCCTCGAAAGCGATCCTGTTTGGGTCATCGCCCACAAAATGAATAAGTCAGGGATAGTCACAGTACCGGACTCATCCATAGGAAAGGAAGCGCTTGATATGATGCGGTGGGCGAGACGGAATACTGGGTGGATGATGGAAGAGGCCTTGGCATTACCTCGAGGATATTGATCGTGGAGAGTGAGGCGTCCCCAAAAATAATCGATGTCGAAGTCGGCATGAAATTCATAGGGATGGAAATGGCCTTCGAGAATTGGAAAACCGAAAATGTTATTGATGGTGTTCACATGGGTACGGAAATTTCAGTTTCAGAGGTGGAAATCGATAATTGACCCATCCTCAGTTTTGAGAGTCGAGAGGAATTCGAGTGTGATGGAGGGGTAAGATGGTGCATGGGAGTGTAAGAAACTTAGCCAGCCTAAATTTGCAAATAGGGACTCGACCCTGGATAAAACTCCGAGATCGAGTAGGGTTTGACTGTAGGCAAACTTAGTGGCTAAGTGTGATCTTTGGTCGAGTCTAGTGTAAAAATCTTTGTGTGCCAGACTCATGTAACGGATTCCCTGCGGCCCCATCAGTGGGTCAACCATGGGAATGATGGGTTGGGATGGTGGTCGGGTAGGCGGAGGAGGAGGAGCACGTGCAGCTGTGAACGTGTGGGTTTGTGTCTCTTGCAAGACGGCTCCTCTTCCTCCATGATGCGCTTACCCTTGTCTTTATCTTTAGCCATGATTGTGTGGCGATGCAATGTGATATGCAAGATTATATGAGTGCACACAATCAACGATGATGGAGAAAAATGCTAATACTTAGGCAAAGCAAAAATAAAGCTGAGGAGCGAGTGTACCCAATAAAGCAGCGAGTCCAAGCTCCTGAAAGATCCTACGCCGTATGATGGAGGAATTTGGGAAGCCACCGCATGTCAATCCAACGAGATATGAATTTTCAAAATGGGGGGCTAGAGTTAGGGCATGGGCGAATTTGCGGATGAATGTGGTAGGGGGCGTGCGGAAGGTCGGAGAGTGGTGGAGGAAATGGGGGAGTGGATTTAGGAGTGATGGAAGTGGGGAGGGAGATCGTTTGAGGGAAAAGGGGAGATGAACCGCTCGGAAGAAAGTGAGGGATCGGGTGAAATGAAATCGGGTGAAGGGGGGGTATTTATAGGGTTAGGCGAACCGATCAGGTGAGAGTTCACCCGATCAGTTGAGTCGATTTTCGAATTTCTTTCATTGGAAACAGCTACAGGTGAACCGGTCGGGTGAGATCTCACCCGATCGGTTGACCGCTACCTAAATTTCCCGAGAGCTCTGCAATTGTCACCCAGTCCACCACCCGATCGTAGCTTCTAACAACCGATCGGTTGATTTTACACCAAAAATTCCCGAGAGCTCTGTCATCTTCACCCGATCCGCCACCCGATCGCCGTAAGTGTCACCTGTTCGGTTGGCTTATATGCTGATACTGGCCATCTTCAGATATTGGCCACCTGATCGGTTGATGCATGAACCGATCGGGTGGAGGCAATTTCCTGCACAGATACAAAAATTATCTAAGTCTCCCAACAAAAAGTCCCATAGCAAAATTTATTCATTAAAACTAGTAAACTATCCCTATAAATGACGAAAAAAGTTCAGAACATGGGTTGCCTCCCATGAAGCGCTGTTGTTTAAAGTCGTTTGCTCGACTCTCGATATATGATGTTCATGGGGGTTTGTACGGGTGATGCCCAACGATTGGAATCCCTTCAACTTTTGTGGCAGGGGTTCCTGTTGATGATAGCTGTGACAGGTGAATGGTCTCAACGAATCTCCCGCTGGTGATGTCTGGGGGCTTTTTCCTCATGTTGGCGTCAATCGCCACTCTTCTCAGGATTCAGACTTCATCAGCTGTGAGCTCCAGGGGATCTTTTCCCGTGCTCTTTGTCAGAGCAAACTTCTTAAATCCGGGGGAGTCGTTCGTGAGACACGCAATTTTTCAGCGACTTCGTATTTTTCTTGCCCATTGTGTTCCTCAAGTCCTTCCAAGCCTTCGGGTGGTTCCTTGAAAGATCCTCCCAAGCTCCTGTTTCAACAACTCTCTCTTCCTCTACCTCCAGCAGATTGCATCTTTGTTCCTCCAGCGGAGACTTCATTGACAAGGCCATGTCAAACTCTACTTTCTGATCTCCCACATTCAGAGACAGCTTCCCTTTCTTGACGTCTATGAGTATGCCTGACGTGCGTTTATATTTCATATATTCACGCACGTTTTCTTCTGTGTTTTTCCGCTATTTTCCGCCGTCTTGTATTCGTTTTCTCGTGTTTTCTTGTTTTCTTTCACTTTTCCGTGTTTTTGTATGTTTGCAGGATTTTGTCGGTGTAGGAGACATAAAACGACAATATCATGAGTCCCCAGAGCAACGGGAGGAGTCACACGTGATCCGGGGGTCAAACGACGAAGATCGCATCTTTCAGCCCCCTCACCCGATCGGTTGGACACAGCCAACCAATCGGGTGATGCACGCGTGCACGACCCAGTCAGCCGCTGAAGCAATGAAAGTATCAACCGACCGGGTCGCCGACCAGTTCAACCGACTGATCTCTCTGGAAACTGGAGCTGAAACTCAACCGATCGGGTGATCTTCACCCGATCGGTTCACCTGTAGCCGTTTCCCTGATGAAGACGACCCAGAGAGCTCACCCGACTGTCAGCAGACCGGGCCAGAACGTCCGAAGTTACTGTCTTTTGGGACAACAAATCCAACCGATCGGTTGATTTATCAACCGATCGGCTCACCCGACGACGATCAAGATCCAAACGACGAGCAGCTTCCATCAACCGATCGTGTCGTCTGACCGGGTGAAGACTCAAAGATGGCTGTCGAAGTTCTCACCAGGTCACTCGATCAGGCGATTCTTCACCCGATCGGGTGATGTCGTTTTCTATAAATACAGAACCTAGGTCTCCAGATTTGGGAGAGTTGTTATTTTTGCTGTTTTTTCTCTCTTTTGACGGTTGTAATTTTTCAGATATTAGTAAGTTGTCTGATCTTTATCAAACTTTAATATGGTGTTATTTGCATTGCTCTTACTACTTTCCAATCGCCTGATCATGTTTCTAACGGTCGATTTTGATTTAGATTGCTTTTTAGTAAATATGTGTGAGTAGTTCCCAAATCTGGGATTTCGGTGGAAACCCCTTCGTGGGTTCTCCCCGATGCATCCATAGGACTAGAAAATCGATAGGAATTAGGAATCTATCGGTTACGCGGGGTGTTTCATTGTCATCGGCGGGAAAAAGACCGCCTTTGACCGTTGGGCCAAGGGGGAATAAACTTGGCGGTTGACTCCCTAGCCATAGCTCACGCCCTTAGCGTAGACGTCGAATCCTAGCGCGTCGGAGCGTCAAGATGAGACGTTGGGAGTTATCATTGCGAGCTTAGTGCTCCAAGAGTCGGTCAGTGTTAATGGACATGGGAATGCCCACTGACCGACCCCGGGTAGTCCGTCGTATCATCCTGGGCACCGACCGGAATATCGGGCCCATGGGACGCTAGTATCACTCTTAGAGGCAACGTCTCACCATTAGACCCTAATTCCGATCATTTTCCTACCTGTAGGCCGTGTTGGCGAGAATCACACGATTGGGTGGAAACCGAAGTCCCGGGTTTCCCTTTATATCTTTTATCCCTTGCATTCTGTTTTTCGTCACAACCCATTTACCGATTCGGGCTAGCTCACCCATGGGGTGAATTTGGTCCTTCTTGACACAAGCACAACCACGCCTTCCTGAGTTCGACCCCCAAGCCACACTACAACACCGTACTCTTGCGGTTATAAATATTTAAATCTCACGCCCCCAATCATATATTGCATACTTTTGACACGCACATCGCGGGGACGTCAAGCTTTATGGCGCCGTTGCCGGGGAGGCAACATGCTTGTTATTTTAGGATCTCATGAACCCTTGAGTCTAGCTCTCATCTCTATCTCGCGATAATTTTCGCATTCTTCTTTTTCCTTTTTATTTTCTTATTTTTATTTTCTATTTTATCTGTTTCTTTCCCACTTTTCGCTTCACGGGTGTTTGTTGCTTTTCATGTGCATGAGTTCAAGAAGTCTCGACGACTTGATTCCCATTGACCCGGAGATAAACGCCACCCTAAGGCGTTTAGCCACAGAGAAGCGAAGAAGAGAAGAGCCTGAAACCATGGGGGAGAACACCCCACCTCACAAGTCCCTACTGGAGTACTCGATGCCATCCATCGAGTCCACCTCCGCCATCCGTCCTCCTGCTATTACGGCGCAAAGCTTCGAGCTTAAGCCGTCTTTGGTGACGTGGATCCAGTAGGATCAATTCTCGGGTGCACCCATGGAGAGCCCCATCGAACATTTGGACTCCTTCTTGGAGAAATGTGACACCTTCCGGATAAACGGTGTCACAACTGAGGCGATCCGTCTGAAGCTATTCCCCTTCTCTCTGCGAGATAAGGCCAAGCTGTGGCTTAGGGAAAAGGACCCAAATACGTTCAACACTTGGGAGAAGCTTTCAAACGCTTTTCTAACAAAGTCCTTTCCTCCGGGAAAGACCATGAAGCTGAGGAGTGAGATCTCCTCCTTCTCCCAAGCCAGCCACGAGTCCCTGCATGAGGCTTGGACAAGGTTTAAAGAGATGCAGTGAAGATGCCCTCATCACGAGCTTCCCAAGTGGCATATAATTAATCTATTCTACAACGAATTGAGGGATGATTTGAAATCATCGATGGACGTCGCAGCTGGGGGGTCTTTCATGTCCAGAAGTGAGGAAGATGCCGGGACCATTCTAGAAAATATGGCATCTAATAATGAGCGGTGGTGTGACGAGAGAGCCACACCTAGATCTGGGGGTATCCACAGGGTCGAAGACGTCGACAAATTATCCAGCAAGTTTGACTTGTTGTCGACCCAGATCTCCGCACTGATGGTAGGAGCCGGTGGTGCCCGTACACAACATATTGCAGCGGTGGAGGCCGAAGTCGTGGGAGACTTCGAGGGTGGCGACATCTCACCACCGTTGGACCAAGCGAGCGCAATATTCTACAATCCTACGGGAAATGCACCGTATCCACCACGGACTAGCTCCAATCCGGCCTACTCTCTAAATAACCAGAACCACCCCAACCTTAGTTACCGGGCACCGTATCAACAGCCGCCTCCTCAGCAACAACATCAGCTAGTATATCAACCGACTAGGCCTCAGCAGCAACAGTTTCAGTAGCAGCAGGCTCCACAACAGTATCAGCAATATGCCCCCAGGAATCAGCAACCCATTCAGCAGCAATATGGCCAGCAGAGGGCCATCTCTCCGGTTGAGTCCCTCTTGACTCAATACATCGCCAACCAGGAGAAGATAAATCTGAAGCTAGAGATGGGACAGAGAGTTCTCACTGATCAGGTAACCCAGCTGGGGTTACAAGTGGCGAACATTCAGAGGCCGCAGAATCTATTACCGCCACAACCTGAAGTGAACCCAAGGGGAGCAAATCAGACTTTGGCACTCATGCACGAGAATGCGAATGTGTCCGCTATCGTGTTGAGAAGCAGGACACAAATCCCCCCAAGAGTGCCCCCCAAGGAACTGGAAGCACCGTTGGTCATAGAACGACCAATTGAAAAATTGAATGACGACGGTGCTTCGTCGCCAAAGCAAACGACTCCGGAGGGAGTCCCTGAAGAGGAAAAGAAGAAGACCGAGGAAGGGAGCCTCAAAGTGTTTAAACACGTTGTGCCTTTCCCACAACGGCTAGCCCTAGCTATGATAGACGAGAATTATGGCAAATTATTTACCATGGTCAAGGATCTAGGCTTGCAAATCCCCTTCCTCGAAGCTATCGAGATGATTCCCTCCTACGCCAAATTTCTAAAGGATTTAGTGACAAGAGGGTCTAGAAAGGAGAAGGTCGTATTGACGGCGGAAGGCAGCGCTCTCATTCAGAGAGCAAATACGCCTAAGCTTAAAGACCCGGTGAGCTTCTCTATCCCTTGCGCGATCGGGGAGGTAAAGATCCATCGTGTGCTCGTCGATCTTGGAGAGAGCATCAGTTTGATGCCCCTGTCGCTGTATAAGAGGATATGGATGGGCGACTTGGAGCCCACCGGCATGACATTACAGCTTGCTGACCGTTCGGTCAAGTATCCGGTGGGTGTTGTAGATGACCTCCCTGTCAATGTAAGAGGGGTGCATGTGCCGTTGGACTTCGTCGTCATGGACATGCCTGAAGATGCACACACCCCCATCATCCTTGGAAGGCCGTTCATGGCCACTGCCGGCATTTTGATAGATGTGAAAAACGGAAAGCTTTCCCTTAACGTCGGCAACGAAAAAGTCGAATTTGACTTGGGGTTGTCAATGAAGCACCACGATCCCCAGGATGATCCAAGATGCAACATGCTGGAGTTAGAAGAAGAGAGAGTTGTGGAGGCAAGCTCCTGAGTAATTCTTTCAAGAAATCCCCTCGATAGCTTGGGGGACTTAGAAGAACCAGTCTGCCTGAAGAATTATGACGTTGCTGGGAAAGCAGATGCGGCACACACTGTCCCTCCCGGATTTCAAAATGCTCCTCCGATGAGGAGGAAAAGGAAAGAGCCCGTGGGGCTCACCGGAGAAGAGATTCGGATCCTGAAACGAGTGGTTGTAGACGCCAATTTAAGGGAGAAGCCCCCGGATCCCGTCAACAAAGGGAGGGTCGTCGAGTAAGTTTTCTTGTCAACGCCGACGATACCGAAAGCCGCCAACTCTGAACCCGAAGCGATGCCGACTTTAGGGCATCACCCCCGTCCACCTTGAATATCATCAACGGGCGTCGAGCAAACGACGTTAAACAAAAGCGCTTCATGGGAGGCAACCCATGCTCTAAAACTTTTATCTACGTTTTTAGGATTTTAATTATCTTTATTTTTTCTATTTTAATAATTAAATTCATCCGCGGGATCATACGTCGAGAGACTTAGGCCATTTGTGAATTATTGCAGGAAACAAGCCCTCACCCGATCGGGTGATTACTCAACCGATCGGGTGAGACGTATCAGACAATGGCCGTATCTGAGCTTCGACGAACCGGTCGGGGGAAGCAATTCTGAGACCGGGTGGCTGACCGTGTGGTCTGTGCAGAAGTCTCGGGAATTTTGGGGAGTTGATCAACCGATCGGGTGAAGCTAAGTGTGACCGGGTGGAAGACCGGGTGAGCTGTACTAAACTTTCGGAAAAAAAGTGTGAAGCGGCGAACCGATCGGTTGAGTTCTCAACCGATCGGGTCGCCTGTAGCCAACTTTCAGCAAAAATTTCGACCTAAAAGTCAACCGATCGGGTGACATTTCACCCGATCGGTTTGACTTAAACTCTATATAAGCCCGACCCCCTCACCCGTTCATCTCCCTCGCCCGACCTCGAATTCCCATCGCCGTTTCGACTTCTCTCCCTCCAAATGGCCTCCTCCTTCTCTCAACCGACCCAAAACCCCCCCAATCGATCTCTCCCCTCTCCTTTTTCCATCTCTCCGTCGATCTCTGCCCCTTTCTCTTTGATTCCACCCCCCGTAAAAGCCCTAATTTCCGCCCAAAAACCCCCATTCTCGAAATTTGCTGAAAGGAGTTGCCGCGTCTTCACACTACATCCCGTTGCGTTGCGTTGGGACCTCTACGAGCAAGGATCTTCATCTAGCTTGGGTAACTTCACTCCTCAGCTTAATTTCATATTTTGCCATACAATTTTTGATTTGCTCGATTGTGTAAGTGTGCATTCATCGCATTTTGCATTCACCCACATACACACACTCTCACATGGCCAAAGATAAGGATATGGGTAAGGCCATCATGCGAGAGGAGGGGTCGTCTCGTAAGAGAAGCAAAACTACACGTCCACCACACACACGCCCTCCTCCCGCACAGCCTGCACAACCCCAACCCCAACCCCAACCTATCGTCCCAACCCACTGATAGGCCCGCACGGCTACCGCTTTAGGAACCAGGAGCACAAAGACTTTTACCATAGACTTGATGCTCGGGGGCATCTACTGACCAAGTTTGCCCACATCCAATCGCTTATCGATCTCGGTGTATTCACTGAGGTCGAGACCCTCTTCGCAAACTTAGGTTGGTTGGCCTTCCTAAACGCTAACGCCGTGTCCTACCCTGCACTCACACTCGAAATTTTATCCACACTTATCTCTGAGTCGGGGTCGGTCGTCATATTTCGGGTCCGTAATAGAACCATTCGCACCCACCTGGATATCATCAATGACATATTTAGTTTCCCCATCCTGGGGAACGACGCTATCCGCCCCTCTGGGTATCCCCCCCCGAGTTTGACGTCGATCAGTTTTGGTTCCGCCTCACCCTTCACCCTGACTATCCCCAAGGCAAGGCCAAGGCCTCCTCCATCATTCACCCCATCTTCCGTCTGGCCCACCGGATTATTTCTTCCACGTTTCCCTCCAGGGATGAGTCAGGTACCATGACCATCCCTGATCTCTTCATTCTCTGGGCCATGACCTTTCCCTTCGTTCGGGGTGATGACGGGATTTCTTTTAGGGCCCCCACCATTCCCGTCCATGCCGGTGCTTGGCTTATGTCCAAGCTTCTGTAGAGTAGCTGTGCCGACAAGGGCAAGCTTTGTTGCGGGGTCCTTATCACGATCATAGCTTCTGCTCCCCGATTTAACATTGTCATCCCCCGAGATCTTCCCACTGTCGCAGGACCCTCACGGCTAGATCTCGACGTCCTGCGACATATTCACATGATTAAACCCCGCCCCGATGGCCACTTCACCTTCCATTATGGACACCCCCATCTCCTTATACCATTCTGCCCAACCCCGCTCGCATGACTATTACTTTGGCGACAGATTGGACATTTTCTCCCGATCCCGAGTTTATGGAGGGGCTCTGTCTTCCATTCATTCCCCAGGGCGCTACGAGACCACCTTCCCCTGTCGCCCACTTAGGAGTGCAGGATATCCCTGTGTCCCGGGGAGACTCCGGGGCTGGTCCTAGTCATGCCATCCCGGCTTCTGTCCCGGTCCGTACTACCACTACCTCCTCCTTCTGTCGTGCCATTTCCGCTCGTCTCGCTCTCGAGATTGAGCTGGCTTCGCTTCGCACTGTCGTTTCTTCCTCCACCTCCTCGGTCCCACCCCCTTAGATTTTCTCTCACTAATGTTTACTCGCACTTGAGAGGAACGTGGCCGCCATCCTCTGCCTTCTCACTTATGTCCACGGACCACCACCACCCACACCACCACCTTCACCACCTCGACGATCGTCACCTCCCCCATCACATTCTTCACCACCACCATCACCCCCTAGGCGACCATCCCCTCCTATCACTACTTCCATCCCCACTACCTCATCTACTCCCATGGTTTCCATTCCCTCCACTTTTCCCCCCACTGCTCCACTACCCTCCACTTCCGTCACCCCATACGTTCGCCGCAAGAAATTGCAGGTGCGTTCTCGATCACTCCTCCACCACTCCTGGTCCTCAGCACATGGCCCCATCACTACCCCAGAGGGTGGTGCCTCTGCTTGATATATTCCCATCCAGTTTTTGCCTCCCCCTATTTTTAGTGCCCATCTGTCTTTGAGGGGCCCTGCTTTACCACAGCTTGGGGGAAGTCAAATTTTTCTGTGTGCTTTCGTGTGTCGTTTTTCTTTGTGTGTTTGTTTATTTGTTGTGTTGTGTGATTTTCTCTTTTTTATTTATTTTATTTTCTGTTTATGTGTCGTGTGGTGTGATTTTTATTTTTATTCCTTTTCAGTTTCGTTTGTATGATTTTCTTGCCTTTCGTGTCTTTTTGTGTTTGTGTGTATTCCCCCCATATTCATTGCCGTATTTAATTCTATTGCAATGAGGGCAATGCAAGTTTCAGCTTGGGGGAGTCGCACTTCGTGCGTCATTTGTGTCTTTTTCTTCGTTTTGAGTCGTTTTTCTCCGTGTTTTTCTTTTTCTTTTTCTTTTCTTCTTTTTATCTCTTGCTCCTAGAGATGAACCCTATGATGAATTGCCACAAAAATCACACACACACCTAGCATGGCTTCAATAATCACATTCACTAATCCTAGGAAGTCGAGTCCTCTTGCATTTCATGCATCGTGGGTCCACTTAGCTATTTTGTGAGTCGTGTGTCGTGCCTAGCTGTTTGGTGTGCTTCTACTTTGTGATTGTGTTTTATATACCTGTCCAGGAATGACCCCTAGATTATCATGCTTCGATTTGAATATGCGGTATTTGCTTCTACTGTCTGCTTCTATATGCATGTTATATTTTTATATCGTATGCTTCAATTCGCATGTGTCGGGATTCCAAAAACTAGGACTAGGATAACCCATTTAACCTACGCTCTAATATGCAAGAAATATCTCCTTTGCCCAAGTGTTTAGATTCTGATTTCATTTTTATTTTACTTGGTGCAAATCCCCTCGTCGTGTACCGTTCTTCCACTTGGGAGAGTACACATGTATATATCCCAATATACAAAAAATCCAAAAAAGAGAGAAAAGAAAAACCCAAAAAAAGAGGAAAGAAAAGAAAAAAGAAAATATATATATATATATATATATATATATATATATATATATATATATATATGTATAGCCAAAAATCCAAATAAAAATACAAATACCCAAAACCCAAAAATTTCCAGTGTGAATATTTTTCCTATCTACCGAGAATAAAGGGAAGGCGAGAGTTTGCACCGAATGTTCTACTCCACATCATCTCAACCCCCATCATTTTCGAAAACACTTGGCTTAGGAACTTTTTAGCTATTATCTAGGCTATAGTGTGGTGATTTCCTTAATCCTAGTTGTGGAGTCCCTGATGCATGATATGTTTCGATTCTTGCTCTATTCTCATGCATGCTTGAGCTATATATTCACCACTTAATTCAAATCGAATCGATATTTGGGTCATTTCTTGGATTTGTGTAATGGAGCTTATTGCACGATGTAGATAGTGTCACCGACTGCTAGCACACGACCACACTCACTCGCGCTTCACTACGTGGGCCCACGGCACTTGTCTGGACTCTTATTCCTTAGTTTAGTGATGTGATTTGGCGTTTGTCTGCTTGGTGTGTCGTTTTTGGAATTGTTGGCCCTGACGGGCAATTTAGGATTTAGAGTTCTCTTCTTTCTCTCTTTCTCTCTATTTTATCCCTTCGAGCTCCTACTCTCATCCGTCTTCCTCGAGGACAAGGAAGGGTTCAGCTTGGGGGATTTTGACGTGCGTTTATATTTCATATATTTACGCACGTTTTCTTCTGTGTTTTTCCGCTATTTTGCGCCGTCTAGTATTCGTTTTCTCAAGTTTTCTTGTTTTCTTTCACTTTTCTGTGTTTTTGTATGTTTGCAGGATTTTGCCGGCGTAGGGGACATAAAACGACGATATCATGAGTTCCCGGAGCAATGGGAGGAGTCACGCGTGATCCAGGGGGTCAAACGACGAAGATCGCATCTTTCAGCCCCCCACCCGATCGGTTGGACACAGCCAACCAATCGGGTGATGCACGCGTGCACGACCCAGTCAGCCGCTGAAGCAACGAAAGTATCAACCGACCGGGTTGCCGACCGGTTCAACCGACTGATCTCTCTGGAAACTGGAGCTGAAACTCAACCGATCGGGTGATCTTCACCCGATCGGTTCACCTGTAGCCGTTTCCTCGATGAAGGCGACCCGGAGAGCTCACCCGACCGTCAGCAGAACGTGCCAGAATGTCCGAAGTTACAGTCTTTTGGGGCAACAAATCCAACCGATCGGTTGATTTATCAACCGATCGGCTCACCCGACGACGATCAAGATCCAAACGATGAGCAGCTTCCATCAACCGACCGTGTCGTCTGACCGGGTGAAGACTCGAAGATGGCTGCCGAAGTTCTGTTGGATATGGAAGACGTTAGTACACCCTTGTAGGGGATGTATGAGGGAATACGGACCTCGAACGTCGCGTACACGAAGTCGTGTGCAAAGGGAATATGTTCCCTTGCGGAGAGGATCTCTAGATTGATGGGAAAGTTGCATTATATGTGCATAAGTGCATGCGACATATGGCTAATAAAGGGGTAATATCTTAAGCTTATATTGTACCATGCATATGGTACAACTTAAGCTTATAATATGCCATGTACGATGGTACACCTTAGTTAAATTGCTCCAAAGGAACAATTACTCCTAAAATAACTACCTTGGGGGCTATAAATAAGACCCAAGGGTTAGCCATTTCCTTACACTTTTTTTGCATGGCAGTCTTGCATGCATTTCATTCTAGCGAAGCTCTGCCGAAATCCTTCTTCTCTCTTTATTCAAGTTCTTAATCTAAAAGTAGAGATTTAGATTGTGGATTTAGTAGCCTTACTCCGTTCGTGAGAAGACTCGATCCGTCGTGGCGAATCCGAAGGCGAAGTTCGTAGACTACCGTGCCGCATACGCAAGCGTAAGTCTCAACTTCATTTATCGATCCTAACTCTGTTTTGGCAGGATCCTACATTGGTATCAGAGCCATACGGGTTCGCCCCGGTCAAACCGCCGCCCCGTCGAAACTATGAACGAGTCGTTGTCTTTTTCACGAATGGGTATCCTACCATTACAGATATGATAGGAACGCTTCGTGACGGAGAAAACGCAGCGGTTGTTCTTTTCACGTTAGGGTCTCCTATCATTACTGATATGGTAGGAACTCTCCGTGACGGGAAGAACCGACCGTTTACGTAGTATGTTATTTTTCATTTTTGGCACACGGCCATTAGAAAATAACCACTTTCTCGACGAACGGGTGCATCATCGACGAACGGGTGCTTCATCGAGGAAGAAGGTGGTGGTTATTCCCATCGGGGAAGATGAATTTTAGTGTATGTGCACCATGGCTAAATGGGCTATGAAGGCCATGCACCCCCCTCCCCATGCGGAGGGGGTTGGCTACGGCCAATAACCACCGCGGCAAACCCCACCGGCGGAGGCCACCCCACACAAGGGGAGGCCGGCCATGGCCAAAGGGCCATGGCCAGCCAAGGCAAAAAATGGCCTTGGCCATGACCGGCCATGGCCAAGCCATGGCCGGCCAAGGCCAGGCCGGCAGTGGCCGGCCAAGGCCAGGCCGGCAGTGGCCGGCCCTGGCAGTGGCCAGGGCCGGCGCCCTGGCCACTGCCAGGGACTGGCGGCCCTGACAGAGGCCAGGGCCGGCGCCCTGGCCTCGGCCCCAGCCTGGCATCCCTGGCAGAGGCCAGGGCAGGGGCCCTGGCCCCGGCCAGGGCCTGGCCGCCCTGGCAGAGGCCAGGGCAACGCCCTGGCCTCAGGCCAGGGCCTGGCCGCCCTGGCCGAGGCCAGGGCAGGGGCCCTGGCCCCGGCCAGGGGCCCTGGCCCAGGCCGGGGGCCTCTGGCCCAGGCCGGGGGCCTCTGGCCTAGGCCGGGCCAGGCAGAGGCCTGGCCGGCCTCTGGCCGAGGCCAGGCCAGTGGCCAGGCCGGCCCTGGCAGTGGCCAGGTCTGTCGCAGGCCGCCCCTGGCCGGCCAGGGCAGAGGCCCTTGGCCAGCCTCGGCCAGGGCAGGGGCCCTGGCCGGGGGTGAAGAAGACCAAATTTTGGTCAACCAATTTGGGTGTTTTGGTCGACCAATTCGGCAAAAGGCCTTGGTTGAACATGAACGTGCCGACTAGCCCATACGGGGCCAAACGACAGTCGGCTGCATCAAAATTCTCTCATACGGGGAGAAACGCCTGGATCCATACGGGAGCCAGCGACGATAGTTTGCAGAAAAATCCCAAAAGGGGGATCCGACCTTGGCACGACTACGGCTCATTCCCGACAAATGGTCAGGAAGTGCCAAATGTTTCACTAAGTATCATAAGGGTACTAAGATGAAATATTCATTTTTTTTGAAAAAATACGTTTTCATACGTTTTGAAAAATAAGTTTTCAAAAACGCTTTTCCGCTGCAAAGTACTATAAGAGTACTAACATTTGATAAAGTGAGGGAGAAATATTGAAAGTTACTCTAGATGGTGATTGAAAACATAGTGACCTTTCCGATTCTAGAGTAACATCTTCAATATTTTTCGAAAGTAACTTATCAAATTATAAATATCATTCCAAGTGGGAGTTGAAATTAGAACTATCCAAATGGGATATTCTAATATAACTTCAAATGGGAATTGTATTTTAAGAATTTTTCAATGCAATTTTTTGATCAAACCTTTGGTTTTATGTCTTTTGCAGCATTTTAAAAGTAAAATGTCTTCCGCTTCAAAGAATATCGTCGCTGAGTTAAACAGAGGTGAAAAACTCAACGGCGATAATTACAACCTTTGGTCCATCAAGATACAATACGTTCTAGAGGAGCAAGAAGTGCTCGAAACTCTAAAGAACGTTATGATTGAACCCGAGTTGGGCACTACGGCCCAACACCGACGAGACAAGGAAGCTTTTGATGCTTGGTCTCGAAAGAACAAGATAGCACGCATTACGTTATTAAGCAGTATGGCTGATGACATAATGCGCATCTTCCGAGAACATGACCTAGCCATGGACATATGGTCCAAGCTAGAGGAGAAGTTCGGTGGCACATCGGTGTCCAAACTTCGCGCCTTAACTATAAGGTTCGATACATATAAGAAAAGTCCAGATCATTCCATGGGGAAACATCTGCGACATATGGCGAACCTTATCTCGGAGTTAAAGGACGCAGGTCATGTGCTCACTGATGAGCAACAAATCCAAGCAGTTATACGTTCCCTACCAAATGGGTGGGATCAAATGAAGATGCATCTCACTCACAATGAGAGCATCAAGACCTTCAGCGACGTTTCCAAGCACCTCGAATTAGAGGAAGAGCGGCTTGCGGCTGCCAAGCCAAGTGCAGAAGTGCACATGGTTGCTAAATCCTCACACGGGGGAAAGAAACGGAAAAATCGTTCGAATTTCACTAATGAACATGATAAGCAACCTGAGTCTACCAAGAAACCCAAACATAAGGGTGGGCACAAGAAATGGCACAAGAAGAAAGACTTGAAGAGGATCAAGTGCTTCAAGTGCAACAAGCTCGGTCACTATGCTCGTTCGTGTACGAGTGGAGGCGACGAGGTAACTTGTAAATATACTAGTTACATATGTGTTTCTAGTTCAATATTTCTTGTGGAATCTAATCCATTTTGGATAATTGATTCAGGTGCCACCAACCACATAGCAAGGGACAGACGGTCCTTCGTGGAGTATCACCGGATACACCAAGGAACGAAGTGGATCTATGTAGGAAACAACACACGTGTTGAAGTGAAAGGCGTTGGGACTTGCAAGCTAGTCTTGGACAACGGCCGCACTCTCCTACTTCATGATGTCCTCTTCGCTCCAGATATTCGAAGGAATATAATTTCTGTGGTCGTATTAATGGGTCTTGGCTATAACTGGTTTTTTCATGATTGTAATGTGAACTTAAGTTGTAATAATACTCTTATTGGTACTGGGTTTGTATTTAAAGGATTTATTGTAATGAGTACAATGTATGATTCCTCATGTAATGAAAATTTCCTTATTGCAAATTCTAAGACTTATGAGTCTGATGTGATTTGTTGGCACGCAAGGCTTGGTCATATTGGACCAACGCGTATGGATAGACTTGCTAAACGTGGCCTTCTATCCAATGTTTCAAAGGTTGAAATGTCGACCTGCGAACATTGCCTTGTGGGGAAATCTTGTCGCAAGCCGTTTGGAACCGGCACAAGGGCCGAGGTTCCATTACAGCTTATCCATTCGGACATATGTGGTCCGATGAATGTCAAGACAAGACGCGGAAAGTCCTATTTCATCACTTTTATTGATGATTTCACCCGATTCGGACATATCTATTTGATATCCCATAAAAGTGAAGCTTTGGCTTGCTTTAAAAACTATATGAGTTTAGTGGAGAATCAATTAGATTGCAAGATTAAGGTTTTACGAACCGATATGGGCGGTGAATATCAATCAATAAGTTTTAAGGAACTTTGAGATGAAAAAGGCATAGTACATCAGGTAACTATGCCTTATACTCCTCAACAAAACGGTGTTGCAGAAAGGAGAAATAGGACTTTAATGGAAATGGTCCGTTCAATGATGGCGCAAGCAAACTTGGCAATCACCTTTTGGGGTGATGCATTATTGACGGCCGCTTTCATTTTAAACCGCGTACCCTCGAAATCAGTTAGCTCCATTCCTTATGAGTTGTGGAACCAAAGGTCTCCTGACTTAAACATTTTAAAACCTTGGGGTTGTGCATCCTACGCACATATTTCCTCCCATAAGTATGGAAAACTTGGGCCAAGGGGAAGGAAATGTATCTTTATACGATACGCAGAAAACTCCAAAGGTTATGTTTTTGTTAGTCAGGAAGACAATGGTGGGCTAATTGAGTTTGAATCGAGGGATGTCACTTTCTTGGAAAACGAGTTTCCAAGACAGGGCGAGATAAGTCAGGACTTATCTCTATTTGAGATTTATGATCAAGAAGGATTACCTCATTCGAGTGGGAAAATTCTTGGTGAAAACGAAAATACGTTTCAACCTTCACCAATGGATTATACGAATGACGATTATCCTATTCCATACGGGAATAATGATCCAAGTGGGAGCAATTCTAACGACATTCCAAGTGGGAGTGAAATTAGAATTGATCTAAACTCAAGTCGACAAGGACTTGAAGAATCTCAAATACGGCGTAGTAGTCGTACAAGGTTGGCTCCTCTAAGATTTGAGGATGAATTTCCGCAAACCTTTATGACTCTACTACAAGAAGATGACGAGCCTGCTACTTTCAAACAGGCCGTATCTTGCCCTGCTAAAGACAAATGGATGGAAGCTATCACGCCCCGCTTCCCAAAAATATGGAGGCGAAGCGTGAGAAGGTCCGCTCAGACTTGAAGCTACAAAGCTGCAAGTCTGATAAGCGTCAATCAAATTTAAAACTGCAGGTCCTTGCAACGCGAGCGAAACAAGATAATAATAATGAAATGAGACAAAAGAATAATCTCAGAATATCCATAACTATAAATTCCAACATCACAGAAAAGCCACCAGGCTAAAAGAAAAAGAGACTAAAGGCCCAAACATGGCCAACAAAAGTACAAAGTACAAACGACGGTGCTACGCACCAATAACTAACAAAAAGCCTAAAACAAAATAAAGCTCAACAAAGACTCAAAGAATGGTCACCGGTGTCCACCAAAATCCTCCTGGGCAATCATGGACTCAGACTCAGCGTCAGCAACACATCACGTACTCAGCAACGGTCTCTGGCTCAGGGTCTAACATGTGACACCCAAAAGAGCAAGGGGCACATGTCAGCAAGTCTACAAGAGACTTGTGCAAGGAAACTGAAGGTAGGTAAAAGTAAAGCAACCTAGCAGTTCTAGCATGAATGCGATGACATGGCAGTTAAAGTATGAGTGCAACTGGTAAAGTAAAGTAAAGTACGAGCATGGCATTTAATCATGGCATGGATGACAAGTATTACATGAATCATTCACAAGACAAGTACAAGACAAGTAAAGTAAGCACCTCGTGCACAGAGATTCCGTCTTTTGGCTAGAGGGCTGATCAGGCCACTCCTAAGCTCAAGCGAACATTTATCCCTACCCCTCCACGTGTATCGAGCCAGGGCCTTACCCCCGAACGGGAATGCTCGCTTCTGGATCACGAGCCAGGAAGTGTTTTTAACAAGTATGGCATAGGGGTGCACCTAGCCGGTCCAGGAGTACAAGTACAAGTATTGTAGCGTGTGCTACGAATGCGACATTCATGCATGGATGACATGTAAGATGCAATGCATGGCAGTTAAAAGTATGTACAGTTAAGGAAAGTAAACGTGACAGTTTAGTATGCATGAACAACAAGTTTAAGGGTTGGATCTAGCTTCGTTGTCAAGCTAGATCAATTAGGTGACGGATCTAGTTTCGTTGTCAAACTAGATCAAGTAGGCGTCTAGCCATCTATCATTTCACTGACTAGTCTCTTTTACGCTAGGAACAAGGAAGTGGCCTAAAAACATGGCCCTACACAAGAGTTGGCAAGTTTCACTTGCCTGAGCCTGGAGTTCTTGGTGTCGACGAGTCCGTACAGGAAGCGCGCACGTTTCTGCGTTATTGACTTTCGATATCAGATTAAAATGGAAATAACTTATTCAATCAATTAATCTATTCAATTATCTAAGGGTTCTTGTTTTTATAAGAATTACTGTTAGGGGCACATGTTTTCATTCATATAAAAAACACTTATCCAAAAAAATATAGCTATATAACTTAACCTATAATATTAGTCTAAGTCTAACAGAGGCTAAACTAATATGTATGGAACATGAACTAACATTTTATACACATGGAATCTCCATCAACAAACTGTCCAAAAGAATTTCATGGCATATGTAAAAAAAATACAACACACTTAACGCACTAACCCTAACAATTTATTTAAAAAAATGTTATATAAACTAACCTCTAATACTAGCATATGCTATCATGAGAGGAACACAATTTAATAGACACTTTTGTTTTAAAAGGATAACATTACTAACCCTAACAGCCACCAAATAAAACGCAGTTAATACACCTGCTAACATGATACACCAACCTCTAACCTATGATTGAGCTGGGGATAACAGCTTAAGCATGAGCAATACTTAATCATGATAAAACATGGTGTCCACACAAAACTCTACTGTTACAATAGCAACCCATCTAAGCAAACTGAATCAGCCTCTAATAAATCTTAATATTCAAAACCCTAACAGCAACTATCATCTAACCTAACAATTAAACGAAACAAGCTAACCTTCAAGCTAGCAGCCTCTGCAGGGCGTCGGAAAAAAAACCGGGAAGGCTCGGAGGTCGTTAGGGCTTGGATCGTCGGCAAAGGAGAACGGCGGGGAGGCTGCACGATGGCGGGATCACGACGAAGCTACAGGCGGCAGCCACCGGAGCATGGTCGGAGAGCGGTTCGATGGGGGCTTGAGGGCGCGGGGAGGTCATCGGAGGGGTTGCCGTTGCGAGCTGCCGCTGGGCGGTCCCTAGCGACGCTACGAACAGCGGCGCTGCAGCACCGATCGCCGTTGCTGCATGCTGGCGCCGCGGCAAGCGAAACCCGGCGAGGTCAGTGGCCCACGGCGGCGACGGGGTCGTAGGGACGTCGGGGCGAGGTCGGAGGATTGTTCGGCGGCGGGATCCGGCTGTGTGGAGGCGGAGGAGTTGTTGTGGCGCCTGGAGATGCGTGGTGGCGGCGTTGTGCTGCTGTGCACCGGCGCCGGAGAAGAACGGTGGCACATGGCATCGCCCGGCAGCGTCCACTGCGGGGAGTTGGCTTTGCTGGCGTTGGGCGTCGCCGTGGATGAAACGCCGAGCGCCGGAGTGGGGTGGATGGGGTCTCGGAGCGACTGCCGCTCGTACAGGCGACGGACGGCGCCGCGGTCGGGTCGGAGGGAGGGTGGAGAAGGCCGGTGTCGGGTTTTGTTCGGAAGGGAAGAGGACTGCCTGTTGTTTGCGCGATGAAATCTTTATCGAAGGGAGATGGTGGTGCTTGGGAGAAACAAAACGGCAGTAGTCCTGGCTGTAGATGATGCATGCGAAAAGTGTAGGGCGGCGGCTCTTAATGTGTGCTGTGAAACAAAACTTGGGCCTAGGTCATTTATAGGGATAGGCACGTGAGCTGGTTAGGGTTTTAACAGGATTTGAATGGGTGAGGGATTAAAATGTGGGCTAGATGGGCTTTAGGGTTGGTTTGAATAAGAAGGAAATAGCTATAAAGTTATAGCTATCATCCAATACTAAAACAAGGGCCTCACACTCCCAAACAGGCTGAATTCGGCCCAAGCAACCAAGTGGGCTGAGTCAACAATGGGAGTAATATATTATTAATTAATCATTAGGAAAAATACAATGGAACTTAGGGTTGGAGTACAATATGTTGGGCCAAAAAGTGCAAGTAGTTCAAACGAAGCCCAAAAATTGTGAAATAAATACTAGGGTGACCGGGACGACGAGAGAAAGTAGACAGAGAAGACGGATCACAATTTTGACGTCGAGAAATAAAATTAAAAATAAAAAGGTCTAGCGACAAAAGTGAAAATCGTGACGTCTCTTCAGATAAGATCAAATCGTGGGAGAACGACCCGGGAAACGTCGTTCCAATTTAGTGCCACTATTTAATACTCTTAGAGACGTTCACAACGGCATATCACACAAAAGTGTTCACAAACGAATAAAGTTTAAAATAAACACATGCACGGCCAAAAGCACGTGCACGAAAAACGTACAACGAAAAGTGGTCGTTACATCCTCCCCACCTTAGAATAAAGTCCGTCCTCGGACTTTCTAATATAGCTAGTCGCTCTAGTAACTACCCCAATCAAGTCATATAATAATTCAACCAGGTATAGTCATTACAAGTGCTTATGTATGCACTAAGTAGTCAAAGATTAATACTACCAACACGTATATATATTTATATATATATATTCACGTACGTTATACACTTATACCCATTATAGTCAGTCAAATTCATACACGTATTTCGATCATTTATATGTAAACATACATCCCTTATATACTACTACTTACCTAAACACAAAACAATATTTCAGATACTCACATAAAGATAATCTCACACTTAGCCAATACAATCATTGCTCTACATATAGATAGCTACCTATGCACAAACATCAAGGGTATACTACCCTCTAATATTTCCTAGTATTCATCCAACACCAAACACATCTACACATGCAGTCACACCATACCATTATTAAGTCAAATTTTACTATATCTAATATATATTCACTACTACCATATTTCACTCATTATATAGTCATACAAATGCATGCAATAATTTCACCGTATATTCGCATCACATTCGGTCCTATAACTATATTTACGACACGCCACATATACCATAGTCACCAATAACTATAACTTAAGCACATACTTACCCGTGCATGGTGCACACCCATACACGCTAACATTTCATTTACATACACCAATCATACCATTATATTACTAGTACATCTACACACCTAGTTTAGCTAGCACACATACGTTCACACAGGCTAGTCCTTAGTAATTAACTATACCACAAGACCAACACCTATAACTATATACAGGTGTAGCAACCCACAATCATGTGTGTAACACAACCAGGCACAAACACTCCTATCACTATACATACATCAAACATTGCTATACTCAACTACAACATACATTCAATATACTTAGAGTATACCCACTCAAGCTTGAGTGAGACTCAATACACATATCAGAATATTCTATATACGTAACACGGCATTCATACATATACCAATATTCACTCCAATATTTATATATATTCCTACCAATACAACCATTTGCATACCATAAGTCAATCACACTTAATATTTAGTCAGGTAATACTTACATAGTTCAATCACTCTATATACCATAATAATAATAATACCGACATCAGCACACGTATAATTATAATACACTCCCTGATACATGCATACGCATTCATCGTATAGTCACACATAAATAATGTATATGTTCACACCATAGCCTACTACCTATAATTAGTATACTAACACATCCACACCTACATAATTAAGATGTGCAATAGTCGTGTATACCTCACGGTATGCACGCATGCAACATCCCGTAAGAGCAAGCAACATCAATCAAGATTATAATCCCACTACCATATGTATATCACATATATACTCAGGCAACAAAACATAACTACTTACATATAATCACCATATATATCTACCTACGAGCACATACTCATACGTACTAACATATGGGTCACTCAATAGGCCTACTTACGTAACTATACATATGCTTATTATTATCACACCTATCATACACATAGCTTTACCAATCATTTATTTCAACCATCACAAGTATCTCTAACTACGTACACTCCATTAGATATTCCAACGCTAATTCATATATACTCAGACATCCCTAGTATAGTATAGCTATCCACACAAAAATCTATAACTACTAACACACAACAACTTCATACTATCACGAATAACTCCGAGTATATATATATCACACAATAGGCAAACATCAATATACTATGGGGGTATACTCATTCAAGCCCACGTACACAACTTAGGTACGTGCACTACGGCACCTCACAAATGTCCAAGGGCCTACTAACAATTAAGGGTTGACACAGACATTGACGGACGCTTAAGCCTAAGAAATAGAGAGGTCGAGAGCTTGGCGAGGGAAGGATCGATAAGCACGAGTTCAGATATGACGAATACAAGGAGACGGCTTGGTTAGGGAAAACATTGGCTTAATGGTGATGTTTAGGTTGAAGGAAAAGGAGATGTAGTGATGCTTAAATAGAACACAGAAAAGAAAATAGGGTGAATAGCATAAGCTAAAATACGTGGATTTTGAAAACTTTCGTTCTTCCAAAGTTGAAATCCCAGTCTGAAAAGAAATATTTGGAGATCGATAAAACGAGTTGTTCAAAATAAGTTTGAGTCGAATATTCATAATAAGAGAAAATGGTCTATTGATTTATATAAAATCATAATAAGAAGAGTAGATCACTTACACGAATATTAAAGACGTAGTTTAGAAAATATTATACGGTAGTGACTTAATATAAAGCTGGCAAAAGCTTAAAGAATGAAATTAAATTAACTGAAGAATTTAAACTTGTGTTAAATGCTTTCAAAACTTTTAGGCTATGGAAAATTTAAAATAATCAATATTGGAACCGCTTTTAGAGGAACCAGGATGTGCCAAAAATAAAACTGATTTACACAAAGCTTTAAAATCAAATCATGGAGGGTCTAAATCAGGAAGCAGTTATGAAATAGTAATTTTACAAAATCTGAAATAGGGAAAGCGATGAGCATAACTTTGACTTGCTGGAGGCTGAAATCCCAAATGACTTGAAAAGTATATGAATGGCATAAATCAGGAGGGAAAATTACAAGTTGAATAAAAGTACGATTCAGAATAAAATTAATATATGAAGGGACGACGCATTTATATAAGTACGAAAAACATAGGCTGGGAAAATACTATAAACTAGTATTCAAAAATTCTGACAAACGTTTTAAAAATTTAAATCAATGAAGGAGTATGAAGTATAAGTATATTAAAATTTTGAACAAAATTAAACTTAGGGAAAGAGGAAATCGAAAAATACTTTCAGAAGATTCAAGATTTGTAATGGAAAGGTTTGAAATTTGACTATAATCGTCATGCGGCGATCTCGTGAATCGAGGCAAGGAAATTAGTCGGATGATCAGAACATACATACACCTCGGTCATGAATCAGGAGAATCTACGGGGAACTCCTACGGTCGACCAACTAAAGGTTAAGAACTAAGCGCTAAGACTTTCTAAGGAGCTAGACGGTAATGAAACGCGTTCCGCTTGGTCCGAAATCGATGAACCCAAGCGAACGACTGAAAGAGATTCTAGAAGTCTAGCATGGTCAGGGTAGACATGGACCACTAAGGTAACTCCTACGACGATCAAGTCAATTGCTAGAAGGGAGTCTAACTAACAATCAGGGGCCTCTAACTAGCAAGCACAGACGTCTATCTAAGTCTCTTACCACCTAGTGACGTAGGAAAACGACTAGACTCAGGGCTTATGACTCGGATGTTGCAATTTATTTAATGGACATTCTGTTATTATCGTTGTTCCGTTAATTCGCAATTGCAAGACCGGACCTGCATGGGCCACCAACAAAACCTAGCCCGCCCCGCTTCCCAAAAATATGGAGGCGAAGCGTGAGAAGGTCCGCTCAGACTTGAAGCTACAAAGCTGCAAGTCCGATAAGCGTCAATCAAATTTAAAACTACAGGTCCTTGCAACGCGAGCGAAACAAGATAATAATAATGAAATGAGACAAAAGAATAATCTCAGAATATCCATAAATATAAATTCCAACATCGCAGAAAAGCCACCAGGCTAAAAGAAAAAGAGACTAAAGGCCCAAACATGGCCAACAAAAGTACAAAGTACAAACGACGGTGCTACGCACCAATAACTAACAAAAAGCCTAAAACAAAATGAAGCTCAACAAAGACTCAAAGAATGGTCACCGGTGTCCACCAAAATCCTCCTGGGCAATCATGGACTCAGACTCAGCGTCAGCAACACATCACGTACTCAGCAACGGTCTCTGGCTCAGGGTCTAACATGTGACACCCAAAAGAGCAAGGGGCACATGTCAGCAAGTCTACAAGAGACTTGTGCAAGGAAACTGAAGGTAGGTAAAAGTAAAGCAACCTAGCAGTTCTAGCATGAATGCGATGACATGGCAGTTAAAGTATGAGTGCAACAGGTAAAGTAAAGTAAAGTACGAGCATGTCATTTAATCATGGCATGGATGACAAGTATTACATGAATCATTCACAAGACAAGTACAAGACAAGTAAAGTAAGCACCTCGTGCACATAGATTCCGTCTTTTGGCTAGAGGGCTGATCAGGCCACTCCTAAGCTCAAGCGAACATTTATCCCTACCCCTCCACGTGTATCGAGCCAGGGCCTTACCCCCGAACGGGAATGCTCGCTTCTGGATCACGAGCCAGGAAGTGTTTTTAACAAGTATGGCATAGGGGTGCACCTAGCCGGTCCAGGAGTACAAGTACAAGTATTGTAGCGTGTGCTACGAATGCAACATTCAATGCATGGATGACATGTAAGATGCAATGCATGGCAGTTAAAAGTACGTACAGTTAAGGAAAGTAAACGTGACAGTTTAGTATGCATGAACAACAAGTTTAAGGGTTGGATCTAGCTTGGTTGTCAAGCTAGATCAATTAGGTGACGGATCTAGTTTCGTTGTCAAACTAGATCAAGTAGGCGTCTAGCCAGCTATCATTTCACTGACTAGTCTCTTTTACGCTAGGAACAAGGAAGTGGCCTAAAAACATGGCCCTACACAAGAGTTGGCAAGTTTCACTTGCCTGAGCCTGGAGTTCTTGGTGTCGACGAGTCCGTACAGGAAGCGTGCACGTTTCTGCGTTATTGACTTTCGATATCAGATTAAAATGGAAATAACTTATTCAATCAATTAATCTATTCAATTATCTAAGGGTTCTTGTTTTTATAAGAATTACTGTTAGGGGCACATGTTTTCATTCATATAAAAAACACTTATCCAAAAAAATATAGCTATATAACTTAACCTATAATATTAGTCTAAGTCTAACAGAGGCTAAACTAATATGTATGGAACATGAACTAACATTTTATACACATGGAATCTCCATCAACAAACTGTCCAAAAGAATTTCATGGCATATGTAAAAAAAATACAACACACTTAACGCACTAACCCTAACAATTTATTTAAAAAAAATGTTATATAAACTAACCTCTAATACTAGCATATGCTAACATGAGAGGAACACAATCTAATAGACACTTTTGTTTTAAAAGGATAACATTACTAACCCTAACAGCCACCAAATAAAACGCAGTTAATACACCTGCTAACATGATATACCAACCTCTAACCTATGATTGAGCTGGGGATAACAGCTTAAGCATGAGCAATACTTAATCATGATAAAACATGGTGTCCACACAAAACTTTACTGTTACAATAGCAACCCATCTAAGCTAACTGAATCAGCCTCTAATAAATCTCAATATTCAAAACCCTAACAGCAACTATCATCTAACCTAACAATTAAAAGAAACAAGATAACCTTCAAGCTAGCAGCCTCTGCAGGGCGTCGGAAAAAAAAACGGGAAGGCTCGGAGGTCGTTGGGGCTTGGATCGTCGGCAGAGGAGAACGGCGGGGAGGCTGCACGACGGCGGGATCACGGCGAAGCTACAGGCGGCAGCCACCGGAGCATGGTCGGAGAGCAGTTCGATGGGGGCTTGAGGGCGCGGGGAGGTCATCGGAGGGGTTGCCGTTGCGAGCTGCCGCTGGGCGGTCCCTAGCGACGCTACGAACAGCGGCGCTGCAGCACCGATCGCCGTTGCTGCATGCTGGCGCCACGGCAAGCGAAATCTGGCGAGGTCAGTGGCCCACGGTGGCGACGGGGTCGTAGGGACGTCGGGGCGAGGTCGGAGGATTGTTCGGCGGCGGGATCCGGCTGTGGGGAGGCGGAGGAGTTGTTGTGGCGCCTGGAGATGCGTGGTGGTGGCGTTGTGCTGCTGTGCACCGGCGCCGGAGAAGAACGGCGGCACAGGGCATCGCCCGGCAGCGTCCACTGCGGGGAGTTGGCTTTGCTGGCGTCGGGTGTCACCGTGGATGAAACGCCGAGCGCCGGAGTGGGGTGGATGGGGTCTCGGAGCGACTGCCGCTCGTACAGGCGACAGACGGCACCGCGGTCGGGTCGAAGGGAGGGTGGAGAAGGCCGGTGTCGGGTTTTGTTCGGAAGGGAAGAGGACTGCCTGTTGTTTGCGCGATGAAATCTTTATCGAAGGTAGATGGTGGTGCTTGGGAGAAACAAAACGGCAGTAGTCCTGGCTGTAGATGATGCATGCGAAAAGTGTAGGGCGGCGGCTCTTAATGTGTGCTGTGAAACAAAACTTGGGCCTATGTCATTTATAGGGATAGGCACGTAAGCTGGTTAGGGTTTTAACATGATTTGAATGGGTGAGGGATTAAACTGTGGGCTAGATGGGCTTTAGGGTTGGTTTGAATAAGAAGGAAATAGCTATAAAGTTGTAGCTATAAGCCAATACTAAAACAAGGGCCTCACACTCCCAAACAGGCTGAATTCGGCCCAAGCAACCAAGTGGGCTGAGTCAACAATGGGAGTAATATATTATTAATTAATCATTAGGAAAAATACAATGGAACTTAGGGTTGGAGTAAAATATGTTGGGCCAAAAAGTGCAAGTAATTCAAACGAAGCCCAAAAATTGTGAAATAAATACTAGGGTGACCGGGACGACGAGAGAAAGTAGACAGAGAAGACGGATCATAATTTTGACGTCGAGAAATGAAATTAAAAATAAAAAGGTCTAGCGACAAAAGTGAAAATCGTGACGTCTCTTCAGATAAGATCAAATCGTGGGAGAACGACCCAGGAAACGTCGTTCCAATTTAGTGCCACTATTTAATACTCTTAGAGACGTTCACAACGGCATATCACACAAAAGTGTTCACAAACGAATAAAGTCTAAAATAAACACGTGCACGGCCAAAAGCACGTGCACGAAAAACGTACAACGAAAAGTGGTCGTTACAGAAGCGATGCAAGAGGAGTTAGAATCCATGAAAGTTAACCAAGTCTGGGACTTAGTTGACTTACCCAGAGGACGTAGAGCTATTGGGAACAAATGGGTTCTCAAGATCAAGCATAAGGCTGATGGCTCTATTGACAGATATAAAGCTCGCCTTGTCGCGAAAGGTTTTACGCAACAGGAAGGGATAGACTACGAAGAGACCTTCTCACCTGTTGTTCGTTTTACCTCCATTCACCTGATTCTGGCAATGGTAGCTTGCTTAAACCTCGAATTACATCAAATGGATGTAAAGACTGCCTTTCTCAATGGAGAATTGGACGAGGAGATCTATATGGAACAACCAACAGGGTTTGTAAAAGAAGGAAATGAACATAAGGTTTGTAAACTTCTTAAATCCATATATGGTCTTAAACAATCCTCGAGGCAATGGTATATATGATTTCAAGAGGTTGTCTTATCAAATGGATTTTCCATGCTTGATGAAGATAACTGTGTATATATCAAGAGGAATAAGAACAAGTATGTTATTATGTCTCTATATGTAGATGACATTTTAATAGCCGGAAATGACAAGGGCTTTGTGAAGGATATCAAGGCTTGGCTTTCATCAGTTTTTTGAGATGAAAGACATGGGAGAAGCCGCATATATCCTTGGAGTTAAGATTTCAAGGAATCGTTCAAAGAAACTTCTTTCTCTTTCACAGGAGACTTATATAAAGAAGGTTCTAGAACGTTTTAATATGCAGGACTGCAAGTCCATTGATACTCCAATAAGCAAGTGCGACAATTTATGTCTGAAATCATGTCCGAAGAACCAAAAAGAGAAGGAGATTATGGAAAAAGTTCCATATTCCAGTGCAGTTGGTAGTCTAATGTACGGTATGATGTGTACAAGACCGGACATTTGTTTTGCCATTGGAATGGTAAGTCGTTACCAATCCAACCCAGGGCAAGTACACTGGAAAGCGGTTAAGAGGATAATACGGTATCTCAAAAGAACTGCAGACTTTGCTTTATGCTATCAAGGAGATGCCTTGAGGCTCGAAGGCTACACTGATGCTGATTGGGCGTGTGATCTCGATGAGCGACGATCGACCTCAGGATATGTTTTTCTACTCGGATCTGGTGCAATATCCTGGAGTAGCAAGAAACAATCCTCCATCGCACTTTCAACCATGGAAGCTGAGTTTGTAGCATTTAGCATGGCAGTCCAAGAGGCTGTTTGGCTTAGGAAGTTCTTAGACAGGCTAATTAATGCAAATGACTCAGGTGCTGTACCCATACACAGTGACAGTCAAGCATCTATAGCCTATGTCAAAGATCCGAAATTCCATTGTAAGACCAAACACATAGATATCCGCTACAAATTTGCAAAAGACTATGATAAGACCAAGAAGGTAGACATAAGGTACATATCTACGCATGAGATGATAGCGGATCCGCTTACGAAGGCTATCCCCAGAGATGAGTTTTACAAACACTTA
Source organism: Scilla litardierei (assembly GCA_030789695.1). Taxonomy (NCBI): domain Eukaryota; kingdom Viridiplantae; phylum Streptophyta; class Magnoliopsida; order Asparagales; family Asparagaceae; genus Scilla; species Scilla litardierei. The sequence continues at coordinate 82,562,239 of CM061131.1, read as the reverse complement.
TCATCTCAAGGATTGCGTAAGAGCTGAGTTGTACCAATGTAATTTCCCATGTCTGTAAATGATCAAAATTAATAAAAGAATAAGTTCTTTTTCAAACGTTGCATATGAATTTCTTAAGAAATGTTTGTGTACATTTTTTGAAATCTTAGCTGAATTCTAGTATGTCGGACAAATTGAGGTTGGCTCTCTCACATGAGCAACCGCCTTATTCTATCAGACGGATGGAATAGAGATGAGACCTGTTTGAAGTCAAAATCATCAGACGGATGATTTAAGAGTCATGACTTAAACAAAATGGTCGCATGAAAGATCTACATCATATGGATGCTTACAAAAGATCTAAGAGGATTTTTGGAAATCCTATCTGTCTAAATGCGGGATGTGAGTCCAAAGGACTATTTGAGTAGAATAAGGGACTCAAAGTCAGACATTGTGGTGCCTGATCATCATCCTTACAACATCATTGAGACATACACTCCCTGGGAAAGGAGCGATGTTGTAATACGTGTTCATACCACGTATGCATTTCGACCACTGAGTTAGTAGCAATAGTGTTTGCTATTATGTGAGACTCAAAGGCCATATGGGCCTTAACTCTTACCCTCAAGGACTCCAATTGGTTCCTTTAGATTTGACGAGATGATCGCTATCTTAGCATGTTCCTTATGGGCTATGATAATTCGGCTCGGCGGGGCACGTTAGAAAAGCGAGTCTAGTCAAGATCAGAAGGTTCGCAAGAAGAGGAAGATTGATTTCATATTCACATTTGGACTTTAATGATTCAAAGCTGGCCAGCCAATTGTGATCCAGATGGGATTCAATTGTTGAATATAAAGTATATGAAATGTGAAGAAATAATCTAGGGTAAAGCATGCGTTGAACTACTCAACTTTGCACCTTCGAGGTCGTTGTGTATCTCTAACAAGTGCACAACAACAGACTCTACGCGCATGATGGTCGCACGGTCTATTTCTCGGTATGATAGATGAAAGAACTAAGAGAAAGACGTTCTCTTACAATCCCCTCAAGTGTGAGTGGGAGATGTTGGATATGGAAGACGTTAGTACACCCTTGTAGGGGATGTATGAGGGAATACGGACCTCGAACGTCGCGTACACGAAGTCGTGTGCAAAGGGAATATGTTCCCTTGCGGAGAGGATCTCTAGATTGATGGGAAAGTCGCATTATATGTGCATAAGTGCATGTGACATATGGCTAATAAAGGGGTAATATCTTAAGCTTATATTGTACCATGCATATGGTACAACTTAAGCTTATAATATGCCATGTACGATGGTACACCTTAGTTAAATTGTTCCAAAGGAACAATTACTCCTAAAATAACTACCTTGGGGGCTATAAATAAGACCTAAGGGTTATCCATTTCCTTACACTTTTTTTGCATGGCATTCTTGCATGCATTTCATTCTAGCGAAGCTCTGCCGAAATCCTTCTTCTCTCTTTATCCAAGTTCTTAATCTAAAAGTAGAGATTTAGATTGTGGATTTAGTAGCCTTACTCCGTTCGTGAGAAGACTCGATCCGTCGTGGCGAATCCGAAGGCGAAGTTCGTAGACTACCGTGCCGCATACGCAAGCGTAAGTCTCAACTTCATTTATCGATCCTAATTCTGTTTTGGCAGGATCCTACAAGTTCACAGCAGGTCACCCGATCGGGTGATTCTCCACCCGATCGGGTGATGTCGTTTTCTATAAATACAGAACCTAGGTTTCCAGATTCGGGAGAGTTGTTATTTTTGCTGTTTTTTCTCTCTCTTGACGGCTGTAATTTTTCAGATATTAGTAAGTTGTCTGATCTTTATCAAACTTTAATATATGTTATTTGCATTGCTCTTACTACTTTCCAATCGCCTGATCATGTTTCTAACGGTCGATTTTGATTTAGATTGCTTTTTAGTAAATATGTGTGAGTAGTTCCCAAATCTGGGATTTCGGTGGAAACCCCTTCGTGGGTTCTCCCCGATGCGTCCATAGGACTAGGAAATCGATATGGATTAGGAATCTATCGGTTACGCGGGGTGTTTTATTGTCATCGGCGGGAAAAAGACCGCCTTTGACCATTGGGCCAAAGGGGAATAAACTTGGCGGTTGACTCACTAGCCATAGCTGTCACGCCCCGCTTCCCAAAACAGCGGAGGCGAAGCGTGACTAGGCCCGCTTAGGCCAGAGCTACAGAGCTCTGACCCAATAAGCGTCTGTGTGGTACCAAGACGAAGGTACAGGTCCCTGCATGTTAGTACAGAACAATAAAAGTATAAGAAGGAAAGAACATCACATTTTATTCCAACATATCAAGAGTACCAAGTCTCAACGCCCGAAGGGCTACAACAGCAGAAAAGATAAATCTAATGGTGCAAGCACCCAACCTAAACAAGGAAACAAAAGGTGCTACGCACCTAACTGAAAGTAATAAACGTCTCTGGTAACTGCAACGAGGAGTCTCTAGCTCTGGTCCTCCTCAGGGTCGTACTCGGGATCGACGCTTTCTGGCTCCACATCAGCTGGCAAGTCAGTCTCCTCCACGTACTCTGGCTCAATCACTGACGTACAGCACCAAAAGAAGGAAATGTACGTCCGGTAAGGTCTACAAGAAAAAGGTTAGACCAAACTACAAGTGCACCAATTACTTAACAACGTTTTACTGGTTGATTAAGATGCTGAGGTTTTAACAACAGAAGTACACGCTAAAGGAAAGTAAACACGACAAGTAATGGTCGTAGCGAGTGCTACCGACCACAGGACTAGCCTACAGGTGTCAAGACAAGACAGAAACACGGAAGCCAGACAGGACAAGACAAGACACGAAAAGGGTTCACGCCTGTTCGGTTCGAGGGGGATCAGACCCTCTTACCGCTTGCACGCTCAACCCTACCCCAAAAACCCCAAGAATCGTGACAGGACAAGGGATCAATTTCTCTAGCTTGACAAGTGCCCTATTGCTCTCTGAGCTGTGTATCAATACATGGGATCACCTGCTCTAGCTTGACAGGTGCCCAATTGCCCATCGGGCTGTGAACTAGTACAAGGGATCACTCGCTCTAGCTTGGCGAGTGCCCTATTTCCCAGCGGGCTGTGCAGACGGAACGGAACAAGACATGACCAAAACAGGAGGGGTTATACTAGGGTGTCCACAACTCACGCACATGCATGTCAATCCTATGATGTCAAAATTGTTGTTGTTGGACTCAGATTTCGTTGTCAAATCTGAGTCATCAGCGTCCCGGACGCTATCATTTCACGTCCGGTCCTCATGGTTCTAAATTAACAATCCTAACAAGACAAAGGCCTAAACATGGCCAAGAACGCAAGTGGTACACTTGCCTGCGGTGGCGAGTGCGTCGTCTCCCGGGTACGTCTCGTCCAACAGTCTCGTCGGCGTAAAAGCGTCTGAAAAACCGTGGCACGGCGACGGTGTCAGTTCACGATTCAGAAATTCTATTAGGGTTGTGTCTAGGTTATCGGGGCTATCCTACTCATAAAAATCACATTTTTAATGCATTTAACCTAATCGACGATTCTATCCTATGTGTACATGCATAACGTCCATTAGTCGATTTCTACGGTTTGCACAACGTTTTAAAGAGGAGCGGAAAGTAAATTTAATTTGATTAGGTTGCTGATTTTAATTAGGGTTTGATTATCTATTGTGTGGGTTACTACTAATTTAGGGGACTAACATGAAAATGTCGGTTGCACGAAGATCCGGCGTCGGATCTGGAAAGGTGGAAGCTTTGCGTCGTCCGGAAATTCCTAGGCCGTGGGTAGCGCAGCGAGGAATGTTGATTGTTGGTGATGACGTCGGTCTCCGAAGGTGATAACGAAGATCTTGGCGTCTCCCGGGGTCGTCGTCGCTAGATCTGAGATCGGGGCGCCACACGAGGAGAAGATGTATCTCAAGGAGGCGGCCGGAGCTTGGCCGTGGGTTCAGATCTGGGGGTGGCCGGCTGTTTGTGGGAAAAAAGGAAAGAGAAAGAGAAACTGGATAAAGAAAGGAAAGAGAAAGGAGAAGGACCTTGAAGAAGATGGAGGGCGCAAGGAGGAGGAAGAAGAGGCAAGGAAAGGGAAGGAGATGAGCTGGGGAAGGAGGTGGCTCAAAGCAATGAGGGGAAAAGAAACTCAGCCGTGTGTTTTAAATAAGAAAAACAAAACGGCGGCTAGGTCAAAAATTAGGGTTTCGGGGTCAACTAGTCGGTCATAGAAGGGCGGTTGACCGACTAGTTTGAGAACTAGTCGGTCGGTTGTTTAACTGTGACCGACTAGAAGGCAAACAGAGAACAGTGTCAGTACATGGTTGATAGATCTAGTCGGTCTGTGAAGGCTCGTCGACCGACTAGTTTGTAACCTAGTCGGTCGGCCAATGTTTATAGACCGACTAAAGGGTAAAAGTGGTCAACAAGATATTTTGAAAGTTAGTCGGTCTGAGAAGAAGGCCTAACCGACTAGTTAGTCAACTAGTCGGTCGGTATTCGTTCTTAAACCGACTAAAGGTAAACAGTAACCTGGGTGCGAAAAATGATCTCTGTACTAGTCGGTCTGCGAAGAAGTGTTGACCGAATAGTTTGATAACTAGTCGATCGGTGGATGAACTTAGACCGACTAAGCGTAAACAGTAGCTCAGGGAAAATGAAAAAGGAGAACTAGTCGGTCCATGAAGAGTTGTTGACCGACTAGATTGACATCTAGTCGGTCGGTTCCTCAACGTGAACCGGCTAATGAGCACAGGAAGTCGCAGATTGAAGCGTGAAGCTTCGGAAGGATCTCAATGAGTTCCAAAGGCGAACCTATTCTAAGATTTGAGCGTCACGAAGCACGCTTAGCTCCAGGTAGGGGAAAAAAATACGGAAAAGAAAAAGAGAGAAGACGAATAATCATATATATCTAAATAAATATCATCTTACAGAAACCAGTCGTTACATCCTACACACCTTAAGAAAATTCCGCCCTCGGAATTTCTATCAGAATAGGTGAGGGTAACGCTTTCTCATCTCATCCTCTCTCTCCCAGGAGGACTCTCCAGGTGATCCGTGATGCCACATCACTCTCACCAGGTCGACTACCTTATTCCTCAACTGCTTCTGTCGACGGTCTAAAATCTGCACGGGCTGCTGGTCGTAGGTCAGGTCCGGACGGACCGTGATCTCCAAGAAATCCACTGTGTGTGACGGGTCACTGACGTACTGACGTAACTGGGATACGTGGAATATGTCGTGAACCCCCACCAAAGAGGGTGGTAGAGCAAGGCGGTAGGCCACTTCTCCCACACGCTCCAGTACATCAAAAGGTCCGATGTACCTCGGACTCAGATTCCCCTTCTTCCCGAATCGTATAACTCCGTGGTTCGGAGAAATCTTCAGGAAGACGTGGTCCCCAGGCTGAAACTCCAAAGGTCTCCTCTTGGCATCCGCCCAATGCTTGAAACGATCCTGAGCAACCCTAAGCTTCTCCCTGATGTCTCTCACGACACCCACAGCTTCTACTATCATCTCTGGACCGAACAGCTCCCGATCTCCAACGTCATCCCAGCTCAGTGGCGATCGACATTTCCTCCCATAAAGGTAGCAAACGGCGCCATGCCAATGCTCGCCTGGTAGCTGTTGTTATATGAAAACCCCACCAAATGGAGATGGTCCTCCCAAGATCCCTTCCAATCGAGCGTGCAAGCTCGTAGCATATCCTCTAGAATCTGAATAGTCCTCTCAGACTGGCCATCATTCTGCGGGTGGTACGCCGTGCTGAAACTCAGACTCGTACCCAAATGCTCCTGCAGACTTCTCCAGAACTGAGATGTGAACCTCGTATCTCTGTCAGACACGATGCTCACGGGGACTCCGTGTAAGCGTACAATCTCCTGCACGTACACGACATACGTCACAACTAACCCAAGGAGGAAAATCAAAAATAAGTAAAAGGAGAAATTTTACCTCTAGATACTTCCTCACAAAGGCTTCTGTAGACTGGCCCACTCGGAAAGGAATGAAATGCGCAGACTTAGTCAACCGATCTACGATCACCCAGACTACGTCGTTCTGTTTCAGGGTCCGAGGTAAGCCAGTTACGAAATCCATCGTAATATGATGCCACTTCCACTCCGGAATGGGAAGCGGTTGCAGTAACCCAGCAGTACGATGGTGCTCGGCCTTCACCTGTTGGCATATCAAACACTTGGCAATGCTCCGTGCCACACTCCTCTTCATGCCAATCCACCAGTAATTCAGTCGGAGATCCTTATACATCTTGGTGCCACCAGGATGTATAGAATAAGGAGTGCTATGAGCCTCACTTAAAAGCTCCTCCCGAACGTCACCCGCAGGTACGCAGAGTCTGCTGCCGTATCGCAGCGAACCATCCTCATGAATCACAAACTCTGCACGCAATCCAGCTTCAACCTGCCTCCTGATCCTCTGCAACTTCGGATCTCCTGCCTGTGCTGCCTTGATCCGATCCACGATCGTGGACTGAATCTGCAAATTCATGAAAGAATGAACCACACCAGGTAGGACAACCTCTAAATCCATTTCCTTCAGCCCCTGCTGAATCCTCCAGTTAGCAGTATGCATCATAGCAGTAGGAAGTCTACTCAAGGCATCCGGCACTACGTTCACCTTCCCCGGATGATACTGCAGATATATCTCATAATCAGCCATGAGCTCCAACCATCGTCTCTGACGCATATTGAGCTCCTTCTGCGTGAAAATGTACTTCAAACTTTTGTGATCGGTGAAAATCTTCACGCTCTCACTCAGTAAGAAGTGCCTCCAAATCTTCAATGCAAAGATCACCACTGCCAACTCCAGATCGTGCGTCAGGTAATTCTTCTCGTGAGTCCTCAACTGATGAGAAGCATACGCGACCACGTGGCCATGCTGATGCAGAACGCACCCTAGGCCCTTCCCTGATGCATCACAATATACTTCGAAACCTCCGCTTCGATCCGGTACCACCAAAACCAAGGCTGAGGTCAACTTCACCTTCAAGATACTGAAGGCCTCCTCACAAGCATCAGACCACTGAAACTCCACATCCTTCCTCGTCAGCTTCGGCATCGGCTCAGCAATCTTCGAGAAATCCTTGATGAACCGCCGATAATAACCTGCTAAACCAAGGAAACTCCTGATGTCGGATGCTGACTACGGAGTCGGCCAATCTCGAACGGCTCTGACCTTCTCCGGATCCACAGATATGCCATCACCGGACACCACGTGTCCCAGAAACGTGACTCTGTCCAGCCAGAACTCGCACTTGCTATACTTGGCATACATCTTGTGTCGCCTCAGCGTCTCCAGCACTGTCCTCAGATGACAGCTGTGCTCCTCTTCAGACTTCGAGTAAATAAGGATGTCGTCGATGAAAATCACAACAAAATTATCCAAGAAGTCATAGAAAATCAAGTTCATGAGGTTCATGAACACAGCTGGAGCATTAGTCACGCCAAAAGGCATCACCACAAACTCATAGTGCCCGTACTTCGTCTGGAAAGCTGTCTTCGGAATGTCATCTTTCTTCACCTTCAGCTGATGATATCCGCTCCTCAAATCCAACTTCGAGAAGACTCTCGAACCTCCCAACTGATCAAATATGTCGTCGATGCGCGGCAGTGGATACTTGTTCTTCACGGTGACAACATTCAATCCTCGATAATCCACGCACATCCTGCGTGACCCATCCTTCTTCTTCACAAGCAACACAGGTGCACCCCACGATGACACACTAGGGTGGATGAAACCCTTCTGCAACAACTCATCCAACTGCTTTCGCAGCTCTTCAAGCCCCGTGGGAGCCATCTGATACGGCGCCTTCGATATCGGCTGTGCACCCGGCATCAGATCGATACCGAACTCCAAAGCCCTGTGGGTGGCAGACCCGAGATATCCTCCGGGAAGACGTCGTCGAAGTCTCTGACAACCGCTGGTCGATCGATCTCCATCTCCATCTGTAACGCTGTAACGATCGGCACCTCCGGCTTGGCCCGAAATCTGATGGGCCCAAGCGACTCATCTCTGCTGCGGAACTCGAACTCCGGATGGCCTGGAATCTGGAAAACCACTCTCTTGCTGTGACAATCGATCGAAGCGTGGAAATCTCCCAGCCAATCAATGCCCAGGACGACATCGAAATGCGGTAGATCGTGGACGATGAAATCTGCATATAACTCATGTCCACTAACCACTAAGGGAATCGACCGACATCCCATATTCACAGTCACCACTCCGTTCCCTGTGGTGATGTCCCAACACTTAGGAAGTGTGTGGAAAGGAATGGAGTGCTTTGTCATAAACCTCCGGGATATGATGCACATGGATGCACCGGAGTCAAACAAAGCCAAAGCAGGGTGAGAGGACACAAGAATGGTGCCTAAGAAAACAAGGGGTCTAAGGTCAAACACTACTCTAACAATCAAACAAACAAACAATGCTAACAAGACTAGCAATACAATATAGTTATGAAAAAGGAACGACTAGGTCGAGATGTTACCTGCAATCACCCCATCCAACTTCTCAGTCTCCACAGCAGTCATAGTATAGGCCGACCTCGGAGGCTGCACTGCTCGCTGGTACATCTGTCGCTGTGGAACCAAGGGTGGTCCACGAACGGCAGGTCCTCTCTGAACTGGGGTAGGTACCCTCATCTGCAACGGGGTAGGCGCTCCAACAACAGCAGTGCAGGCTCTAGAACAATCCTTCGCAGCATGCGAAGCATCTCCACACAGTAGACACAGACCCAGCTTCCTCCGACAGTTGGTCTGAACATGTCCGGGCTTGCCGCAGAAATGGCATGGACCCTTGCTCTGTTGCTACACTGGTGCTCTGGGTCTCTTGAATGGCACAGTCTGGACTGGCCTCATCATCGGCCTTACAGGTGGCCGGTACTGCTCCATAGGGTGCTTTCCTCTGTCCTCTGGAGTGTCAGGCAGGTGCAAAATCGTCTCATGATTCTTCGCAGCATCTAATACTTCCCTCATAGTCGAGAAACTAGCAGAGGACATGGAAGCCTGGACCTTCGGACGAAGTCCCTGACGGAACCGCTCAGCTCGGTTCTCCTCCTTCTTCACCATGTGCGGAGCAAAACGGCTCAGCATCTCAAATTCAGCCACATACTCATCGATCGTCATGTCCCTCTGCTTCAGATCCACGAATCTGCCCATCAGCTCCCTCCTAGCTGCCTTAGTGAAATACTTCTCCTTGAACATGTGGAGAAAAGTCTTCCACTCCACAGGCTTCTGCAGACGCCTCTCCTCAATACACCACCCGTTTCGGGCAATCTCAGTCAGCTGCATCTTCGCGATCTCCACCCGGGTCTCATCTGGAATCTTGGCAGCTACCAACTTCTCCTTAGTACTCTGGATCCACTCATCGGCACCCAGAGGTCCTTCCTTCCCAGAGAAAGTCTTCGACTGAAGCTCGTTGAACTGCTTCACTCCTAGTGAAGCTTGCGGAGCAGGCGGAGGCGGAGGTGGTGCAACAGGTGGGGCCTGGGCAGGACGGTTGGACTGCTGCACTAGCTGATGCTGCACCTCGAACATCTCTCGCATCACGCCAAGGAACTTGCGGAACTCAGCATCCTGGTCCTACGGACCGTCATCACTCGAATTCGAGGATCGAGTAATGCGTCGCCCAGCCATCATGTGTTCAGAAACGAAAACACAGGTCAGACTCGTACAATGTTTGAATATTAAAATGATTGTCCTTACTCCTACTGTTCTGTACTTGCAGAAGATTGGGACGTTGACCTGCATGGGCCACCACTAAAACCTGTCACGACCCGCTTCCCAACACAGCGGATGCGAAGCGTGACTAGGCCCGCTTAGGCCAGAGCTACGGAGCCCTGACCCAATAAGCGTCTGTGTGGTACCAAGACGAAGGTACATGTCCCTGCATTTTAGTACAGAATAATAAAAGTACAAGAAGGAAAGAACATCACATTTTATTCCAACATATCAAGAGTACCAAGTCTCAACGTCCGAAGGGCTACAACAGCAGAAAAGATAAATCTAATGGTGCAAGCACCCAACCTAGACAAGGAAACAAAAGGTGCTACACACCCAACTGAAAGTAATAAACGTCTCTGGTAACTGCAACGAGGAGTCTCTAGCTCTGGTCCTCCTCAGGGTCGTACTCGGGAACGACGCTCTCTGGCTCCACGTCAGCTGGCAAGTCAGTCTCCTCCACGTACTCTGGCTCAATCCCTGACGTACATCACCAAAAGAAGGAACTGTACGTCAGGTAAGGTCTACAAGAAAAAGGTTAGACCAAACTACAAGTGCACCAATTACTTAACAACGTTTTACTGGTTGATTAACAGGCTGAGGTTTTAACAACAGAAGTACACGCTACAGGAAAGTAAACACGACAAGTAATGGTCGTAGTGAGTGCTACCGACCACGGGACTAGCCTACAGGTGTCAAGACAAGACAGAAACACGGAAGCCAGAAAGGACAAGACAAGACACGAAAAGGGTTCCCGCCTGTTCGGTTCGAGGGGGATCAGACCCTCTTACCGCTTGCACGCTCAACCCTACCCCAAAAACCCCAATAATCGTGACAGGACAAGGGATCACTTGCTCTAGCTTGACAAGTGCCCTATTGCTCTCTGAGCTGTGTATCAATACATGGGATCACCTGCTCTAGCTTGACCGGTGCCCAATTGCCCATCGGGCTGTGAACTAGTACAAGGGATCACTCGCTCTAGCTTGGCGAGTGCCCTATTGCCCAGCGGGCTGTGCAGACGGAACGGAACAAGACATGACCACAACAGGAGGGGTTATACTAGGGTGTCCACAACTCACGCACACGCATGTCAATCCTATGATGTCAAAATTGTTGTTGTTGGACTCAGATTTCGTTGTCAAATCTGAGTCATCAAGGGCATCCCGTACGCTATCATTTCACGTCCGGCCCTCATGTTTCTAAATTAACAACAAGATGAAGGCCTAAACATGGCCAAGAACACAAGTGGTACACTTGCCTGCGGTGGCGAGTGCGTCGTCTCCCGGGTACGTCTCGTCCAACAGTCCCGTCGGCGTAGAAGCGTCTGAAAAACTGTGACACGGCGACGGTGTCATTTCACGATTCTGAAATCCTATTACGGTTGTGTCTAGGTTATCGGGGCTATCCTACTCATAAAAATCACATTTTTAATGCATTTAACCTAATCGATGATTCTATCCTATGTGTACATGCATAACGTCCATTCGTCGATTTCTGCGGTTTGCACAACGTTTTAAAGAGGAGCGAAAAGTAAATTTAATTTGATTAGGTTGCTGATTTTAATTAGGGTTTGATTATCTATTGTGTGGGTTACTACGAATTTAGGGGACCAACCTGAAAATGACGGTTGCACGAAGATCCGGCGTCGGATCTGGAAAGGTGGAAGCTTTGCGTCGTCCGGAAATTCCTAGGCCGCGGGTAGCGCAACGAGGAATGTTGATTGTTGGTGATGACGTCGGCCTCCGAAGGTGATAACGAAGATCTTGGCGTCTCCCGGGGTCGTCGTCGCTAGATCTGAGATCGGGGCGCCACGCGAGGAGAAGATGGATCTCAAGGAGGCGGCCGTAGCTTGGCCGTGGGTTCAGATCTGGGGGTGGCCGGCTGTTTGTGGGAAAACATGAAAGAGAAATAGAAACTGGAGAAAGAAAGGAAAGAGAAATGAGAAGGACCTTGAAGAAGATGGAGGGCGTAAGGAGGAGGAAGAAGAGGCAAGGAAAGGGAAGGAGATGAGCTGGGGAAGGAGGTGGCTCAAATCAATGAGGGGAAAAGAAACTCAGCTGCGTGTTTTAAATAAGAAAAACAAAACGGCGGCTGGGTCAAAAATTAGGGTTTCAGGGTCAACTAGTCGGTCAGAGAAGGGCGGTTGACCGACTAGTTTGAGAACTAGTCGGTCGATCGTCTAACTGTGACCGACTAGAAGGCAAACAGAGAACAGTGTCGGTACATGGTTGATAGATCTAGTCGGTCTGTGAAGGCTCGTCGACCGACTAGTTTGCAACCTAGTCGGTCGACCAGTGTTCATAGACCGACTAAAGGGTAAAAGTGGTCAACAAGATATTTTGAAAGTTAGTCGGTCTGAGAAGAAGGCCTAACCGACTAGTTCGTCAACTAGTCGGTCGGTATTCGTTCTTAAACTGACTAAAGGTAAACAGTAACATGGGTGCGAAAAATGATCTCTGTACTAGTCGGTCTACGAAGAAGTGTTGACCGACTAGTTTGATAACTAGTCGATCGGTGGATGAACTTAGACCGACTAAGCGTAAACAGTAGCTCAGGGAAAATGAAAAAGGAGAACTAGTCGGCCCATGAAGAGTTGTTGACCGACTAGATTGACATCTGGTCGGTCGGTTCCTCAAAGTGAACCGGCTAATGAGCACAGGAAGTCGCAGATTGAAGCGTGAAGCTTCGGAATGATCTCAATGAGTTCCAAAGGCGAAACTATTCTAAGATATGAGCGTCACGAAGCACGCTCAGCTCCAGGTAGGGGAAAAGAAATACGGAAAAGAAAAAGAGAGAAGACGAACAATCATATATATATATATAAATATCATCATAAAGAAACCAGCCATTACAATATCTCACGCCCTTAGCGTAGACGTCGAATCCTAGCGCGCAGGAGCGGCATTATGAGACGTTGGGAGTTATCATTGCGAGCTTAGTGCTCCCAGAGTCGGTCACTGTTAATGGACATAGGAATGCCCACTGACCGAACCTGGGTAGTCCGGCGTATCATCCTGGGCACAGACCGGAATATTGGGCCCATGGGACGCTGGTATCACTCTTAGAGGCAACGTCTCACCATTAAACCCTAATTTCGATCGTTTTCCTACCCGTAGGCTGTGTTGGAGAGAATCGCACGATTGGGTGGAAACCGAAGTCCCGGGTTTCCCTTTATATCGTTTATCCCTCGCATTCTGTTTTCCGTGACAACCCATTTACTGATTTGGGCTAGCTCACCCATGGGGTGAATTTGGTCCTTCTTGACACAAGCACAACCACGCCTCCCTGAGTTCGACCCCCAAGCCACACTACAACACCGTGCGCTTGCGGTTATAAATATTTAAATCTCACGCCCCCAATCATATATTGCACACTTCTGACATGCACATCGCGGGGACGTCAACGCCCGCGGTCGCCATGAAGGGTCTCCCGAGGATAATCAGGGTATGATTATCTTCAGGCATGTCCATTACCACGAAGTCAACTGGCACATGCACACCGCTAACGTTGATGGGCAAGTCGTCTACTACCCCCACCGGGTACTTTACTGATCTGTCTACCAGCTGCAGAGTCATCCCGTGGGCTCTAAGTCGCCCATATTTATCCTCTTGTATAATGATAGAGACATTAGACTCATGCTCGCACCCAAGTCAACAAGCGCTTGATTGATTTGCACATCCCCTATTGAGCACGGGATAGAAAAACTCTCGGGGTCCTTATGTTTTGGGGGATTTGCCCGCTGGATAATGGCGCTGCACTCTGTCGTAAGGACAACTTTCTCTTTTCTCGTCCCCTTTGTAACCAAGTCCTTCAGAAATTTTGCATATGAGGGGATTGTCTCTATGGCCTCCAGAAATGGGATTTGAAGACTCAAGTCCTTCACTATGTCGAAGAACTTGCTGTATTTCTCATCGACCCCTTGCTTTAGCAAGCCTTTGTGGGAATGGCACTGTAGGTTTGAAGACCCTCAAGTTGTTCTCTTCATTCTTCTTCTTCTCTTCAAAAACTCCCTCCGGAGTTATGGGGTTCGACGCTGAAGCTCCATCGTCATTTGCCTTCAGATTTGGTCTCTCATCAACCAATGGCGCTTCGGGTTCTTTCATGGCCTCCCGCGTCGGAATCTGCATACCACTCCTCAGAACTATTACTAATACATTTGCTTGACCATGCGTCAAGGCTAGGGTTTGATTGGGTCCCCTTGGGTTGACCTCTGGCTGGCCCAGTAGTTGCCCTTGTGCTTTCTTTAGATTGGCCACTTGCAACCCCAGCTGAGTCACTTGATCGGCCAAAGTCTTCTGACCAATCTGCAGCTGAAGGTTGATCTTATCCTGGTTTGATATATATTGAGTCAAGAGACTCTCGACCGGAGAGACCACTCGTTACTGATGGAATTGTTGCTGCTGGGACGGGGGCTACTGATTTCTAGGGGTGTACTGTTGATAAATCTGCTGCTGAGGTGGAGGTGGCTGATATAACTGCTGCTGCTGCTGAGGGGGCTTATATAACTGCTACTAAGGTTGTTGGGGCTACTGGTAGGATGCCATATGGCTGAAGTTTGGGTGTTTCTGGTTGTTAGGAGAATATGCCGGATTTGAGCTTGTCCTCGGTGGATAGGGTGCATTACCCGTCGGATTATAGAAGAGGGCACTCGCTTGATCCACCGGTACCGATATATCTCCGCCATCAAAGTCTCACAAGACTTCAGCTTCTACCGCTGCCACTTGCTGAGTGTTGGTGCCACCGTCCCCTACCATGAATGCTGAGATTTGGGTGGAAAGCAAATCAAATTTGCTAGGCAGTTTGTCAACTTCCTCTACCCGGTGCATTCCTCCAGATTTAGGTGTGGCGCACTCATCGTTCCACCTTTCATTGTTTGATGCCATATTCTCCAGTATATTTCCGGCATCTTGTTCATTCCTTGACATGAAGGGCCCTCCAGCCGCAGCATCCATTGAGGATTTAGGTCGTCCCTCAGCCCATTGTAGAATAATTTGATAATTTGCCATCTGGGGAGCTCATGGTGAGGGCATTTTCTTTGCATCTCTTTAAACCTCATTCATGCATCATGCAAGGATTCATGGCTGGCTTGGGAGAAGGAGGAGATCTCGCTCCTCAGCTTCATTGTCTTCCCCGGGGGAAGAACTTGTTCAGGAACGCATTTGATAGATTCTCCCAAGTTGTAAATGTATTGGGGTCCTTTCCTTTTAGCCATTACTTTTCCTTGTCTCGCAGATAGAAGGGGAACAATCTCAACCGGATGGCTTAGTCGACACGCCATTAATCCTGAAGGTGTCGCACTTCTACAGAAATGAGTCCAGGTGCTCGATTGGGCTCTCCATAGGAGCTCCTGAAAAACTGGTCCTGTTGGATCCAAGTCACCAATGACGGCTTCAGCTCGAAAATTTTGGTCGTAATGGCCGGAGGTCGGATGCTGGACGTGGACCCGATGGACGGCATCGAGTACTTAAGCAAGGACTTCTCAGTAGCGATATTCTCTCCCATGTTGGCGGCAATCTCTTCCCTTCTTCTTCTCTCAGCGTTCAAATGCCTCACGGTGTCATTAATCTCTGGATCTAAAGGAACTAAGTCGTCAAGACTTCTTGAGCTCATGTGCATGAAAAATCAAGAAACACCTGTGAAGCACGTATGGTATAATGCCAGATAAAAAATAGTAAATAATAAAAAAATAAAAATAAAAATGTAGAATGTGAAAATTTTCACAAGGTGAGGATGTGAGCTAGTCTCTGAGGTTCACAGGGACCTAAAAGAAACAAGCACGTTGCCTCCCCGGCAACGGCGCCATAAAGCTTGACATCCCCTAGATTTAGCAATGTGTAGTCAGAACGGGGATACCAGATTTAAATATTTATAAACGCAAGCGCACGGTGTTGTAGTGTGGCTTGGGGGTCGAATGCGGGGAGGCGTGTAGTGTGCTTGTTGTCAAACAGGAACCGGATCACCCGGTGGGTGAGCTAGTCCTATCGCACGGTGGGTTGTCACGAAATGAAACTACGAAAGATGTAAGATATAAAAGGTAACCTAGGACTTCGGTTTCTACCCTATCATGTGTTCTCTCTATTACGACCGGTGGATAGGAATACGATCGGATTCTAGGGTTTAGTGGTGAGACGTTGGCTCTAAAAGTGATACCAAGCGTCCCATGGGCCCGATATTCTAGTCGATGCCTTGGATGATATGCTAGGTCTACCCGGGTTCGGACGATGGGCATTCCCATGTCCATTAACACCGACTGACTCCCGGAGCACTAAGCTCGCAACGATTGCTCCCTACATTTCATCCTACCGTTCCCACGCTCTAGGAATCATTGTTTACACTAGGGGTGTGAGCTGTGGCTAAGATATGAAATGCCAGTTTTATTTCCCCTCGGCCCGACGGTCAGAGGCGGTCTTTCTCCCACCAATGACAATAAAACGGCCCGCTAACCATCTAAATCCCTATACCCTATCAAAACCCTAATCCTATGGTCGTCCTAGGGAGAACCCACGAAGGGGTTTCCACCAACGTCCCAGATTAGGAAACTACTCACAATTCATTGCAAGAAGAGAAACACAACAAATTATAGCCATTAAAATCAAGATCAAGCAATAGAATAATGGAGCAAATAGTAGTAAGAACGCAATGTCAAAGTATCAAGACAATCAGAGAACTTATAAAACAAAATAAATTCGTAGCCGCCAAAATCCCAAAAAACTGTTCAAAATGGGGATATGTTTCTGGGAAAACCTAGGGTTGTATGTATAATAAAACGTCCAACCGATCGGTTGAAGCATCAACCGATCGGTTGAGACAAATGTCGAAACTGTCTTCAGCCTTAGAGATATTTCATATGATCATTGAACCAATTGGGTGAGTCATCGGCTCATGAGCTGAGAGAACTTCGGCTACAGATGAACCGATCGGGTGAGATTTCACACGATCGGTTGGAATTCAGCTCCAAAAGACAGAGAAGAATGCAACATCCACCCGATCACTGAACCGATCGGGTGGGGTCTTCTTCACTGCTGCTCCATATCGGGTCGGATACGCGTGCACGAGCCGATTTGGTGGGTCTGTCCACCTGAACGGTTGAGGGCTGATATGTGGTATTCTTTGACATTTGGCCCACAGGTTCTCGCGCGACGCCTCCCGTTGCTCCGGGGACTTATGATATTTGCTTTATATGTCCCCAGAGCTGGAAATCTCCTGCAATGGCACAAAAACACAATGAAGTTGAAAGAGAACTAAAAATCACAAGAGAATGGATACGAAACAACGGAAAACGACGGAAAATCACGGAGAAGACATGTGTGAATATATAAAATATAAACACACGTCACCTGACCCCCTGACAATCTTCTTGTGTTGAAGATACCGACAGAGATAGCTCGGTCCCGGCTTCCATGGCACATATCGGAGCCTCGCCAAATAGGGGATGGTTCGTCCAATCGCCCACCTGCTGTATGCCCCGGTTACCACATCCAGGTTCATTCAATAACATTTATACTTATTTGATGTGTAGATTTATTCCATAACATTTGGCACAATTTGTGAGAATGAGTCGACCTCCACGTCGTCACCCACACCGACAATGACTCGTTTCAATAACCAAATTATATGATTCATTGATCACTCCGTATTTTACACCTTTTGTCTGCATGTTTGCATGCCATTTTGATCGCTCAAATCGTGTTTTTCACGTTTATTCGACAATATTGCGATGCTTTTCACGATTTGTTATTTTTGTCGTATTTTAGGAGATTTGGAGCGATTTGGAGTGATTCTGAGATGCACCCACTCCAGAGTGTCACCGACGACTCTCTTGAGGGGTATTTTGCTATTGGAGAGGAGTGGAAGGAGAAAGAACGTCGTAGGAGCGACGAGGAGGCGAAAATATGAAGTTTGGGCACTTTGAGCATTTCACTCGGCCGAGTGAAGGAGTCACTTGGCCGACCATAGGAAGCCCGCTCGACCGGCCAGATCGGACATGCAACAGAGCCAATATCAGTGTGCACTCGGCCGAGCATCGCAATGCCACTCGGCCGAGCACCGAGTCACCCCTCGCCCGAGTGGAGCCAAGACGACGGCAACAAAAGATGCCGAACTCTCTGTTTTTCGTCTGTACAGTCCCGATGACTGACTCGGCCGAGTGGAAAAATACGGTCCGCCTGAGTGACAACCGACGTCCGCCCGAGTGACGAAAGACCGTCCGCCCGAGTGACAACCGACGTCCGCCCGAGTGACGAAAGACCGTCCACCCGAGTGACCTCCGAGGAGACGACCCCCGAGACCCCCAACTCTATGTTTCTGTACAGGGTTCGTCACTCGGCCGAGTGACATTTGTCACTCGGGCGAGTGAGCCGCACTGCCTGTAGCGTAAACTGTGATTTTGAGGCTGCGTAGGGGCATTTTCATCAGGGGTTTTGGGGCGATTTTGGGGGGTATTTAACCCCAGTTTTTAACCTAGTTTAGAGAGCCTTTTTCAGAACTTTGGCAGCCTTTTTTTGATTAACTTTTTAGGGATTAGATTGAGCTTTTAGAGAGGAGAGAAAAGTGAGATTTTGTTGGATGCTATCTTGTTCTTCATTGGTTTGTCTCCCTTTCTCTCAAAAACTCCATTTTTATTGATTTGTTGAATATTGCTATGAATTCCATTCATTTTACTTGTGATTTGATTATGAATTGTGAGTAGTTCATCGTCTTAGGGCGTATGGATGAACCCTACGAGCCCAATTTCGAAATTGTGATGAATTGGTGAAACTATTGCTAGGATTGATTAGGGTTAGTTTGGGATTCCTATAATACGAATAGCTATGGATTCATATCGATTGGGATTTGCAAGAGATTGGATCCCAATTCGATAGGAAGCCCTAGATATTCGAATTGGGTTGCAATTGAATTTCTCCGAAATTGGTTTGCAAGAGATTGGGCCGAATCTAGGGTTTTCGACTGCAATTCTATACCAATACCCGTTTGCAAGAGATTGGACGGGTAGGAACTATCCCAACCTAGGTCGTAGCTCGAGTTTGCACGAGAGTGGGCTCGAGATACGATTGAACGATGATGTTGTTCTTCACACTAGTTTGCCTAGGTTAGGATTTGCAAGAGATTGGACCCTACCTTAGGTTGGCTATAGACCGGCAATAGTGCGAGAGCGTGAGCTTGGTTCCACATTTAGTTGCAACTAGTTCACCCAAGTTTCAAGTTTAGCAATTGTGAAACCTACGAATCACAATGATGAAATACGGCAAGTAGCGGGGATTCCCTATCCCCTAAGCGTATTTATTAATTTGTTATTTCTTTTATACATTTGAACGACTGTGACCGCATATTTGCGAACATTTCCCGACTTTTCCTATAGCCAGGTGACCGAAGAAGACACTGTTATTAGGCCTCCCTGTGTTCGATACCCGCTCGCCGCTACACCATGCGCTTGCGGTAAGACTATGATCGTCGCAGCTCCGGGACGTGTATCCGGGGCGCGATCAAGTTTTTGGCGCCGTTGTCGGGGACAGCATTTTGACGGAGTTCGATTTGGATCACCCGGTTATTTCTCTTCAATTTCTTTCTTTATTTCTTCATTCTTTTCTAACTCTGTTTACAGCCCCATTTTACAAGCCCTCCCGAAATTTTCCATGAGATCTTAACAGGTAAAATGGGGGATGAAATTCCAATGACTGAGTCTGGCCAGGGAGATGATGAATCTTTTGTGGAGCTCCTCAAGGAACTTATTGATGAGGTCTACGCTACCGGAGCTTTTGCTATTAATATCGAGGACCCCGTCGAACAACTGTTTGCTAGCTTCGTGATGGATCAAATCTCCCTGGATGGGACTATTAGGGGCGATATCAGAGTTGATGTGAGGGATGACAAGCTATATTTTGAAGGCGATAGAACATGTGTCGAAGAGTACTACACTCCCGAGGAACACTTCGAACAAACCGATATTCAGGGAGATACACTCTATGACCCCCACTCTTGCATTTATGAATCTGCTGACGTATTTCTTGATCTCATGAATGACTCGGAGCAAGGTAGTGGTCCTATCAATGCAAGCGCGGAATCGGAGAGCGTCTATTCCGATGCACCGTCCTCACTAGGAAGCGAATCTGAGCCTCCACTCGAGAGTGAGCTAAACTCAGATGTTGAAGGAGAAGTCAAATTCACACAAGGTGACGAAGCAGAGGGTACGGCACCCTTTGAGGTAGAGCTTAAACAATTACCGCCGAATCTAAGGTACGCTTTCTTGGGTAGTAAATTGACCTTCCCGGTGATTGTTAATGCCCACCTTGGCCATGATCAACTTGAAAAACTATTAGAAGTCCTTAGGGATCACAAGGATGTTCTCAACTACACTATCTCTGATCTTAAGGGAATAAGCCCTAGGCTATGCACGCATAGGATCCACTTGGAAAACACTGAAGCCACTTCTATTGAGCCTCAAAGGCGGTTGAACCCGAACATGAAAGAGGTGGTTAAAAAGGAAATCCTAAAATTGCTCGAGGCCGGTATTATTTATCCAATCTCTGACAGTAGGTGGGTTAGCCCTGTTCATGTCGTCCCTAAGAAAGGGGGGATGACCGTTATAAAAAATGATAAAGGAGAGCCCACTTCTACACGCACTGTCACGGGATGGCGAATGTGCATTGATTATAGGAAATTAAATAAAGCCACCCTAAAAGACCATTACACATTACCCTTCATTGATCAAATGCTTGAACGCCTAGCTAAACATAAATACTTTTGTTATTTGGATGGGTATTCGGGGGTTTTCCAAATCCCTTTGCACGAAGATGGCCAAGAAAAGACCACTTTCACTTGTCCCTATGGTACCTATGCCTACCGTAGGATGCCCTTTGGTCTTTGTAATGCTCCCGTCACCTTTCAGAGATGTATGACATCCATTTTTTCCGATTACATTGAAAATATTATGGAAGTCTTTATGGATGATTTTTCGGTTTATGGAAGCGAGTTTGATTCTTGTTTAGCTAATCTTACTAAAGTTCTTAAAAGGTGCCAACAAAATAATCTAACTCTAAATTGGGAGAAGTGTCACTTCATGGTCACGGAAGGTATAGTTCTTGGGCACCTTATCTCCTCGAGAGGGATTGAGGTAGATAAGGCAAAGATTGAGGTAATCGAGAAACTTCCTCCTCCTATTAATGTTAAGGGCATTAGAGGCTTTCTTGGTCATGCGGGGTTTTACCGCCGCTTTATCAAGGATTTTGCCTTGATTGCCCGACCTCTTACGTTCTTGCTTGCTAAAGATACTCCTTTTGTTTTTTCAGGTGAATGATTGCAAGCCTTCAATACCTTGAAGGAAGCACTAATTTCTGCACCCATCATACAACCACCTGATTGGAGCCTTCCCTTTGAGCTCATGTGTGATGCAAGTGACCAAGCCATTGGAGCGATATTGGTACAAAGGAAAGATAGGAAGCTTCATGCGATATTCTATGCGAGCAAGACATTGGATGACGCGCAGAAAAATTATACAACTACCGAGAAAGAGATTCTAGCGGTCGTCTATTCCATCAGAAGTTCCGCTCCTACCTCCTTGGTTCCAAGGTGATTGTCCACACCGACCATGCGGCATTGAAATATCTTATAAACAAGAAAGAGGCCAAACCAAGGTTGATTAGGTGGATACTTCTATTGCAAGAGTTTGACTTGGAAATCAGAGATAAGAAGGGTACGAACAACGTTGTGGCGGACCATTTGTCTAGACTTATTCGTGACAAGGAGGACGAAAGTTTGCCCATCGATGACTCCTTTGTTGATGAGAGGCTATACGCCATACGGCCCGGGGAAGTTCCTTGGTATGCGGACTATGTCAATTACTTGGCATGTGGGATTAAACCATGCGGGATGCCCACACAGCAAAAGAGGAGATTTATGCATGAGGTCCGTAGCTATTTCTGGGAAGACCCGTACCTCTTTAAGATATTCAAGGATGGGGTTATCCGGAGATGTATCTCTAAGGAGGAGGCCACCTCCATCATCTTGCATTGCCATGGTATGCCATGCGGGGGACATCACGCCGCTTCTAAGACTACCGCTAAGATATTGCAGAGTGGATTCTTTTGGCCAACCATGTTCAGAGACACGCATGACTTCGTCAAGGCGTGCGATAGATGCCAACGAACCGGGAATATTTCGAAACGAAATGAGATGCCAATGAAGCCCATTCTTGAGATTGAGCTCTTTGATTGTTGGGGAGTGGACTTCATGGGACCATTTCCGTCAAGCAAGGGTAACAAGTATATCTTGTTGGCCGTGGACTACGTCTCTAAATGGGTAGAAGCCATCGCCACCCCTACCAATGACGCAAGGGTTGTCTCAAAGTTTTTCAAGCAGAATATTTTCCCGCGCTTTGGGGTGCCATGTACTTTGATAAGAGACGGGGGAAGCCACTTTATTGAAAACAAATTTGAGGCTATGTTGAAAAAGTACGGGGTAAACCATAGAATCGGTATGGCCTACCACCCTCAGACGAGCGGACAAGTGGAAGTCTCAAATAGAGAAATATAGCAAATTCTTGAAAAGACTGTAGATCGATCTAGAAAAGATTGGTCCATGAAGTTAAACAATGCTCTATGGGCATATCGCACGGCTTTTCGCACCCCTATTGGCACCACATCGTTCCTACTTGTTTATGGGAAAGCTTGTCACCTACCGATAGAGTTGGAGCACCGCACATATTGGGCCATCAAGACCCTCAATTATGACTATAAGAGTGCGGCGGTGAGGTGACTCTTGGACATCAATGAGCTTGACGAAATTAGAAGAGATGCCTACGAGAGCTCGAGAATTTACAAAGAGAGGACCAAGATTCTCCACGACACCCGCATAACTGTAACGGACTTCAAGGTCGGAGACAAGGTCTAGCTATATAATTCCCGACTCCGACTATTACCCGGGAAGTTGAGGTCACGGTGGTCCGGACCTTTCACCATCAAGCGCATACAACCGGGGGGAGCATTTTAATTGGAAGGGAAAGACGGAGCCACTTTCAAGGTGAATGGGCAACGTCTAAAGCATTATTCCGAAGGAATCCCTATGGGCGAGGTAAATAGAATATATCTACTCAAGGGACGGTCGGACGACCTTTCATACCTCCTTGATGAAGTCATTGAAGAGGCGATACCCCACTCTATCGGCACACCCCACGAAGATAGCTTCGAAGAAGGCCTAGACTTGGCCGAAGAAGAGAAGATGGAGCACTCCCCCGATATCTCCAAGGAAATTGATGATGGCGACATTGATGTTGCAAGAATACGAGAGCTCTGCAAGCTCTCGAAGTTGAGGACTCCAAAGAAAGCTCCACCGATACGAAGATCGGTGTCACCGGCAAAGAGGAAGACCGGAGCAAGCTCTAGCTTGAGGGAGCCACCCCCCAACATTGCCCATGACGAAGGGGCGCTGAGGAAGACCACACCCCACCATGATCCAAATCCGAGTGGTCTTCCAAGCAAGTTCGACGGGTGCATCTCGTATGCACCCAACATCAAGCGCTAAGTTGAAGATTTAAAGGGGTCGAGCTCAAGACCTTAAACGAGCGCTTGTCGGGAGGCAACCCGATAGTTATCGCATTTTTTTAATTTTATTTTGGTTTTTATTTTTGTTTTAGACTTTATTAGTGTTTTTGAGTCGTTTGCCCGAAAAATTTTGACCACGGGTCCTATTTTCTTTGACAGTAGAGGAGAACAGGATATCTATCATATGGAGGATGACTAAGGCGAAGAAGAGCGCTCCAGGAATGTGATCGAGGCTTAGGAGAAGGAAGAAATCAACTGGAGAAAGAAAAAACAGAGATTAGAGCCAAAACGGAGCATCACAGCAGAAAACAGGGCCTCACTCGGCCGAGTACCATAGCCACTCGGCCGAGTAACCAACATCGTCCGCCCGAGTGGCGCACCAACGAGGGAAGTCTGCTGCACCCAACTCTCTGTTCTTTTTTCGATTTCAGTATAAATTGCCACTCGGCCGAGTATATATCTTCACTCGACCGAGTGAAACTGATACGCTCCTAGGGCGAGGATTGCCGAGTAGCTTGTGCCACTCGGCCGAATGGACTTTTTTCCACTCGGCCGAGGGTGGCAAAGCCACTCGGCCGAGTCGTATGAGGGGAGGAGTTTTTAAAAATATTTTTCGTTATGATCACTCGGTCGAGTGACACCGTCACTGGGCCGAGTCGTAACCTCTCCTAAATAAAGCGCAGCGGGCTCGGCGCGGAATTCGAAGCACCTTATTCCCAATTCTCACCCGAGCCCGTGCGACCGCTGCTCTCCTCACCCGCTGCATCCACCCCCTCACCCGAACGCTGCCCTCGACCGCCCGACCGTTGGCGACCGAGCCCCGACCACCGACCACCGCACCCCCTCACCGCCGGCGACTCCCTCGCCGCCGGCCGCCCTCCGGTAACCCCATTCCGCCTGTTTTCTCCAATTTCTCCTATTTTTTGATGATCCGTGCACCTATCGAGCCCCTACCCCAAATTAATTTCATTGTCTATCTATTATACCCCTAATTGCCCATGTATTTTGAATTTTACACGCTGATATCGTTGTTTGATGTGTAGGCTATCTTGGGGAGCTTAGGGGAGCTTAGGGGAGCTTCCGGGGCGCGCTTTTGACTTAGTGGAGGTGGCGTTTTCCCACGCATCCGCTGTTTTGCTCTCGCGGCGTGTTCAGGTACATTCGTTCCATTATTTTTGACACGCCGCATTTTATATTAGTTGGGTGATCACTCGGGGCACACATGCCGTCCCGAACACGGCCACGCACTAGGAGAGCTTCCGCCAAGCGGAAGCGACCGGATGAGCCCGGCCCCTCCCACGAGATGGAGGACTCTCCTCCGCCTACACCACCTTACCCCACACAGCCACAGCCTGTCGACCTAGTCCACCCACAGCTACTTCCAGCCGAGCCCATCCACCCACAGCCACCACCGGCTCCTATCGTCGGGCCGCTGGGTATTACGTTCCGAGACGATGCACATCGCGTCGTTTTTGAGCGTATCGCCCAGCGCTCGATAGTGCCCTCCAGGTTCGCACACCTTGCAGACCTAGACCACCTGGGGGTACTCGAGAGGATGCTCACGTTGTACGATAACGTGGGTTGGCGAGATTTTCTTTCCGTGTCGACGGACACCTACGTCTGTCCGACACTCGAGGTGCTCAGCTCGATCGCTCGGACCGCTGAGGGGTGCTCCTTCCGACTTATGGATCGAGAGTGTCAGATCACTCTCGATATGCTTCGAGCGTTCTTTCAGTGGCCCGCAGTCCCGGCGCCCGACCGAGCCTACGGCCCCACACACATCCCTCCCCCATCCTTCGATTCACACGCCTTTTGGGCCCGGATCACAGGTTTACCTCAGGCCTTTAACTCTAGTAGGGCCAAGGCCTCGGCCATAGTCCACCCCTGCCTTCGCATAGCACATCGCCTTATAGAGACCACCTTTCTAGCGAGGTACGAGCCTGGGACGATGTCGATGCCTGAGCTCTATATGCTCTACGTGATGACTCGCCCCAGAGTTCTTGATAGGGATGGTGTCACGATGGTCCCCGTCGTTGAGATTGACGTCGCTAGCTGGTTATTGGACTGCATCATCGTATCGGTGGGTGCTCGTTCCCCGATATGTTGCGGCGGCCTGATCACCCTGCTAGCTCTGATGACCGGCGAGGACCTACCGGTCGACCTGCGTCGACCTTCGGGCCCTACTTCACTCTTGATAGACGTCATGGCCCGGATGAAGATGCTTCGTCCGCACGGCCAGTGGCACTGGGTATGGTTGCATGGTCCATTCGGTGCTGACTACATGATCCTTCCGAGCCCTGCTCGGACACACATAGGACCAGCACACGAGGACTGGCTTCCAGTGATGGATCTCCTGATCCCCGCCGCCTACGTGCTAGAGGCCGAGGGAGCTGAGCCTGCACACCCTGCACCGCCAGTTGACCCTGTGTTCCCTCAGCCTGAGCCTGCACTTTCTGCCACTCCCGACACTTCTGTCCCCACTTCTGCCAGTGTCGGGAGTACACTTGCTGAGCCTACGCCCACCACGTCTACCACTACCACCACGACTGCTGTGCCCTTGTCGGTTGAGCCACTCACCTCTCTGCTACCTGAGCGTCCACCCACCATACTTAAGAGCGGTGGGCCTTCTTTCACTGCCGTCGTGGAGACCCTATCCACTTTGATCTCCGCTGGGGTTTCACCTTTTGGACCCCACACTTCCTCCCCAGCGGTTGACCTTTCTGTCTCCACGGCAGCCGTCCTATCTGAGAGTGTCGTTATGTCTGTCCCCACGTCTGTGTCCCTGACCTCTTTTGCCGCCTCGTCACCGATTTTGTCTTCCACTCCCACTACTGCTGCTTCCACCTCACACCAGCCTGCGTCCCAGCCTCACACTGAGGCTGGGCATCCACTAGTGAGCCCAGCACCCTTTCGACCCATGCCTGCTGTCCCGATCACCTACACTGCACGTATTAGACAGCCCCGACCTGCTCAGCCTAGACCTGTCCGTCCCTCCGCTCCACCACCCCCTGATGCCTTAGTTCAGAGCGTTCGTGCTCTTGAGGGGGCGATGAGTGGACTGCGGGGCGATTTTAGGGCTCTGTCTTCCACAGTCACCGCCATGCAGCACTGCCTCGAGCTACTTCCCGGCATTCACTTTTGCCTTACCCAGATCATCGAGCGACTGCCACGACCACCACCCACCCAGCAGACTGTTCCACCCCCACCACCACCCACCCAACAGACTGTCACCCATCCACCACCACCCCCACCTCCGCCTCAGGACGGAGATGGCGCAGCACCACCAGCTTAGGCACACCCTTGATGCCATCGATATTTTTTGTCGTTATGCTGCCCATTCTCTGCTTGTTCCTGACGAGTTTTTGCCCACCCCCCTCCCATCACTATTTTTGTCCACATTTTGATCATATCATTCTATATCCTTTTCGGGAGTGCGGGAGAGTTTTTTTGGTGACACACACATATCCACATCACTCTTATCCTTGCATGCATCACATTCACATCATATTTTTCATTTTGTTGTTTTTATTTCTTTTTCTCATGCATGCATACCCACCCCCCTTCCATTACCCGTCTCTCAGTGTGCCACACTTCGCACATTGAGGACACTATGAACTTTAGCTTGGGGGAGTGAGTTCTCACACTTTTTGCTTTTGTCACCTTTATTTTTAGTTTTTTCACGTTTTTCCACTTTTTCACTCATTTTTCATCACATTTTCATTTTTTTTCCATGCATCAACTTTTTCTTATTTTTCTTGTGTGTTGCATTGTAAATAGTTTTATTTTCGTTTATCTTTATTTCTTTCATCTTTTGCTAGAGATGACTTTTCTGTGATGATGATGACGTGGTTTTAGCTTTTCTCTATATGCATGCTATACTTGTCATGTCATAGCTTCTTATTTCTGATATCATATGCTATGTTCTGCTTTGCATTTAGAAATAGTAACCCACTCTCTTTTGCTGTATGAAAATGGATGAAATTCTATTATTAGCTGATGTCTGATAATTCATATGTATGCTATCGTAGAAAAAACACCAAGATTCACGCATTGATGCTTATATCTGGAGTACTGATTTCCTTTCTCACATCACTTCTATTTGCATGATTTGTACGCTTCACTTCGGGTTGATTGAAATGTTTGCTAGCTTTGATAAATCTGGATTAATTTACTTTTTGAGATTAAACTGAGTAGATTATATTACCCTGCTGAAGTTGTCATGCACGTCCTATAGAGTGAACTGAGAGATACATTTATTTCTTTCTCCACATATCTTGAACATTATTTCTCTATTTTAAATTCATTGGTAAATCTCCCCTTAGCGATTCTATTATTGGCATTCCCCCGTTATTAAAATCACATGCTCCAAACTCCCCAAAATCCAAAGAAAAATACTTGTACATCCTTCTCTTTGATTTGGGATCATTGTGTATATATGTTCTATATTAAAAAAGGGAAAGAAAAAAAAAGAGAAAAAAAAGAAAAAGAAAAAGATTTGAGAATAAGAAAAGAAAAGAGAAAAGTAGTTCGAAAACGATCCCATCTCATACACCTTCTCTCTTTCTTCCCTCTTTTGTTTTTATTTTTGACTTTTGGAGCTTCATAAAAAACGGGGATGTAAATATTGTTTTGTATAAGCCACCACGCTTATAGATAAGCTTGGGGAGAGAATCCAATGATGTGTGAGAGTGTGACTACTTGACGGTGCATGACAACCTAGGCTAAGTAATATTTTATACTCAGTGAGATTGCTAAAGTTTTACGAAGTCCAGAAATCTACGCTTAGCATTCATTTCATGAAAACCACACTTTTTCTATTCTTTCTACTCTATCGTGTGATATCTCTTATACTCCTTATAGAAAGCATTCAATTGAAAAGTGTGTGATCTATGATGTTATACCGCTTTAGATGCCTCAGACGATGTTAATCTTAGAATTATTCCATTTTTCACGCTATATTGATATTCTTGGGTTTTCTATTTCAAATGCTTCATTATACTATGATATCAAAATAAAAGTCTTTGACATGTGTTTTATATTCGATGCATGCTATTTCAGTAAGCAAAACCCACGTCCTGAGAAAATGATCTAGCAACTTCCCTCTTCGTTTTCTATTTCGTTTTTCGTTTTCCGTTTTCCGCCTTCCCACCGTTTTCTTTATCTTTATCCATCGGGTTCGCTTTTTACTTATCTTCCTCGAGGACGAGTAAGAGGTAAGCTTGGGGGATTTTGATCACTCCGTATTTTACACCTTTTTTCTGCATGTTTGCATGCCATTTTGATCGCTCAAATCGTGTTTTTCACGTTTATTCGACAATATTGCGATGCTTTTCACGATTTGTTGTTTTTGTCGTATTTCAGGAGATTTGGAGCGATTTGGAGCGATTCTGAGATGCACCCACTCCGGAGTGTCACCGACGACTCTCTTGAGGGGTATTTTGCTATTGGAGAGGAGTGGAAGGAGAAAGAACGTCGTAGGAGCGACGAGGAGGCGAAAATATGAAGTTTGGGCACTTTGAGCATTTCACTCGGCCGAGTGAAGGAGTCACTCGGCCGACCATAGGAAGCCCGCTCGGTCGGCCAGATCGGACACGCAACAGAGCCCATATCAGTGTGCACTCGGCCGAGCATCGCCATGCCACTCGGCCGAGCACCGAGTCACCCCTCGCCCGAGTGGAGCCAAGACGACGGCAACAAAAGATGCCGAACTCTCTGTTTTTCGTCTGTGCAGTCCTGATGACTGACTCGGTCGAGTGGAAAAAGACGGTCTGCCCGAGTGACAACCGACGTGCGCCCGAGTGACGAAAGACGGTCCGCCCGAGTGACAACCGACGTCCGCCCGAGTGACGAAAGACCGTCCGCCCGAGTGACCTCCGAGGAGACGACCCCCGAGACCCCTAACTCTCTGTTTCTGTACAGGGTTCGTCACTCGGCCGAGTGACATTTGTCACTCGGTCGAGTGAGCCGCGCTGCCTGTAGCGTAAACTGTGATTTTGAGGCTGCGCAGGGGCATTTTCGTCAGGGGTTTTTGGGCGATTTTGGGGGGTATTTAACCCCAGTTTTTAACCTAGTTTAGAGAGCCTTTTTCAGAACTTTGGCATCCTTTTTTTAGATTAACTTTTTAGGGATTAGATTGAGCTTTTAGAGAGGAGAGAAAAGTGAGATTTTGTTGGATGCTATCTTGTTCATCATTGGTTTGTCTCTCTTTCTATCAAAAACTCCATTTTTATTGATTTGTTGAATATTGCTATGAATTCCATTCATTTTACTTGTGAATTTCTATTGAATTTGATTATGAATTGTGAGTAGTTCATCGTCTTAGGGCGTAGGGATGAACCCTACGAGCCGAATTTCGAAATTGTGATGAATTGGTGAAACTATTGCTAGGATTGATTAGGGTTAGTTTGGGATTGCTATAATACAAATAGCTAGGGATTCATATCGATTGGGATTTGCAAGAGATTGGATCCCAATTCGATAGGAAGCCCTAGATATTCGAATTGGGTTGCAATTGAATTTCTCCGGAATCGGTTTGCAAGAGATTGGACCGAAACTAGGGTTTTCGACTGCAATTCTATACCAATACCCGTTTGCAAGAGATTGGACGGTCCCAACCTAGGTCGTAGCTCGAGTTTGCACGAGAGTGGGCTCGAGATACGATTGAACGATGATGTTGTTCTTCACGCTAGTTTGCCTAGGTTAGGATTTGCAAGAGATTGGACCCTACCCTAGGTTGGCTATAGACCGGCAATAGCGCGAGAGCGTGAGCTTGGTTCCACATTTAGTTGCAACTAGTTCACCCAAGTTTCAAGTTTAGCAATTATGAAACCTACGAATCACAATGATGAAATACGGCAAGTAGCGGGGATTCCCTATCCCCTAAGCGTCTTTATTAATTTGTTATTTCTTTTATACATTTGAACGACTGTGACCGCATATTTGCGAACATTTTCCGACTTTTCCTATAGCCAGGTGACCGAAGAAGATACCGTTATTAGGCCTCCCTGTGTTCGATACCCGCTCGCCGCTACACCGTGCGCTTGCGGTAAGACTACGATCGTCGCCGCTCCGGGACGTGTATCCGGGGCGCGATCATTCATCATCTAGAGTGATCCCCATCTGGATCATCCTTTCAATCAAATTTTTGATGGACCTGCTCTCTCCAGCCTGATGCATCACCTTCAACACCAAATTATAAGCTACAGTGTTGGGAGAGATCTCATATCTCTCCATCGTCGCAGCCATGTCCAGAAGCTCCCCTTCCGAGGAGCTGGCCGAGAAAAAAATACTCCCTAAAGTTCTTTTGAAACGAAAGCATTCTTGCAAAAGTTTGATGATCTGTTGGCAGATGAGGCTATCAGGTCCGCTCGTCCGACCTCTACCACGTGGTCGACTAGCTGAAGGCCCTCAAACCACCATCCTCACCTGTCGGTGGCTGGGCCCGGCTAGACCAACTCAGACTATTACAACCCCTCTGATCTCGTATACTGGATCGGCACCATGCTCGATTTCGAACCGAACCCTATCCAAATCCCCTTGCCTTGGATTCCCAGGGAACCCATCATTCTTTCCTTCTCTTTAGAGCTAACTTCAATTTTACACACACACACACACACACACACATTGAAGAGTAAGTGTGAATCTTTATTCATATCAAACTATACAGAACAAAGATACCCATTAGGTGGCCTAAATAGATAGCAGAAAGAGAGGGGATAGGGCACATGCACTGTAACCCAGTACAAACTACGATCAACCTAGCCCAAACCTATGGTGTGTAAAAAAGATAAACCAAAAGGCTAAAAAAACAAAAGAGCTAGTATACTCCATATACAAAATCAAGAGTCTAAAAATCCGTAATTTTCAAATAGGATAGCCGCAGAAGGATGATCACGATCAAGATCACGTAGGGCTATACGAACATCAGCCGAGATGGTCTCAGAAAGCGTTGTTTTCTCCACACCCTATCCTTCAAAAATCCTGCTATTTCTCTGCTTCCAAATGTGCCAAACCAAGGATGCTAAAGTAGTTTTGGCTAATATACCCACGCTCTCCTTCTTTTAATAACATGAAAGGAAGAGATTACCCACCTCAGCTAGAGATTGGGGGACTGGGGAAGTGATGCCAAGCTTAAGGAGGCTCCTGCATAGGACATAATGGGTATAGCTACATTCAAAGAAGAGATGATCTACACTTTCAATGGCCTCTCCCATGCATAACACACAAGACTGGCTAGTGGTAACCCCCCACTTTTAAAGAATATCTCTCGTAAGAAGTTTGCCATGAAACACACGAAGGAGGGTGATAGCCATCTTAGGGATGCGATAACTGCACCAGACAATTTTATAGTAGGGAAATGGGACCCCTACAGTACGAGAACCGTTCCAGGCGTCTCGGAATGTGTATTGGGCCGAGAATCCACTCCCAAGAGTCGCTGTCATGCGTAACGGAGATCCCCTGTAAGGTCTACTGTAGATTGCAAATTGCAGGGTAGTCGATCCATCCATTTGGTGTCCAGTAATCAAAGACAAGCTTCTGCTCCTTTCCAACTGGGACATCATGGTGTAAAGCAATAGGTCCAGCAGGCAGCCAGTTGTCGTACCAAAAGGATGTAGTAGCACCATCCCTAACATTATGCCTAATGAGCTTATTGATGATAGATCGAGCTCGAAGCATGAATTTCCAAGTACCAGAATTTAAAGGCGTTGGCTTGGCACTG
Organism: Scilla litardierei; assembly: GCA_030789695.1. NCBI lineage: Eukaryota > Viridiplantae > Streptophyta > Magnoliopsida > Asparagales > Asparagaceae > Scilla > Scilla litardierei. The sequence continues at coordinate 82,530,263 of CM061131.1, read as the reverse complement.
AAAAACCCTGTCCTACCTGATATGTAATGCCTTCTCATATATTGTGCCCATGTCCCCTCTGAGGATAGTAACTGCTAGGTCAGACAGACCCCTCATGCCACATTAAGATCTAAAAGTAACCTAAGCCACATACCCCCTTCGTCCTTAGGGGTGCATAAGTCTCTCCAAGCCATATATGCTAATTGCCCCAAATAAATCGCATGTAAGCAGAGGTGATAGCACGAAGAACAGATGAAGGAATACGATAGGCAAACATCCAAGAAGCCACCATGCCATATATAATAGTGCAGACCAGTTCAATTCTACCTAAAATGAAGAGGATGGGCGAAGTCCAACCCAAGAGCATCTTCTTGCATTTATCAACCAGACGATTAAACATGGATGCTTTGGGGTAGTAAGCTGACAAAGGTAAACCAAGATAGGTTGTGAGGGAGGATACCTTTTTACCCAAAGGATGCTAACAAGCCTCCCAGGCTCCTTTGTGCCTTTACTGAAAATTACAGAGCTCTTCTCCCAATTTATCAGAAGCCCTGTAAAATTATTAAAAGTATCCAACAACTTCCCAATACATTCAAAAAAGTGTTGGTTTGCTTGGCCAAAAACCAATAAGTCATCAGCGAATAGAAGGTGGGTTATGGATCCCATTCTCCTCATAGGATGGATAGCCCGCATAGCCTTTGATCTAGCCATAAGCAAAGAAAAAGCTTCCATAACAATAACGAAAAGGTAAGGGGATAAGGGGTCACCATGTCTCAAGCCTCTGTTGGAAGAAAAATATCTCGCAGGCGATCCATTAACTAACACAGAAAAAGAGGGTGTTTTAATGCATTCCACAATCCACTTTATAAACCTTATACTGAACCCCATCTGGTGCATTATAAATAAAATAAATTCTCAGTTGATGCTACCAAAAGACTTCTACAGGACCAATTTTAAACATGACCTGACTCCCATAGGGTTGCTAAAGTCCCGAATCTGCTCATGGGCAAGAAGAGTGCAATCTGTAAGTAGGTGACTCTTAAGGAATGCATCCTGATTTGGAGAGATAAGCCCATTAATAATATGCTTCATTCTATTACAGAGAATCTTACTGATAATTTTATAAAGAACATTACAACACACAAGTGGCCTGTAATCCCCTAGTCTAGTGGCCTTAGCATTTTTAGGAACCAATGTAAGGAATGTATGATTAATCTGACATAACATCGAACCCGATCTCAAGAAGGAAGCTATACACTGCACAGCATCACTGCCTATAATATCCCAATCATGTTGATAGAAGAAAGTATTGTATCTGTCTGGCCCTGGGGCTTTATCTTTCCCAATCTGGAAAACAACATCATTTATCTCTTTAGCGGTAACTCCCCTATCCAACCAATCAATAGCTTCAATTGTTAGTTTTCGTTTGGGAATAAGATTCGGGAACATATTCCAGTAATGATCCTGGAAGTAAAGATTTTCATAAAAAAGTGGGGCCTCTTCCCTAAGAATGGAAGGATTCGTGCTTCTGACACCCTCAGAATTAATCAGATGGGAGAGGTTATTATAACTTTGCCTAGATTTCATGGACATGTAGAAAAATATGGAGTTTCTGTCACCTAGCTTCAGCCAGCTTTGCCTGCTCTTTTGCCTTAGATCAGACTCCTCTATATCCAATGCTTTAGCAAAACTAACAATAGCATCTTGTTCCAACTTTTGAAGCTTAATATCAGTATGCCATTGCGCATGCACCTGGATGTTCTGAAGCTCCTCTCAGCAAGAAATGGTTGCTGAGTTTTCCTTATTATGGGCCACAAACCTTCGCAGCTCAGATTTAATGATAAATAATTTATTTACAACCCTCAGCATATGGAAGCCATGCTGTTTTATTTCGATGCCAAATTGCAGCAATAAAGTCTCTGTATCCAGGCATGTTACACCACGTTTTAAAGTATTTAAAGGGCTTCAGAAAAGAGGGTACCTTGTGGAGAAGGTATACGATCATCGGAGCATGATCACTAGATCCTGGCGCTGCATACTACGTGTAAGAATGGGGCAAGCTATTAATACAAGACAAATTGTAGAGGACCCTTTTGAGATGAGCTGAAATGCGACATCACCCATACGCCTATTATTCCAGCTATAGCAATTGCTGATGCTCTTCATATCAATCAACTGGCATTTCCTTATACAAATATTGCAATCTTCAATGCCTCTAGTATCCAAAGGACACCCCAACCTTTTCATTAGAAGAGCGAACATAATTGAAGTCACCGCCAATAATCCACAGCAAATTACAAAAGAAAGCGGAATCCACTTCTAATTCTCTCCGTAGGTCATGCCTGAGAGGGGATGGTTGAAAGCATATACAATGGTGAGCCCCATAATAAAACCGGAAGTATTCGTGAGAACCCTAGTGATATGTTGAGCAGATTTCGAATGGGGCACACATCTCCAAATTGAAACATCATAGTGAATGACAATGCGCCCCCCAAGTGCATCGACCTATTATCCACACTGCACCAGGTCTTAGGAAAACATTTTGAAATCCTAGTAGCATTAACATCCTCCACCTTCCTTTCTAACAAAAAAGCAATAGAAGGCTTCGACCTGAGAACTCTATTCTTCAGATCACTCCTTCTTGAGAAATTGTTGAGCCCCTTAGTATTCCAAAGGAGATCTTACATTAGGACGATTTAGGGAGAGCTTCAACATTTCCAGCTATCCGCGAGTTCCTACGGGTATTAGACTGGGAGGACTTTACCGCCGTTTCTTTCTTAAGCTTCTTCTCAGTGACCGATTTTTTTAATGAGTCCTGATCAGCCTCCCAAGCTGGGTTAGGGAAAGAACTAGCTTCAGGCACCTCAGAGTCCTCAGTTTCGAGCAGCACATCTGTCTCAAGCATAGAGTGCTAAATTCCCACCTCACATATGTCATCAGAATCAAGCAATATGGAAGGCTGCTGATTTACTTCATGAATGAATTCATCAAGCTGGCCCCCCGTTCGAAATTCTGGGATTGCAGCAGTCTGATCAGGTGACCTCAAAGTACCCTGGCTATGAGGCAAGTGGGCAGTTTCTAGAGATTGGTCAAAAGAAAGCTGGAGAAATATTCCCTGAGCAGTGGGAGATAGAAGGCGGTCATCCACTATTGAGCTGCATCCCCCCTCAAACCAATACCCCTTTCTAATGCCCTTACCATGAAGACAATCCTCAGCAGAAACTGGTGCATCCCTACTATTGGCCTGGCCTTTATCTGCTTATTTAACATCAGAGGAATTATTAATCTTAGTCAAGGTTAATCCTGCAGGAGGACTCTCCATGGTCTTAAGTACTTCGACCACACATACATCATCTTTACATACATGACTTACATTACTTTCCCCTTCAGCCTTGCTATTCTCTAGCATACTATCAACAAGTACACAGCTCCCATGTTTCCCACCTCCTGCTTTAATATATGTATTCACTTTGCCCACAAAGCTAGTAACTTGTTCACTATCTATACTAGCTAGTTTCGGGCTGGTTTGGACTGAAGTGGGCTCCACCACCTCAGGAGCACTCAGTGAACATTGAGTGTCAGTACGCCCAAAGCAAGTGCATGAACTGCATCTTGGGGGCTCCCCCTCGTACTTCACTTCCACAGAAATCATAGATCTGTCCTCTATCTCTACCAAAATTGATCTGTGTAACGGCTTGTTTTTGTATGATGATATTTTATTAATATATATATATATATTTGTTCTCTTTTCCCTTCTTCTTTTTCTTATCTCATTTCCCCTATCTGGAGATGAGCGTGCTTCGTGACGCTCTTATCTTAGAGCCAGACTCTTCTTAGAAACCCTAGAACCCATCCCGAAGCTTCACGCTTCATTTGGAGACTTTGTGTGCAATTTAGTCGGTTCAAGAAGAAGAACCGATCGACTAGATGCCAATCTAGTCGGTCAGAACCTCTTCATGGACCGACTAGTTTCCCTTTGATTTTTCCACTGAGTTACTGTTTGCACTTAGTCGGTCTAAGTTCATCCACCAACCGACTAGTTGTGAAACTAGTCGGTCAACACTTCTTCGTTGACCGACTAAGATAGAGACCATTTTCTGCAACCAAGTTACTGTTTACCATTAGTCGGTCAAAGAACGAATACCGACCGACTAGTTGATGAACTAGTCGGTTAGGCTTCTTTCTCAGACCGAGTAATTTTCAAAACTTCTTGTCGACCACTTTCATCCATTAGTCGGTCAATGAACACTGGCCGACCGACTAGGTTGCAAACTAGTCGGTTGACGAGCCTTCACAGACCGACTAAATATGTCTACCTGACAAGGTCATAGTTCTCTGTTTGCCTTTTAGTCGGTCACAGTTAGACGACCGACCGACTAGTTCTCAAACTAGTCGGTCGACCGCCCTTCACCGACCAACTAATCTCTTCCAAAACCCTAATTTCTGACCTAGCCGCTGTTTGTTTTCTTATTTAAACGCGTGGTTGCTCTTCTTTCCTCCTCATTGTTTTTAGCCGTCTTCCTCCTCATTACCTCTCCTTCCTTTCCCTAAGTCTTTTCCTCCTCCCGTGCGCCCTCCATCTTCACGAGATCAATCCGATCTCCTTCCTTCTTCTCCTCCATTCTCATTTCCTCTTCCCTTCTCCTGTTTTTCCCTTTCACTTTTTTTTCTCCTTCTTCTTTCCCCACAGCCGGCCACCCTCATCTCCTCCTCAGATCTGAAACCCCACGGCCAAGCCCCGACCGCCATCTCGTTTCCTTTCCGAGATCCATCTCCTATTAGCCCTTCTCTTCGCGTGGTGATCCAATCCCAGATCTAGCGACGACGACCCCGGGAGACGCCGAGATCCTCGTCACCACCTTCGGAGGCCGACATCATCACCGACAATCAACATTCCTCGCTGCGCTACTCTCGGCCTAGGAATTTCCGGACGACGCCAAGCTTCCACCATTCAGATCTGACGCCGGATCTTCGTGCAATCGTCATTTTCAGGTTGGTCCCCTAAACTCGTAGAAACCCCCACCGTAAATAATCAAAACCTAATTAAAATCATCAACTTAATCAAGTTTAATTTACTTTCCGATCTTCCTTAAAACGTTGTGAAACCGTAGAAATCGACGAATGAACTTTATGCATGTACACATAGGATAGATCGTCGATTAGGCTTATATACATTAAAAATGTGATTTTTACGATTAGGATAGTCCCGATAACCTAGACACAACCGTAATAGGAATTATTGAATTGCGATCTGACACCGTCACCATGTCACGACTTTCAGACGTTCCTACGCCGATTGGACGTTTGGACGAGGCGCTCCAGGAAGACGACGCACTCGCCACCGCAGGCAAGTGTACCACTTGCGTTTCTTAGCCATGTTTAGGCCTTAGCCTGGCTAAAAATGTTATTTTTGGAACCATGAGAATCGGACGCGAAATGATAGCATCCGGGACGCCCCTTGATGGCTCAGACTTGACAACGAAGTCTGAGTCTAACAACAACAATTTTGACATCATAGGATGGACATGCGTGTGTGTGAGTTGTGGACACCCTAGTACAACCCCTCCTGTTTTGTCGTGTCATGTCCTTTCCGTCTTGCCATGTCCATTCCGTCATGCACAGCCCGCTGGGCAATAGGGCACTCGCCAAGCCAGAGCGAGTGATCCTTTGTACTGATTCACAGCCCAATGGGCAATAGGGCACCTGTCAAGCTAGAGCAGGCGATCCCTTGTACTGATACACAGCTCAGAGAGCAATAGGGCACTTGTCAAGCTAGAGCAAGTGATCCCTTGTCCTGTCACGATTCTTGGGGTTTTGGGGTAGGGTTGAGCGTGCACGCGGCAAGAGGGTCTGATCCCCCTCGAACCGTAAAGGCGTGAACCCTTTCGTGTTACTCTTGTCTTGTCTTGTCTTGTCTGGCTTCTCCTTGTTCTGTCTTGTCTTGACACCTGTAGGCTAGTCCCGTAGTCAGTAGCACTCGCTACGACTACTACTTGTCGTGTTTACTTTCCTGCTGCGTGTACTTCCGTTTATTCGTCGGTTATAACCTCAACATGTTAATCAACCAGTAAAACGTTGTTAAATAATTGGTGCACTTGCAATTTGGTCTAACCCCTTCTTGTAGACCTTACCTGACGTACAGTTCCTACTTTTGGTGATGTGCGTCAGGAATTGAGCCAGAGATCGTCGAGGAGGCGGACTTGCCAGTTGACGTGGCACCAGAGAGTGCTGATCCTGAGTACGATCCTGAGGAGGACCAGAGCTAGAGACTTCCCGTCGAAGTTTCTAGAGATATCCATTTCTTATAGTTGGGTGCGTAGCACCTTTTGTTTCCTTGTCTAGGTCGGGTGCTTGCACCGTTAGATTTTCCTTTCTGCAGTTGTAGCCCTTCGGTCGTTGAGACTCTGTACTTTTGATATGTTGAAATAAAATGATTTATCACTTCCTTTTAATACGCTTATTGTTCTGTACTAACATGCAGGGACATGTACCTTCGTCTTGGTACCACACAGACGCTTATTGGGTCAGGGCTCCTTAGCTCTGGCCTAAGCGGGCCTTAGTCACGCTTCGCCTCCACTGTTTTGGGAAGCGGGTCGTGACAGGTTTTAGTGGTGGCTCATGCAGGTCCATGTCCCAATCTTTCTGCAAGTACAGAACAGTAAGAGTAAGGACATTCATTTTGATATTCAAACATTGTACGAGTCTAACCTGTGTTTCCGTTTCGGAACACAGGTTGGCTGGACGACGCATTACTCGATCCTCGAATTCGAGTGATGACGGTCCGAAGGACCAGGGTGCAGAGTTCCGCCAGTTCCTTGGCGTTATGCGAGAGATGCTTGAGGTGCAGCATCAGCTGGTGCAGCAGTCTCACCGTGCTGCCCAGGCCCCACCTGTTGCACCACATCCACCTCTGCCTGCTCCGCGAGCTGCTCCAGGAGTGAAGTAGTTCAACGAGCTTCAGCCGAAGACCTTCTCTGGGAAGGAGGGACCTCTGGGTGCCGATGAGTGGATCCAGAGCACTGAGGAGAAGTTGATAGCTGCCAAGATTCCAGATGATACTTGGGTGGAGATCGCGAAGATGCAACTGACTGAGATTGCCCGAAACTGGTGGCGTATTGAGGAGAGGCGCCTGTAGAAGCCAGTGGAGTGGAAGACTTTTTGCCACATGTTCAAGGAGAAGTACTTCACCAATGCAGCTTGGAGAGAGCTGATGGGCAGATTCGTGGATCTGAAGCAGGGGGACATGACGATCGATGAGTATGAGGCTGAGTTCGAGATGCTGAGCCGTTTTGCCCCGCATATGGTGAAGAAGGAGGAGAACCGAGCTGAGCGGTTCCATCAGGGACTTCGTCCGAAGGTTCAGGCTTCCATGTCCTCCGCTAGTTTCTCGACTATGAGGGAAGTGTTAGATGCTGCGAAGAATCATGAGACGATTTCGCACCTGCCTGACACTCCAGCGGACAGAGGGAAGCGCCCTATGGAGCAGTACCGGCCACCTACCAGGCCAGCAACGAGGCCAGTCCAGACTGTGCCATTCAAGAGACCTGGAGCACCAGTGCAGCATCAGAGCAATGGTCCGTGCCATTTCTGTGGCAAGCCTGGACATGTTCAGCCCAACTGTAGGAGGAAGCTGGGTCTGTCCTACTTTGTGGAGATGCTTCGCATGCTGCGAAGGATTGTCCGAGAGCCCGCAATGCTGATGTTGGAGTGCCAGCCCCATTACAGATGAGGGCGCCTGCCCCAGTCCAGAGAGGACCTGCTGTTCGTGGACCACCCTTGGTGCCACAGAGGCAGATGTACCAGCGAGCAGTGCAGCCTCAGAGGCTGGCCTATACCATGACAGCTGTTGAGACTGAGGAGCTGGATGGGGTTATTGCAGGTAACTCCTTGACCTTGTCTTTTCATTTCATAGTTAGACCTTTTTGCTAGTTATGTTAGTGTTTCTTGTTTGTTTGATTGCTAGAGTAGTGTCGTGACCATGGACCCTTTGTTTCCTAGGCACCATTCTAGTGTCCTCTCACCCTTCTTTGGCTTTGTTTGACTCCAGTCCATCCATGTGCATCATGTCCCGGAGGTTTATAACAAAGCACTCCATTCCTACCCACACACTCCCTAAGTGTTGGGACATCACCACAAGGAACGGAGTGGTGATTGTGAGCATGGGATGTCGGTCGATTCCTCTAGTGGTCAGTGGACATGAGTTATACGCAGATTTCATCGTCCACGATCTGCCGCATTTCGATGTCGTCCTTGGCATCGATTGGCTGGGAGATTTCCACGCTTTGATCGACTGTCACAGCAAGAGAGTGGTATTCCGGATTCCAGGCCATCTGGAATTCGAGTTCCGCAGCAGAGATGAGTCGCTTGGGCCCATCAGATTTCGGGCCAAGCCGGAGGTGCCAGTGCTAGCAGCGTTGCAGATGGAGTTAGACCGACCAGCGGTTGTCAGAGACTTCGACGACGTCTTTCCGGAAGATATCTCGGGTCTGCCACCCGACAGGGCTTTGGAGTTCGGCATCTATCTGATGCCGGGTGCGCAGCCGATATCGAAGTCGCCGTATAGGATGGCTCCCGCGGAGCTAGAGGAGCTGCGGAAGCAACTATATGAGCTGTTGCAGAAGGGTTTCATCCACCCTAGTGTGTCGCCGTGGGGTGCACCATTGTTGCTTGTGAAGAAGAAGGATGGGTCCTGAAGGATGTGCATGGACTATCGAGGATTGAATGCTGTCACCGTGAAGAATAAGTATCAGCTGCCGCGTATCGACGATATCTTTGATCAGCTTGGAAGTTCGAGAGTCTTCTCGAAGTTGGATTTGAGGAGCGGATACCATCAGTTGAAGGTGAAGAAGGATGATGTTCCGAAGACAGCTTTCCGGACGAAGTACGGACATTATGAGTTCGTGGTCATGCCGTTTGGCGTGACCAATGCTCCAGCTGTGTTCATGAATTTGATGAACTTGATTTTCTACGACTTCCTAGATAAGTTTTTCGTTATCTTTATTGACGCCATTCTTATTTACTCGAAGTCTAAAGAGGAGCACAGCTGTCATCTGAGGACAGTGCTAGAGACACTGAGGCGACACAAGTTGTTTGCCAAGTATAGCAAGTGCGAGTTCTGGCTAGACAGAGTCGCATTCCTGGGACACGTGGTGTTCGGTGATGGTATATCGGTAGATCCGGAGAAGGTCAGAGTAGTTTAAGATTGGCGACTCCGCAGTCAGCGTCCGACGTCAGGAGCTTCCTTGGTTTAGCAGGCTATTATCGGCAGTTCATCAAGGATTTCTCGAAGGTTGCAGAGCCGACGACGAAGCTGACGAGTAAAGATGTGGAGTTCCAGTGGTCAGATGCTTGTGAGGAGGCTTTCAGTAACTTGAAGGCGAGGTTGACCACGACACCAGTTTTGGCAGTACCAGATCGGGGCGGAGGCTTCGAAGTGTATTGTGATGCATCAGGGAAGGGCCTATGATGTGTTCTGCATCAGCATGGCCATGTGGTCGCGTATGCTTCTCGTCAGCTGAGGACACACGAGAAGAATTACCCAATGCACGATCTGGAATTGGCAGCGGTGATCTTTGCATTGAAGATCTGAAGACACTTCTTGCTGAGTGAGAGCGTGAAGATTTTCACCGATCACAAAAGTTTGAAGTACATATTCACGCAGAAGGAGCTCAACATGCGTCAGAGACGATGGTTGAAGCTCATGGCTGACTATGAGATAGAATTACAGTATCACCCGGGGAAAGTGAACATAGTGCCCGATGCCTTGAGTAGACTTCCTACCGGAATGATGCATACAGCCGACTGGAGGATTCAGCAGGAGCTGAAGGAGATGGATTTGGAGGTTGTCCTACCTGGTGTAGTTCATTCTTTCATGAATTTGTAGATTCAGTCCATGATCGTGGATCGGATCAATGCATCACAGGCCGGAGATCCGAAGCTACAAAGGATCAGGAGGTAGGTTGAAGCAGGACTGCGGGCGGAGTTCGTGATTCATGAGGATGGTTCGCTGCGGTACGGCAGCAGACTCTGCGTACCTGCAGGTGATGTTCGGGAGGAGCTTTTGAGTGAGGCTCAAAGCTCGCCATATTCTATACATCCTGGTGGTACCAAGATGTATAAGGACCTTCGACTGAATTACTGGTGGAATGGCATGAAGAGGAGTGTGGCACAGAGCGTTGCCAAGTGTTTGATATGCCAACAAGTGAAGGCTGAGCACCATCGTATGGCTGGATTGCTACAACCGCTTCCTATTCCGGAGTGAAAGTGGCAACATATTACGATGGATTTCGTGACTGGTTTACCTCGGACCCCGAAACAGAACGACGCAGTCTGGGTGATCGTTGATCGGTTGACTAAGTCTGCGCATTTCATTCCCTTCCGAGTGGGCCAGTCTATGGAAGCTTTGGCGAGGAAATATCTAGAGGTAAAATTTCATTTCTACTTCTCTTTAATTTTCCTCTTTGAGTTAGTTGTGACGTAGACCGTGTACGTGCAGGAGATTGTACGCTTACACGGAGTACCCGTGAGCATCCTGTCTGACAGAGACTCGAGGTTCACATCTCAGTTCTGGAGAAGTTTGCAGGAGAATTTGGGTATGAGTCTGAGTTTCAGCACGACGTACCACCCGCAGACCGATGGCCAGTCCGAGAGGACTATTCAGATACTAGAGGATATGATGCGGGCTTGTACGCTCGATTTGAAGGGATTTTGGGAGGACCATCTTCACTTGGTGGAGTTCTAGTATAATAACAGCTACCAGGTGAGCATTGGCATGGCGTCGTTTGCTGCCTTATATGGGAGAAAATGTCGATCGCCACTGAGCTGGGATGACATTGGAGATCGTGAGCTGTTGGGTCCTGAGATGATAGTAGAAGCTGTGGATGTCGCGAGAGACATCATGGAGAAGCTCAGAATTGCACAGGATCGTTTCAAGCATTGGGCAGATGCCAAGAGGAGACCTTAGGAGTTTCAGCCTGGAGATCATGTCTTCCTGAAGATTTCCCCGAACCGGGGAGTTATCCAATTCGGGAAGAAGGGGGAGCTGAGTCCGAGGTACATTGGACCTTTCGATGTGCTGGAGCGTGTGGGAGCAGTGGCCTACCGCCTTGCTCTGCCACCATCTTTGGTGGGAGTTCACGACGTATTCCACGTATCTCAGTTGCGTCGGTACATCAGTGATCCTTCACATACAGTGGATTTCTCGGAGATCACGGTTCGTCCGGACCTGACCTATGACCAACAGCATGTGCAGATTTTGGACATTCGATAGAAGCAGTTGAGGAACAAGGTAGTTGACCTGGTGAGAGTGATGTGGCATCACGGATCACCTCGAGAGTCCACTTGGGAGAGAGAGGATGAGATGAGAGAGCGTTACCCTCACCTATTCTGATAGAAATTTCGAGGGCGGAATTTTCTTAAGGTGGGTAGGATGTAACGGCTGGTTTTTGTATGATTATATATATATATATATATATATATATATATATATATATATATATATATATATATATATATATATATATATATATATATGTTCTCTTTTCACTTCTTCTTTTCCGTATCTCCTTTCCCCTATCTGGAGATGAGCGTGCTTCGTGACGCTCTTATCTTAGAGCCAGACTCATCTTAGAAACCCTAGAACCCATCCCGAAGCATCACGCTTCATTTGGAGACTTTGTGTGCAATTTAGTCAGTTCAAGAAGAAGAACCGACCGACTAGATGCCAATCTAGTCGGTCAGAACCTCTTCATGGACCGACTAGTTTCCCTTTGATTTTTCCACTAAGTTACTGTTTGCACTTAGTCGGTCTAAGTTCATCCAGCGACCGACTAGTTGTGAAACTAGTTGGTCAACACTTCTTCACTGACCGACTAAGATAGAGACCATTTTCCGCAACCAAGTTACTGTTTACCATTAGTCGGTCAAAGAACTAATACCGACCGACTAGTTGACGAACTAGTCGGTTAGGCTTCTTTCTCAGACCGACTAATTTTCAAAACTTCTTGTCGACCACTTTCATCCATTAGTCGGTCAATGAACACTGGCCGACCGACTAGGTTGCAAACTAGTCGGTCGACGAGCCTTCACAGACCGACTAAATATGTCTACCCTAAAGGGTCATAGTTCTTTGTTTGCCTTTTAGTCGGTCACAGTTAGACGACCGACCGACTCGTTCTCAAACTAGTCGGTCGACCGCCCTTCACTGACCGACTAATCTCTTCTGAAACCCTAATTTCTGACCTAGCCGCCATTTATTTTCTTATTTAAACGCGCGGCTGCTCTTCTTTTCTCCTCATTGTTTTTACCCGTCTTCCTCCTCAATCCCTCTCCTTCCTTTCCCTAAGTCTTTTCCTCCTCCCGTGCGCCCTCCAACTTCACGAGATCAATCCGATCTCCTTCCTTCTTCTCCTCCATTCTCATTTCCTCTTCCCTTCTCATGTTTTTCCCTTTCCCTTTTTTTCTCCTTCTTCTTTCCCCACAGTCGGCCACCCTCATCTCCTCCTCAGATCTAAAACCCCACGGCCAAGCCCCGGCCGCCATCTCATTTCCTTTCTGAGATCCATCTCCTCTTAGCCCTTCTCCTCGCGTGGCGATCCAATCCCAGATCTAGCGACGACGACCCCGGGAGACGCCGAGATCCTCGTCACCACCTTCGGAGGCCAACATCATCACCGACAATCAACATTCCTCGCTGCGCTACCCGCGGCCTAGGAATTTCCGGACGACGCCAAGCTTCCACCATTCAGATCTGACGTCGAATCTTTGTGCAATCATCATTTTCAGGTTGGTCCCCTAAACTCGTAGAAACCCCCATCGTAAATAATCAAAACCTAATTAAAATCATCAACTTAATCAAATTAAATTTACTTTCTGATTTTCCTTAAAACGTTGTAAAACCGTAGAAATCGACGAATGAACTTTATGCATGTACACATAGGATAGATCGTCGATTAGGCTTATTTACATTAAAAATGTGATTTTTACGATTAGGATAGTCCCGATAACCTAGACACAACCCTAATAGGAATTATTGAATTGCGATCTGACACCGTCACCGTGTCACGACTTTCAGACGTTCCTCCGCCGATTGGACGTTTGGACGAGGCGCTCCAGGAAGACGACGCACTCGCCACCGCAGGCAAGTGTACCACTTGCATTTCTTGGCCATGTTTAGGCCTTAGCCTTGCTAAAAATGTTATTTTTGGAACCATGAGAATCGGACACGAAATGATAGCGTCCGGGACGCCCCTTGATGGCTCAGACTTGACAACGAAGTCTGAGTTCAACAACAACAATTTTGACATCATCGGATGGACATGCGTGTGTGTGTGTTATGGACACCCTAGTACAACCCCTCCTGTTTTGTCGTGTCATATCCTTTCCGTCTTGCCATGTCCGTTCCGTCATGCACAGCCCGCTGGGCAATAGGGCACTCGCCAAGCCAGAGCGAGTGATCCCTTGTACTGATTCACAGCCCGATGGGCAATAGGGCACCTGTCAAGCTAGAGCAGGCGATCCCTTGTACTGATACACAGCTCAGAGAGCAATAGGGCACTTGTCAAGCTAGAGCAAGTGATCCCTTGTCCTATCACGATTCTTGGGGTTTTGGGGTAGGGTTGAGCGTGCACGCGGCAAGAGGGACTGATCCCCCTCGAACCGTAAAGGCGTGAACCCTTTCGTGTTACTCTTGTCTTGTCTTGTCTTGTTTGGCTTCTCCTTGTTCCTTCTTGTCTTGACACCTGTAGGCTAGTCCCGTAGTCGGTAGCACTCACTACGACTACTACTTGTCGTGTTTACTTTCCTGCTGCGTGTACTTCCGTTTGTTCGTCGGTTATAACCTCAGCATGTTAATCAACCAATAAAACGTTGTTAAATAATTGGTGCACTTGCAGTTTGGTCTAACCCCTTCTTGTAGACCTTACCTGAAGTACAGTTCCTACTTTTGGTGCTGTACGTCAGGAATTGAGCCAGAGTTCGTCGAGGAGGCGGACTTGCCAGTTGACGTGGAGTCAGAGAGTGCTGATCCTGAGTACGATCCTGATGAGGACCAGAGCTAGAGACTTCTCGTCGCAGGTTCCAGAGATATCCATTTCTTATAGTTGGGTGCATAGCACCTTTTGTTTCCTTGTTTAGGTCGGGTGCTTGCACCGTTAGATTTTCCTTTCCGCAGTTGTAGCCCTTCGGGTGTTGAGACTCTGTACTTTTGATATGTTGAAATAAAATGATTTGTCACTTCCTTTTAATACTCTTATTGTTCCGTACTAACATGGAGGGACCTGTACCTTCATCTTGGTACCACACAGACGCTTATTGGGTCAGGGCTCCTTAGCTCTGGCCTAAGCGGGCCTTAGTCATGCTTCACCTCCGCAGTTTTGGGAAGCGGGGCGTGACAATCTGGTCAACGGAACTTTAGCTTCCACTTCAATAAGGCATCGGGCATACAATATCCTATCAAAGTTAGATGTAGCGCGGTCAAGGCATATAGGTGTCCCCACCACACTAGCAATAATATCCAATATATCCAATGTCCAAAGCCACACGGGTAAGTTCTGCAACTGTATCCAAACAGGTACGGCAGTTAGAATGTCGCGATCATGCTTCAACGCTAGTCTCCAACGCTGAAGAACGACAAGTCTTCCATCAAAAAGCCAAGGTCCCATATGCAAAATTTTCTCACAATCCTACACTGTATCAAAGCGGAAGTAAAAAAACCATTTTCCTTAGTGAATATTGACCGGCTCCGGATATACACCCGGAGAACGATTGTTGTTTTACCGCAAGCGTACGGTCAAGTGGCGAGCGGGTATCGAACACGAGGGGGTGGTGTTGGTTCCAATCTATCCTAGGTTTGGTTTAACTACTAATGTATTATTAGTTGAGATGGTTATGGTGTGATGTATGGAAATGGTGGTGGATGTCGGTGTCGGTGATAAAGAAGTCGGTCAAATAACGATTCAAATACAATATAATAAAAGTGTCTAGGGCTAGAGAATCCCCACTACAGATCATCATACATATCTGTGAGTCGTGATTATCAATATTACTAGACTTGCATTGAGGTGAACTAGTTGTAACTGAATATAGCAACCTAGATTAGAGCCCACTCTCGTGCAAACCCTAACCTAAGCCACTAGCATGAAGATCGACATCATTGTCCAATCACTTCTCGAGCCCACTCTCGTGCAAACTTGAGTTACGATCTAGGTTGTGATAGTTCGTATTCGTCCAATCTCTTGCAAATGAATATGTATATAGATTTATAATAAAAATCCTAGCTTTGGTCCAATCTCTTGCAAACCAAGTCTAGAGAATTTCGATTATAAACCTAATTTGAATATCTAGGCCTTTCCATCGATAGGAATCCAATCTCTTGCAAACCCCAATCGATGGAAATCCCTAGCTATTCATATTAAATTAATCACAACCTAACCATCTAACAATTCTAGCAACCTAGAAATTCATTCATCACAAATTTGACATGAGATCCATAGGGTTCATCCCCTTCCCTAGAACAACAATCAACCAAGCATAGCAATAAAGATATAGAAGACAATAAAAGACATTGCTTGCATCAAATAGAGATAAACAATAAGAAATCACTAAGAATCAACGATAGAATTAACAAGAACAAAAGTACTTATTTTGATACAAGCTTTGATGAAGAGCTTCAACCCAATTACAACGTTTTGGATCCAAGAGGGGGCCTAGGGCTTGTCCTAACCTCTGAAATAATCCCTAAGAAAACATAATGGGAAGTCCCCTCTAATGACGGCTACAAACTCCTTATATAGCCTCCCAAAACCCGAGCAAATAACCTTTCAAAACCCCTCAAATTCATGCCCAAATACAGCCCTGGCCGCAACTTAAAATCTGGGCCCGTCGTCACTCGGGCCGAGTGGGAAAATGACTCGGCCGAGAGGAAATTCCATCACTACAGCATCAACTTGCAGAAATTCCCCAGATTTCATCCGACCTCCGTTGGCGCGTTCTTGGTGGCGTTGGAACCGTCATGAAGTCTACTATCCATAAAAAATATGAGAAAAATACTTTGATTGCTGGAATGATAGCAGATTTCAAAATAGTGGGAGGCTGTCTGAAAATCTGGGCGCTCGTGTCTTCGGCATCACTCGGCTTAGTGGGATTCTTCACTCAGTCGAGTGGGCTTCTCTACTCGGCCGAGTAGGGTCTTCTGTGGTTCTCCAAAAATTCCAGAGAGTCTGCTTAGATCTCAGGAGAAAACCCCTGTAATACTCAGGTAAGTGGGCTTCTTCACTCGGTCGAGTGGGCTTTGCCACTCGGTTGAGTGAGACTTCTCTAAATTCCAGTAAGTTGGCCTCTTCTCTGGACGAAATCAGTGGGATTTATCACTCGGCCTAGTGGTCTTCCTTGCTCGGCCGAGTGAACATGGCAAATCTTCGGTGCGTATCCGTTTCACTCGGGCGAGTGTGGTCCTTCACTCGACCGAGTGAGTAGTCTGCTCGGCCGAGTGGGGTACTCTTGAGCTCTTTTCTTCTCTTTTTCGTCTCCTCATCGATTCTATCAAATTCTTTCCTTCTCCACTCATCCTCTAGCACTGATAACTTCTTAATAAGGCTATGAGCGATGATCCGTCACGCGTGCTAGTCCTTTAAGCTCATTTTTGCTCCCAATTGCTCCATATTTCCTGAAATCCGACAAAAACAAGAAATAGTGGAAAGTAACGCAATATCATCGAATAACGTGAAAATCGCAATATGAGCAATCGAAATAGCGTGCAAACATGCAGAAAAAAGGTGTAAAATATGGACCGATCAAAATCCCCCAAGCTTACCTCTTACTCGTCCTCGAGGAAGATAAGCAGAGAGACGAACTCGGGAAATGAAAACAAACGAAATGAAAGGAAAGAAAAAGAATACGAAGTGGAAGGGGTCGCTAGATTATTATATCAGATCTCAAGCCATAAGCCACACATCATGATAACTTGGAAAATACGGATCACATGCTATAAAGATTCCATATCATACTTAAACATGGTACTTGCAAGCTTTTAAGAACAACAAGAGGGACTCTCTAAATTCATACAATCAATTCATATCCACATCACGCATTTCATAGAATTTAATATACGAATGTTGGCGATGCACTTTTCAATCAAGAGTTATACCAGAAGCATATAAATCACACCAAGCATGCAATAGAGAATGGAATAAGAGACATGTCATTCACATTTTTATATCAATTCATAAGAAATCTCCGTAGCTAAAGTAATTAGCTAAGTCTCAGTATTATCAAACTTCCCCATTCATGCACCTCTCCACTCTAATGTCGTACTCACTCATATGGTCAAATGAATTCCCCCCCCAAGCTTAGCTTGATGCATCGCATCTAAAGGAATATGATAGTGGAAAATGTGATTTTTGCCTTGGGCTTCCCAAGTATTTTATGGCTCCAATAATGAGATATGGAAATATTTTTTTTCTTTTGGACTTTGTTTCTCATTTTTCTTTTTGGATTTTTGTATGAGCTATATGATTTGTATTTTTGGATTTTGGCTCCTTTTTGGCTTTTTGGACTTTTTGGAGCTAACTTTTTCTTTTGTGGGGATTTTTGGGAAATAGATGCGATATAAGTAGCTTTAGGAGGTGAACTCAAGTGACATGTAGAAATAAAAAGATATATGTGGAGAAAGAAATAATGTAACACTCTGTTCACTCTAAGATGTGCACGAATGGTTCAATAAAATAATACTTCAACTAAAACTAATATGTAAGCATGGATATTCTCAATCATCTCAATAAAAAGTGAAGTCAAGCGGTAAAGCGCACAATCATATCAAGCATGCAACAGGAGGCGAATAAGACCATAAGGCAGATGCTTTCGTTATACAATTGATGCGTGAATCTTGGTGCACTTCCAATAAAAGCATACTAAACTCTAATCCATACATTCAGTTTCAATGAATACCATGCAATTACTTAGAGGAGTCATCAAAATAAATAGATTTGCAAGCACATGTTAATAGCAAGACTATAGAATATTTTAAGTAGCATGGCAAGGAATAATAAGCATCGTGATGGTTTCTAAGGCAATAAGAGATATCATCATATGAAACAAATCTAGCAAAAAGAGGAAAAGAAAATAATGATATAAAAATAAAAGAGAGGAAAGAAAAGAAAATAACAAGCACACAATATGATGCATGAACACACATAAAAGGAAAATAAGATGTGAAAAATCAAAAAGATGATGCAAAAATTTTGAAAATTTTAAAAACCCTAAAATAAAGTAAAAATGTAAATGGCATGGAAATGCACTCCCCGAAGCTTAAACTTCACATTGTCCTCAATGTGATCATAGTGGAAGAATATGAGGAACAACGACAATAATAAGGGGGTGAATAAAAACTGATGAAATGAATGACATGAAATCCTATGCAACTACATGCACATATAATGATGCATGAGAGCGCCTTCCCCCAAGCTTATACCAAACAATTCTATTCAAATGTCTCGATTAAAAATATCATGGCTTCACTAAGCGAGATTAAGTCAAACAAATAAGAAAGTAAGGTTTCATTTGAAAGAAATACTCGGTGGTGGTGAGCAAAAAGGATGTGACACATCAAAATATAAAGAGGGCAATTAATATATATAATGGGTTTGGGGTGTAAAAATTTTTGTTGCCATCATATGATGTGATATTTATTCAAGCAAATCTATACGGTCCTCTCGCTGTCGAGAGGATTCGTGTTTATTGAAAGCATAAAATTTCTACACTACTGGATTGATATCACCTATAGCAATAGGCTGATCCAGTACCTTTGCCGGTGCAGGCAACTGCTCCAACTGCTCTTTCCGTGGCTCCGCCAGTCGCATATGTCCACGGACACCAACGAACTCCAGTAATGCATCCTCCAGCATTCTCACAAGGACTCCACCTATACCCTGCAAAGAATAGGATGCATCAGTTCGCTGCAAAAATTTCACCCTCATAATAAAAGTATTCCAAAGAGGATCGTCAATAGAAATATATGAAATAAATAGTAGTGGACGATACTTCCCTGAAAATAATTCAATATCCTCTTGTGCCTTGATAGATATCTTCGTGGTGTGCTCTCTCAGCTGCTCAGGTAAATCTGGATCATAGGTGTGGACCTCCTCGATCGGCTCGTCAGACTGTGACACGTCCAAGCATACTTTCGGTCCATAATCGTATGTGTGCTGCAAAAGGTCTGACGTGTCAAAAATATCCGAATCAAAATAAATATCGAATGGAATGCATGATTCAGAAATGGAGTGGGTAAAAATATCTCCCTGGGTGGGAGCAGTAAGCTCTGTGGGATAGTCCTC
Organism: Scilla litardierei; assembly: GCA_030789695.1. Classification (NCBI taxonomy): domain Eukaryota; kingdom Viridiplantae; phylum Streptophyta; class Magnoliopsida; order Asparagales; family Asparagaceae; genus Scilla; species Scilla litardierei. The sequence continues at coordinate 82,510,956 of CM061131.1, read as the reverse complement.
GACGTCAGTGGAAGGATGAGGTGGCTGCGGGAGCCCCAATGGAGGAGGGTAGTGCTTGGGATCCTTATGAATGGCTGTGTCCTCATCCCAATGTACGACCTCCTTGGTGATAAGCTCTGGCTCTGCGTGTAAGGCCTCCTCAAAAGCATGCTCTGGCTCCGCATGTGAGGCCTCCTAGTCAATATGCTTTGGATCGGCAATGTGCTCCTTTTGCCTTCTCATCAACTATCAATGTAGGCTCTCTCTAGAATGGTGATGCTGGCTGCTCAGGTGTATCAACTTGTGGGGATGTATCATGTAGAGGGTAATGCCCGCAAGCAATCCAAAAATATAGTCTATCCCCCTCAAGACTGACATGGATGTTCTCCTCAATTGTTCCTGTAGCTGAAATACGGTTCATAACAAAATCTGCAAAGCGTAGCTCAAATGCATCACCTACTGTAATGCTCTCTAAACCGGCGAACCTCACTGACTCCAAGAGGCCATCCAATAATCTCTGAAATGTGTCCTCCTCTGGTTGCGCATATGACTCAGTTTCTGCTTCCTCCACAGCCTCTTCGTCCATCCATTCTTTATGTGCAATAGTTGTATCGTAGGATGTGGGATCGATGACGGCACATGATGGCTCTGGTAATATGACCGATGATGCTGATCACTCCATATTTTACATCTTTTTTCTGCATGTTTGCATGCCATTTTGATCGCTCGAATCGCGCTTTTCACGATTTTTCGGCAATATTGCGATGCTTTTCACGATTTCTTGTTTTTGTCGAATTTCAGGAGATTTGGAGCGATTTGGAGTGATTCTGAGATGCACCCACTCCGGAGTGTCACCCGTGACTCTTCCAAGGGGAACTTTGCTATTGGAGAGGAGTGGAAGAAGAAAGAACATCGTAGGACCGACGAGGGAGCAAAAATACGATTGGGCATTTTGAGCATGTCACTCGGCCGAGTGAAGGAGTCACTCGGCTGACCATCGAAAGCCCGCTCGGCCGACCAGATCTGACATGCAGAAGATAGAGTATCAGCGTGCACTCGGCCGAACGTCGCCAGCCCACTTGGCCGAACCACGGAGACACCACTCGCCTGAGTGGCATCAAGATGACGGCAACGAAAAGTCCAGACTTACTGTAATTTGTCAGTCATCTCCCGAGTTTAAGAACGTTCATCGACCGACTAGATGCTAAACTAGTCGGTCAGTATTTGTTCATGGACCGACTAACTCTAAATCCTATTTTCGTTCAGGAGTTACTGTTTGCACTTAGTCGGTCTGCGTTGGTCGACCGACCGACTAGTTGCCAAACTAGTCGGTCAGTGGTTGCTCTTTGACCGACTAACCAGTGTTGAAACCCTAATTTCTGGGCAGCCGCCAGCCCAACCTATTTAAACCCAACCCAAACGATTTCTTCTTCCACAACACGACCCAAAACCCTAAAATCTTCCCCCTTGAGCCCCCATCTTCCTCCAAGCTTCAATCCTTCATTCCAAGCCCTAAATCCATCATCCAAACCATCCATCCACTCTATCTACCTCTCATCTTCCCCAAAATCTCACCAAAATCCATCAAAATCCCCAAATCCCCCAAAACCCTAGTTTCCCCAAACTTCTCCAATCTTTTCCAGATCTGATCCTAGGGTTCCCCGGAGTGTTTCTTCCGTCTCCCCTTGGTAAGAAATCGATCTACCGTTGTTTTCTTAACCGATTTATATTTTTATGAAACCCTAATATAATTTAATGTTATTTGATGATTGTTCCCCCAAAACAGCGATTTCCCCGTAGATTGGCGTCCGTGTGACGAAGTGGTCGTCATCCCCGGTGCTAGGCAAGTGAAACATGCCACTTAGGGTTTAGGCCACGTTTTAGGCCATTTGCTTGTTGTAGGCGTAAAAGAGGCTAGGCGACGAAATGATACTCGCCTAGGCGCAAATTGGGGAACTAGCTTGACAACGAAGCTAGTTCCGACATTTAGCATGTTGCATAATTACCATGTCATGTTTACTTTCCATTAACGGTACGCAAATTAAATGTCATGTCATTGCATTCTGTTGGTGATCCCGTGATTGCGTAGCATCGCTACACTACTTGTGTTCCTGGCTCGTGACCAGAAGCGAGCATAATGAGTTGCTAACCCCAACGCTCGATATATTGAATTGTGAACTAAGAAACAAGCTCCCGTGCGGGGCAACCCTGGCTCACTTGCTGGGCTCATGTGCAGGGACCCTGGCTTGTTTACGTGTGGGATGGGGTAAGGGTTAAGCGGCCATTCAACTGGGGGTCTGTTTGATCAACAACTGCAGTTGTAAGGCGTAAACTCTGGGGTGGGGTAGTGTTTAGTGCCGATCGGTCTGAATGTTGTACCATTCAGCGAAGGGCGTAAACATCTACAAAACAACGTGAAACGTGATTTGTGTTTAGTGCCGATCGGTCTGAATGTTGTACCATTCAGCGAAGGGCGTAAACACCTGCAAACAATGTGATTTGATTGAGATTGATAGTAGCGTGGCTACTCTTGTCTTGTCTTGTCCCGATGATCGTTCTCTTGTACAAATTGTCTTGCCATGTCTTAAATTGTGTACTCATGTTATAACTGCCATGTCATGCATACTAAACTGCTAGGTTGCTAGTTGCCTTACTTTCAGTTTCCTTGCCCAAGTCTTTTAGACTTGCTGACATGTGCCTCTTTACTCTTTTGGGTGACACATGTTAGATCCTGAGCCTGAGTACCTCGTTGAGGACGAGGTGTTTGCTGACGTCGAGCCCGAGCTTGTGTTTGACGGGGAGTACGTGGACACTGGGGACCGGTCCTAGTGTCTTCGTTGTGTTTTACTTTTGTTAGACAGTTGTTTGTTATCGGTGCGTAGCACCCATACTTTGTTATGACGTTGTTTTTGTTGGCCTTGTTCTGGGCCTTTAGACTCTTTCTGTTAGCCTTGTGGCTTTTCTGGATGTTGGACTTATTTTCTTGTTGGACAATGTGTGAGATGTGAGATTTTATTTCAGTCTCTCCTTGTGTTATTATTGTTATTCTGTTGTGGTTACAGGGACCTGCTTATGTTTTATTGACTCTTATCGGGTTTGGGGCTTCACAGCTCCACTCTCATGCGGACCTTTTCACGTCTCGCCTCCATTTTAGGGAAGCGGGTCGTGACAGGTTTTGTTGGTGGCCCATGCAGGTCCTTCTGTAACTGCGATTTTTGGAATAGCGATAATAATATTAGAATGTCCAATAAACTAAGTTCGACGTCCGAGTCATAAGCTATGAGTCTAATCTGATTCATTTTCTGTGTCACTAGATGGCAGGAAGATGTTTCACCCGTGGTGGGGGTAGTGGTGCGACCCCTCATGATGAGGAGCCTGAGCGGGAACCCACCAACGGTGAGATGATGCGGATGATGCTGCAGATGATGCAAGTGCAGCATGGCGTGCTTTTGCAAGTCCAGAATGCTCCACTTGCTCGAGCTGCCCGGGCTCTTCCGGATGTTCCTCGCTCTGAGCCAGGAGCGAAGCAATTTCGGGAGCTGGGTCCCGCATATTTTGATGGGTCTGAGGGTCCTCTGGCTGTCGATGAGTGGATTCGGAACATCGAGGACAATCTGAAGATGGCCAAGATCACCCCGGCTGGATGGGTTGATTTGGCGAAGAGGCAACTCAAGGATAATGCTCGGAATTGGTGGGATGCGGAAGAGAAGATGTTGGTGGAGCTGATAGCTTGGGCTACCTTCAAGGCCAGGTTTGAGGGTGAGTTCTTTCTGAAAGCTGCCAGGGAGGAGATGCTGTAGCGTTTTATCGATTTGAAGCAAGGGAACTCGTCGGTGGACCTATATCACCAAGAGTTCATGAGGCTGAGTCGGTTTGCACCAAAGATGGTGCAGGATGTTGAGGAGAAGGCTCAGAGGTTCCTGCATGGGCTTGCTTCGAAGCTCCAGAGTTTTGTGACCTCTTCTGACCGGGAGTCTTATCAGAAGGTTCTGGTCGCTGCCAAGAGGCAGGAGCTGCTCGTGAACCAGAGGAGGGGGTCTGTTGTTGGTGCTGGAAAGAGGCCTGTGGAACAGGCGAGAGCTGTGGTTAGACTTGGATTCAGGCCTAATCAGTCTGCTCAGTTTAAGAGGCCAGGAGGGCCTATTTTGAAGTCTTGCTATTTCTGCGGCAAGCCTGGCCACATCAAGGATCAGTGTCGGAAGTTTTTGGGCCAGTGTCTGGTTTGTGGTGATGCTTCCCATGTCGCGAAGGATTGTCGGCATGCGGGTCCGTTGCGGAGGGCTCCTGTTGCAGCACAGCCGTTGCAGCAGCGAGCGTCTGTTCCTGCTAGTCGTGGAGCAGCTCTTGTTCCGCAGAGGCAGGCTTTTCAGCAGGCTGTTCCGCCGAGGAGGCAAGCTTTTCTGATGACCGCTGCGGAGAGCGAGGCTGTGGATGAGGTTATCGCGGGTAATCCTCAATCTAGCTGTTACTTTCCTAGCTGGTTTTGATTGTTAGATTGTGTTGTTTGCTTGAACATGGTTGTTTGCTAGACTAGGGTTTGATTGTTAATTGTTTGTTAGGTGTGGTTTTGGTTTGCACATTTCCTGCACGAGTCCTCTTTGACTCTGGTGCATCGATGTGCATTATTTCTCGGAGCTTCGTGGAGAGGCATTCATTGTCAACGTCCCCTCTACCCAAGAGTTGGAATATCGTTACAGGGAATGGTGTGGTCTCGGTGCATCGTGGTTGCAATTCTTGCTCGTTGGTGGTCTGTGGACATGAGCTTTTCGCTGATTTCATTGTCCACGACATCATCAACTATGATGCAGTTCTTGGGATGGACTGGCTTGCGAGCTTCTATGCTACGATTGACTGCAGGAGGAAGAAGGTGGTGTTCGAGATTCCTGGACATCCAGTATTTGAGTTCAGTCGTGGTAGCAGTTCGCTTGGTCCTGTCAGATTTCGGGCCAGGCCGGTGGAGGTTGTGGCTATGCAGATGGAGCTGGAGTGGCCAGCTGTGGTGCGAGATTTTGGCGACGTCTTCCCCGAGGAGATGTCTGGTTTGCTGCCTGATCGGGCTTTAGAATTTTCTATCGATCTTGTTCCAGGTGCGCAGCCGATTTCGAAGGCGCCGTATCGTATGGCACCTGCAGAATTGGAAGAGTTGCGGAAGCAGTTGGATGAGCTTTTGCAGAAGGGTTATATTAATCCTAGTGTGTATCCGTGGGGAGCACCGGTGTTACTGGTGAAGAAGAAGGATGGTTCGCGTCGCATGTGCGTGGACTATCGGGAGTTGAATGCGGTGACCATTAAGAATAAATACCCGTTGCCTCGCATCGATGATATTTTTGATCAGCTTGGAGGTTCAAGGGTGTTTTCAAAATTGGATTTGAGGAGTGGTTACCATCAGTTGAAGGTGAAGAAGGGAGATGTTCCGAAGACAGCGTTCAGGACGAAGTATGGACACTATGAGTTCGTGGTTATGCCTTTCGGCGTAACTAACGCGCCCGCAGTTTTCATGAATCTAATGAACCTGATTTTCTACGACTTTTTGGATAAGTTTGTCGTTATCTTTATTGACGACATTCTGATCTATTCGAAGTCGGAGGAAGAGCATGCCTCGCACTTAAGGACGGTGTTGGAGATTTTGAGGAAGCATCGGTTGTATGCTAAGTTTTCGAAGTGCGAGTTTTGGCTGGATAGAGTTGCTTTTCTCGGGCATGTGGTGACTGGAGATGGTATTTCAGTGGATCCTGAGAAGATTCGGGCCATCAGGGAGTGGCATGTTCCGTCGTCTACGTCTGAGATTCGGAGTTTTCTTGGACTTGTTGGTTACTATCGGCGATTCATTAAGGACTTTTCCCGTATTGCTGAGCCGATGACCAGGTTGACGCGGAAGGATGTTGCTTTTGTTTGGTCGGGTGATTGTGAGAGTGCTTTTGGCGTTCTGAAGGAGAGGTTGACGACTGCCCCTATTCTTGTTGTGCCTGATCGCAGCGGTGGATTTGAGATCTTTTGCGATGCTTCTGGCGAGGGTCTCGGTTGTGTGTTGCATCAGTATGGGCATGTTGTGGCGTATGCGTCTCGTCAGCTTAAGGTTCATGAGAAGAATTATCCGACGCATGATTTGGAGTTGGCTGCCGTTGTGTTTGCTCTTAAGATTTGGAGGCACTTCCTGCTGAGTGAGAAAGTGAAGATTTTCACCGATCACAAAAGCTTGAAGTACATTTTCACTCAGAAGGAGCTCAACATGCGACAGCGTCGATGGTTAGAGCTTATGGCGGATTATGATATTGATTTGCAGTTTCACCCTGGCAAGGTGAATGTGGTTCCGGATGCTTTGAGTAGGCTTCCAGCGGTGATGATTTTGACCTCACAGTGGAGATTGCAGCAGAATTTTTGCGAGTCTGGTGTGGAGATTGTTCTTCCTGGGGAGGCTTCTTCGTTGATGTACATGCAGGTACAGTCGACGATCGTGGATCGGATTAAGGCTGGCCAGGCTGAGGATCCGAAGCTGGTGAAGATTCGGGAACAGGTGGAAGCCGGTCTGCGGACTGACTTTTTGATTCATGAGGATGGCTCGCTGAGGTTCGGAGCCAGGCTGTGTGTGCCAGCCGGGGATATCAGAGAGGAATTGATGGTGGAGGCACACAGTTCGCCGTATTCTGTGCATCCTGGTGGCACCAAGATGTACCAGGATCTTCGTCTGAATTATTGGTGGCATGGTATGAAGAGGAGCGTGGCTCGGAGTGTAGCCAAGTGCTTGGTTTGCCAGCAAGTGAAGGCAGAGCATCAGCGTACGGCCGGGTTGCTACAACCGCTTCCGATTCCGGAGTGGAAGTGGCAACACATCACTATGGATTTCGTGACTGGACTACCTTCGGGTCCGAAGCAGAATGACGCGATTTGGGTGATCGTAGATCGATTGACCAAATCCGCGCACTTTATTCCGTTCCGAGTGGGACAGTCCACTGAGGCGCTAGCGCGGAGATATATGGAGGTAAAATTCTTTTTACTCTCCGTTTCATTACCTTTTCCTAGTTTGGATAGTGATGTGACGTGAATCATGCAGGAGGTTGTGTGACTTCATGGAGTCCCCGTGAGTATCGTGTCTGACAGAGACACGAGGTTCACATCTCAGTTCTGGCAGAGTTTGCAGAAGAGCTTGGGTACGCGTCTGAGTTTCAGTACGGTGTACCATCCGCAGACGGATGGCCAGTCCGAGAGGACGATTCAGATTTTGGAAGACATGCTGAGGGCGTGCATGTTGGATTACAAGGGTTCGTGGGAGGACCATCTACATCTGGTAGAGTTCTCTTACAACAACAGCTTCCAGGCGAGTATTGGCATGTCGCCTTTCGCCGCTCTTTATGGGAGGAAATGTCGATCGCCATTGAGTTGGGATGACGTTGGTGACCGGGAGTTGTTGGGACCTGAGATGATCGTGGAGGCCGTGGATATCGTCGGGAATATTCGGGAGAGGTTGAGAATTGCTCAGGACTGTTTTAAGCATTGGGCGGATGCTAAACGTCGTCCTTTGGAGTTTCAGCCGAGCGACCATGTGTTCTTGAAGATTTCCCCGAATCATGGTGTGATTCGTTTCGGGAAGCGTGGAAAGTTGAGCCCGCGATACATTGGACCGTTTGACGTTTTGGAGAGGGTTGGCGAGGTAGCTTATCGCTTGGCCTTGCCGCCATCTTTGGAAGGAGTTCACAATGTTTTCCATGTGTCGCAGCTTCTTCAATACATTAGCGATCCGTCTCATGCGGTGGATTTTTCGGAGATTACCGTTCGCCCCGATATGACGTATGACCAGCATCCAGTGCAGATTCTGGACAGGCGTCAGAAATCGCTTCGGAACAAGATTGTCAATCTTGTGAGGGTGATGTGGCTGCTCAGGTGTATCAACTTGTGGGGATGTATCATGTAGAGGGTAATGCCCGTAAGCAATCCAAAAATATAGTCTATCCCCCTCAAGACTGACATGGATGTTCTCCTCAATTGTTCCTGTAGCTGAAATACGGTTCATAACAAAATCTGCAAAGCGTAGCTCAAATGCATCACCTACTGTAATGCTCTCTAAACCGGCGAACCTCACTGACTCCAAGAGGCCATCCAATAATCTCTGAAATGTGTCCTCCTCTGGTTGCGCATATGACTCAGTTTCTGCTTCCTCCACAGCCTTTTCGTCCATCCATTCTTTATGTGCAATAATTGTATCGTAGGATGTGGGATCGATGACGGCACATGATGGCTCTGGTAATATGACCGATGATGCTGATCACTCCATATTTTACATCTTTTTTCTGCATGTTTGCATGCCATTTTGATCGCTCGAATCGCGCTTTTCACGATTTTTCGGCAATATTGCGATGCTTTTCACGATTTCTTGTTTTTGTCGAATTTCAGGAGATTTGGAGCGATTTGGAGTGATTCTGAGATGCACCCACTCCGGAGTGTCACCCGTGACTCTTCCAAGGGGAACTTTGCTATTGGAGAGGAGTGGAAGAAGAAAGAACGTCGTAGGACCGACGAGGGAGCAAAAATACGAAGATTGGGCATTTTGAGCATGTCACTCGGCCGAGTGAAGGAGTCACTCGGCTGACCATCGAAAGCCCGCTCGGCCGACCTGATCTGACATGCAGAAGATAGAGTATCAGCGTGCACCCGGCCGACCGTCGCCAGCCCACTCGGCCGAACCACGGAGACACCACTCGCCCGAGTGGCATCAAGATGACGGCAACGAAAAGTCCAGACTTACTGTAATTTGTCAGTCATCTCCCGAGTTCCGACTCGCCCGAGTATAGAAGTCCCCTCGGCCGAAGCAAAGAAAGTCACTCGGCCGAGTGACCCCCGAGGAGCCGACCCCCAAAGGTCCGAAGTTACTGGAATTTGTCAGGGTTTGTCACTCGGCCGAATGACATTTGTCACTCGGTCGAGTGAGCCGCGCTGCCTGTAGCGTAAACTGCGATTTTGAGGCTGCGCAGGGGCATTTTCGTCACAGTTTTTTGGGCGATTTTGGGGGGTATTTAACCCCAATTTTTAACCTAGTTTAGAGAGCTTTTTCAGAAATTTTTGCAGCCTTTTTTAGATTACTTTTTAGGAGATTAGATTGAGCTTTTAGGGGGGAGACAAAAGTGTTATTTTGTTGGATGCTATTGATTCTTCATTGGTTTGTCTGTCTCTCTATCAAAAACTCCATTTTTATTTATATATTGAATCTAGCCATGAATTCTATTGATTTTGTAACGACTGCTTTTCATGTATCTGGATTTAATATAATATAATATATGTTTTGGTGGATTTTCTCCTCATGTGTGGTTTTCGTCTCCGTAGCTTTCATTTTCGATCGATTCGTCGTATTTTCTCGTTTCTTCCTTAGGATTGTCGATTTCGAAGTATGTCACTCGTGACGGACTTCATAACGATCGTATCTAACTATTAGATCAAACCTAGGAGTCTTAGGAATCGATCTCGGGGCCCCGCGCTCCGTATCGAAACTTTTTGTGCTCATTAGCCGGTGTAAGAAGGGCCACCGACCGACTAGATGACGATCCAGTCGGTCGGCAATCCTTCTTGGACCGACTAGTTGGCTTTCTAAATTTCTCAGGAGTTACTGTTTATCGTTAGTCGGTCTGAGAACGTTGGTTGACCGACTAGGTTGCAAACTAGTCGGTCAGCAATGCTTCTTTAACCGACTAACTCATCATCTTAATTTTAGTTGAGTTACTGTTTACTCTTAGTCGGTCTAAGAACGTTCATCGACCGACTAGATGCTAAACTAGTCGGTCAGTATTTGTTCATGGACCGACTAACTCTAAATCCTATTTTCGTTCAGGAGTTACTGTTTGCACTTAGTCGGTCTGCGTTGGTCGACCAACCGACTAGTTGCCAAACTAGTCGGTCAGTGGTTGCTCTTTGACCGACTAACCAGTGCTGAAACCCTAATTTCTGGGCAGCCGCCAGCCCAACCTATTTAAACCCAACCCAAACGATTTCTTCTTCCACAACACGACCCAAAACCCTAAAATCTTCCCCCTTGAGCCTCCATCTTCCTCCAAGCTTCAATCCTTCATTCCAAGCCCTAAATCCATCATCCAAACCATCCATCCACTCTATCTACCACTCATCTTCCCCAAAATCTCACCAAAATCCATCAAAATCCCCAAATCCCCCAAAACCCTAGTTTCCCCGAACCTCTCCAATCTTTTCCAGATCTGATCCTAGGGTTCCCTGGAGTGTTTCTTCCGTCTCCCCTTGGTAAGAAATCGATCTACCGTTGTTTTCTTAACCTATTTATATTTTTATGAAACCCTAATATAATTTCATGTTATTTGATGATTGTTCCCCCAAAACAGCGATTTCCCCGTAGATTGGCGTCCGTGTGACGAACTGGTCGTCATCCCCGGTGCTAGGCAAGTGAAACTTGCCACTTAGGGTTTAGGCCACGTTTTAGGCCATTTGCTTGTTGTAGAGGTAAAAGAGGCTAGGCGACGAAATGATACTCGTCTAGGCGCAAATTGGGGAACTAGCTTGACAACGAAGCTAGTTCCGACATTTAGCATGTTGCATAATTACCATGTCATGTTTACTTTCCATTAACGGTACGCAAATTAAATGTCATATCATTGCATTCTTTTGGTGATCCCGTGATTGCGTAGCATCGCTACACTACTTGTGTTCCTGGATCGTGACCAGAAGCGAGCATAATGAGTTGCTAACCCCAACGCTCGATATATTGAATTGTGAAATAAGAAACAAGCTCCCGTGCGGGGCAACCCTGGCTCACTTGCTGGGCTCATGTGCAGGGACCCTGGCTTGTTTACGTGTGGGATGGGGTAAGGGTTAAGCGGCCATTCAACTGGGGGTCTGTTTGATCAACAACTACAGTTGTAAGGCATAAACTCTGGGGTGGGGTAGTGTTTAGTGCCGATCGGTCTGAATGTTGTACCATTCAGCGAAGGGCGTAAACATCTACAAAACAACGTGAAACGTGATTTGTGTTTAGTGCCGATCGGTCTGAATGTTGTACCATTCAGCGAAGGGCGTAAACACCTGAAACAATGTGATTTGATTGAGATTGATAGTAGCGAGGCTACTCTTGTCTTGTCTTGTCCCGATGATCGTTCTCTTGTACAAATTGTCTTGCCATGTCTTAAATTGTGCACTCATGTTATAACTGCCATAACATGCATACTAAACTGCTAGGTTGCTAGTTGCCTTACTTTCAGTTTCCTTGCCCAAGTCTTTTAGACTTGCTGACATGTGCCCCTTTACTCTTTTGGGTGACACATGTTAGATCCTGAGCCTGAGTACCTCGTTGAGGACGAGGTGTTTGCTGACGCCGAGCCCGAGCTTGTGTTTGACGGGGAGTACGTGGACACTGGGGACCAGTCCTAGTGTCTTCGTTGTGTTTTACTTTTGTTAGACAGTTGTTTGTTATCGGTGCGTAGCACCCATACTTTGTTATGACGTTGTTTTTGTTGGCCTTGTTCTGGGCCTTTAGACTCTTTCTGTTAGCCTGGTGGATTTTCTGGATGTTGGACTTATTTTCTTGTTGGACAATGTGTGAGACGTGAGATTTTATTTCAGTCTCTCCTTGTGTTATTATTGTTATTCTGTTGTGGTTACAGGGACCTGCTTATGTATTATTGACGCTTATCGGGTTTGGGGCTTCACAGCTCCACTCTCGTGTGGACCTTTTCACGTCTCGCCTCCATTTTAGGGAAGCGGGTCGTGACAGATTTTATTTGTGAATTTCTATTGAATTTCATTATGAATTGTGAGTATTTTTATCGTCTTAGGGCGTAGGGATGAACCTTATGAACCCTATTTCTAATTTGTGATGAATTGGTGAAATTATTACTAGAATTGATTAGGGTTAGTTTGGGATTGATTTAATATGAATAGCTAGGGATTCATACCGATTGGGATTTGCAAGAGATTGGATCCCAACTCGATAGGAAGCCCTAGAAATTCGAATTGGGTTACAATTGGATTTCTCCGGAATCGGTTTGCAAGAGATTGGACCGAAACTAGGGTTTTCGATTGCAATTCTATACCAATACCCGTTTGCAAGAGATTGGACAGGTAGGAACTATCCCAACCTAGGTCGTAGCTCGAGTTTGCACGAGAGTGGGCTCGAGATGCGATTGAACGATGATGTTGTTCTTCACGCTAGCTTACCTAGGTTAGGGTTTGCAAGAGATTGGACCCTACCCTAAGTTTGTTATATACCAGTAATAGCGCGAGAGCATGAGCTTAATTCTACATTTAGTTGCAACTAGTTCACCTGAATTTCAAGTTTAGAAATTGTAAAACCTACGAATCATAATGACGAGATACGGTTTGTAGCGGGGATTCCCTACCTCTAGGCATCTTTATTAATTTGATATTTCTTTTATACAATTGAACGATTGTGACCGCTTTATAGCGAATTTCTCTTGACTGTTCTTATAGCCAGGTGAGTTGAAGAAGTCATCGTCATTTGCCCTCCTCGTGTTCGATACCCGCTCGCTGCTACACCGTTCTATTGCGATAAGACTAGTGAGTCGCGTGCCCTGGTTGCGTGTTCGCACTCCCGGGGCTCCGATCAGATGCTTCTTGCCCATAAAATGAAGAAGCAGAACTGATATCTTTGGAAATCTCTGCAACCTTAAGCATGAGCGCATTCATTTCAAGTTCCCTCTTCACCCATTCCAATTAAAGGTCGCCCTTATCAAGCCTGGCTTGTATTTCAACTTGGTGTGCATGCATCTCATCAAAAAAAATCCTTTGTTTCTCATCAAGCTCGGGCCAGTGCGTTTCCTCAAAAAAGTATTCTCCCATCTGAGCACTCTGATCAAAATAGTATTCTCCCGTCTGAGCACTATAATCAAAATAGTATTCTCCCATCTGAGCACTCTGATCATAATAGTATTCTCCCATCTGAGCACTCTGATCAAAATCTGTGGTCCACGTAGTATAATCCATAGCACCTGATCAACAAAGATAAATACCTGGAGAAAAATATCAATGGCACAAAAGAATATAGAAATGATAATAATGGTGGCGGGGGTGAAAATTTCCTTTTGTTAAAAAAAGTTTTTTTCGTGGTCTAATCAACCTAATTGTGACAAATTGGCACACAACGGAAAACACCTCCCCAGCAACGACGCCAAAAACTTGATCGATCCAAAATGTAACCCTAGAGAGACCTAGCTATGGCACAAAGTACACGGAGATAAATCATTGGCAACGTCGCCAAAAACTTGATTGGCCCCGGATATACACCCGGAGAATGATTGTAGTTTTACCGCAAGCGCACGGTCAAGTGGCGAGCGGATATCGAACATGAGGGGGTGATGTTGGTTCCAATCTATCCTAGGTTGGTTTAACTACGAATGTATTATTGGTGGAGATGGTTATGGTGTGATGTAATGGAAATGGTGGTAGATGTCGGTGTCGGTGATAAAGAATTCGGTCAAATAACGATTCAAATACAATATAATAAACGTGTTTTGGGCTAGAGAATCCCCACTACAGATCGTCATACATATCTGTGAGTCGTGAATATCAATATTACTAGACTTGCATTGAGGTGAACTAGTCGTAACTGAATATTGAACCAAGCTCACGCTCTCTCGCTATTGCCGGTCTATAGCAACCTAGATTAGAGCCCACTCTTGTGCAAACCCTAACCTAAGCCACTAGCATGAAGATCGACATCATTGTCCAATCGCTTCTCGAGCCCACTCTCGTGCGAACTCGAGTTACGATCAAGGTTGTGATAGCTCGTATTTGACCAATCTCTTGCAATCGAATATGGATATAGATTTATAATAAAAATCCTAGCTTTGGTCCAATCTCTTGCAAACCAAGTCTAGAGAATTTCAATTATAAACCTAATTCGAATATCTAGGCCTTCCCATCGATAGGAATCCAATCTCTTGCAAACCTCAATCGATGGAAATCCCTGGCTATTTATATTAAATTAATCACAACCTAACCATCTAACAATTCTAGCAACCTAGAAATTCATTCATCAAAAATTTGACATAAGATCCATAGTGTTCATCCCCTTCCCTAGAACAACAATCAACCAAGCATAGAAATAACGATATAGAAGATAATAAAAGACATTGCTTGCATCAAATAGAGATAAACAATAAGAAATCACTAAGAATCAACGATAGAATTAACAAGAACAAAAGTACTTATCTTGATACAAGCTTTGATGAAGAGCTTCAACCCAATTACAACGTTTTGGATCCAAGAGGGGGCCTAGGGCATGGCCTATCCTCTGAAATAATCCCTAAGAAAACATAATGGGAAGTCCCCTCTAATGACGGCTACAAACTCCTTATATAGACTCCCAAAACCCTAGCAAATAACCTTTCAAAACCCCTCAAATTCGTGCCCAAAAACAGCCCTGGCCGCAACTTAAAATCTGGGCCCGCCGTCACTCGGGCCGAGTGGGAAAATGACTCGGCCGAGTGGAAATTCCAGCACTGCAACATCTACTTGTAGAAATTCCCCAGATTTCATCTGACCTCCGTTGGTGCGTTCTTGGCGACGTTGGAACCGTTATGAAGTCTACTATCCATAAAAAATATGAGAAAAATACTTTGATTGCTGGAATGATAGCAGATTTCAAAATAGTGGGAGGCTGTCTGAAAATCTGGGCGCTCGTGTCTTCGGCATCACTCGGTCGAGTGGGATTCTTCACTCGGTCGAGTGGGCTTCTCTACTCGACCAAGTAGGGTCTTCTACGGTTCTCCAAAAATTCCAGAGAGTCTGCTTAGATCTCAGGAGAAAAACCCTGTAATACTCGGTCGAGTGGGCTTCTTCACTCGGTCGAGTGGGCTTTGCCACTCGGCCGAGTGAGACTTCTATAAATTCCAGTAAGTTGGCCTCTTCTCTGGAAGAAATCTCTGTAGCACTCGGGCGAGTGGGATTTCTCAATCGGCCGAGTGGTCTTCCTTGCTCGGCCGAGTGTACATGGCAAATCTTCGGTGCGTATCCGTTTCACTCGGACAAGTGCGGTCCTTCACTCGACCGAGTGAGCAGTCTGCTCGGCCGAGTGGGGTACTCTTGAGCTCTTTTCTTCTCTTTTTCGCCTCCTTGTCGATTCTATCTAATTCTTTCCTTCTCCACTTATCCTCTAGTGCTGATAACTTCTTAATAAGGCCATGAGCGATGCTCCGTCACGCGTGCAAGTCCTTTAACCTCATTTTGCTCCCAATTGCTCCATATTTCCTGAAATCCGACAAAAACAAGAAATAGTGAAAAGTAACGCAATATCATCGAATAATCGTGAAAATCGCAATATGAGCAATTGAAATGGCGTGCAAACATGCAGAAAAAAGGTGTAAAATATGGACCGATCAAATTTACACAGACCTCCCTTTAGATTCTATAGCCATTCAGTCCATGCCTTAATTTGCAAATAGAAATGAACATCGCCAAGCACATAGCCCATTAGAGTATTGCTCCACCTAGCTGTACCAGTATTCACCAGGGCAACCGAGACCCTCACCTTAACAACACCATCATCACCCATAAGAGAGGCGTCACACGACATCACCAGTGGGTCAGCATATTTACGACGAGAAGAGCAAATATCGACCCAAGATTTCTTCCCAACATCAATGTTTATACGAATTGATGTTGATGGTCTAACTAGTTTATTCACAAACACCTTGGAAGCATCACCTTGGTTGCAAAAAACCTTGGCTCTCTCTAGAAGCCCTCATCTCGGTGCCTTCTCCCTTCGTGTGAATTTGATTTGTTAACATTTAAATTCCTCCATCCTCTCTTGGAAGCATCAGGTCTACTAGAATTGGACTTAATATTACCATTACTTACCTTCTTCTTCCTCTCATGATCTACCAACACCCAGCTCCCTCCTATGGCATCTGAATACCCTCCAGCCTTCATTGACTGGAAATCTCCTAAATTCTGCTGATTTCCATCCGAGATCTCCTGAAGACCAACATCACCTGGCGCCATCTTCTTCCCATAGACCTCAATGAGCAACTTCACTCCACCCCCAACCTTACAGGCATCACCGAAGGATGGATTGTCGACACCGCCTGATGAATTCTGCAAGTCGCCAAGATCGCCCGACCCTCCCTCACCATGAATCATGCTCACCATTTTGATCATAAGTGTGTGTGTTGTGTGTGTGTGTGTGTGTGTGTGTGTGTGTTAATAACGAGTTCACTCATGTTGGTTTCTGGTTTCTTTGTTTCTATGGGGTTTGTGCTCATAGTTGTGGGGAATCTTGATGGGTCTCCAACAACAGCAAATGCAAAGATGGATGAAGGAATAAGAGGAGAGGTTCATATGGTGGTGGCGGATGATCGGTGGTGGGATGCTTCCCCTTATGTGTCTTCATGAGACCTTGGAAGAACATTCAGGCTTGAAGACCACATTTGGTCCATATACTTAGCAGCGGACCAAATCTATCTGCCTCAGATCTCCCCCGTGGCAAGTGATGAGGACTTTGCCATCTACCTCGTCTGCCTACTCATCTCCGTTGTCGAATCCATTGTTAAGTGCATATTTTGCAAATATTTGCATCATATTTGCATATCCACACCCATGCATATTTTATATTTTATTCGCATTTCCAATCCACTTCTTGTTTATTTTCATTCATTTCACGATTTAGGGATGCTTTGTGTATTTCAGGTGGAAAAGCACACAAAATGATGAAAAATGATGATGGGTGAAGCAAGGAAAAATAAGCGATGAAGATCGAAGGCCGTCAAGAGAAGAGAAGGGGCAAAACATAGGGCACACGGCCGTGCGTGTCAACACACGGTTGTGCCACCACATCATCCCAGAGGTGGAAGATTGAATGTTGTCACGACCCACTCCCCAAGATAACCGAAAAGTGTGAATCAGTCCTAGGTATCCCCGAAGGGGTGATGGTGAAAAGAGAATAATAGAAGATAAAGGAACAGAAAAGCGAGGCAGGCCACTGCACACATGCTAGGACAGTACAAATAGTGCTCTAATACAAAAGCATCACACAGACACAATAGACACAAGAAGACATAAGAACAATAAATCAAGTATCATATCATCATCATTAATATCTTAGGTACACAATATACATTCAGAGCTACTACTCACACCCCACCAACCCAACCATCAACACCACCCAAGAGGGGGAACACAGTAGGTACAACCCAACCCACCAGTACAACATGTTGGATCTGGATCTAAGCCTAGAGGGGGATGAATAGTCTAACAAAAATATTCGTGCAACCCACATGAAATCACAGGCAGTTATAATCAGATGCAGAGTAAATATAATCAATCACAGAGTACACAGCAGATTTAACCTGGTTTGATCGTTCCCACGACTTATGTCCAGCCCCCAAAACAAATACTAGATTAATAATATTACTGGTACGACTATAAAAAGCTTGAGCACCTTCTCTACGCTTACCAGGCTCTCCTTACCCCACTCCCACAGTGTTAAACAAAACTAATCATAGTATAAGCTTTCTATTGACTAGCCCTAACTAGTCAAGTCCCTCTTGTCTAGTACCAAACTAGACAAGACACTAAAACAGGTATGGTAAAGTTTTCCCTACAAAGATCGCTACACTAATACATAAATATAATAATTAAGAGTTTAGAAAATCTCAGTTTGTGTAGTGGTAGTCGTCTCTGTCAATCAACTCAGGTCAGATCAAGTCTGACGATGATGTAGTCTCTGATCTCAGCAACTCAAGTTGCGGCTTGCCCCTTGGATGAACTTTGCGGCCTAGATGGAAGCCCTCTTGGATGATGCACAATATGTGATGAGGACTCCTCGAGGTTGCAATGTAGATGCCTCACTTTGTTGTTGCGCAATGTATGAGACTCACTCTTGGATGTTGACTTGCTCAATGTGGGAAGATGAGCTCCTTGTACTTACGGCCTTGGGTAGAGAATCATTGGATGAAACTTGCGGCTATGGAGTGACTCTCCTCTTCAAGTTGCGACTAGAAGGAGATAGGCAATGGAGCTTTGCTTGGTGGCTTGCAGTGGAGAAGATGGAGGCAATGTTGCGCAACATAGGATGTTTCTTTCAATGTTGCGCAACGTGTGAGAGATGGTCTCTTGGCAATGTGGATTTCGGCAAGGGGAGGATAGTTTGGTGGCTTCTGCAATGGAGGATGAGCATGGAGTTTGATGTATTGCGTAAGGAGTAAGAGATGAGGTCTCCTATGAAAGTTGCGGCCTAAGGTTTTTTTGTTGCTATGGCTTTTTCTTTGTTGTTGGCCGCACCAGCCTTTGTACATGTATTTTTACCCTCTCAAAATGTCTCTCTTTGGCAGATAGGTTTATAAAGGAGAGGATGGGATCAATTAGAATCAATAGAATCCCATAATTGAAGGAGATTGGATGGAATCCTAACTTGAATAGGATTTGATTGAATCACCATGGAAGATCTCTTCTAGTCACATTAGGATTTGGAGTTTGAATTTGGATGGCTATAGGATTGAATATGATCTCATCTAAGATCTCATTTAATCTCTTATATTGATTTGCATAAGATTCTCCATATCTCTCCATCTTTGACTAAGTCTTTATTTGTGTAGGAGTGATTTGATTCAACAACTTTTGATTTGCATAAGATTCTCCATATCCCAATATCTTTGACCAAGTCCAAGTTGCAATTCAATTGCAATTTCTCCATCTCTTTGACTTAGTCTTATTTGCACATTTCTCCATCAATTTGACTAAGTCATCCTTTGCGTATCTACGAGCTTGCTACTCCTGAAAACACTTAGCACATACATTAAATCGTTCACACACGTTTGTTATCATCAAACACGAAGTCATCGATCGTTGTATCCAACACAACACACTCCCTACACTATCCCTGAACTTCAACTACAGCTCTACAGCTCTACAAGACTTCTCTACTACATGTGTGGAAAAAGGAGAGGGCATGTCAAAGCGTGTCCATCAGGAATGTAAAACTCTAACAGAGGAATATCTATCTTTGACATTGTATTGGAAAAGTGCATAAAGGTAATAAAATAAACAGCTATTGTACAGAAGATAACAACTAAAGGAAGAACTAAAGTACACCACTGATAGCACACAACTTAAGTGGAATAAACAACTTAAGTACCCAGGCAGTGAAACAACTACAGTAGCATGAAAGTAAAACACACCACAAGGGTAAGTAGCACAAGAAGACAAAGCACAACCACATAGCCAAGCATAATTACACACTGCACATAAAACACATAAAACACATAGTACACATGAGATTCACATGCAACACAAGAAAATTTAATACACGCATGAAATGCAAGGCACATGCAACCTAGAGGGTACCCATGATCAAAGCTGACATGGCATCAAGAGGTGGCCCCGGCTAATTTCACCAACTCCTACAGTGGTACTTTGGCCCAATGTTGCACTTTGGGCTATGTAGCCCTCCTTTCTATCATAACTCATATTATTTCATATTTTGGCTTATGGCCTCAAATCATTTATGAATAAACATCTATTCAAATCACTAGGCATGAGAACAACATGTCATCTCATTCACTTGCATAATAGAATCATTCATGCATGTCACATTTCAGTCAACACAGTCACAGCCACATGTACAGGCTTGACATGGAGTCCACAATATACACATACCACATGCACACATCCATAACATGAAAATTACGGCAGACTTAGAATCTGCTTTGAGTCGGTCCTTTGAAAGAATAAAGCAATATCAGTCACATAAAGTTAGAATTTGATATAATGTTCAATGTAAAGGTTATAGATGAATTAATTAGCTTTTCAGATTGTCTAAGAATACATAATTAGGACAATGGTGGAGAAAGTTATGGTCTGGACAATGCAGAGTGGCAAAAACTCCCCAAAACTGACATACTTAAGAATATCAGCAGTTACCGACCGTTTCTAGTCGAAACCAGAGGTTAGTCCCAACTTAAAAGTTGGTGATAACTTAATAAGCTATCCAAATTATTTTATAACATAATTTATGGAGCATTATACCAAAAGGTTTGAATTCACTGCATGAACTGAAAACAACAAAGTATGTCTAGAATTGACACCCAGTTAAAGATTGTTTATTTTGTAGGAATATGGTGCCCTCAAGGCCATTTATTCCTGTGTGAATAGCACAAACATCTTGTTTGAAATAACAGTAAGCTGTTTGGTAATAATTTATCTAAGTTATTTTATAATTAGATATCGACTTAGGTAAAGTCCTGAGACTTTATGCAAGGTCAAACGGGTATCGAGATGAGTATCTCGATCATGGAGAAACGTTTGACCGTCTGTAGCATAAGTCTGAAATGGTTCGTGGTCGTAGATGTTTCGAGACAATGATATCGAAACATCGGATAGACCATTGTGTCTTAGTCTTCACCGTTTGGCGGTGGCGATGATCTCATGATCGCTTGACTTGGCGAAGTCGAAGACGAGACACAGGTGCTCATTAGAATGAGTTCACTGAACGATCCACTAGAGTTATCATATGGTTATATTGACCAATCTGTCAGTGATAACTCTGAGTGATGATAGGATAGTTGGTCTTTTGACTTGAGGTCATTTTGACAAACCTGTGCGTGAACGGTGCCACTTATATCAACTGACCTAGCTTCGAGGCAAGGCCTGTCGAAAGGTCTTTTGATTGGGTGTCACTTGAAACGTACGAGGCGAGTAATGACCAAGAGAGGATTCGTCTCTCCCGGTCAATGGGAGTTAGTGTCGTAGAGTTAGTTCGGTCTTTAGTAAAAACTCTGCGCAGAGTATGTTGGAAGAAGTCCAACATTAGTTGACTAAAGATCGATAGAAACTAACCGGAGTCAAGTTATTGGGGTTGACAGTTTGACCGTACCCCAGACTTGATCTACGCGACATATTTAGACAAAGAGACTATAACTACGGAATTCATCACGGAAACAGTCAGGTGGTCCCGACAATACTCATGTCAATGAGTTAACCACATAATGATGATTCCTGAAGCAGGGACGGCAACCACTGCTCGTGGTCACTGTCGTATAGGGCTTCGAGCCCAACCTGTTGTAAGGGTCAGGCTGTAGGGTCTCACACAGAGTGCAACGCTTCGTCTTGTAATAGGTAGAAATTAGTTAGGGAGAATAATTGCATTTTTGATGCAAGGGATGAAATAATTGCGTTTGATGCAATATGATAATTTAAGCCTAGATAGGGACTATTTTGCATTTGATGCAAAAGCGATTAAATGTGTATTAAATTGTTTAATACAATATTTAATAAAATAAACGCAAGGAAAAGTTCACGGGTAAGACGGGAATGTCCCGGTCTAGACCCAGGTTCGAACGGCGTCCAAATCGGACACCAAACGCAAAAGTTATGGCCAAAACAGTAAAAGCCCATGTAGACATCAGCCCAAGAGGTAGATGGGCCGGACAGCAAACAAAGCGGGCGCATTTGCGCCCGCAGTCATCACGGGCGGGGCCCGCCCGCAATCATGCGGGCGGGGCCCCGCCCCGCCCTTCTGTGCACGCAGGGCACGTGCACAGCACGCGCCCGCATGGCGCGTGCTGTGCACGCGCCCGCTGGGCGCGTGCAAGGCACGCGCCGCGTGCCTTGCACGTGCCCAGCGCGTGCACTGTGCGCGCGCTGAGGCGCGTGCACTGCACACGGCCTGAGGCCACACGCTGCCTAGGGCAGCGTCTATTTTTGGCGGCTGGCTGTTTGCGGTTTTGTGGGGTTTGGCTGATCTTTGGACGATCAATTGGAGGGTCAAACGACCTCCGATTGACGAACGGTTTTTTCCTATGCGTTCACCGTTGAACGCTTGTCGTATTGATAGGTTGTATCGATCCTGAAGCTCAACGGTGAGTGAGTTAAAATTCACGGAAGTTTGCACTTTGTGAAGTGCAAACTAACTTGATTTTAACTAACCCAATTATTTAGTCCCACATCGGATTTTGAGAAATGGGGAGAGTCCGCCGCCTATATAAATAGGGGTCTCCCCCCTTTCTCAAAACTCGTCCCAAGCTCTAGATCTGAGCGGCTCTCGTAAATGTTGGAGCACGCTCGGATCTAGGCTTAAATTAATATTTCTTTATCTCCCTAAATTTCTGCCTTACTCCTGAGGGCTCTAGCAAAGCCACGAAGGAGTTCGGATTCTGAATCTGAAATCTTGACGGAGGTTTCACTCGCGTGAAACTTTCTTCGGCGCGTGGTTGGCTCGGCGGCACGGGGATTGATCGCCTCGGGATGCGGAGCGGTTCGAGGAGCGGTTCGGGGAGCGGTTCAAGGAGCGGCTCGGCGTGGGACGGGAGCAGCTCGGAAGACGGCGCGGAACATCTCGCCTGCTCCAGGACTGAGATTCCGGGTATGTGGTTAAAGTATTTTTAGCATTAGTTTAGTTTAATCGCAGTAGGCTAGATCCTTCTTGGGATGGTCAGATCCATCCCAAGTCGGCATAGATCTTGGCATAGGGTCTTGGACCTTAGGGCTAAGTTAAAAAATAGTTTTTAACTGCATGTTAATTAGTTAACATAGGTTTTTCTTCCGCTGCTATGATTTTTCTGTCTATGTTCCGTCCGACTTAGGACGGGACTAGAGTTTTTGTGCCCTAAGGGACCACCAATTCCCCAACAGTGGTATCAAAGCCTAGGTTTGCGTAGCGATCTAGGTACTGCGATTTGATTAAACGTGTTAATGCTTTTAAATACTTTCAAAAGTTTTTTAAAGTTATGAGATAATATTTTAAAAATGTTTTAGATGTTCAAAAAATCTTTTTGATAAATTTTGAACATGGAAATTTTTTAAAATGACATTTTAAAATTTATGTCATAATTTTTAAAACCAATTTTAAATCTTTTAAAATTTATGCGATAAGTTTAAATTACCTAAAATTTTTATTTGATAAATTTTTAAGCTTGAAAGTTTTTTAAATGATTTTTTAATTTTATGAGATAATTTTAAAACTGATTTTAAAGATTAAAATTTTTATGCGATAAATTTTTTTTAAGTAGCATGCAAATTTATGATTTTAAAATTAAGTTTTTATGAGATAAAAATAAAATAATTTCAAAATCATATTTTAAATTTAATTGTTAAATTTATGTTTGCATGCAAAAAATGTTTATGCGATAAACTTAGTATATTTAAATGTTAAATAGTTGTGCACTATCTTTATGCGATAAATTAGTGTAGCTTTATTTTAATGGCTTGTTTATCTTGTCCCTTATTTGATAACACAAGACGACCCTTTAGGTTAGCCATTAAAAATGATTAAAATTTATTACTTAAATTTTAATGACATGCTATGTTTTAATAAATCATTAACAACAATATTAAGACCTAATTCCTGATTAGGGTAGTCCTTTAAATGATTTTTTAAATTCTAATTGTTATAATTAATTTTCATTAAAGGACTTCGCTTCTAGCGTTGTTAATAAAATTTATTAAAATCCTAATAACTATTAGGGTAGCACGTGAACCTTATAGTTGATAAGGACCTTAATAAAAGTTATTAAACAAATCCTAAAAATTTTGAATTTAAGGATTCAACTAGTTGATAGGATTAATTAGTTGTTAATAAAAGCTGTTTAGTCTATGGCATACATACAAAAATGACAAGCTTCATTCAATGGACCATGATCCAGTCAATGTGCTTGGCTAAGAGTTCTGGGTCAACCCTTGCTAGTCCAAGGGGTAGTGATCCTGGCTTAGTCAATTCCCTGGCTGAGTTCCGCTGGACCGCAATGTCGCGAATCATGATTGTATGACACCCTGGACTATATCTAAGTCAAATACGTTAATGATCTTTTTCAAGATTAGCCGTAGCCCTCCTTGTTTTAGGGGTTAGTAACTATAGGACCCGTGTTATAGTTGTTGAGATACACTCAAGCTGTGACATGGCAACCCTGTAGAAACCAACTCCTTAAATACATAAGATGAAATCTTGACTAACCCTAACCGTCGTCTCGTACCCCGAGCGCCGGCGTAAGTTAAGTCAATGATGTAGTCTGACTAGATGTAGTCTATGACCTGACCCAAACCGACGTGTCGTGCATACACCGAGCTGAGGGGCAAGTCAGGCTAGACATGAAAACAAGGGTCCGACTAGACTAGACATTGTGATTTGGATGAGCACACTCATGATCACGAATGGCTAGGGGCAAAAACCGATTAAGAGAGTCATATCCGATATGATCGATGAAGAGTCATCTTCCGATCACAGAGTCAATCAACTTGTTGAGCTACACTCAAGGTTGTTTAGACTCAAGGTGATTGGAACTCTTACCCATTAATTTTAAATCGATTAAATCGTTCGTTATTAAGCTTTAAAACGTTCGTAAAATTAGTGGGAGGATATAGATAGATAAAAGCCAATCTACCTATATTTAATATTGAACATATGCTAAAACTAGGGCAAGACTATGTTTACCGTAGGAATTAAAATATAATATTTTAATAAGTTAATTGGTCAAAAGTTGTTTAATTGAATATCAAGTGAAATTCTAATTGATATAATTAAACTATATTCTCGTTGACATTAAATGACCTTCTAAAGAACAGACTTAAGAAATATGATTTCATTAAGTTCTGGGTCCAACAAATAAATTAAAGGTACATGTCACTCGTCTCTATATGAGGCAGCTTGAACATATAGGACATTCAAAGTATGTTTCTCCCTACAACTTGTCGAGCTACCCTCAAGGTTGTATGGACAAACAATTTTGATCCGCAAAGTTCGAGAATTCGATTAAACCGTTTGAGTCGAATACGAGTGCATAAGCGATGCAAAACTATGTATCCCAACCGGATCTTGAGACAAGCAACTTCTTGAGCTACACTCAGGATTGCAAAGCTCAAGCGTTTGGATACATAAGTTGCTTGCATAGCTATTTATTTATGTTGATATCTAAATGTGATTTAGAAAAGGAAGAAGGCACTCCGGAAAGTCAATCGAGTTAAATAGTTTAATTTATCATTAGTAAAGGCATAAGTAGGAGGAAATGAAAATGTGACATATTTTGTGTCACGATTTCAGAATAAATTGTTATACAAAAGACGTTTAACACATTTTGACGAATGTCGTCACATTGCTTCTGAAGTAATGTTATGTGTTAAGTAATTTGTAAATAACTAAATATATATTAAATGTTAATATATAAATACACAAGATAGTAGCAAACTTATATGGTAAAATTAGACTAGGCCGTATCAAGAGATTAAGCTTCACAAGTCACATAAAGAGGGGTCTGACCTCTCGTATTATGAAGTCTACAGACACTTGTGAGTCTTAGCCTCTTAGATACAATGGCCGAAACCCATCTGTGAGACAGTGGGAGAATGAGTTGTCGAACTCAGTCTAGTACATACTGATGTACCCGAGTCTAGATTAACCAAAATAAGTTATTCGTATATTTTATTAAGACACGTGTTCTTGATGAAACACAAGTCTGATAAAATAAAGAACGAAATGACTAAAGTATTTAAACTGATTCGATTAGATCGAATGGTCAAATACTTAGCTAAATAAAATCTTGTGTAATTAAAAGAAAATGTGATTTTCTCTCAGGTCAAGTCTGTTAACACATCAGAGTGTTAAAAGGTATGAATCACACTTAGTTAGACTTGGTGCGATCCATAAATAAGTGACCCTGAGCTAAGTCCTCCCTCTGGGTTAAGTCCCAGATAGTAATGCCTAGTTTTTGATAAAGTTCTATGAGAACATTATCAATAAAATATTCATTAAATCAACCATAAGGAAGTTGTATTATTACTCGAATCTCGTGAGACGGATTGTCGAGTTAGACATCATAACTGATGATGACTTAGTCAACTTCTAGGATAAAATTCGGAGCAGTAACTCCGATTTAAAACTTGATGCATGTCCGTGTGCGTAAATAAATTTGAGAATTTAGTTTACGTGCCCAAGGAAAATGTTTCCTCACTTTTTGCAAGTAAATCTTTAAGTTGAAAGATTGGTGCAGAAAAGAAAATAGTGAAGTACAATAATGTTGGACGGGAACGGTTTTCATCCTAATTTCTTTAAAACGGATTATGATGAAACCGGTTTCGCCAACAGATGTGTACAGATCTACTCGGACCAAAGCCGATGTAAAACGCTTAAGTTCACCATGAAAATTTGTGCATTCACTTATAAGTTCGTTTTTCTAAATATGATTTAGACGAACCAACTTATATGAATTAGCCAGATAGTTTTCAAGGTCAGTGGGAGCGTATAAATTACATGCGAGGCATCAAAGAGATGGAACATATATTTTGATTAAGTAATCAAAGAGTTTGATTATTTATCAGAAATAGATATGAACCATTTGCAATGACCAATAACTAATTTAAAATTATTATCGTAAGGTACGATGAACTGGATAAGATCCAGGAAAATAAAATATTATAGATTCTGATAGACCAAATGAATTATTTGAATGAGATTCAAATGATTGGTCTAACATAAACATAGAAACCCCTTAAGTCTATAGTGTAGACGGTTTTAGCAGATCCACTCACGAAGGCTCTATCACATGAAGTCGGGAAAACTTATGTGTAAAAACGATATTAGATATCGAGATAAATGGGCCTGAGTGCAAGTGGGAGATGTAGGAATATGGTGCCCTCAAGGCCATTTATTCCTGTGTGAATAGCACAAACATCTTGTTCGAAATAACAGTAAGCTGTTTGGTAATAATTTATCTAAGTTATTTTATAATTAGATATCGACTTAGGTAAAGTCCTGAGACTTTATGCAAGGTCAAACGGGTATCGAGATGAGTATCTCGATCATGGAGAAACGTTTGACCGTCTGTAGCATAAGTCTGAAATGGTTCGTGGTCGTAGATGTTTCGAGACAAGGATATCGAAACATCGGATAGACCATTGTGTCTTAGTCTTCACCGTTTAGCGGTAGCGATGATCTCATGATCGCTTGACTTGGCGAAGTCGAAGACGAGACACAGGTGCTCATTAGAATGAGTTCACTGAACGATCCACTAGAGTTATCATATAGTTATATTGACCAATCTGTCAGTGATAACTCTGAGTGATGATAGGATAGTTGGTCTTTTGACTTGAGGTCATTTTGACAAACCTGTGCGTGAACGGTGCCACTTATATCAACTGACCTAGCTTCGAGGCAAGGCCTGTCGAAAGGTCTTTTGATTGGGTGTCACTTGAAACGTACGAGGCGAGTAATGACCAAGAGAGGATTCGTCTCTCCCGGTCAATGGGAGTTAGTGTCGTAGAGTTAGTTCGGTCTTTAGTAAAAACTCTGCGCAGAGTATGTTGGAAGAAGTCCAACATTAGTTGACTAAAGATCGATAGAAACTAACCTGAGTCAAGTTATTGGGGTTGACAGTTTGACCGTACCCCAGACTTGATCTACGCGACATATTTAGACAAAGAGACTATAACTACGGAATTCATCACGGAAACAGTCAGGTGGTCCCGACAATACTCATGTCAATGAGTTAACCATATAATGATGATTCCTGAAGCAGGGACGGCAACCACTGCTCGTGGTCACTGTCGTATAGGGCTTCGAGCCCAACCTGTTGTAAGGGTCAGGCTGTAGGGTCTCACACAGAGTGCAACGCTTCGTCTAGTAATAGGTAGAAATTAGTTAGGGAGAATAATTGCATTTTTGATGCAAGGGATGAAATAATTGCGTTTGATGCAATATGATAATTTAAGCCTAGATAGGGACTATTTTACATTTGATGCAAAAGCGATTAAATGTGTATTAAATTGTTTAATACAATATTTAATAAAATAAACGCAAGGAAAAGTTCACGGGTAAGATGGGAATGTCCCGGTCTAGACCCAGGTTCGAACGGCGTCCAAATCGGACACCAAACGCAAAAGTTATGGCCAAAACAGTAAAAGCCCATGTAGACATCAGCCCAAGAGGCAGATGGGCCGGACAGCAAACAAAGCGGGCGCATTTGCGCCCGCAGTCATCACAGGCGGGGCCCGCCCGCAATCATGCGGGCGGGGCCCCGCCCCGCCCTTCTGTGCACGCAGGGCGCGTGCACAGCACGCGCCCGCATGGCGCGTGCTGTGCACGCGCCCGCTGGGCGCGTGCAAGGCACGCGCCGCGTGCCTTGCACGCGCCCAGCGCGTGCACTGTGCGCGCGCTGAGGCGCGTGCAGTGCACGCGCCTCGAGGCGCGTGCACTGCACGCGGCCTGAGGCCACACGCTGCCTAGGGCAGCGTGTATTTTTGGCGGCTGGCTGTTTGCGGTTTTGTGGGTTTTGGCTGATCTTTGGACGATCAATTGGAGGGTCAAACGACCTCCGATTGACGAACGGTTTTTTCCTATGCGTTCACCGTTGAACGCTTGTCGTATTGATAGGTTGTATCGATCCTGAAGCTCAACGGTGAGTGAGTTAAAATTCACGGAAGTTTGCACTTTGTGAAGTGCAAACTAACTTGATTTTAACTAACCCAATTATTTAGTCCCACATCGGATTTTAAGAAATGGGGAGAGTCCGCCGCCTATATAAATAGGGGTCTCCCCCCTTTCTCAAAACTCGTCCCAAGCTCTAGATCTGAGCGGCTCTCGTAAATGTTGGAGCACGCTCGGATCTAGGCTTAAATTAATATTTCTTTATCTCCCTAAATTTCTGCCTTACTCCTGAGGGCTCTAGCAAAGCCACGAAGGAGTTCGGATTCTGAATCTGAAATCTTGACGGAGGTTTCACTCGCGTGAAACTTTCTTCGGCGCGTGGTTGGCTCGGCGGCACGGGGATTGATCGCCTCGGGATGCGGAGCGGTTCGAGGAGCGGTTCGGGGAGCGGTTCAAGGAGCGGCTCGGCGTGGGACGGGAGCAGCTCGGAAGACGGCGCGGAACATCTCGCCTGCTCCAGGGCTGAGATTCTGGGTATGTGGTTAAAGTATTTTTAGCATTAGTTTAGTTTAATCGCAGTAGGCTAGATCCTTCTTGGGATGGTCAGATCCATCCCAAGTCGGCATAGATCTTGGCATAGGGTCTTGGACCTTAGGGCTAAGTTAAAAAATAGTTTTTAACTGCATGTTAATTAGTTAACATAGGTTTTTCTTCCGCTGCTATGATTTTTCTGTCTATGTTCCGTCCGACTTAGGACGGGACTAGAGTTTTTGTGCCCTAAGGGACCACCAATTCCCCAACATATTTTAGTCTAATTATAGACATAATATGGGTTCAATCTCTAAATGAAAGTTGTAGCTAACTTCATAAGATTTCCAAATTAACTTAAATAATTATTTTTGGAGTACTAGGTTAAACGTTATACCTACGTGAATTCACAGGACATAACTGGCTTATGAAACAAAAGATCAGCCTCACAACCCCACAATCACACAACACCACAACCATGTCCACAACAAGAATAATGACACTACTATAACACCAATCGCAACCACTTCAATATTCACATTACCATAGACATCCACAATCGCAAACATAATATTCCAAAGGAGTGGTTAGACTTATGAACTCATACCTCTAGCAAGCTCAAGAATCCAAATCAAGCCAAGATGCCATCTGTTGAATATTGGACTCCCCGGATTTGGTTTTGATGATGAGCAAACATAAATAATCCATGAACTAACAATTTGTGAGCGCAGTTTTGGAGATCGTCGCCAAATTCACGAGAACATTCATAGCGACATCTCAACTCTTCCCAAAGCTCATATTCATGCCTAAAGCTTCGTTGAAGCTCTTGCGACGCTTTCGAAGTTATGAAGATTCAATCGAAGCTCTCGAAGACCGTTTATTAAGGTTTTATTTATAGTCTTTTAGCTTCGATATATAGAATGTTAAGCCTTGAGTATATCTTACGTTTCTATCTTCATTACGCTCATTTCGTAGCTCTAGGATCCTTGCACAAGTTCATTCTAACTTCCTCGAAGCGTCGCGCTTCGATTCGGATTTGTATGTGCATGTTAGTTGGTACAAGAACAAGTACTGACCGACTAGATGGTGATCTAGTCGGTCGGCAACTGTTCTTAGACCGACTAGTTTGATTCCTTAATTTCTTGGACTTTACTGTTTACAGTTAGTCGGTCTACGTTGACTCACCGACCGACTAGTTTGTGAACTAGTCGGTCAGTGATGCTTCTTTGACCGACTAGTTGTGACTTACTGTTCACTCTAAAATTCTCCTAAGCTACTGTTTATCGTTAGTCGGTCTAAGAACGTTTGGTGACCGACTAGTTGACAATTTAGTCGGTCAACTTTTGTTCTTGGACCGACTAAGTCACTTTGCATTCAGACTAAGTTATTTTGCCTCTTAGTCGGTCTACGTTCACTGACTGACCGACTAGTTGTGAAACTAGTCGGTCAGACAGTCTTCTTGGACCGACTAGATTTCTAGGTCTGAAATTCTATCTCTTCTCAGATCTACTCTTAGTCGGTCCACGTTGTTTGGCTGACCGACTAGTTGATGAACTAGTTGGTCAGTGATTGTTCTTTGACCGACTAAGTCTCACAGATTTCTATCCGTTGGTGAATGACCTAACTTGTTTTTATGGGACCCTATAAATACGAACCTAGGTCATTTCTATCTAGGTTAGAGCTGCCATTAAGAGATTCATTGAGTTCTAAAGAGATAGCCATTCTCCCTCAAATCTAAAGCTCTCTTCCTCACAAGAAACCCATTCTCTCTCATTTCTAGATCTAGAGAGAAGCTTGTTCTTGGTGAGCTCTTCAAGCTATTGCTTGATTCAAGTCTCCAACTCATTCCTAGGCACCGATTGCTGGTCATTTCCTTGGTGCTAGGTCTTGGTGACTTCATCTTCCTCAAATCCTTCATTTCACCATTTGGGTAAGAAAAACTCAAGGTATAGGATTTTGTGGTAAGATTGTTTAATTTCATTTAAACTCTTTAATATTGCTAATTGGTTCTCTCGGTTGTGAGAGAAGTTTGTGATCCCGGGTTGTGGGATTCACTTTGCCATTGCATGTATGATTTGATCTTGTGAAGGTTTTTCACAAGATATTCATAGTGGAAATCTTGAGTTAGGGTTTCTAACTCAAGTATCCGGAGGGGATCCGGGTGGTTGGGACGTAGGATCACCGGGAACAAGTCGGGGAGACTTGGGTGGATCCGAACCCATTAACTTCGTTTGTTTGCATTGTTAATTTTGTGTTGTCATTCAATTTAAGCTTCCGCAAATTGATTTGGTAGTTGTTTGCAATTTAATTTGGAATTATACTCCTTATTATTTTAAAGTACTATTCACTCCC
Source organism: Scilla litardierei (assembly GCA_030789695.1). Taxonomy (NCBI): domain Eukaryota; kingdom Viridiplantae; phylum Streptophyta; class Magnoliopsida; order Asparagales; family Asparagaceae; genus Scilla; species Scilla litardierei. Next base: position 82,479,785 of record CM061131.1, on the reverse strand, counting down.
CCTCTAGTACTTGTGCAGTAGCTGGTAGGGCATTACATTTGGTATCAGAGCCAGATACTCAGCTATGTCTGCCAACGACAACAAGACCGTGCGTCCACCTTCCAACTATGACACCTTCAGAAACAGTGAAGGAGCATCTTCGGTGATGGACGGACATTCCTCTACGAGGCCTCCATTCTTCAACGGTACCAACTACGGGTACTGGAAATGTAGGATGGAAACCTTCCTCCGAAGTGCATCTTTATGGAGGACTACAATGAAGGAGTACATCGAGCCCGAAGAAGAAGACTTTGAGAAATGGACAACCGCGGAGGTCGCCGCGGAGGTAAGCAATGCCAAGGCAATGAACGCCTTGCAATGCGCATTGGAGCCCGAGGACTTCAATAAGATATGCACATGTAAGAGTGCATATCAAATTTGGAACTCTCTCCTCATACTACATGAAGGGACGAGTCGGGTAAGAGACTTTAAACTCGTAGTCGTAAACAAAGATTACGAAATGTTTCATATGCAACAGGGCGAGAAGATGAAAGAATATTACGCTCGCTTCGTTGACATAATAAACGAGTTAGAGGCCCTCGGCAAGTCCTACACTCAAAAGGAGAAGTGCTCAAAGCTTATCGAAGGACTTCCTTCTTCTTGGGAGAAACGTACCTTCGCCATCGAGGAAGGTAATGACATGAATAAGTACACCGTAGTTCAACTAATGGGTACTTTAATGTCATACGAGGTACGCAAGGATAGCAAGCTCAAATTGCAAGAAAAGATGAAGTCTTATCTAAAGCAAGACGAGCCAAAGAAAAAGGCTATTGCCTTCAAAGCCGCTCCATCCACATCCACATCAACCGATGATGAAGAATCGGAAAACGAGTTGGACTTGGAATCCATGGCACTCATGGCCAAGAAGTTCAACCGTTTCTTCCGAAAAGGTAACTTCAAGACCAAAGGTAAATTTGGTTCTTCTAACGCCTCTTCCTCTCCTTTGTGTTTTAAGTGCAATAAGCCGGGACACATGAAAGCGGAGTGTCCCCTCAATAAGCAAAAGGAGAAGTGGAAGGCGCCTAAGTATGACAAGTCCAAGAAGTACACGAAAGGAAACAAGAAGGGACTTGTCGGAGCTACCTTCACCGACTCTGATGATTCTTCAAGCGGTGAGTCGGACGATGAGCACGTGGAGCAAGCGCACATGTGTTTCATGGCAAGAGAGGAGCAAGATCAAGGATCCTCCTCTTCCGATGATAGTGATGTCGAAAGCGATGAGGTAACCATGGACGATCTTAGTAATGCTAACTCTCAACTTTGGTCAAAATACACAAAATTAGTAAATCGATATACTAAAGTAAAAGATGACCTAGCTAGCATTCAAACATCGCCTAAGAATATCATCACCAACAACGACACCGTTGTTGAAGAGTTAAGAAATGAGATTGTGAATCTCAAATCTAAACTTGAACATGTTAGCATTGAGGATGCGGAAGAACATGCGATAGCGGATTTAACTTCTCAAAACTCGACTTTGAGTATTGAGAACGAGAATCTTAAATCTCGTGTTTATGTGCTCACATCGCAAATATCCACTTTGGATACTTCTTTGCGTTCTCTCAAAGAGAAATATGAGGACACATTGGGCCGAATCAACAAATTCAACAAGGGTAAGGGCCATTTGGATAATATCCTAAAAGATTTACTTCCGGCCAAACACCAAATTGGCTTGGGGTATATGATGGGAAATTCATCCAAGTCGGTCACTACTTTTGTAAGGCCAACTTCCGAAGCCTCAACGAGTGGGAGCAAACACTCTATTGGTAGTTCATCTACCAATGGTGCTTCCACCTCGTCCACACCCTCTTTCGGAAAGAAACCCACTTTGGGTGGACCTCCAAAGAAGGGGCATGCCTACATGTACACCAATAACATGCCACGTAGGAACACACGTCCTACTCCACCGGCTCACACATATGATGATTTTTATGCAACACATTCTCGGGCACGTGCACACCATGTGAGACACCCTCACGCACGTGTTCCCACACATGCATATGTACACCCACCACATCATATGAATAATTCTCGTCGTGCACCATTCCATCATGTCCCGTATGCCTATCCACAACATGCATCACGTAGAAATCAACATCGCATGCATGCACCCAATAGGATGATGGCTCCCAAAATTTTCACTATTTGGAGCCCAAAGGACACAAGCATGGACGAAAAACAAATGTATATGAATGCTTATTTTTCGGATGTTGTGCATAGTAAGAATTATGTGGGGAAGTCTAAGTCCACTTGGACTTGGCTTCCAAAGGTCTAATCCCTTGGACCCAATGACCTTGGGTACCATGATATGAAAGTGTCTATCTTTAGGTACTCAAGGAAAAGAAAAAGAAGAGGAGCAACAAATTTAAATTTATTTAAATTTAGCTCCAAAGGGAATTGGATACTCGATAGCGAGTGTTCAAAACACATGACGGGTGACGCTCGATTGCTCTCCGGAGTGGTTCCCATTGCGAATGGAAACCGCGTCGTATTTGGAGGCAACGAGAGCGGAACCATCATAGGTGTTGGTAAAGTCGGTAACCCCTCTAAACCATTAATTAGTGATGTTTATCTTGTTAGTGGTTTAAATCACAATCTTATTTCAATAAGCCAACTTTGTGACAAAGGTTACAAAGTTAGTTTTGCGAAAGGATTGTGTCATATTTTAAGAAAAGATAATGATAAATTATTATTTTCCGGAACTCGTCATAAAGACATTTATATTTTGGATCTTCCTAAGTCATATGAACAATGTCTCGTTGCCAACACAAGTGAACAACACTTATGGCATCGACGCTTTGGACATGTGAACTTTGGAACACTTTATAAGCTTTCAAAATTAAATTCTATTAAAGGTTTTCCAAAGCTTGTTTTTGAAAAGAAAAGTTTTTGTGATTGTTGTCAACGTGGCAAGCTTCCTAAATCTTCATTTAAACCTAAGAAAAGCATCTCTACTAAACGGCCACTAGAGCTATTACATCTAGACTTATTTGGGCCAACTAGAGTAGCTTCCTTAGGAAATGCAAGGTATGGACTTGTCATCGTAGATGACTATTCAAGATTTACTTGGGTATTTTCATTGTGTAATAAAAATGAAGCTTTTGAAAACTTCACAATGTTTGTTAAGAAAGTACAAAATCTCTTAGGAACCACCATTGTCACTATTCGTAGTGATCATGGAGGTGAATTTGAGAATGAGTCTTTTGAGACATTTTGTGATGAAGTTGGTATTACTCACACCTTCTCTTTCCCTCGTGCACCTCCTCAAAATGGTGTAGTTGAGAGAAAGAATAGGACGCTAGTGGAGTGTGCTCGCACTATGCTTGATGATAGCCAACTTGGCCATCAATTTTGGGCGGAAGCGGTACACACCGCTTGCTATGTGTTTAATAGAATACTTTTGAGGCCCGGCACTAAACAAACTTGTTATGAATTGTTGTTTGGTAGGTTGCCTCAAGTTAAACATTTTCGTGTTTTTGGTTCGAAATGTTTTATTAAGAACACATATGGTAGTTTGGACAAATTTGATCCAAGATCCGATGAGGGGATTTTTGTTGGATATTCTACGCATAGCAAAGCCTACCGGATATTCAACAAACGAACCTCAACGATCGAGGAGTCGCTTCATGTCTCATTTAATGAAGGATTTGTTCCAACTAGAATTTTAAATGATAATGATTCTTTGGATGTTTTATGTGATTCGTTTGATAATTCTAAGTCTAATGATTCTATTGATTCTATTGAGACTAACCCAACTAATGAAGTTGTTGAGAATGTTCCTAGTGATCAAGGTATTCCCAAACGGCTTCATTCGGTTCGTGACTATCCCCATGAGCAAGTCATTGGCAATATCTATGATAGTGTCAAGACGAGATCGCAAGTTCACCACTTCGCAAATTGTGCCTTTGCCTCATCGATAGAGCCAAAGAATATTAATGAAGCATGCGAAGATAGCGCTTGGATCTTAGCCATGGAGGAGGAGCTCATTCAATTCGAGAGGAATGAGGTATGGGAGCTTGTTCCATTGTCATCGAAGAACCACACCGTCATAGGGACAAAGTGGATCTTCAAGAACAAAACCGACGAAAACCAAGTCGTCGTCCGGAACAAAGCTCGGTTAGTTGCTCAAGGCTATCGACAAGAGGAAGGTATCGATTTCGAAGAATCTTTCGCTCCGGTAGCTAGATTAGAATCAATTAGATTATTATTGTCTTTTGCATGCCATAAGAATTTTAAATTATTTCAAATGGATGTTAAAAGTGCATTTTTGAACGGAGATGTCGTTGAGGAAGTTTACGTTTCTCAACCTCCGGGCTTCATAAATGAAAAATTTCCAAATCATGTTTTTAAACTAAAGAAAGCTCTTTATGGGTTGAGACAAGCTCCTCGAGCTTGGTATGATCGCCTAAAGAATTTTCTTTTGGATTTGAATTTTAAAATGGGCGAAGCCGATTCTACACTTTTTATTAAGCATGCGAATAATGATATATTATTAGTTCAAATTTATGTTGATGATATCATTTTCGGTGCTACTAACTTTGCTCTTTGCGAAGAGTTTTCTAATGTTATGAAGGAACAATTTGAGATGAGCCACATGGGCGAACTCAAATATTTCTTAGGTCTCCAAATTCGCCAATTGAACGATGCAATCTTCATCCACCAAACGAAGTACACGGTGGAGTTGCTAAAGCGATTTGGAATGGAGAATGCCTCCGGGAAAAAGACTCCTATGAGCACTACAACGCATCTTGATAAAGATACGGGCGGAAAAGATGTAGACATTCGTCTATATCGAGGTATGATAGGTAGTTTACTTTATCTTACCACGAGTAGGCCCGATATTATGTTTGCCGTATGCATATGTGCTCGTTATCAGTCTCAACCTAAGGATTCTCACTTAGTAGCGGTTAAACGTATTTTTCGCTATCTAAGTTACACTTTAGATTTTGGATTACTTTATCCGAAATCTAGCACGTATGAGTTAGTCTCATACAGTGACGCTGATTATGTGGGATGCAAATCCGACAGGAAAAGTACTAGTGGCACTTGCCATTTTCTAGGAAATTCTATTGTCTCTTGGTTTTCCAAGAAGCAAAATTCGGTATCACTTTCAACCACCGAGGCGGAATACATTGCCGCCGGTGCCGCTTGTGCCCAGGTTCTTTGGATGAGACACACATTGAAGGATTTTGGTATTCATTGTGATACTAGCCCTATCATGGTGGATAACCAAATTGCTATTTGTCTTTCAAAGAATCCGGTGCACCATTCCCGATCGAAACACATAGATGTCCGACACCATTTCTTAGATGATCATGTTGCTAAAAAGGACATCATATTAGTGTACATTGAAACCCAAAAGCAAATCGCCGATATTTTCACGAAACCCCTAAAGGAGGACTCCTTTGTGCGGTTGCGTCGAGAATTGGGGATTATGGGTGAATCCGAGATATAGGATTCATATTTCATTCAAATATCTTGCATGCTATTATATTTCGCGATATTTCATTCATGCTAAGATTTATTGAATTTTTGGGAATTTTATGTGATTTGTTCGAATTTATTGCTCGAATTCGTATTTCAATGTCGTATTTAAGATTTCGACGATTTATGGGGTAATTTAGATGACTAATGAGTGAGTTATGATATTTCATCCAAGTGGTTTGTGAAGAGAAATCAAATTTCAATTTTTTGGACTCCTCTAGTCGGTCTAAGTTCACTTGTCAACCGACTAGATGCTCATCTAGTCAGTCAGCAAATGAACTCAGACCGACTAGATCAAGCCTATATCTAACTCCTATCTTTTTCTTTCGTTAGTCGGTCATAGTACACTTACCGACCGACTAGATTGAAAACTAGTCGGTCAGTGAATATACTGCGACCGACTAAATCTAGCCCTAGAAATTCATCTGTGCCTCTGTTTCGACTTAGTCGGTTCAAGCTCATTGACCGACCGACTAGATCGTAATCTAGTCGGTCAGTGCTTGAACTGTGACCGACTAAGTGTGTTAGGGCATTTGTGTCTTTCAGCTTCCAGACCGACTTATACTCGATCTCATTCGACTAAAATCTAATTTAGTCGGTCTTCTCACTTGCTCCAGCCCGAAAACCCCAAAACCCCCACTCGAAACCCTTCGTCTTCCGGTCGTTTCTCCGTCGATCGCCACCGTCCGCCGCCGTCGACTCCTCCTCCTAGGTAAAATCCCCTCTCCTAGGTGTCAATTTCCTATTCTAGGGTTGTCTCTCCTTGATTTCAAGCTCTAGCTCCTAGGGTTTCAATTTCTAACCTAGGGCTTGTGTTTTTTTTTTTCGAATCTTAGGGTTTGTTAGCTTGTGATCTCTAGGTTGTTTTTGATCTTATCGTCGTGTGCTTGTGCTCGTAGTGCTATGGCTAAGACTAGAATTCCTATCGCCTCTTCCGGGGCTTCTCCTATGACCGTAGGGCCTTCCGACCCTAGGAATCCGCCGAAACCTAAGCGTCGTGCCAAGTCAACCCAAGGCTCTCCATCTTCGCCTCCTCCTAAGAAGCCTAGGACTGCGATAGCTAAACCCCGCAAATCAAAGGCCAATCCCAAACCGTATCCTCGCCTTGTGAAATTGTTCTATGCCAATCGTATTCGAGGCCAGTACGACGCCAGCCACTCCATTGAGACGACTGTCTTGGGAACTCCTATAGTTCTCACGGCAGAAATCTTGGGGGAGATTCTTGGTTGCTCGTCGTGTGGTCTTCTCCCTTCGGACATTTCCGTCGATGACATTTCTTCCTTGGATCAGTCTATTCTTTCTGAGATTTTCCAGGTTATCCCCTCCGCATTCATTGGTATTCCTTCGAAATCTTTCAAGCCGAATGCGTGGGTTCTTAACCTGATCTTGAAGTCGTGTCTCCTCCCTAAGTATGGATCCTCTTCACTCCCATCCCAGCCGTTCTTGAAATTGATCTACGCTCTTTTCTTGGGGTGCGAGATTAATTGGGCTCGCGTGATACTCGATAAGATGGATTCTTTCGAGTGTATACGCAAGACCAATAAGTCTGCGCACATTCCATACCCTTGCCTGTTGACTCTCGTATTCCGTCATTTCCGAGTCCCTCTCCCTCCTGACGATGAGCGTCCTTTGGGTACGCCTCTGAACGCGACGGCCGTGAAGAAATCTCTAGCGGCACTTCGTCACGTGCAGAGGTCTACCGCATCTGCTTCTCAGGCGACTCCCTCTGGTGCTGCAGCCTCCACTCGTCCTGCTACTTTAGACGATGTTGTATGCCTTCTCCGTCAGCACGACTCACGTTTGGCTCGTACTGAGGAGGTCGTATGTCGTATGGCTCGTACGATGGGGATTGAGCTTCCTCCTTCGGTGTCTAAGGCCGAGGAGATGGACGATGAGGAGCTTGACGAGCTTGTCACTTCTTTTGCCCGTGGCGATGAGGCCACTGCTGCTGCTGCTGGTGGTGTTTCCTCTTCTGCTCCTGGAGTTGGCACCACTACCGGTGTTCTAGAGCCTACTGCTTCAGCTCTTCAGCCTTCTGAGCCTGCTGCTGACCCTGTTTCCAAGCCTGCTCATGTATCTCCTACTGCTGTTGACACTGCCACTGCTGCTGCTTCTGTCGAGACCCATGCTGCTGTTGAGCCTGTTGCTGAGATCTCCACTCCTGCCCCGACGATTCCATCTGTTGAGACACCTCTACTCCCTGCAGAGCCTGAGTCCACTCCGTCGACTGGACCCACGGACGCTGCAGATCCAGCCTCCTCCTCGTGATCGTCTGTTCCGAGGACTCTCCACTGCGCTTTGGATGATATATCTTAGTGAGAGTGTTTTGGGTTAGGCTGGGGTTGAGAGATGTTTTGATGTATTTTTTTTGTGCTTTCTGGATGTCGGAGTTGGATTTTATGATATGATGATGTTGATGATGATGATGTACTTTTTGTTGTTTATATAGATGATGTGTCTCACTTGATATGATGTACCTCATATATTCGATGTGATATCTTTTTGGATGTACTCATGTTGTCTCTACATATATATATGTTCATCGTCATTCACTTTGTCTTTTATTCGTCGTGCAAATTTTAATTTTCGTTGAATTCATTTAAAATGTGAACTCGTCGCTCGACGCATGAAAACTTGGTTAAATAGATTATATTTCTATAATTATATAGAATTGTTTTCTATGCACAAAATTAACCAAGAATATTGAATATTGGAGAGTATGTTTCTTTATTCAAGAAATGAATAAACATTTAGTTTTTTTTGATGATTTTGATTATTTTTTTTGATAATGGACATTTTGGCACACCTTGATTTGATTTCCACACTTTTCCCTTGGTGTCAAGTTGGTCCATTGTCTATGTCTACGACTCCCGATGTTGGGTTTTACATTTCCTAATTGTTGTCGTTGTATGCCCCCCATTTTTGGGATAATGCCAAAGGGGGAGAGATAATGATAATAAATAGCGCAAATGAAAATTTAACTCAATTTCCAAGAATCTAGTTTGATATGTTAGATTCAGGGGGAGTTAAGATACATATAAGGATTTTCAAAATCCGATATTTCAAAAATCGATTCTCATTATATATCTTACTCGTCTGATTGATGCAATTCATACATATTCTTTTTGGAATTAACGTGTCATCAATGCAGGGGGAGTAAGTATTTTACATTTGAATTATTATTTTTGATTATTATTTATGTTGGTTTGTCATCACCAAAAAGGGGGAGAATGTTGAATATTGGACTCCCCGGATTTGGTTTTGATGATGAGCAAACATAAATAATCCATGAACTAACAATTTGTGAGCGCAGTTTTGGAGATCGTCGCCAAATTCACGAGAACATTCATAGCGACATCTCAACTCTTCCCAAAGCTCATATTCATGCCTAAAGCTTCGTTGAAGCTCTTGCGACGCTTTGGAAGTTATGAAGATTCAATCGAAGCTCTCGAAGACCGTTTATTAAGGTTTTATTTATAGTCTTTTAGCTTCGATATATAGAATGTTAAGCCTTGAGTATATCTTACGTTTCTATCTTCATTACGCTCATTTCATAGCTCTAGGATCCTTGCACAAGTTCATTCTAACTTCCTCGAAGCGTCACGCTTCGATTCGGATTTGTATGTGCATGTTAGTTGGTACAAGAACAAGTACTGACCGACTAGATGGTGATCTAGTCGGTCGGCAACTGTTCTTGGACCGACTAGTTTGATTCCTTAATTTCTTGGACTTTACTGTTTACAGTTAGTCGGTCTATGTTGACTCACCGACCGACTAGTTTGTGAACTAGTCGGTCAGTGATGCTTCTTTGACCGACTAGTTGTGACTTACTGTTCACTCTAAATTTCTCCTAAGCTACTGTTTATCGTTAGTCGGTCTAAGAACGTTTGGTGACCGACTAGTTGATAATTTAGTCGGTCAACTTTTGTTCTTGGACCGACTAAGTCACTTTGCATTCAGACTAAGTTATTTTGCCTCTTAGTCGGTCTACGTTCACTGACTGACCGACTAGTTGTGAAACTAGTCGGTCAGACAGTCTTCTTGGACCGACTAGATTTCTAGGTCTGAAATTCTATCTCTTCTCAGATCTACTCTTAGTCGGTCCACGTTGTTTGGCTGACCGACTAGTTGATGAACTAGTCGGTTAGTGATTGTTCTTTGACCGACTAAGTCTCACAGATTTCTATCCGTTGGTGAATGACCTAACTTGTTTTTATGGGACCCTATAAATACGAACCTAGGTCATTTCTATCTAGGTTAGAGCAACCATTAAGAGATTCATTGAGTTCTAAAGAGATAGCCATTCTCCCTCAAATCTAAAGCTCTCTTCCTCACAAGAAACCCATTCTCTCTCATTTCTAGATCTAGAGAGAAGCTTGTTCTTGGTGAGCTCTTCAAGCTATTGCTTGATTCAAGTCTCCAACTCATTCCTAGGCACCGATTGCTGGTCATTTCCTTGGTGCTAGGTCTTGGTGACTTCATCTTCCTCAAATCCTTCATTTCACCATTTGGGTAAGAAAAACTCAAGGTATAGGATTTTGTGGTAAGATTGTTTAATTTCATTTAAACTCTTTAATATTGCTAATTGGTTCTCTTGGTTGTGAGAGAAGTTTGTGATCCCGGGTTGTGGGATTCACTTTGCCATTGCATGTATGATTTGATCTTGTGAAGGTTTTTCACAAGATATTCATAGTGGAAATCTTGAGTTAGGGTTTCTAACTCAAGTATCCGGAGGGGATCCGGGTGGTTGGGACGTAGGATCACCGGGAACAAGTCGGGGAGACTTGGGTGGATCCGAACCCATTAACTTCGTTTGTTTGCATTGTTAATTTTGTGTTGTCATTCAATTTAAGCTTCCGCAAATTGATTTGGTAGTTGTTTGCAATTTAATTTGGAATTATACTCCTTATTATTTTAAAGTACTATTCACCCCCCCTCTAGTACTTGTGCAGTAGCTGGTAGGGCATTACACCATCTTCTCCAAATCCTTCTAAAGCCTTCACCTAGCATAGAAAAAATGGGATTGATGAAGATCAATTTGCATGGGATGATTTAACAGCCACTAAAGAAAGGAGAGGAAGGATGGAGAGCTTACCTTAGGTCCCATCTTCATCATTCTAAGCTCCAAACCCTAACCAAGTCGCCAATGGGAAAATGAGAAAAGAAAGAAAAAGAGAGGTATGAAAACATTTTCTCATCTTTGTATTTTTCCCTTTCCTTTTTCTAAATCTCATTTTCTCAAAAAATCCATGAAGAGGCCACATGTCGCTTGACTCACCCAAAACTTAGCTTAGTGTCCACATATGTGTCATAACTGATCACTCCATATTTTACACCTTTTTTCCGCATGTTTGCATGCCATTTAGATCGATCAAATCGTGTTTTTCACGTTTATTCGACAATATTGCGATGCTTATCACGATTTGTTGTTTTTGTCGTATTTCAGGAGATTTGGAACGATTTGGAGTGATTCTGAGATGCACCCACTCCGGAGTGTCACCGACGACTCTCTTGAGGGGTATTTTGCGATTGGAGAGGAGTGGAAGAGGAAAGAACGTCGTAGGAGAGACGAGGAGGCAAAAACATGAAGAATGAACATTTTCAGCATGCCACTCGGCCGAGTGAAGGAGTCACTCGGTCGAGCATAGACAGCCCGCTCGACCGGATAGATCGGACACGCAACAAGGCTAATATCAGCGTGCACTCGGCCGAGCATCACCAGACCACTCGGCCGAGCACCGATTCATCCCTCGCCCGAGTGGAGCCAAGATGACGGCAACAAAAGATGATGAACTCTCTGTTTTTCGTCTGTACAGTCCCAAGCTCCGACTCGGCCGAGTGACCAACGCCGTCCGCCCGAGTGAAGAACGCCCATCGGCCGAGTGAAGAAAAGTCACTCGGCCGAGTGACCTCCGGGGAGACGACCCCCAAGACCCCCAACTCTCTGGAATCCGTCAGGGTCTCTCACTCGGCCGAGTGACATTTGTCACTCGGCCGAGTGAGCCGTGCTGCCTGTAGCGTAAACTGCGATTTTGAGGCTGCGCAGGGGCATTTTCGTCAGGATTTTTTGGGTGATTTTAGGGGGGGGTATTTAACCCCAGTTTTTAACCTAGTTCAGAGAGCTTTTTCAGAACTTTTTGCAGCCTTTTTTTGATTGACTTTTTAGGAATTAGATTTAGCTTTTAGGGAGGAGAGAAAAGTGAGATTTTGTTGGATGCTATCTTCTTCTTCATTGGTTTGCCTCTCTCTCTCTCTCTCTCAAAAACTCCATTTTTATTGATTTATTGAATATTGCTATGAATTCCATTCATTTTACTTGTGAATTTCTATTGAATTTGATTATGAATTGTGAGTAGTTCATCGTCTTAGGGCGTAGGGATGAACCCTACGAACCCAATTTCAAAATTGTGATGAATTGGTGAAACTATTGCTAGGATTGATTAGGGTTAGTTTGGGATTGATTTAATACGAATAGCTAGGGATTCATACCGATTGGGATTTGCAAGAGATTGGATCCCAACTCGATAGGAAGCCCTAGAAATTCAAATTGGGTTACAATTGGATTCCTCCGGAATCGGTTTGCAAGAGATTGGACCGAAACTGGGGTTTTCGATTGCAATTCTATACCAATACCCGTTTGCAAGAGATTGGACGGGTAGGAACTATCCCAACCTAGGTCGTAGCTCGAGTTTACATGAGAGTGGGCTCGAGATACGATTGAACGATGATGTTGTTCTTCACGCTAGCTTGCCTAGGTTAGGGTTTGCAAGAGATTGGACCCTACCCTAGGTTTGCTATAGACCGGCAATAGCGCGAGAGCGTGAGATTGGTTCTACATTTAGTTGCAACTAGTTCACACGAATTTCAAGTCTAGCAATTGTGAAACCTACGAATCACAATGATGAGATACGGCAAGTAGCGGGGATTCACTATCCCCTAAGCGTCTTTATTAATTTGTTATTTCTTTTATACATTTGAACGACTGTGACCGCATATTTGCGAACATTTCTCGACTATTTTTATAGCCAGGTGATTGAAGAAGACACTGTTATTAGGCCTCCCTGTGTTCGATACCCGCTCGCCGCTACACCGTGCGCTTGCGGTAAGACTACAGTGTCGCCGCTCCGGGACATGTATCCGGGGCGCGATCAAGTTTTTGGCGCCGTTGCCGGGGAGGCTATTTTGACGGAGTTCGATTTGGATCACCCGGTTATTTTTCTTCAATCTCTTTATTTATTTCTTCATTCTTTTCTAACTCTGTTTACAGCCCTATTTTGCAAGCCCTCCCGAAATTTTCCACAAGATCTTAACAGGTAAAATGGGGGATGCAATTCCAATGAATGAGTCTGGCCAGGGAGATGATGAATCTTTTGCGGAGCTCCTTAAGGAACTTATTGATGAGGTCCACGCTACCGGAGCTTTTGCTATTAATATCGAGGACCCCGTCGAACAACTGTTTGCTAGCTTCGTGATGGATCAAATCTCCCCAGATGGGACTATTGGGGGCGATATCAGAGTTGATGTGAGGGACGACAAGCTATATTTTGAAGGCGATAGAACATGCGTCGAAGAGTACTACACTCCCGAGGAATACTTCGAACAAACCGATATTTAGGGAGATACACTCTACGACCCCCACTCTTGCATTTATGAATCTGCTGACGTATTTCTTGATCTCAGGAATGAACCGGAGCAAGGTGGTGGTCCTATCGATGCAAGCACAGAATTGGAGAGCGTATATTCAGATGCACCGTCCTAACTAGGAAGCGAATTTGAGCCTCCACTCGAGAGTGAGCTAAATTCAGATGTTGAAGGAGAAGTCAAATTCACACAAGATGACGAAGCAAAGGGTACGGCACCCTTTGAGGTAGAGCTTAAATAATTACCGCCAAATCTAAGGTATGCTTTCTTGGGTAGTAAATTGACCTTCCCAGTAATTGTAAATGCCCACCTTGGCCAAGATCAACTTGAAAAACTATTAGTGGTCCTTAGGGATCACAAGGACGTCCTTGGCTACACTATCTCTGATCTTAAGGGAATAAGCCCTAGGCTATGCACGCATAGGATCCACTTGGAAAACACTGAAGCCATTTCTATTGAGCCTCAAAGGCGGTTGAACCCAAATATGAAAGAGGTATCAAGAAGGAAATCCTAAAATTGCTTGAGGCCGGAATTATCTACCCTATCTCTGACAGTAGATGGGTTAGCCCCGTCCACGTCGTCCCCAAGAAAGGGGGGATGACCGTTATAAAAAATGAAAAAGGAGATCCCATTTCTACACGCACTGTCACGGGATGGCGGATGTGCATTGATTATCGAAAACTAAATAAAGCCACCCGAAATGACCATTACCCACTACCCTTCATAGATCAAATGCTTGAACGGCTTGCTAAACATAAATACTTTTGTTACTTGGATGGGTATTTAGGTTTTTTCCAAATCCCTTTGCATGAAGATGACCAAGAAAAGACCACATTTACTTGTCCTTATGGCACTTACGCCTACCGTAGAATGCCATTTGGTCTTTGCAATGCTCCCGCCACCTTTCAGAGGTGCATGACCTCCATCTTTTCCGACTATATTGAAAATATTATGGAAGTTTTCATGGATGATTTCTCAGTTTATGGAAGTGAGTTTGATTCTTGTTTGGCAAATCTTACCAAAGTTCTTAAAAGATGTCAACAAAATAATCTTACTCTTAATTGGGAGAAGTGTCACTTCATGGTCACGGAAGGGATAGTGCTTGGGCACCTTGTCTCCTCAAGAGGGATTGAGGTTGATAAGGCGAAGATTGAGGTAATCGAGAAACTCCCTCCTCCTATTAATGTTAAGGGCATTAGGGGTTTTCTTGGTCATACGGGGTTTTACCGCCGCTTCATCAAGGATTTCGCCTTGATTGCCCGGCCTCTTACCTCCTTGTTAGCTAAAGATGCTCCATTTGTTTTTTCAGGAGAATGTTTGCGGGCGTTCAACACATTGAAGGAAGCACTAATTTCTGCACCCATCATACAACCACCGGATTGGATCCTTCCCTTTGAGCTCATGTGTGATGCAAGTGACCAAGCCATTGGAGCGGTATTGGGGCAAAAGAAAGATAGAAAGCTTCATGCAATATTCTATGCAAGCAAAACGTTGGATGACAAACAGAAAAATTACACAACTACGGAGAAAGAACTTCTAGCTGTCTTGTATTCCATTGAAAAGTTCCGCTCATATCTCCTTGGATCCAAGGTAATTGTCCACACCGACCATGCGGCATTGAAGTATCTCCTAAACAAGAAAGAGGCCAAACCTAGGTTGATAAGGTGGATACTTCTATTGCAAGAGTTTGACTTGGAAATCAGAGATAAGAAGGGTACGGACAACGTTGTGGCGGATCATTTATCTAGGCTTATTCGCGACGAGGAGGACGAAAGCTTTCCCATCGATGACTCCTTTGTTGATGAGAGGCTATACGCCATAAGGCCCGGGGAAGTTCCTTGGTATGCGGACTATGTCAATTACTTGGCTTGTGGGATTAAACCAAGAAGGATGCCCACACAGCAAAAGAGGAGGTTTATGCATGAGGTCCGTAGCTATTTCTGGGAAGATCCGTATCTCTTTAAGATATGCAAGGATGGGGTTATCCGGAGATGTATTTCTAAGGAGGAGGCCACCTCAATCATCTTGCATTGCCATGGTATGCCATGCGGGGGACATCACGCCGCTTCCAAGACTACAGCTAAGATATTGCAAAGTGGATTCTTTTGGCTAACCATTTTCAGAGACACACACGACTTCGTCAAGGGGTGCAATAGATGCCAACGGACCGGGAATATTTCCAAACGAAATGAGATGCCAATGAAGCCCATTCTAGAAATCGAGCTCTTTGATTGTTGGGGAGTGGACTTCATGGGACCGTTTCCGTCAAGCAAGGGTAACAAGTATATCTTATTGGCCGTGGACTACGTCTCCAAATGGGTAGAAGCCATCGCCACCCCTACCAATGATGCGAGGGTTGTCTCCAAGTTTTTCAAGCATAATATTTTCCCACGCTTTGGGGTGCCCCGTACTTTGATAAGCGACGGGGGAAGTCACTTTATAGAGAACAAATTTGAAGCCATGTTCAAAAAGTACGGGGTAAACCATAGAATTGGCATGGCCTAACACCCTCAGACGAGCGGACAAGTGGAGGTTTCGAATATAGAAATAAAGCAAATTCTTGAAAAGACCGTAGACCGATCTAGAAAAGATTGGTCTATGAAGTTAAACGATGCCCTATGGGCATATCGCACAGCCTTTCGAACTCCCATCGACACCACGCCATTCCGACTTGTTTATGGAAAGGCTTGTCACCTACCGGTAGAATTGGAGCACCGCGCATATTGGGCCATCAAGACCCTCAACTATGACTATAAGAGTGCGATGGTGAAGTGACACTTGGACATCAATGAGCTTGACGAAATTAGAAGATATGCCTACGAGAGCTCAAGAATTTACAAAGAAAGGACCAAGATTCTCCACGATGCCCGCATAACTGTCACAGACTTCAAGGTCGAAGACAAAGTCTTGCTATATAATTCCCGACTCTGACTATTCCCCGGGAAGTTGAGGTCCCGGTGGTCCGGACCTTTCACCATCAAGCACATACAACCGGGAGGAGCTTTTGAATTGGAAGGGAAAGACGGAGCCACGTTCAAGGTGAATGGGCAACGTCTAAAGCATTATTCCGAAGGAGTCCCTATGGGCGAAGTAAATAGAATATATCTACTCAAGGGACAGCCGGATGACCTTTCATACCTCCTTGATGAGGTCATCGAAGAGGCGATCCCCCACTCCATCGGTGCACCCCACGAAGATAGCTTCGAAGAAGGCCTAGATTTGGCCGAGGAAGAGAAGATGGAGCACTCCCCCTGTAACGACTGGTTTTCATGTATTTGGATTATTTATATTATATATATGTTTTGGTGGATTTTCTCCTCATGTGTGGTTTTCGTCTCCGTAGCTTTCACTTTCGATCGTTTTGTCGTGTTTTCTTAGCTTCTTCCGTTGATCGTCGATTTCGGAGTAAGTCATTCGTGACGGGCTTCATATCGGTCATATCTTATTGTTAGATCAAGCCTAGGAGTCTTAGGAATCGATCCCGGAGCTTCGCACTCCATTTCGGAACTTTTTGTGCACGTTAGCCGGTATAAGAAGGGGAACCGACCGACTAGATGACGATTTAGTCGGTCGGCAAACCTTCATGGACCGACTAGTTGGCTTTGTTACTTTCTCAGGAGTTACTGTTTATCGTTAGTCAGTCTAAGAACATTTGTCGACCGACTAGGTTGCAAACTAGTCGGTCATCAATCGTTCTTTAACTGACTAGCTCTATGATCATTTTGATACCAAGTACTATTCATTCTTAGTCGGTCTAAGAACGTTCATCGATCGACTAGATGAGGAACTAGTCGGTCTGTAGTTGTTCTCTGACCAACTAAATCTAAATCCTATTTTTGTACAGGAGTTACTGTTTGGACTTAGTCGGTCTGCGTTGGTCAACCGACCGACTAGTTCCCAAACTAGTCGGTCAGTGGTTGCTCTTTGACCGACTAATCAGTGTCGAAACCCTAATTTCTGGGCAGCCGCCAGCACTCCCTATTTAAACCCCACCCACTATTTCTTTCATCCCTCTTTCATTTTCCTGAGCCATTTTCTCCCCCAAATCACCCTCCAACATTTCCCCAAGCCATTCCTTCCTCCCTTGGAGTTTCCCTCTCCATTTTGCTCTACCATCATGCCCTATGCCATCTCCAACCCCCCAAAACCCCCAAAACCCCATTTCTCCAGATTTTCCTCATCCATTCCAGATCTGAACCCTAGGTTCCCCGGATCGTTTCTTCCGTTGTCGTGCTTGCTCGACATCATTCTTCCGCTCCGATACGGTAATAACTCGATCTCTTAATATCCTCATAACCCATTTGTGTTTTTGTGAAACCCTAATAAAACTAGGTTGGATGTTGTTCTAATATTGTTTTGCCATGGCAGCGATCTCATCTCCGTAGTTAGCATTTGTGTGACGGCCTCATTGATCGTCATCCTCGGTGCTAGGCAAGTGAAACTTGCCACTTAGGGTTTTGGGCCATGTCTTAGGCCATTTGCTTGTTATAGGCGTAAAAGAGACTAGGCGATGAAATGATACTCGCCTAGGCGCAAATTTAGGAACTAGCTTGACAACGAAGCTAGATCCGACATTTATCATGTTGCATAACTACAATGTCATGTTTAATTTCCATTAACGGTACGCGAATTAATTGTCATGTCATTGCATTCTTTAAGTGTTCCCGTGATTGCGTAGCTCTGCTACACCTTGTGAAATGATTAAGGCTAGGTGCACCCCTATGCCAAATGAAATACGCTCTTGGTTTGTGATCCAGGAAACGAGCTTGTGTGCGGGGCAACCCTGGCTCATTTACTGAGCTCGTGTACAGGGACCTTGGCTCTTTTACACGTGGGTTTTGGGGTAAGAGTTAAGCGGCCATTCAACTGGGAGTCTGCCCGATCAGCAACTGCAGTTGTAAGGCGTAAACTCTGGGTTCAGGGGTAGTGTTAAGTGGCCAATCAGTGTGAATGTCCAACAGTTCAGCTCTAAGGCGTAAATATCTACAAACAACTTGAAACGTGACTAGTGAAAAGATTGAGATTGTTAGTAGCTTGGCTACTCTTGACATGCCCTGATAAATTGTTCTCTTGTACTTATTGTTTCACCATGTCTTACTTGTACACTCATACCATAACTGCCATGTCATGCATACTATAACTGCTAGGTTGCTAGGTTGCCTTCCTTTTCAGTTTCCTTGCCCAAGTCTTTTTAGACTTGCTGACATGTGCCCCTTTACTCTTTTGGGTGACACATGTTAGATCCTGAGCCTGAGTTCATTGTTGAGGACGAGGTGTTTGCTGACGCCGAGCCCGAGCCTGTGTTTGACGAGGAGTACGTGGACACTGGGGACCAGTCCTAGTGTCTTCGTTGAGCTTTCCCCTTTTGTTTTAGACTGCTATTTAGTTGTCGGTGCGTGGCACCTATACTTTGTTATGTTTGGCCTTGTTGGCCTTGTTCTGGGCCTTTAGACTCTTTCTTTTAGCATGGTGGCTTTTCTGGATGTTGAACTTAATTTTCATGTTGGACAAATTCTGAGATTTGAGATTTTATTTCTGTCTCTCCTTGTGTTATTATTGTTGTTCTGTTTGTGGTTACAGGGACCTGCTTATGTTTTATTGACTCTTATCGGGTTTGGGGCTTCACAGCTCTACTCTCGTGCGGAGCTTCTCACGTCTCGCCTCCATTTTAGGGAAGCGGGGCGTGACAGGTTTTGTTGGTGGCCCATGCAGGTCTCTTCTGTAACTGCGATTATCGGAACGACAATAATAATATTAGAATGTCCAATAAACTAAGTTCGACATCCGAGTCATAAGCTATGAGTCTAATCTGCTTCGTTTTCTGTGTCATTAGATGACATGAAGGCGATTCACCCGTGGTGGAGGTAGTGGTGCACCCCCTCATGACAAGGAGCCTGAGCGGGAACCCACCAATGGAGAGATGATGCGGATGATGCTTCAGATGATGCAGGTGCAGCAGGGCGTGCTCCTGTAGGTCCAGAATGCTCCAGTTGTTCGTGCTGGTTGGGCAATGCAGGATGCCCCTCGCTCTGAGCCGGGAGCAAAGCAATTTCGGGAGCTGGGTCCCGCATATTTTGATGGGTCTGAGGGTCCTCTGGTTGTCGATGAGTGGGTTCAGAACATTGAGGATAATTTGAAGATGGCCAAGATCACCCCGGCTGGATGGGTTGATTTGGTGAAGAGGCAACTCAAGGATAATGCTCGGAACTGTTGGGATGCGGAAGAGAAGATGCTGGTGGAGCCGATAGCTTGGACTACCTTTAAGTCTAGGTTTGACGAGGAGTTCTTTCCGAAGGCTGCTAGGAAGGAGATGATGCAGCGCTTTATTGATCTGAAGCAAGGGAGCTTGACGGTGGACCTGTACCACCAAGAGTTCACTAGGCTGAGTCGGTTCGCACCGAAGATGGTGCAGGATGCTGATGAGAGGGCTCAGAGGTTCCTACAGGGACTTGCTTTGGAGCTTCAGAGTTTTGTGTCTTCCTCTGATCTGGACTCTTATCAGAAGGTTCTGGTCGCTGCGAGGAGGCAGGAGCTGAACCTGAGCCAGAGGAGGGGACATGTTTCTGGTGCTGGGAAGAGGCCTATAGAGCAGGCCAGAGCGGTGGTTAGGCCTGGTTTCAAGCCTCATCAGCCAGCTCAGTTTAAGAGGCCAGGAGGGCCTAATCAGAAGACTTGCCATTTCTGCGGCAAGCATGGCCACATCAAGGATCAGTGTAGAAAGTTTCTGGGCCAGTGTTTGGTTTGTGGTGATGCTTCTCATGTCGCGAAGGATTATCGGCATGCGAATCAGCTGCGGAGGGCACCTGTTGCAGCACAGCCGTTGTAGCAGAGAGTGCATGTTCCTGTTGGCCGTGGAGCAGCTCTTGTTCCACAGAGGCAGGCTTTTTAGCAGGCTTTTCCGCCGAGGAGGCAGGCTTTTCTGATGACCGCTGTGGAGAGCGAGGCTGTGGATGAGGTTATCGCAGTTAATCCTCAATCTAGCTGTTACTTTCCTAGCCAGTTTTGATTGTTAGATTATGTTGTTTGCTTGAACGTGATTGGTTGCTAGACTAGGGCTTGATTGTTAGACTGTTTGTAGGTGTGATTTTGGTGTGCACATTTCCTGCACGAGTCCTCTTTGACTCAGGTGCATCGATGTGCATTATTTCTCGGAGCTTCGTGGAGAAGCATTCCTTGTCGACGTCCCCTCTTTCCAAGAGTTGGAATATCGTTATAGGGAATGGCGTGGTCTCGGTGCATCTTGGTTGCAATTCTTGCTCGTTGGTGGTTTGTGGACATGATCTTTACGCTGATTTCATTGTCCACGACATCATCAACTATGATGCGGTCCTTGGGATGGATTGGCTTGCGAGCTTCTATGCTACGATCGACTGTCGGAGAAAGAAGGTGGTGTTCGAGATTCCCGGACATCCAGTATTTGAGTTCAGCCAAGGTATCAGTTCGCTTGGTCCTGTCAGGTTTCGGGCCAGGCCGGTGGAGATTGTGGCTATGCAAATGGAGCTGGAGAGGCCAGCGGTTGTGCGGGATTTTGATGACGTCTTCCCCGAGGAGATGTCTGGGTTGCCACGTGATCGAGCTTTAGAATTTTCTATTGATCTTGTCCCAGGAGCGCAACCGATTTCGAAGGCGCCATATCGTATGTCACCCGCTGAGTTGGAGGAGTTGCGGAAGCAGCTGGATGAGCTTTTACAGAACGGTTATATCAAACCTAGTGTGTCTCCGTGTGGATCACCGGTGCTGCTGGTGAAGAAGAAGGATGGTTCACGTCGCATGTGCATGGACTATCGGGAGTTGAATGCGGTAACCATCAAGAATAAATACCTGTTGCCTCGCATCGATGATATTTTTGATCAGCTTGGAGGTTCGAGGGTGTTTTCGAAGTTGGATCTGAGGAGTGGTTATCATCAGATGAAGGTGAAGAAGGATGATGTTCCGAAGATAGCGTTCAGGACGAAGTATGGACACTACGAGTTTGTGGTTATGCCATTCGGTGTAACCAATGCACCCGCAGTTTTCATGAATCTGATGAACCTGATTTTCTACGACTTTTTAGATAATTTTGTCGTTATCTTTATTGACAACATTCTGATCTATTCTAAGTCAGAGGAGGAGCATGCCTCGCACTTGAGGACGATGTTGGAGATTTTGAGGAAGCATCGGGTGTATGCTAAGTTTTCGAAGTGCGAGTTTTGGCTAGACAGAGTTGCTTTTCTCGGGCTTGTGGTGACTGGAGATGGTATTTCAGTGGATCCCGAGAAGATCAGGGCCATCAGAGAGTGGCCTGTTCCGCAGTCAGCCTCTGAGATTCGGATTTTCCTTGGGCTTGCTGGTTACTATCGGTGCTTCATTAAGGACTTTTCCCGTATTGCCGAGCCGATGACCAGATTGGCGTGGAAGTATGTATCTTTTGTTTGGTCGGTGATTGTGAGAATGCTTTTGGTGTTCTGAGGGAGAGATTGACGACTGCCCCTATTCTTGTTGTGCCTGATCGCAGCGGTGGATTTGAGATCTTTTGCGATGCTTCTGGCAAGGGTCTCGGTTGTGTGTTGCATCAGCATGGGCATGTTGTGGCGTATGCATCTCGTCAGCTCAAGACTCATAAGAAGAATTACCCGACGCATGATTTGGAGTTGGCTGCTGTTGTTTTTGCTCTTAAGATTTGGAGGCAATTCTTGCTGAGTGAGAAAGTGAAGATCTTCACCGATCACAAAAGCTTGAAATATATTTTTACTCAGAAGGAGCTCAACATGCGACATCATCGATGGTTGGAGCTCATGGCGGATTATGAGATTGATTTGCAGTATCACCCTGGCAAGGTGAATGTGGTTCCTGATGCGTTGAGTAGGCTTCCAGCGGTGATGATTTTGACCTCGCAGTGGAGATTGCAGCAGGATTTTTGCGAGTCTGGTGTGGAGATTGTTCTTCCTGGGAAGGCTTCTTCGTTGATGTGTATGCAGATTCAGTCGACGATTGTGGATCAGATAAAGGCTGGTCAGGCTGAGGATTCAAAGCTGGTGAAGATTCGGGAGCAGGTGGAAGCCGGTCTACGGACAGACTTTTTGATTCATGAGGATGGCTCGCTGAGTTTTGGAGCCAGGTTGTGTGTGCCAGCTGGGGATATCAGAGAGGAGTTGATGGTGGAGGCACATAGTTCGCCATATTCTGTGCATCCTGGTGGGACCAAGATGTACAAGGATCTTCATCTGAACTATTGGTGGCATGGCATGAAGAGGAGTGTGGCTCGGAGTGTAGCCAAGTGCTTGGTTTGCCAGCAAGTGAAGGCGGAGCATCAGCATACGGCAGGGTTGCTACAACCGCTTTCGATTCCGGAGTGGAAGTGGCAACACATCACTATGGATTTCGTGACTGGACTACCACGGAGTCTGAAACAGACTGACGTGATTTGGGTGATCGTAGATCGATTGACCAAATCCACGCACTTTATTCCATTCCAAGTGGGACAGTCCACTGAGGCGCTAGCGAGGAGATATATGGAGGTAAATTCTTTTACTCTCCGTTTTTATTTCCTTTTCCTAGTTTAGATAGTGATGTAACATGAATCGTGCAGGAGGTCGTGCGACTTCACGGAGTCCTCGTGAGTATCGTGTCGGACAGTGACACGAGGTTCACATCTCAGTTCTGGCAGAGTTTGCAGAAGAGTTTGGGTACGCGTCTGAGTTTCAGCACGGCGTACCATCCGTAGACGGATGGCCAGTCCGAGAGGACGATTCAGATCTTGGAGGACATGATGAGGGCGTGCATGTTGGATTTCAAGGGTTCGTGGGAGGACCATCTACATCTGGTAGAGTTCTCTTACAACAACAGCTTCCAGGCGAGTATTGGCATGGCGCCTTTCGCCGTTCTTTATGGGAGGAAATGTCGGTCGCCATTGAGTTGGGATGATGTTGGTGATCGGGAGCTGTTGGGACCTGAGATGATTGTGGAGGCTGTGGATGTTGTCAGGAACATTCAGGAGAGGTTGAGGATTGCTCAGGACTGTTTTAAGCATTGGGCGGATGCTTAACGCCGTCCTTTGGAGTTTCAGCCGGGCGACCATGTGTTTCTGAGGATTTCCCCGAATCGTGGTGTGATCCGCTTTGGGAAGCGAGAGAAGTTGAGCCCGTGATACATTGGACTGTTTGACATTCTGGAGAGAGTTGGCGAGGTAGCCTAACGCTTAGCCTTGCCACCATCTTTGGAAGGAGTTCACAATGTTTTCCATGTGTCGCAGCTTCGTCGATACATTAGCGATCCATTTCATGCTGTGGATTTCTCGGAGATTACCGTTCGCCCTGATATGACGTATGACCAGCAGCCAGTGCAGATTCTGGACAGGCGTCAGAAGTCACTTCGGAACAAGGTTATCAATCTTGTGAGGGTGATGTGGCGACATGGCTCGCCAGGAGAGTCTACTTGGGAGAACGAGGATGAGATACGAGAGCGTTTCCCACTTTTGTTCCCGGACACGTGAGTGTTGGGAAATTCCGAGGACGGAATTTTCTTAAGTTGGGGAGGATGTAACGACTGGTTTTCATGTATTTGGAGTATTTATATTATATATATGTTTTGGTGGATTTTCTCCTCATGTGTGGTTTTCGTCTCCGTAGCTTTCACTTTCGATCGTTTCGTCGTGTTTGCTTAGCTTCTTCCGTTGATCGTCGATTTCGAAGTAAGTCATTCGTGACGGGCTTCATATCGGTCATATCTTATTATTAGATCAAGCCTAGGAGTCTTAGGAATCGATCCCGGAGCTTCGCGCTCCATTTGGGAACTTTTTGTGCACGTTAGCCGGTACAAGAAGGGGAACCGACCGACTAGATGACGATTTAGTCGTTCGGTAAACCTTCATGAACCGACTAGTTGGCTTTGTTAATTTCTCAGGAGTTACTGTTTATCGTTAGTCGATCTAAGAACATTTGTCGACCGACTAGGTTACAAACTAGTCGGTCAACAATCGTTCTTTAACCGACTTGCTCTATGATCATTTTGATACCAAGTACTATTCATTCTTAGTCGGTCTAAGAACGTTCATCGACCGACTAGATGAGGAACTAGTCGGTCTGTAGTTGTTCTCTGACCGACTAAATCTAAATCCTATTTTTGTACAGGAGTTACTGTTTGGACTTAGTCGGTCTGCGTTGGTCAACCGACCGACTAGTTCCCAAACTAGTCGGTCAGTGGTTGCTCTTTGACCGACTAATCAGTGTCGAAACCCTAATTTCTGGGCAGCCGCCAGCACTCCCTTTTAAACCCCACCCACGATTTCTTTCATCCCTCTTTCATTCTCCTGAGCCATTTTCGCCCCCAAATCACCCTCCAACATTTCCCCAAGCCATTCCTTCCTCCCTTGGAGTTTCCCTCTCCATTTTGGTCTACCACCATGCCCTAGGCCATCTCCAACCCCCAAAAACCCCCAAAACCACATTTCTCCAGATTTTCCACATCCATTCCAGATCTGAACCCTAGGTTTCCCGGATCGTTTCTTCCGTTGCCGTGCTTGCTCGGCATCGTTCTTTCGCTCCGATACGGTAATAACTCGATCTCTTAATATGCTCATAACCCATTTGTGTTTTTGTGAAACCCTAATAAAACTAGGTTGGATGTTGTTCTAATATTGTTTTTCCATGGCAGCGATCTCATCTCCGTAGTTAGCATTTGTGTGACGGCCTTGTTGATCGTCATCCTCGGTGCTAGGCAAGTGAAACTTGCCACTTAGGGTTTTGGGCCATGTCTTAGGCCATTTGCTTGTTGTAGGCGTAAAAGAGACTAGGCGATGAAATGATACTCGCCTAGGCGTAAATTTAGGAACTAGCTTGACAACGAAGCTAGATCCGACATTTATCATGTTGCATAACTACCATGTCATGTTTAATTTCCATTAACGGTACACGAATTAATTGTCATGTCATTGCATTCTTTAAGTGTTCCCGTGATTGCGTAGCTCCGCTACACCTTGTGAAATGATTGAGGCTAGGTGCACCCCTATGCCAAATGAAATACGCTCCTGGTTTGTGATCCAGGAAACGAGCTCTTGTGCGGGGCAACCCTGGCTCATTTACTGAGCTCGTGTACAGGGACCTTGGCTCGTTTACACGTGCGTTTTGGGGTAAGAGTTAAGCGGCCATTCAACTGGGAGTCTGCCCGATCAGCAACTGCAGTTGTAAGGCGTAAACTCTGGGTTCAGGGGTAGCGTTAAGTGGCCAATCAGTGTGAATGTCCAACAGTTCAGCTGTAAGGCGTAAACATATACAAACAACTTGAAACGTGACTAGTGAAAAGATTGAGATTGTTAGTAGCTTGGCTACTCTTGACATGCCCTGATAAATTGTTCTCTTGTACTTATTGTTTCACCATGTCTTACTTGTACACTCATACCATAACTGCCATGTCATGCATACTATAACTACTAGGTTGCTAGTTGCCTTCCTTTTTAGTTTCCTTGCCCAAGTCTTTTTAGACTTGCTGACATGTGCCCCTTTACTCTTTTGGGTGACACATGTTAGATCCTGAGCCTGAGTTCATTGTTGAGGACGAGGTGTTTGCTGACATTGAGCCCGAGCCTGTGCTTGACGAGGAGTACGTGGACACTGGGGACCAGTCCTAGTGTCTTTGTTGAGCTTTCCCCTTTTGTTTTTTTGTTTTAGACTGTTGTTTAGTTGTCGGTGCGTGGCACCTATACTTTGTTATGTTTGGCCTTGTTGGCCTTGTTCTGGGCCTTTAGACGCTTTCTTTTAGCATGGTGGCTTTTCTGGATGTTGAACTTAATTTTCATGTTGGACAAATTCTGAGATTTGAGATTTTATTTCTGTCTCTCCTTGTGTTATTATTGTTGTTCCGTTTGTGGTTACAGGGACCTGCTTATGTTTTATTGACGCTTATCTTGTTTGGGGCTTCACAGCTCCACTCTCGTGCGGACCTTCTCACGTCTCGCCTCCATTTTAGGGAAGCGGGGCGTGACACCCCCGATATCTCCGTGGCGATTGATGATGGCGACACTGATGTCGGAAGAATACGGGAGCTCTGCAAGCTCTCGAAGTTGAGGACTCCGAAGAAAGCTCCACCGATACGACGATCGATGTCACCGGCAAAGTCGAAGACCGGAGCAAGCTCTAGCTTGGGGGAGCCACCCCCCCCCAACATTGCCAATGACGAAGGGGCGCTGGGGAAGACCACACACCATCATGATCCAAATACAAGCGGTCTTCCCGGCAAATTCGACGGGTGCATCCCATATGCACCCAACATACCGCGCTAAATTGAAATTTTAAAGGGGTCGAGCTCAAGACCTTAAACGAGCGCTTGTCGGGAGGCAACCCGACGGTTATCGCATTTTTTCTATTTTAGTTTTTATTTTTGTTTTAGACTTTATTAGTGTTTTTTTGAGTCGTTTGCCCGAAAAATTTTGACAACGTGTCTTATTTTCTGTGACAGGAGGAGGAGAAAAGTATATCTATCATAAGGAGGATGACCGAGGCGAAGAAGAGCGCTCCAGGAATGCGCTTGAGGCTTAGGAGGAAGAAGAAACCACCTGGAGAAAGAAAAACAGAGAGTAGAGCCAAAACGGGGCCCCGAAGCAGAAAACAGAGCCCCACTCGGCCGAGTACCATAGTCACTAGGCCGAGCAAAGAAAGCCGTCTGCCCGAGTGGCGCGCCAACGAGGGAAGTCTGCTGTACCCAACTCTCTGTCTTTTTACGATTTCAGTGTAAACTGCCACTCGGCCGAGTATATTTCTTCACTCGGCCGAGTGAAACTGATACCCTCCTAGGGCGAAAATTACCGAGTAGCTTGTGCCACTCGGCCGAGGGTGGCAAAGCCACTCGGCCGAGTCGTAAGCGGAGGGAGAAAATTTTAAAAAAAATTTCGTTACGATCACTCGGCCTAGTGACTTAGTCACTCGGCTGAGTCGTAACTTCACTTATATAAGCGAACGGGCTCGGCGCGACTTTCGAAATGCCCAAACCTTCACCCGAGTCCGAGCCGCTTCAGCTCCCGCCTGCTGCGATCACCAATCCCCTCGCCGATTCACCTCACCGCTGCCACCGCTCGCCACGCCACCACCGGTGACCGCTCCAGCCACCACCCCCCGCCGCCGGCAACCTCCCTCGCCGCCGGCCAAGCTCCGGTAACCCCTATTTCGCGTTAAATCCTATTTTCTCCCCATTTTTGACGATCCGAGCAACGACTGAGCCCCTAACTCAAATCGATTTCTCTATTTATCTGTTATACCCCATCTCCCCCATGTATTTTGAATTTTATACGATGATATCATTGTTTGATGCGCAGGCTATCTTGGGGGAGCTTAGGAGAGCTCTCGGACGCGCTATTGGCTTCGTGGAGGCGGCGTCTTCGTACCTACCCGCTGTTTTGCTATCGCGGCATGTTCAGGTACATTCATTCCATCTTTTTAGCACGCCACATTTTATATTAGTTGGGTGAGCACTCGGGGCACACATGCCGCCCCGTACACGGCCACGCACTCGTGGAGCTTCCGCCAAGCGGAAGCGGACGGATGAGCCCGGCACCTCCCACGCTAGGGAGGACTCCCCTCCGCCTTCACCACCTCACCCCACACAGCCACTTCCAGCCGACCCTGTCCATCCGCAGCCACTTCCAGCCGACCCCATTCACGCACAGCCACCACCGGCTCCGATTGTCGGGCCGCTGGGGATTACGTTTAGAGACGACGCACAGCGCGTCCGATTTGAGCGTATCGCCCAGCGCCTGATAGTACCCTCCAGGTTCACTCACTTAGCAGACCTAGACTACCTGGGGGTACTTGAGGGGATGCTCACGTTGTACGACAACGTGGGTTGGCGAGACTTTCTTTCTGTGTCGACGGACACCTACGTTCGTCCGACACTCGAGGTACTCAGCTCGATCGCCTGGACCGCTGAGGGATGCTCCTTTAGACTTATGGATCGAGAGTGTCAGATCACTCTCGATATGCTTCGAGCATTCTTTCAGTGGCCCACAGTCCCCACGCCCGACCGAGCCTACGCCCCCACACACATCCCTTCCCCATCTTTTGATTCACACGCCTTTTGTGCCAGGATCACGGGTTTACCTCAGGCCTTTGACCCTAGTAGGGCCAAGACCTCGACCATAGTTCACCCCTGCCTCTGCATAGCACAGCGCCTTATGGCGACCACCTTTCTAGCGAGGTACGAGCCTGGGACGATGTCTACGCCTGAGCTCTATATGCTCTACGCGATGACTCGTCGCAGAGTTCTGGATAGGGATGGTGTTACGATGGTCCCCGCTGTTGAGATTGACGTCGCTAGTTGGTTTTTGGACCGCATCATCGTATCGGTGGGCGCTCGCTCCCCGATATGTTACGGCGGCCTGATCACCCTGCTAGCCCTGATGACCGGCAAGGACCTTTCCGGCTGACCTTAGGCGAGGCCCGGGCCCCACTGCACTCTCGATAGATGTCATGGCCCGGATGAAGATGCTTCGTCCGCACGGCCAGCGGCACTGGGTATGGTTGCACAGTCCTTTCGGTGCTGACTACATGATCCTCCCGAGCCCCGCTAGGACACACATAGGACCAGCACACGAGGACTGGCTTTCGACGATGGATCTCCTGATCCCTGCCGCCTACGTGCTTGAGGCCGTGGAGGCTGAGCAGGCACACCCTGCACCTATTGACCCTGTGTTCCCTCAGCCTGAGCTTGCACTTTCTGCGGCTCCCGACACTTCTGTCTCCACTTCTGCCAGTGTCGGGAGTACACTTGCTGAGCCGTCTTCCACGCCTACCACCACGCCTACCACCACCACCACCACTGCTGTGCCCCTGTCGGTTGAGCCTCTCACCTATTTTCTCCCCGAGCGTCCACCTTCCATAGTTGAGAGCGGCGAGTCTTCCTTTGCTTCCGTCGTGGAGACCCTATCCACTTTGATATCTGCTGGGGTTTCACCTTTTGGACCCCACACTTCCTCCCCAGTGGTCGACCCTTCGGTCTCCACCATAGCTGTTCTATCTGAGAGTGTCGTGACGTCTGTTCCCACGTCTATGTCACTGACCTCTCTTGCTACCTCGTCACCGATTTTGTCTTCCACTTCCACTACTACTGCTTCCACCTCACACCAGCCTGCGTCCCAGCCTCGCACTGAGGCTGGGCATCCACTAGTGAGCACAGCACCCTAACCACCCATGACTGATGTCCCGATCACCTACACTGCCCGTATCAGACAGCCCCGACCTGCTCAGCCTAGACATGTCCGTCCCTCCGCTCCACCACCCCCTGACGCCTTAGTTCAGAGCGTTCGTGCTCTTGAGGGGGCGATGAGTGGACTCCGGGGTGATTTTAGGGCTCTGTCTTCCACAGTCACCGCCATGCAGCACCGCCTCGAGCTACTTCCCGGCATTCACTTTTGCCAGACCCAGATTCTCGAGCGACTGCCACGACCACCACCCAGCCAGCAAACTGTTCCACGACCACTACCCCCACCTCCACCTCAGGACGGAGATGGCACAGCACCACCAGCTTAGGCACACCCTTGATGCCATCGATATTTTTTGTCGTTATGCTGCCCATTCTCTGCTTGGTCCTGCTGATTTTTGCCCACCACCCCTCCTTCCCTTACTATTTTTGTCCACATTTTGATCATATCACTCTATATCCTTTTTCGGGAGTGAGGGAGAGTATTTTTGGTGACACACACATATCTGCATCACTCTTATCCTTGCATGCATCACATTCGCATCATATTTTTCATTTTGTAATTTTTATTTCTTTTTATCATGCATGCATACCCACCCCCTTCCATTACACATCTCTCGGTGTGCCACACTTCGCACATTGAGGACACTGTGCTTTTTAGCTTGGGGGAGTGAGTTCTCACACTTTTTGCTTTTGTCACCTTTATTTTTAGTTTTTCCACGTTATTTCCACTTTTGCACCCATTTTTCATCACTTTTTCATTTTTTTTAACCATGCATCACGTTTTTCTTATTTTTCTTGTGTGCTGCATTGTAAATAGTTTTATTTTCGTTTATCTTTGTTTTCTTTCATCTTTTGCTAGAGATAACTTTTCTGTGATGATGATGACGTGGTGTTAGCTTTTCTCTATATGCATGCTATATTTGTCATGTCATAGCTTTTTATTTTTGATATCATATGCTATGTTCTGCTTTGCAATTAGAAATAGTAACCCACTCTCTTTTGCTGTATGAAAATGGATGAAATTCTATTATTAGCTGATGTCTGATGATTCATATGTATGCTATCGTAGAAAACACACCAAGATTCACGCATTGATGCTGATATCTGGAGTACTGCTTTCCTTTCTCACATCACTTCTATATGCATGATTTGTACGCTTCACTTCGGGTTGATTGAATGTCTGCTAGCAATGATAAATCTGGATTAGTTTACTTTTTGAGATTAAACTGAGTAGATTATATTACCCTGCTGAAGTTGTCATGCACGTCCTATAGAGTGAACTGAGAGATACATTTATTTCTTTCTCCACATATCTTGAACATTATTTCTCTATTTTATATTCATTGGTGAATCCCCCCCTTAGCGATTCTATTATTGGCATCCCCCAGGTAGTATATCACATGCTCCAAATTCCCCAAAATCCAAAGAAAAAAAATACTTGTATATCCTTCTCTTTGATTTGGGATCATTGTGTATATATGTTATTAAAAAAAGAAAGAAAGAGAAAGAGAAAAAGAAAAAGATTTGAGAAGAAAAGAAAAGAGAAAAGTAGTTCGAAAACGATCCCATCTCATTCACTTTCCCTCTTTCTTCCCTCTTTAGCTTTTATTTTTTGTTTTCTTTTACTTTTGGAGCTTCATAAAAGAAACGGGGATGTAAATATCGTTTTATATATGCCACCAAGCTTATAGATAAGCTTGGGCGAGAGAAGCCAATGATGTGTAAGAGAGTGACTACCTGACGGTGCATGACAACCTAGGCTAAGTAATATTTTATACTCGGTGAGATTGCTAAAGTTTCACAAAATCCAGAAATCTACGCTTAGCATTCACTTCATGAAAACGACACTTTTTCTATTCTTCCTACTCTATCGTGTGATATCTCTTATACTCCTTATAGAAAGCATTCAATTTAAAAGTGTGTGATCTACTGACGTTGCCCCCGGTTTGCTAGCCGCAAATGGCCGGGGACCTGCGTGAGGGTTTAGATATTTGTAACCGCAAGCACACGGTGTTGTAGTGTGGCTTGGGGGTCGAACACATGGAGGCTAGGATGTGCTTGTGTCAAGGAGGACCGAAATCACCCCGTGGGCGAGCTAGCCCGAATCGGTTGATGGATTGTCACGGTAAAGGAATGCAAGGTATGAACAATAAGAAAATAAACCCGGGACTTTGGTTTCCACTCCAACGAGCGACTCTGGCCGATACGGCCTACGAGTAGGATGTCGATCGGAATTAGGGTCTAATGGTGAGATGTTGCCTCTGAAAGTGGTACCGGCATCCCATGGGCCCGATATTCCGGTCGGTGCCCAGGATGATACACCGGACTTCCCGGGTTCGATCAGTGGGCACTCCCGTGTCCATTAACACTGATCGATTCCGGGAGCACTAAGCTCGCAACGATAACTCCCAACGTCTCATCCTGCCGCTCCCGCGTGCTAGGATTCGGCGTCTACGCTAAGGGCTTGAGCTATGGCTAGGGAGTCAACCGCCAAGTTTATTCCCCCTTGGCCCAACGGTCAAAGGCGGTCTTTTTCCCGCCGATGACAATAAAACACCCCGTGTAACCGTTAGATTCCTAATCCCTATCGATTTCCTAACCCTATGGATGCATCGGGAAGAGCCCCCGAAGGGGTTTCCGCCAAAATCCCAGATTTGGGAACTACTCACAAATATTCATTAAAAAGCGATCTAAACGAAAATGAACCGTTGAAATCATAATCAGACGATTGGAATGAGAAGGTAGTAGAGCAATTAAGATAATACTAATGTTTAAGAAAGATCCGAAAACTTACAATAGAAAAGTAATTACAGCCGTTACAAATAGGAGAAAACAGTAAAAACTAGCAGCTCTCCGTTTCTGGAACCCTAGGGGTCCTATTTATAGGATCTCGTATCACCCGATCGGTTGACAAGTCAACCGATCGGGTGATCCGTTACAGATAATAAACAGAAAATGGCGGACTTTCACCCGGTCATATGAACCGGTCGGTTGAGTTCTTGGAGTGACCGGTTGGATCTTGGCGCCATCGGGTGAAGGGATCGGTTGGGTGCCCGTGTCTCGGCTCCTCAGCATCAGCTACAGATGAACCGATCGGGTGAGAGTCACCCGATCGGTTGGAATTTGGCTTGAAAAGACAGAGAATCAGCCCCGTTTGAACCGGCCTGTGAACCGGTCGGGTGACATTCACTTGAGCTCCGGCTGAGACCGGGTGGTGCACGCGTGCATCACCCGATCGGTTGGAGATGACCAACCGACCGGGTGAGGGGCTGAAAGATGTAATCTTCGTCGTTTGACCCCCTGGATCACGCGTGACTCCTCCCGTTGCTCTGGGGACTTGAGATATCGTCGTTAAACGTCCCCTACGCGGGCAATCTCCTGCAAACATGGAGAAACAAAGAAAAGTGAAAGAAAACGAGAAAATACGAGAAAACGAATAAAAGACGGCAGAAAATACGGAGAAACACAAAAGAAAACGTGCGTGAATATATGAAATATAAACGCACGTCAAAATCCCCCAAGCTGAACTCTTTCTCGTCCTCGAGGAAGACGAGTGAGAGTAGGAGCTCGGAGGGGAAAAATAGAGAGAAAGAGAGAAAAAGAAACCTCTATATCCTAGATCGTCCGTCAGAGCCAACAAAATCAAAAACGACACACCAAGCAAGCAAACGTCAAATCACATCACTAAACCTAGGAAAACGAGTCCAAATAAGTGCCGTGGGCCCACGCGATGAAGCGCGAGTGAGTGTGGTCGTGCGCTAGCAGTCGGTGTCGCTATCTACGATGTGCAATAAAGCTCGATATACACAGACCCAGGAAACGACCCAAATACCGATTCGAATTTGAAATTGCGGTGAATATTAGTTCAAGCATGCATGAGAAGAGTATAAGAATAGAAGCGTATCATGCATTGGGGATTCCACAACTATGGTTAAGGAAATCACCACACTAAAGCCTAGATAATAGCTAAAAAGTTCCTAAGCCAAGTGTTTTCGAAAACGATGGGGGTTGAGATGATGTGGAGTAGAACACTCGGTGCAAATTCTCGCCTTCCCTTTATTCTCGGTAGATAGGAAAAATATTCACACTTGAACTTTTTTGGGTTTTGGGTATTTGCATTTTTTAGGCTTTTTGGCTATACAAAATTTTTCTTTTCTTTTCTTTTTGGGTTTTTCTTTTCTTTTCTCTTTTTTTTTGGATTTTTGGGTTTTTGGCTATACACATGTGTACTCTCCCAAGTGGGAGAACGGTACACAACGAGGGGATTTGCACCAAGTAAAACAAAAAAGAAGTCGGAATCTAAACACTTGGGCAAAGGAAACTATTCTCGCTAAATAGAGCATGGGCTAAATGGGTTATCCTAGTCCTTAATTGTGGAATCCCGGCACATGCGAAATGAAGTACACGATATATATAAATAGCATGCAGAAGCAGACAGGAAAAATAAATACCGCATATTCAAATCGAAGCATGATAATCTAGGGGTCATTCCTGGACAGGTATATAAAGTAAAATCACAAAGTAGAAGCACACCAAACAAATAGGCACGAAACACGACTCACAAAAACTAAGAGGACCCACGATGCGTGAAATGCAAGAGAACTCGAAATCCTAGGGTTAGTGAATGTGATTATCGATGCCATGCTAGGTGTGTGTGATTTTGTGGCGATTCATCATAGGGTTCATCTCTAGGAGAAAGAGATAAAAAGAAGAGAAGAGAAAAAAAGAAGAATAAAAAAATAAAAAAAACGATGAAGACGACACAAAAACGAAAAAGAAGGACTCAAATGGCGCACAAAGTGCGACTCCCCCAAGCTGAAGCTTGCATTGCCCTCAATGCAATATGAGTGAGTACTGGAGGGCATGAAGATGGGGAGAAATACGCACCGACACAAAAAGAAATGAAAACGAGAAAGACACAGAGATGAAACTGAAAATAAAGAAAAATCAAAATCAAACCACACGACACGAAAATAGAAATAAAACCACACGACACGACACTCAAAACGGGAAAAACAAGCACACACACAAAAATGAGAAAAAACAAGACACGACAACACACCAAAATAGACGTCCCCCAAGCTAGACAAGACAGTGCTAGCAAATAATATGTGATCGTGAAATGCAGAAATATGCAAGGGGGAGTCAAAAAAACAAACGAAGTGCAATCAAATAAAAATTAAAAAGGAAGTGATGCGACACGTGAATTGGTCCCCCCCTGACAGAGAAAAAGCAGGGCCCCAAAAAGACAGATGGGCACAAATACGGGGGTGGGCAAAAGCGGGAAAGAAAAAATCAAGCAGGGGCACCACCCTCTGGGGGCCTGCGCTGGGGACCAGGAGTCGTGGGGGGTGGAATGTGGAGCTCGGAGACATCGGGTGGGTCTTCACGGATGTGGCGAATGAAGCTTTGAAGAAAGGGGAGGTCTCGGTCGACGGACTCCTCGGTTATCCGACCACCCTGTCCAGCTAGGAGGATCATGGCCGTGAATCGGTCGGCTTGGTCGTCGGCGTGGAATTGAGCGGGGGTAGATGGGTTGGAGGTGGTGGGTTGAGCGGGGGGCTGTGTGCGACGAGTACGACGGGTGGGCATAGGGTTCGAAAAGCTGGTGTCGGTGGGCTTAACACGGCGGGGAGGCATTGTGCGGGTGTCGTGTGTGTGCGTGAGTATGCAAAATACAATGAATCAACACAAACATGAAATACGACCAACGAGCAAATGAGATATTTTGGGCAAAATTAAAATTGAGCTAAGGAGCGAGTTTACCCAAATGAGATGAAGATCGTTGCTCGTAGACGCCCCGATGCTACTCGGCAGGAGCACGTTGTGAAGCCGCGGCGATTTCTTCAGTAAGTTTCGAAATTTAGGAGAATGTGTGAAAGTTAGGGTTTTGGGTGCGGGTGAAATCGAGGAGAATGGAGAGAAATCGATGGTGGGTTGTTTAGGGAAATGGGGGAAGGTCGATTGGGGTTGATTTTGGCGAAGATCGTAGTCCGGCGCAAGAGGAGGAGGCGAAACATCGGGTTGGGATTCGAAAATGGCGAGGGCGGAACGAACAGGTGGTCGGGGGTATTTATAGGGTTTTAAGTCGAACCGATCGGGTGACTTGTCACCCGATCGGTTGACTGTTAGGTCGAAAATTCTTGCCGAAGAAGTGCTACAGGTGAACCTGTCGGTTGACTTGTCAACCGACAGGTTGGCCGCTCCACTCATTTTCCCGAGAATTGAGGGTTGCTCACCCGGTCGCCTCAACCGATCGTGCTCTAACTCAACCGATCGGTTGATATTTCCCAAAAATTTCCCGAGAATTCTCCCCAGATCACCCGGTCTGTCACACGGTCTCTCCATTCTTCAACCGATCGGTTCATTTGGGGACAGTTGCGGCTTGTATCTGATACATCCCAACCGATCGGTTGAGTTATCAACCGATCCGTTGGGGCTTTGTTTCCTGCAAAAACCAACAGATTGTATAAGTCCCTGAACGGATGTTCTTGCGGCTGATTTTACTTATAAAAATAGATAAAATAAAGTAAAAAATAACACTAAAAAGTGGGGCAAAAGTTTAGAGCATGGGTTGCCCCCCCATGAAGTGCACTTGTTTAACGTCGTTGGCTCGATGCCTCTAACGGTGGTCAATTAGGATCCAGATGGTTAGAGGAAGAGTTGTCGCTCGTTGGGGATCCGACCGGAGAGAATTCTGGTTCTCCAACTACATAGTGTTTCAGACGCTGTTCGTTGACTTTAAACGGCTCATCCCTTCCCATTATCTCAAATAGCCCCATGCGGGAAAACCTTGGTGACGCGGAACGGTCCCGACCACCTTGACTTGAGTTTTCCATGAAAGAGCTTCAGCTTCGAGTTGAATAGGAGAACTAAGTCCCCTTCTTTGAATTCCCTCTTCAAGATTCGCTTATCGTGCCACCGCTTCAGCTTCTCCTTGTAGACCTTGGCGTTCTCATAGGCATTGAGCCGAATTTCGTCGAGCTTGTTGAGTTGTAACTGCCGGTGCACTCCTACCTTCTTGGTGTCAAAGTTCAGATTCTTAAATGCCCAAAATGCCTTATGCTCCAATTCCACAGGAAGATGGCAAGCTTTCCCATAGACAAGCCGGTAGGGAGTTGTACCGATAGGAGTTTTAAATGCCGTCATGTAGGCCCAAAGCGCGTCAGGAAGCTTTGATGACCAGTCCTTTCTAGAATTGGCCACCGTCTTTTCTAGTATGCTTTTAATCTCCCGGTTAGAGACTTCCACCTGACCGCTGGTCTGCGGGTGGTAGGCACGCCCCACCCGGTGTTGTACCCCGTATTTTTTAAGAGGGCCTCGAATTTCTTCTCTATAAAGTGGCTCCCTCCGTCACTGATTAGGACACGAGGTACACCAAACCGCGGGAAGATGTTGCTTTTGAAGAACTTGGCCACCACTCTGGAATCATTGGTTGGACTGGCCATCGCTTCAACCCATTTCGACACGTAGTCCACAGCCACCAAGATATACTGGTTCCCCGAGGAGGAAGGGAACGGTCCCATGAAGTCCACTCCCCATACATCAAAGATTTCTACCTCCAGGATGTAGTGTTGAGGCATCTCATTCCTTTTGGAGATATTCCCAGTTCTTTGGCATTTATCGCAGGCTTGGACATAAACATGTGTGTCCTTGAAGAGAGTAGGCCAGTAGAATCTGCTTTGGAGAATTTTTGCGGTGGTCTTGTAGGTGCTCGCGTGCCCTCCACATTGTGGCCCATGGCAGTGGGAAATGATGGAGGTCGCCTCAGTTTCAGGTATGCATCTTCGTATCACCCCATCATTGCAGGTTTTGTATAGGTGGGGGTCATCCCAATAAAATTTGCGGACCTCATGGAAAAATTTCTTCTTCTGCTTAAAGCTCACATTGTGGGGGACAATGGCACACGCCAGATAATTTGCGATGTCGGCGTACCAGGGGGTCCAGGAGGAAGAGACAGAGAAGATATGCTCGTCAGGGAGTGAATCATTGATCGGCGTAGCATTTAAATCGAGGGTAGGCATCCTGGACAGGTGATCGGCAACAACATTCTCCCCCCCCCTCTTGTCTCTGATTTCCAGGTCGAATTCCTGGAGGAGGAGAATCCATCTAATGAGTCGCGGCTTAGCTTCTTTCTTGCTCAACAGGTATTTAAGAGCCACGTGATCTGTGTGCACGATCACCTTGGCGCCAACGAGATATTGTCAGAACTTATCCATGGCGTAGATGACCGCGAGCAATTCTTTTTCCGTAGTAGTATAATTTCTTTGGGCGGCATCAAGGGTTTTGCTCGTATAATATATGACATGAAGATTTTTATCCTTCCTCTGCCCCAAGACGGCACCAACCGCATAATCACTAGCGTCACACATCAGCTCAAAGGGTAGATTCCAGTTCGGTGGCTGTATTATAGGCGCGGAAATAAAAGCTTGCTTCAAAGTGCGGAAGGCCTCCATACACTCCTCGCTGAAGACGAAAGGCACGTCCTTCACGAGGAGTTGGGTCAGCGGCCTGGAAATCTTTGAGAAGTCTTTTATGAAGCGGCGATAGAATCCCGCGTGTCCCAAGAAACCACGGACTCCTCGAAGATTGAGCGGTGGTGGAAGCTTTTCAATCACTTCAACTTTAGCCTTATCAACCTCGATTCCCCTCGAAGAGATGACGTGCCCCAGCACAACTCCCTCTTGGACCATGAAGTGGCACTTCTCCCAGTTTAGGACTAGTCCCTTTTCCTGACATCTCTCCACGACCTTAGTTAGATTACTGAGGCACGAGTCAAACTTAGTTCCATAGACGGAGAAGTCGTCCATTAAAACCTCCATGATGTCTTGGGAGTAGTCGGAGAAGATAGCGGACATGGGTCTTTGGAATGTAGCAGGGGCGTTACAAAGTCCGAACGGCATTCTTCTACAGGCATACGTCCCGAATGGGCAAGTGAAAGTCGTCTTCTCCTGGTCATCGTTATGAATAGGGATCTGAAGAAATCCTGAATACCCGTCCATGAAACAGAAATAATTATGCTTCGCCAGTCTCTCGAGCATCTGGTTAATAAATGGGAGAGGGTAATGATCCTTCCTCGTAGCCTTGTTCAACTTTCTATAGTCAATGCACATCATGTACCCCGTGACGGTCCTCGTTGGTATTAGCTCGTTCTTCTCGTTGCGAACCACCGTCATTCCTCCTTTCTTGGGTACGACGTGCACCGGGCTAACCCAGCGACTATCGGGGATAGGGTATATAATACCGGCATGTAGAAGCCTAACAATCTCCTTCTTTACAACTTCCATCATTATGGGATTCTGCCTCCGCTGTGGCTCAATCGAGGAGGCTTGCTCATCTTCAAGCAGAATTCTGTGTGAGCAGAGGCCTAAGCTAACCCCTTTTAAATCCTCAATTGCATATCCAAAAACTCCTTTAAATCTTTTTAAAACACCAAGAAGTTTGGTCATTTGGTCTTCGGGCAGTGAAGAGTTGACTATGACCGGAAGGGTCGAGCCAGCTCCCAAATATTCATATTTTAGCCCCGGCGGTAATTCTTTCATCTCAACTTCTTGAGGCCCCGACGCATACTTCTCAAGCTGAGCATCCTCAAGGGAAAGGAGTTCTTCGTGGATTTCTCAGAAGCCAGCATCCGGAATCTCACCCTTGGCCGCGGTTCCGCATGGCAAAGTTTTGCAAGGTATAGTGGGAACGATCGAGGAAGGCACCGGGTCTCTTTCAGGTTCATAATAATTGTCCGGGAAGAAGGCTTGTAGGTGAAAACAGGTTTCAATCGTCGATGGTTCCCCACAACTGTTTCTAGCTTCCTCATTGTCCAAAGATCGGGGACGCTCAATAGAAGTCTGCGAGGGATAGATTGATTCCTGTCCAGCGTAGCC
Organism: Scilla litardierei; assembly: GCA_030789695.1. Classification (NCBI taxonomy): domain Eukaryota; kingdom Viridiplantae; phylum Streptophyta; class Magnoliopsida; order Asparagales; family Asparagaceae; genus Scilla; species Scilla litardierei. The sequence continues at coordinate 82,440,576 of CM061131.1, read as the reverse complement.
TACAAACCCGGTCGGATGGTTCTCCTGACAAAACTCCACGGACAACTCTTCTTCACTAAATTTGGGACCAGGGTTGTCGATATACGCCACTTCACCATGAGGAAAGAGAGTTGTTGTGGCAAGGTGCTCCTGTGTATCTCGATATCTCCTCTGACTTTCCACGGCGGCAGACAGGAGGGATAGTATATTCGAAGTATTCAGTGATTCCGCTAAGCTATGCGCCAAACAGCGGATATGGTGAGAGTGATCCCAGATGTCTACTGAAACTGCATGCAACATCCTCGCCGTGGGGCCATGATCTTATACGAGAGGAGAGAGAGAGAATTGCACAAGTGGCAAACACGTCAAAAGCACGGGTTGCATAAACGAGAACCGAAAGTTGCGATGGGAGCACGACGATTCAGTCAATTAGAACTATACAATTACTATCCACAGTATGTCCAAGTGAAATTGAAAAGTGTAGAGTGCGAAAATTATCGCGAGGTAGGGATAAGTGCTAGACACTAGGGTTCAAGAGATCCTAAAATAACAAGCACGTTGCCTCCCCGGCAGTAGCGCCATAAACTTGACGTTGCCCCCGGTTTGCTAGCCGCAAATGGCCGGGGACCCGCGTGAGGGTTTAGATATTTGTAACCGCAAGCGCACGGTGTTGTAGTGTGGCTTGGGGGTCGAACACAGGGAGGCTAGGATGTGCTTGTGTCAAGGAGGACCGAAATCACCCCGTGGGTGAGCTAGCCCGAATCGGTTGATGGATTGTCACGGTAAAGGAATGCAAGGTATGAACAATAAGAAAATAAACCCGGGACTTTGGTTTCCACTCCAACGAGCGACTCTCGCCGATACGGCCTACGGGTAGGATGTCGATCGGAATTAGGGTTTAATGGTGAGACGTTGACTCTGAAAGTGGTTCCGGCATCCCATGGGCCCGATATTCTGGTCGGTGCCCAGGATGATACACTGGACTTCCCGAGTTCGATCAGTGGGCACTCCCGTGTCCATTAACACTAATCGATTCTGGGAGCACTAAGCTCGCAACGATAACTCCCAACGTCTCATCCTGCCGCTCCCTCGCGCTAGGATTCGGCGTCTACGCTAAGGGCGTGAGCTATGGCTAGGGGTCAACCGCCAAGTTTATTCCCCCTTGGCCCAACGGTCAAAGGCGGTCTTTTTCCCACCGATGACAATAAAACACCCCACGTAACCGTTAGATTCCTAATCCCTATCGATTTCCTAACCCTATGGATGCATCGGGAAGAACCCCCGAAGGGGTTTCCGCCAAAATCCCAGATTTGGGAACTACTCACAAATATTCATTAAAAAGCGATCTAAACGAAAATGAACCGTTGAAATCATAATCAGACGATTGGAATGCGAAGGTAGTAGAGCAATTAAGATAATACTAAAGTTTGAGAAAGATCCGAAAACTTACAATAGAAAAGTAATTACAGCCGTCACAAATATGAGAAAACAGTAAAAACTAATAGCTCTCCGTTTCTGGAACCCTAGGGGTCCTATTTATAGGATCTCGTATCACCCGATCGGTTGACAAGTCAACCGATCGGGTGATCCGTTACAGATAATAAACAGAAAACGACGGACTTTCACCCGGTCATATGAACCGGTCGGTTGAGTTCTTGGAGTGACCGGTTGGATCTTGGCGCCATCGGGTGAAGGGATCGGTTGGGTGCCCGTGTCTCGGCTCCTCAGCATCAGCTACAGATGAACCGATCGGGTGAGAGCCACCCGATCGGTTGGAATTTGGCTTGAAAAGACAGAGAATCAGCCCCGTTTGAACCGGCCTATGAACCGGTCGGGTGAGATTCACTTGAGCTCCGGCTGAGACCGGGTGGTGCACGCGTGCATCACCCGATCGGTTGGAGATGACCAACCGACTGGGTGAGGGGCTGAAAGATGTAATCTTCGTCGTTTGACCCCATGGATCACGCGTGACTCCTTCCGTTGCTCCGGGGACTTGAGATATCGTCGTTAAACGTCCCCTACGCGGGCAATCTCCTACAAACATGGAGAAATAAAGAAAAGTGAAAGAAAACGAGAAAATACGAGAAAACGAATAAAAGACGGCGGAAAATACAGAGAAACACAAAAGAAAACGTGCGTGAATATATGAAATATAAACGCACGTCATCTACGGTATTGTATACCACTTTAGATGCTTCAGACGATGTTAATCTTAGAATTATTCCATTTTTCATGCTATATTGATATTCTTGGGTTTTCTATTTCAAGTGCACCATTATACTATGATATCAAAATAAAAGTCTTTGACATGTGTTTTATATTCGATGCATGCTATATGAGTAAGCAAAACCCACGTCCTGAGAAAATGATCTAGCAACTTCCCTCTACGTTTTCTATTTTTTTTTTTCGATTTCCGTTTTCCGCCTTTCCGCCATTTTCTTTATCTTTATCCACCGGGTTCGCTTTTTACTTATCTTCCTCGAGGACGAGTAAGAGGTAAGCTTGGGGGATTTTGATCACTCCATATTTTACACCTTTTTCCCGCATGTTTGCTTGCCATTTAGATCGCTCAAATCGTGTTTTTCACGTTTATTCGACAATATTGCGATGATTTTCATGATTTGTTGTTTTTGTCGTATTTCACGAGATTTGGATCAATTTGGAGTGATTCTGAGATGCACCCACTCTGGAGTGTCACCGACGACTCTCTTGAGGGATATTTTACGATTGGAGATGAGTGGAAGAGGAAAGAACGTCGTAGGAGCGACGAGGAGGCAAAAACATGAAGAATGGGCATTTTCAGCATGCCACTCGGCCGAGTGAAGGAGTCACTCGGCCGAGCATAGACAGCCCGCTCGACCGGACAGATCGGACACGCAACAAGGCTAATATCAGCATGCACTCGGCCGAGCATCGCCAGACCACTCGGCCGAGCACCGAGTCATCCCTCGCCCGAGTGGATCCAAGACAACGGCAACAAAAGATGCTGAACTCTCTGTTTTTCGTCTGTACAGTCCCAAGCTCCGATTCGGCCAAGTGACCAACGCCGTCCGCCCGAGTGAAGAACACCCATCGGCCGAGTGAAGAAAAGTCACTCGGCCGAGTGACCTCCGAGGAGACGACCCCCAAGACCCCCAACTCTCTGGAATCCGTCAGGGTCTCTCACTCGGCCGAGTGACATTTGTCACTCGACCGAGTGAGCCGCGCTGCCTGTAGCGTAAACTGCGATTTTGAGGCTACGCAGGGGCATTTTCGTCAGGATTTTTTGGCCGATTTTGGGGGGTATTTAACCCCAGTTTTTAACCTAGTTTAGAGTGCTTTTTCAGAACTTTTTGCAGCCTTTTTTGATTGACTTTTTAGGAATTAGATTTAGTTTTTAGGGAGGAGAGAAAAGTGAGATTTTGTTGGATGCTATCTTGTTCTTCATTGGTTTGTCTCTCTCTCTCTCTCTCAAAAACTCCATTTTTATTGATTTATTGAATATTGCTATGAATTCCATTCATTTTACTTGTGAATTTCTATTGAATTTGATTATGAATTGTGAGTAGTTCATCGTCTTAGGGCATAGGGATGAACCCTACGAACCCAATTTCAAAATTGTGATGAATTGGTGAAACTATTGCTAGGATTGATTAGGGTTAGTTTGGGATTGATTTAATACGAATAGCTAGGGATTCATACCGATTGGGATTTGCAAGAGATTGGATCCCAACTCGATAGGAAGCCCTAGAAATTCGAATTGGGTTACAATTGGATTCCTCCGGAATCGGTTTGCAAGAGATTGTACCGAAACTGGGGTTTTCGATTGCAATTCTATACCAATACCCGTTTGTAAGAGATTGGCCTGGTAGGAACTATCCCAACCTAGGTCGTAGCTCGAGTTTGCACGAGAGTGGGCTCGAGATACGAATGAATGATGTTGATGTTCTTCACGCTAGCTTGCCTAGGTTAGGGTTTGCAAGAGATTGGACCCTACCCTAGGTTTTCTATAGACCGGAAATAGCGCGAGAGCGTGAGCTTGGTTCTACATTTAGTTGCAACTAGTTCACACGAATTTCAAGTCTAGCAATTATGAAACCTACGAATCACAATGATGAGATACGGCAAGTAGCGGGGATTCCCTATCCCCTAAGCGTCTTTATTAATTTGTTATTTCTTTTATACATTTGAACGACTGTGACCGCATATTTGCGAACATTTCTCGACTATTCTTATAGCCAGGTGATTGAAGAAGACACTGTTATTAGGCCTCCCTGTGTTCGATACCCGCTCGCCGCTACACCGTGCGCTTGCGGTAAGACTACAGTGTCACCGCTCTGGGACGTGTATCCTGGGCGCGATCAACAACGAGATCAGTGATGATGGGTGTAGGATGCTCACGAGGCTGGGGAGGAACAAAATGTCTCAGATGCTCAGGGAAGGGTATTCCCTGATGCTAGAATGATAAGGAGCCAATTCATATAGACCAGAGACCATCTCAAAAAGAATATCAAGCGAGGATTGAGCAGAGGTTGATGGCTAGTCTGCTGGAGGAACCGTGGAGGAAGACGGAGCTGAAGTGGATTTCCTCTTCTTTGATGTAGACTGCAGAGCCGAAGAGGACTTCGACTTCACAGAAGGATCAAGAAGAGGACCAAAAGGCACGGGCTCGTAAGGAGACAAGTCAATCCCAAAGTTACGAAAAACAAGCGTAAGAAGTCCACCGTATGGAATGTGAAAGGAGGAGGAAGTGAACTCAACCTTGTCCATCCTATCAAGGAGGACACCGGCCCAGTTTACGGACATCCCGGAAAGATCGCGTACATACACCTCAATATCTCCTGGGAAGGCTGGTCAGAAGATCCATACTTCGGTAGGATGTTGGACTTCACCACGAGGTGAACAGCCCAACCCTAAGCCGAGAACTTGGACGTCTTAACACCAGAAGATAGAGTTGAGGGTATCTCACGAAACATGTCTCGGAGGACAGACTGATCTAGCTCATCAATGTCAAAAATGCAAATGTCTGAAGGAAGAGATCCAGTAGAGGGAATCCTAAGTATGGTCCCTAAGAGATTGATATCAACGCAAATGGAATTCCCCTGGACAATAGTATCAATAAATCCAGTGGTAGAATACTCACCGCAAACACGGTTAGCATTGAATAGCTTAACCAAAAATGGATAAGCCCTAGGAGATTAGCTCTGAGAGAAGTGAAAAAGGTCAGCTAAACGGGTAGCAGAAAGGATGTCAGACAGTCTCTCAGCAGTGAAGGCAGGAAAAACAATATAACACTCTCTAAGAAGTTTGATCCCTATGAGAGAGTGAAATTTTGCCAAGCATAGATCATCTCGACAAATCGGAACAAGGGGATCAGCATGAGGCATGACATGGGTTTCTTCTGCAGAACTCGACACCGAAAGTGAAGGAGGAGCCTCAGCACTAGGCTCATTGATGCGAACACCAATGGGCTTGCGCGGACACTTGAACAGGGGCTCAGTGTCAGAAGAAGAAGTCCCAGAAGGAGAATAACCCTTCGAAGTACAATGATAGGGAGATTCGGCATGTTTGGTACGGGCCTTATAGGGTTTCTTTTTCTTGGCGAGGGTAGGCTTAGGAACCCTAGGTTTCTTAGAAGCAATGATCTTTCCCTTTCCCTTAGTCTTGGGAGCCATTGCACAACAAATCGAACGATGGTGAAAGACAACGTACGAGAGATGCAACGAATGAAAGAGCCAATGAGAGGAAATCAGACCTAGGCAAATGGCACAAAGACAGCGATGAAGCAATCGACAGATGGCGAAGAGGTGATTGACGGCGGAGAGATCGACAGAGAAATCGAGCGGAAAGACGAACGGTTTCAATTGGAGGAGAGAGAAAACGTGGGTCGAAAAGAACTGTCTCGATGAAATAAGAAAGGGGCGAATTAATCTGGGCCATTGGATCAAAGAATCGACGGCTCAGATCGAAGAAGTGAACTGCCATAATAGGAGACAATCGACTGATGAACAAATGTTAGTCGACTGGCTGAAGTGATAAGAAATAAGATTAGGATGACAGAAAGTCGACAGTTGAGTAACACATAGTCATTTGTCCGGGAGACAGTCGACTTTATAATACACATCAGTCGACTGACTGAGAATCAGTAAAACTCATCAAAAAGACAGAGAGTACTGGAGAATTTTGACAAAGATGGTAGGCGTCTGATGACAGAAATGCAGTCGCTTGTTGAAACAACAGTCGACTGTAAAGTTATCATCAGTCGTCTGTGCGAAAGATACAAGTTTCTGACAGAGAAGATAGAGTAGGGCAGTCCACTATCGAAGGAAAGACAGTCGTCTGTCCTGGTCCAAAAATGCACAGTGAGATAAAAAATCCAGAGGATATGAACACTCACCCTAGGACCTATACTCTAAAAATAAACTCATCATAAAATCAACATCAAATTATAAATCGTTGATAAAACAAATCTCTTAAAACAATCTGAAAAAAACTCATGTAATCACCGAGGTCTCAATTACCTTTCTCAAGACACATATATGAAATAACAAATGAAGAGATTCAACATGATGATATGTGCTCAAAAAGTGTTATAACAAGTATGTTGAGCTCCTAAATTTCAGATTCACCCATAATTCCTAATTCTCCACACAACCTCACAAATGAATCTTCTTTAAGAGGTTTGGTGAAATTTGTTTTGGGTTTCAATGTACTCTAAGATGATGTCCTTCTTAGCTACATGATCATTGATAAAATGGTGTCTCACATCTAAGTGTTTGGTACGGGAGTGATGTACCGGGTTCTTGGAAAGACATATAGCACTTTGGTAATCAACCATGATAGGGCAAGTATCACAATTGACACCATAGTCACTAAGAGTGTGTCTCATCCAAAGGACTTGTGCACATGCAAGACCCGCGGCAATATATTCCGCTTCAGTCATGGACAATGATACCGAGTTCTGTTTCTTGGAAAAACAAGAAACTAAGGAATTTCCTATAAAATGGCAAGTACTACTAGTACTTTTCCTATCGGATTTGCATCCGGCAAAGTCGGCATCACTATATGAGATTAACTTATATGTGCTAGATTTAGGGTAAAGTAACCCATAATCTAGTGACTGATTGAGATAACGAAATATTCGTTTAACCGCAATCAAGTGTGACTCCTTAGGTCTAGCTTGATATCTAGCACACAAGCATATGGAAAACATGATATCGGGCCTACTAGCGGTTAAATAAAGTAAGCTACCGATCATACCTCAATATAGACGAACGTCTACATCTTTTCCTTTCTCATCCTTATGTAGATGGGTTATCGTACTCATGGGAGTCCTTTTGCTTGAAGACGATTCCATCCCAAATCGCTTAATAAGCTCCCCTGTGTACTTTGTTTGATGTATGAAAGTTCCATCCTCCATTTGTCGAATTTGCAGTCCAAGGAAGTAATTGAGCTCTCGCATGTGGCTCATCTCGAATTCATCCTTCATATACTTAGAAAATTCTTGACAAAGATTAAGTTAGTAGAGCCAAATATTATATCGTCTACATACACTTGAATCAAGAGGATGTCATTTTCATAATCTTTAATGAAAAGTGTTGAGCCAACTTCTCCCATTTTAAAGCATAAATCCAAAAGAAAGGTATTGAGTCGATCATACCAAGCTCTAGGAGCTTGTCTCAACCCATACAATGCTTTCTTAAGTTTGAAAACATGGTTTGGAAATTTTTCATGAATGAAACAGGGAGGTTGAGAAACATATACTTCTTCATTGACAATCCCATTTAAAATGCACTTTTAACATCCATTTGAAATAGTTTAAAATTCTTATGAGATGCAAAAGATAAAAGCAATCTAATAGCTTCTAATCTAGCTACGGGGGCAAATGATTCTACGAAATCGATACCTTCCTCTTACCGGTAGCCTTGAACTACAAACCTTGCTTTGTTCCTTGTGATTACTTCGTTCTCATCGATCTTGTTCTTGAAGATCCATTTGGTCCCAATAACTTGATGACCACTTGGAAGAGGAACGAGCTCCCAAACTTCATTTCTCTCGAATTGCATGAGTTCTTCTTCCATTACCACTATCCAAGAGCTATCCTCACAAGCTTCCTGGATGTTCTTTGGCTCAATGGTAGAGACAACTGCGCAATGAGAGAATTCTTCAATTCTTGACCTCGTTCGAACACCCACACCAATATCTCCAATTATTTGGTTATGTGGAAGGTTGCGAACGGTCGGGTAAGCTTTGGGTATACCTGCATCACTTGGAACAACTTCACAATCTCATTAGTAGTGTTAATCATTAATCTTAACATTACTAAGAGGTTCACAAATAGCATTTACACTATCATCATCAACATGAGGAAAATCAAAATCTTCATAAAATGATACGTGTAGAGATTCCTCGATCGTTGAAGAAGTTTTGTTGTATATCCGGTAGGCTTTGCTACATGTGGAATATCCAACAAAAATTCCTTCGTCGGATCTTGGCTCAAATTTATCTAAATTACCAAAAGTGTTCTTGATAAAACATTTTGAACCAAAAACTCGAAAATACTTAACTTGAGGCTTTTTATCATAAAATAACTCAAAACAAGTTTTGTTCGTTCGGGGTCTCACTAGGATCCTATTGAGCACCTAACTTGCCGTGTGCACCGCTTCTACCCAAAATTGTAGTCCAATATGACTATCATAGAGCATGGTGCGAGCACACTCAATAAGAGTCATATTTTTTCTCTCTATAACACCATTTTGTGGTGGTACCCGAGGAAAGGAAAAATTGTGAGTTATCCTGGTGTCATCACAAAACTTTGAAAAAGACTCATTCTCAAATTCTCCTCCATGATCGCTATGGATAGTGATAATGGTGGATCCTAAGAGATTCTAAATCTTGTTTGCAAATATAGTAAACTCTTCATAAGCTTCATTCTTATTAGTTAAGAATGAAACCCAAGTAAATCTAATAAGAATGAAACCCAGTAAATCTAGAGAAGTCGTCAACGACAACTAATCCATAATGAGCATTGCCTAAAGAAGCAGTTCTAGTTGGCCCAAACAAATCTAGATGAAGAAGTTCTAGGGGCCTCTTAGAAGTAATGCCTTCTTTAAAGCTTAAAAGATGAGTTACTAAGTTTACCTCTTTGACACGAATCACAAAAGTTTTTCTTACTAAAAGAAATTTTTGGAAAACCTTTGACTAGATCATGCTTAGCTAACTTATGTAAGTGCTTGAAATGAACATGACCAAAACGGCGATGCCATAATAGTTGTTCACTTGTATTAGCAACTAAGCAATGTTCTATGGTTTCAGGCAAGCTCAAATAATAAATATTTTTACGCCTAATACCTGTAAATAAAACATGTGAATTAGAATCAACAATTTTACACAATCCTTCTCCAAAGTTAACATTGTAACCTTTGTCACAAAGTTGACTAATGGAAATGAGATTGTGACATAAACCACTAACAAGAAATACATTAGTAATTAAGGGTTTTGAAGGGTTACCGACAATACCTACTCCAATGATGTTTCCCTTTTAATTACCTCCAAAAGTGGCAGTTGCACCATCCTTGATGCTAATCACTTCGGAGAGCAATGAGTGATCTCCCATCATGTGCTTGGAGCAACCACTATCGAGAATCCATCCTTTCCCTTTAGAACTAATATGACCTGTATTGCTCTTTTTCTTTCTCTTGGGTATCTACATAATATACCATAAGCTCATGGTACCCAATGTTTGTTGGGTCCAAGGGGGTTAGCCCTTTGGAAGCCAAGTCCAAGTGGACTTTTGCTTCCCAACATAATTTCTATTCTTAATAACATCACGAAAATAGGAATCAACATATGCATTCCTATCATTTAAGCTAGTGTTCTTAGGACCCCAAATGGTGTATGTTTTGGGAGTCCTTTTCCTAGTTGCATGCATACTTGTTGGATTTCTATGTGGTGCATGCTTCTTAGGAACATGGTTTCTAGCATAAGAATGTGGTGGTGGATATGCATTGGACATGAGAATGATATGTATGCTTGGGAACATGCATGTTGTATGAAACATAAGGGTCATGCATGACATGTGGAGGTTGTGCATACACGTAAGAATGATGCGTATGAGCATATCGGTGTATAGGAGCACGTACATGAGTATTTCTCATGTTTGGATTTGTACGTGTCCATGTGTGTGGAGCATAAAAAGTGTCATGAATATCCACTTGTGAAGTAGGAGATTTCCTACGTGGATGAAGGTTGGTGTACATGTAAGCATGGCTTCTCTTTTGGTTTCCACCCTTAGTGGGTTTCTTGCCAAAAGGAAGCGATGGTGAAGTGGTGAATTTCTTGATAGGTTTGCTACCTATAGTGTCTTTGACACCACTTGTGGATGCACCGGAGGATGGCCTCACAAAGTCTATAGTGACACCACTATAAGAAGTGCGATCATTGGATGCATTTGCATTTACAAAACCAAGACCAACACGATGTGTGGCTGGAAATTAATTTGCAAGCAAATCGTCCAATTGTCCTTTTCCCTTATTGAATCTCACAATACGGGAGGACATGAGCTCATATTTCTCCTTAAGAGAAAAAATGTTGGTATCCAAGGTGGACACCCGTACTTTGAGTTCGTGCACTTGAGTTTTAAGAGAATCATTCTCTAAACCCAATTGTGTGTGTCGTGTAACTAGATCACTATTATCCTTAGGATGTGTTTGATCTAGTTGAGATTTGAGGTTATTCCCCTCATTTCTCAAAGTGACATTTTGAGAAGCTAAATTTGCTTTCTCAAGAGTTAAAATATCAACAATGGTGTCATTGTTGATAATGCATGGAAGGGATGAATTGCTAATATTTAATTTCTTTAAGCTAGTATACCTAAGCATTAGAGATTGATACTTAGCAAACAATTCTTCATTTGCAATACGTAATTCATCCATTGTTACCTCGGTTTCATCCATGTCGGAATCACTCTCATCAGAGAGTGGATCTTCTCGGGCCATGAAGCACATGTGGGCACTTTCACCATTCTCATCATCGGAATCACTTGATGAGTCTCCACTTGAGTCATCGAATGTATCGACGAGTCCTTTCTTGTTGTCTCTCTTGTTCTTGTCAGACTTGGGGTACTTCAGAGCCTTCCACTTCTCTTTGTTTCTTAGCATTGGGCAATCCTTCTTGATGTGCCCTGGCTTATTACACTTAAAGCATAGAGATGAAGTATTATTAGTAGACTCAAATATTTTGTTAGAGGGAAATTTACCTTTGCAATTAAGCGTTGAAACTTCTTCACCATTTGGGCCATTTCACCCAAATCCATCTCATCTTTTGAATCTTCACTATCGGAGGATGAGGAATTGGCGTTGAATGCCAATACTTTCTTCTTGGCCTCCAAAGGATTCATCATAGCTTGAATATTTAATCGGTTCTCCCGTCTTACTTCATAAGAAATGAAAGTCCCGATAAGATTCACAACAGTGTAGGTTTTCAAGTCGTTGACCTCCTCGATGGCGATAGCTCTTCTTTCCCATTTGGAGGTCATTCTCATTATGATCTTCCTTACCTTTTCTGGTTCGGTGTAAGTTTGGCCAAGAGCTTACAATTTATTGGTGATATCGGTAAAACGTCCATACATCGATGCTATGTTTTCATTTTCTTGCATATGAAACATATCGAAGTTTTGCACGGCAACATAGAGTTTTGAAAGTTTTACCTTATTCGTTTCCTCATGGGTAACGAAGACATGGTTCCAAATTTGATATGCACTCTTACATGTGCATACCTTGTTGAACTCATTCGGGTCCAACGCACAATGAAGAGCATTCATTTCTTTTACGTTGTTGACTTCGACAGATTTCTCGGAGGTCGTCCATTTTTCGAAATCCTCTTCTGTGTGCTCGACGTATTCCTTGTTTAGGGTACTCCAAAGTGAGGCACTCCTTTGGAACGTCTCCATCCGACATTTCCAATAGCCAAAGTTTGTGCCACTGAAACGTGGAGGACGCACCGTTGATTGACATTCGAAAAGTGTGGACGCTCCATCACGGTCGTGATTGTTGTACGAAGGCGGCGAGGGAACGTTGTTGTTGTTGGATGCCATAGCTATAACCTTGCGCTCTGATACCAATTGTAAGGACCATGGCTATGGGGAAAACACTAGAAGGGGGGTTGAATAGTGTTTATGCAATTTAAAAAGATAGTTACACCAATTTAAATGCTAACCAACAATATAGTGCGGAATTAAAATTAAACCCAAAGAGAAACAAATGCAGACACAAGGATGTTTCAAGGGTTCGGATTACCCAAGTCACTTCCTGACTTGTTCCCGGTAATCCTACGTCCCTTCCACCCGGATACCTCCGGATACTCAAGTTAGAACCCTAACTTGAGGTTTTCTTAAAACCCACTTGTAGCAACCCTACAAGTGAAATCGAAATACAATCGATTGACCTTGACTCCCAAAACTTGGGAGCAAGCAAACCACTCTCACAACCCGAGAGCAAATTCAAATAACGAAAGTTATGAAATATGAAAGCAACACTTACAATCACCTATGCCTTTATGCGAAACTTGAAGGAGAAGTGTGTTGTCTGTTGAAGACGCACTTGGAAGAGAGGAAAAGCCCTTTTTCTTGACTGCACCAAATGCCTAGAAGATATCTCTTTGGTTCTAGGTAGGAGAGCAAGAGATTGAAGATAGGAAATCTTAGGGCTTTAGGATTTGAGAGCTTTGATCTTGAGAATGAAAGGGACTATTTAGGTTAACAAAAGGGAATATTTAGGTTAATGTTAAACACTTAAGGGACTAAATTCAAATTACAAAGGTTTAAGGGACTAATATCAAAATACACATAATTTAAGGGACTAATATGAGAAAAACCCAATTATTTAATGCCTCTTAAATTTAATATAATTTGTATATCTTGCCTTGGGTTTTCTAACCTCTTCTTGCAGACCCTTGCTGATATACATTCATGTTTTTGGATGTATGTCAGATCCCGAGTTTGAGTGCTAGGAGGATCCTTTCGAGACACCTGACTTAGAGAGCTAGAGTTCGTCGTAGACGCCGAGTCTCTCCTTGCGGAGGACTAGGGACCTTCACCGTCGTTATCTTCCTTTAGCTTACTTTCGGTTGTTGTTTAGTGTGTGTTTCCTTTTTGTTGCTACTTTGGCCCGGCTATGGCTTTGACGTTTGATTTCGTGTACGGACATTTTTAAATTATGGATGTGGCTTTGATTTATGGATAATTCTTATTGTTCTGAAATGCATGCAAGGACCTGCCCTGTGGCTTATTATTCTGAAATTTTGGATGTGTCTTTGATTTATCACAGACGCTCATTGAACTCGAGCTTCACCGCTCTAGTTCATGCGGACCTTTTAACGTTCTCACTTCCTGTGTCTTTTGGAAAGCGGGGCGTTACATAAACTCTTGCTTGTCCCCGATCAAGATAAGGAATGAATGACGGGAAAAAAATTGCTGAGAAAATTTGATGATCACCCTCTCGAACCACTCACACGCATGTGTTGTGTATATGACGGAGTCAAGTGTCATTTCAAGATCATATACGACATCAACCTAATGTGGCAGAGGATTTGAACACTACTCGAATCACGGTGTCAAGTCTAACACATACACCCGTGAGACATGCTAGCCCCGTAGAAAACATCTACGATAAGGCTAGGTGATCGCTCCGGAATGTAACCCGAAGAACGGTTGTAGTTTTACTGCAAGCGCACGGTGTAGCGGCGAGCGGGTTATCGAACACAGGGAAGACGAATGACCGTGCTTGCTCCAATCAACCTGGCTATTAAGAACAGAAAAGAGAGAAATTTACCTTTGGCGATCCTGTCACAATCGTCAGACAAAGTACGAAGAGATCAAATCAAATAAAGAACGTCTAGGGAATGGGGAATCCCCGCTACTCACCGTATCTCATCAATGTAATTCATTGGTATCAAATTTGCTAGAATAAAATTTTGGATGAACTAGTTGCAACTGAATGTAGAACCTAGCTCACGCTCTCGCGCTGTTGCCGGTCTATAGCTATCCTAGGTTCGGGTCCAATCTCTTGCAAACCCTAGCCTAAGGAAGCTAGCATTAGGATCAACATCATCGTTCAATCGCGCCCCGGGCCCACTCTCGTGCAAACTCGGGCCACGACCTAAGTTAGGATAGTTCATACCCATCCAATCTCTTGCAAACGGGTATCGGCACAGAATTGCAACCGGAAACCCTAGTATCGGTCCAATCTCTTGCAAACCGACACTACGGAAATTCGATTCCAACCCAATTCGGATTTCTAGGGTTTCCTATCGAATTGGGATCCAATCTCTTGCAAATCCCAATCGATATGAATACCTAGCTATCCGTAATAAATCGATCCCAAACTAACCCTAATAGCAATTCTAGCTAAATTTCTACCAATTCATCACAAATCTGAAATTGTGTTCGTAGGGTTCATCCCCACGCCCCAAGACGTGGAGACTACTCACAATTCATAGCACAAACACAAAAATAATCAATGAAATTGACAAGAGAATTCATCACAATATTGAGATAAGCAATAAAAATAGTATTTTTAGAGGAGAGAGACACAAACCAATAGAGTTCTTCAAATAGTCCAACAAAAATCAACTTTTGTCTTCTCTCCAATCACAAGAATAAAGCTAAAAAGTTAATCTAAAAGGCTGCAAAAATCTAAGAGAAAAGCCCTCTAACCTAGGGTAAAAACAGGGGTTAAATACCCCCCAAAATCGTCCAAAAAACTGTGACCAAAATGCCCCTGCGCAGCCTGAAATCCACAATTTTCGCTACAGGCAGCGCGTCGCACTCGGCCGAGTGACAAAATTCGCTCGGCCGAGTGAGAAACCCTGTAAATTTCCAGTAAGTCTGGGTCTTCGGGGGTCTTCACTTCGGGAGTCGCTCGGCCGAGTGAGTTGTCGTCACTCGGCCGATGGCTTCTTAGTACTCGGGCGGTCGGCATTTGCCACTTGGCCGAGTGGGTCTTCTGAAGCTCAGGCAGACGAAATACAGTAAGTTGGCGAATTTTGACATGCTTCGTCTGAGCGCCACTCGGGCGGACGGGGTCTCGTCACTCGGCCGATGTGGCTTCCGTCGCTCGGCCGAGTGCACACATGAAGCGTATCCGATCTGGTCGGCCGAGCAGTGTCTCGCTGGTCGGCCGAGTGAGTCCTTCACTCGGCCGAGTGGGACACCAAAAATGCCCAAACAGCTTGTTTTGGCATCCTCGTCACTCCTGCGACGTTCTTTCTTCTTCCGCTCCTCTCCAACAGCAAAATACCCCTCGGGGAGGTCATCGGTGACACTCTGGAGTAGGCGTATCTCGAGATCACTCCAAATCGTTCCAAATCACCTGAAATGCGACAAAAACAACAAATCGTGAAAAGCATCGCAATATCATCGATATATCGTGAAAAACATGATCTGGGCGATCTAAATGGCATGCAAACATGCGGGAAAAAAGTGTAAAATAAGGATTGATCAAAATCCCCCAAGCTTACCTCTTACTCGTCCTCGAGGAAGATAAGTAAAACGCGAACCCGGTGGATTCGGAAAACGAAAACGGCGAAAGACGAAAAAAAATGAAAAACGGAGAGAAACGAAAACGAAATAAAAACAAAGAAGAAAGAAAGAAGCGAAGAGGGAAGCTGCTACATCATTTTCTCAGGACGTGGGTTTTGCTTACTCTTATAGCATGCACCGAATGAAAAATATATGTCAAAGAATTTTATTTCGATATCATAGTATAATAGTGCAAATAGAAATAGAAAACCCACGAACAACGATATAGTCATGAAAAACGGAATAATTTTAGAATTAACATCGTCTGAATCATTTAAAGCGGTATACAAATCGCAGATCGCACACTTTTCAATTGAATGCTTTCTATGAGGAGTATAAGAGTATATCACACAATAGAATAGAAAGAATAGATAAGTGTGGATTTCATGAAATGAGTGTTAGGCATAGATTTCTGGACTTCGTAAAGCTAAAAATAATCTTACCGAGTATAGAATATTACTTAGCCTAGGTTGTCGTGCAACGTCGAGTTGTCACTCTCTCACACATCATTGGATTCCCTCCCCCAAGCTTATCTATAAGCGTGGTGGCATAAAAAACATTTTCATCCCCATTTTCATAAAGCTCCAAAAGCAATGAAAATAGATACAAAAGGAGAGAAGAAAGAGAGAACAAGAGATGGGATCTTTTATTGAGATTCTTTCCTCTTTTTTCTCTTTTTTTTCAAATAACACATATACACAATGATCCCAACTCAGAAAGAAGTAAGAACATACAAGAAATTTATTCATTTATTTATTTTTCTCTTTTTTTTTCTTTTCTTTGATTTTGGGAAATTTGGAGCTAGGAATTAATAGCGGGGGAAATGCCATATAATAGAATCGCTAAGGGGAGATTCACCAATGATTTTAAAATAGAGAAATGATGATCAAGATTTGTGGAGAAAGAAATAAATATATCTCTCGGTTCACTCTATAAGACATGCACGACAACTTCAGCAGGGTAATCTAATCTACTCAGTTTCGATCACAAAAAAGCTAACTAATCCAGATTTATCATAGCTAACATCATTCAATCATCCTGAAGTGAAATGTACAAAGCATGCATATAGAAGTGATATAGGGAAAAGAAAACGGTACTCCAAATATAAGCATTCAATGCGTGAATCTTGGTGTGTTTTCTGCGATAGCATACATATGAATATTCAGACTCAGCTAATAATAAAATTTCATCCATTTTTATGTGGAAAAAGTGTGGGTTACTATCTCTAAATGCAAGGCAAATCACAGCATATGATATCAGAAATAAAGTCTAAGACATGACAAATATAGCATGCATATAGAGTAAGCTAACTCC
Source organism: Scilla litardierei (assembly GCA_030789695.1). Lineage (NCBI taxonomy): Eukaryota > Viridiplantae > Streptophyta > Magnoliopsida > Asparagales > Asparagaceae > Scilla > Scilla litardierei. The sequence goes on along the minus strand of CM061131.1, from coordinate 82,423,727 downwards.
ACGTAATCATCATCACAGAAAAGTCATCTCTAGCATGAGATGAAAAAGAAATAAAGATAAAGGGGAAAATAAAGCTATTTATAATGCGGCACACACAAAATAAGAAAAACGTGATGCATGGTAAAATAAAATAAAAATGATGAAAATAAGTGCAAAAGCGGAAAATGGCGTGAAAAAACTAAAAATGAAGGTGGTAAATCGAAAAAGAACGTGAGAACTCACTCCCCCAAGCTAAATGGCACAGTGTCCTCAATGTGCAAAGTGTGGCACACCGAGAGACAAGTAATGTGAGGGGTAAGTGAGGATTCATGCATGAGGAAAAACAAGAAAATAATGAAACGAAAAATGTGATGCGGACATGATGCATGCAAATAAAGGAGTGATACAGATATATAGGTGTGACACCAAAAACTCTCCATCTCCCCCCAAAAAAGGATATGTAAAGATATATAAAGGAAATGTGTACCCAAGAATAGTGAGGGGAGGGGGGGTGGACAAAAAAACATCAGGACCCAGCAGAAACGGGCAGCACAACGGCAAAAAGAATCGATGGCATCAAGGGTGCCTAAGAAGGTGGTGCCGCGCCGTCTCCGTCCTGAGGCGGAGGTGGTGGTGGTGGTGGTGGGACAGGCTGCTGAGCGGGTGTGGGTGTGGAAGTGGAAGCAGGCTGGGTGTGTGTAGGAGTGGGGGTGGTGACCTGCTGGGTGGGTGGGGGAACGCGGGGGAGTCGCTCCAGGACCTGGGTAAGGCAGTAGTGAATCTGCGGGAGCATGTCGAAGCGGCCAGCCATCGCGGAGACGGTGGAGGACAGGGTCCTAAGGTCGCCTCTGAGGCCACTCACCGCCCCCTCGAGAGCACGAATGCTCTGAAGTACAGTGTCAGGGGGAGGTGGTGCAGAGGGACGCACCGGTCTGTGCTGTGCAGGTCGGGGCTGGCGTACTCTGGTGGCGTAGGTGATGGGCTCAGCAGGGAAGGGAACGAAAGGTGCTGCGCTCGCAAATGTGGGCCTGGCCTCAGTGTAAGGCTGGGCAGGACGGTAAGAAGTGGAGGCGGCAGCAACGAAAGAGGAGTGCAAAAGTGGCGACAAGGCGGCCAGAGAGGTCGGTGACACAGAAGTGTGGACAGACGCCACGACACTCTCAGAGAATACAGCAACGGTGGAGACAGAGGTGGAGACTACGGTCTCTACGGCAGTGGTAAAAGAGGGCTCTCCGCACTCAACTATAGTCGGCTGGCGCTCGGGTGGGGCAGAGGAAATGGGCTCGGCAGACAGAGGGCCAGTGGTGGTGGTGGCAGGTGTGGAGGCAGTGGAGGTGGGCTCAGCTAGGGTACTCCCGACACCGACAGAAGTGTGGACAGAGGTGTCGGGAGCAGCAGAAATATCAGGGATAGGCTGAGGGGCCACGGGGTCAACAGGGGCAGCAGGCTCGGCAGGTGCAACAGGGTCTGCGGGGGCAGCATGTGCAGCGTGGGCCTGCTCGGCCTCCTCGGCCTCGAGCACGTATGCGGCTGGGATCAGAACATCCATCGCAGGGAGCCAGTCCACCTAGGCCGGTGCAATCTGAGTCCGAGCTGGGCTCGGAAGAATCATGTAATCGGCACCGTAAGGGCCGTGCAGCCAGACCCAGTGTCGCTCACCGTGCGGACGCAGCATCTTCATCCGGGCCATAACATCAATCGACAGAGAAGTGGGGCCCGGTGCGCGTCGCAGGTCGTCAGGGAAGTCCTCGCCGGTCAGAAGGGCGAGCAATGTGATCAGGCCGCCGCAGCATATCGGTGAGCGAGCGCCCACCGATACGATGATGCGGTCCAAAAACAAAGCCGCGACATCAATCACGACGGTGGGGACCAACTCATCGCCCTCCCTAGATAGAGCTCTGGGCCGTGTCATCGCGTAGAGCATATAGAGCTCTGGCGTGGACATCGTACCCGGCTCATATCTGGCCAAAAAGGTCGTCGCCATAAGGCGCTGAGCTATACGGAGGCAGGGATGGACAATGGCCGAGGCCTTGGCCCTACTAGGGTCAAAGGCAGCGTGAAGCCCCGTAATCCGGGCCCAGAAGGCGCCGGCATCGAAGGAAGGTGGGGGGATATGGGTGGGGGCGTAACCTCGATCGGCCCCGGGGACGTCGGGCCACGAGAAGAAAGCTCTCATCATACCGAGAGTGACCTGGCACTCTCGGTCCATGAACCGAAACGAGCATCCCTCGTCGGTCCGGGCGATCGAACTAAGAACCTCAAGTGTCGGGCGGATAAACGTGTCCGCCGACACTTGAAAGAAATCTCGCCAGCCCACGTTGTCGTACAACGTGAGCATCCCCTCTAGTACCCCCAGGCGTCCTAGGTCGGCAAGGTGTGCGAACCTGGAGGGTACGATCGAGCGCTGGGAGATACGCTCGAAAGCGACGCGGTGTGCGTCGTTCTGGAACGTGATCCCCAGCGGCCCGATAAGTGGAGCCGGAGGTGGCGGCTGTGGAGCGGCAGGGAGTGGCTGTGCGGGCTCTGCAGGCTGTGCGGGGTGTGCGGGGCCTGTAGGCTGTGCGGGGTGGACGGGGTGTGTGGGAGAAGGCGGAGGAGAGTCCTCCACCTCGTGGGAGGGGCCGGCATCATCCGACCGCTTCCGCTTGGCGGAAGCTCTCCTCGACCTCGGCCGTGTCCGGGGCGGCATATGGGCCCCGAGCGCGCACCAAAAAGCGTGACAAGTGCGGCGTGCGTAAAATAAAGGAAAGAATGTACCCCGACATGCCGCGAGTGCAAAGCAATGGAAGCGTGCGAAGACGATGCCTCCACACAGCCCAAATCAGTCCCTGGAAGCTCCCCTAGGCTCCCCTAAGCTCCCAAAAATAACCTGCGCATGAAACGGAGATATCCGCGAGTAATATTCAAAACGTATGGAGCATTAGGGGTATAATAGATAAAAATAGAAATTAATTTGGGTTTGGGGTTCGTTAAGCGCATGGATCATCAAGAAATGCAAAAAAGAGGAGAAATAGGCTAAAATCGGCGATACCGGAGGTGGCCGGAGGCATGCCCGCCGGCGGCGACTCGGGCGAGGAGCGGCGGCGGCTCGGCCGGCGGTGGGTGGCCGAGCGACGGCGCGGGTCGACGGTCGGGCGAGTGAACGAGGGCAGCGGGCGAGGGAATGCGAATGGTCGGGGCGCTGTGATTTTTTTCGTTTCGAAAAACGAGCCCGACCCTCGACCCTATTTATAGCAAAAGTTACGACTCGGCCGAGTGACTGGGTCGCTCGGCCGAGTGAACTTTTAAGAAAAATTCCTCACTGCTACGCTTCGGCCGAGTGGCCTTGCCACCCTCGGCCGAGTGGAGTAAGTCCATTCGGCCGAGTGGCTCAAGCTACTCGGCAAGACTCGCCTTAGGAGCGTATCAGTTTTACTCGGCCGAGTGAATATATATGCTCGGCCGAGTAGCAGTTATACTGAAATCAGGAAAATAAACAGAGAGTTGGGTACAGCAGACTTCCCTCGTTCGTGAGCGGCTCGGCCAGACGAACTTATGTGCTCGGCCGAGTGACTAGTATGCTCGGCCGAGTGAGCCTTGTTTTCTGCTGTTTGTCTTCGTTTGGGCTCTAAACTCCGTCTTTCTTCCCCCAGTCGATTTCATCTTCCTCCTAAGCATCGAGCGCCTTACTGGGCGCTCCTCGTCGCCTTGTGCATCCTCCTAATGATGGGTACCTCGTTCTTCTCCCCTGTCAGGAAAAATAGGACCCGTTTTCACAAGATTTTTGGGGCGAACGACTCAAAACACTAAAAATTTCTAAAACAAAAATAAAAGAAAAGTGAAAATAAAGAAATAACCGTCGGGTTGCCTCCCGACAAGCGCTCGTTTAAGGTCGTGAGCTCGACCCCCTATGATTTTCAATTAATGCGGGATGTTTGGTGCATATGAGATGCACCCGTCAAATTTTCCGGGGAGAACGCTTGGATTCGGAAGATGCGGCGGCGTGTTCTCCCTCGGTGGTCTCCCGTCTCGAATAGTGTTAGGGGGGAGGCTCCCCCAAGCTAGCATTTGCTCCGGTCCTCGGCTTCACCGGTGACGCCGATTTCCGTATCGGCGGAGCTTTCTTCGGAGACTTCATTTTCGAGAGCTTGCAGAGCTCTCGAATCCTTGCGACATCAGCGTCGCCTTCATCATTTTCAGCGGAGAAGTCAGGGGAATCATTTATCTTCTCATCTTGGCCTAAATCCGGGTCCTCCTCGAAATCCTCATCGAATAGAGCGCCAATGGAGTGGGGGATCGCCTCCTCAATTACCTCGTCAAGGAGGTCTGAAAGATCATCCGGCCGTCCCTTAAGCAAATATATTCTATTGGTTTCGCCCGTTGGGACTCCCTCGGAATAGTGTTTGAGCCTCTGACCATTTACTTTGAATGTGGATCCGTCCTTGCTTTCCAACTCAAAAGCCCCTCCCGGTTGTATGTGCTTGATGGTGAAAGGTCCGGACCAATGTGACCTCAACTTACCGGGAAATAATCGGAGCCGGGAATTATAGAGCAAGACCTTGTCTCCTACCTTGAAGTCTGTGACGGTTATGCGGGCATCGTGGAGAATCTTGGTCCTTTCTTTGTAAATTCTCGAGCTCTCGTAGGCGTCTCTTCTTATCTCATCAAGCTCGTTGATGTCTAAGAGTCGCCTCACCGCCGCACTCTTGTAATCATAATTAAAGGTCTTGATGGCCCAATATGCGCGGTGTTCCAACTCTACCGGTAAGTGGCAAGCTTTCCCATAAACAAGTCAGAACGGTGTGGTGCCGATGGGAGTGCGAAAGGCCGTTCGATATGCCCATAAGGCATCGTTTAACTTCATTGACCAATCCTTTCTAGATCGATCTACGGTCTTCTCGAGGATTTGCTTGATTTCTCTATTTGAGACTTCCACTTGGCCGCTTGTCTGGGGGTGATATGCCATGCCAACTCTATGGTTTACCCCGTACTTCTTTAGCATGGCTTCGAACTTGTTTTCTATGAAATGGCTCCCCCGTCGCTTATCAAGGTACGAGGCACTCCGAAACGTGGGAAGATATTCTGCTTGAAGAACTTAGAGACGACCCTTGCATCATTGGTAGGGGTGGCGATTGCTTCCACCCATTTGGAGACATAGTCAACGGCCAATAGGATATATTTGTTACCATTGCTCGACGGAAATGGTCCCATGAAGTCTACTCCCCAACAATCAAAAAGCTCAATTTCTTGGATGGGCCTCATTGGCATCTCATTGCGTTTGGAGATATTCCCGGTCCGTTGGCATCTATCGCACCCCTTTACAAAAGCGTGGGTGTCTCTAAACATTGTTGGCCAGAAGAATCCGCTCTGCAAAATCTTAGCGGTGGTTTTAGAGGCGGCGTGATGTCCTCCGCATGGTAGGCCGTGGCAGTGCAAAATGATAGACGTTGCCTCCTCTTTAGAAACACACCTCCGAATGACACTATCTTTGCATATCTTGAAGAGGTATGGATCTTCCCAAAAATAGCTACGGACCTCACGCAGAAATCTCCTCTTTTGATGCGTGGGCATCCCATGCGGTTTAATTCCACAAGCCAAGTAGTTGACAAAGTCCGCTTACCAAGGTACTTCGCCGGTCCTTATGGCATATAGCCTTTCATCCACGAATGTGTCGTCGATAGGTAAACTCTCATCCTCCTTGTCGCGAATGAGCCTAGACAAATGGTCCGCCACGACATTGTCAGTACCTTTCTTGTCTCTGATCTCCAAATCGAATTCTTGCAACAGGAGTATCCACCTAATCAACCGGGGTTTGGCCTCCTTCTTGTTTAAAAGATACTTCAATGCCGCATGGTCGGTGTGGACAATCACCTTGGAACCAAGGAGGTAGGAGCGAAACTTCTCTATGGAATAGACGACCGCTAGAAGCTCTTTTTCGGTAGTTGTGTAGTTTTTCTGCGCGTCATCCAATGTCTTGCTCGCATAGTATATCGCATGAAGCTTCCTATCTTTTCTTTGTCCCAATACCGCTCCAATGGCTTGGTCGCTAGCATCACACATTAGCTCAAAGGGAAGGCTCCAATCCGGTGGTTGAATGATGGGCGCGGAAACTAGCGCTTCCTTCAAGGTGTTGAAGGCTTGCAAGCATTCCCCTGAAAAAAAACAAAAGGAGTATCTTTAGCGAGCAAGGAAGTAAGTGGTCGGGCAATCGAGGCGAAATCCTTGATGAAGCGGCGGTAAAACCCCGCATGACCAAGGAAGCCTCTAATGCCCTTGACATTAATAGGAGGAGGAAGTTTTTCGATTACCTCAATCTTTGATTTATCTACCTCAATTCCTCTCGAGGAAACAAGATGCACGAGAACTATACCTTCCGTGACCATGAAGTGACACTTCTCCCAATTTAGAGTGAGATTGTTTTGTTGGCACCTTTTAAGGACTTTAGTAAGATTGGCCAAACAAGAGTCAAACTCACTTCCATAAACCAAAAAATCATCCATAAAAACTTCCATAATATTTTCAATGTAATCGGAAAATATGGATGTTATACACCTCTGAAAGGTGGCGGGAGCATTACAAAGACCAAATGGCATCCTACGGTAGGCATAGGTACCATAGGGACAAGTAAAAGTGGTCTTTTCTTGGTCATCTTCGTGCAAAGGGATTTGGAAGAATCCCGAATACCCATCTAGATAGCAAAAGTATTTATGTTTAGCTAGGCGTTCAAGCATTTGATCAATGAAGGGCAATGGGTAATGGTCCTTTCGGGTAGCTTTATTTAGTTTCCTATAGTCAATGCACATTCGCCATCCCGTGACGGTGCGTGTAGATATGGGCTCACCTTTTTCATTTTTTATGACTGTCATCCCCCCTTTCTTGGGGATGACGTGAACGGGGCTAACCCATCTACTGTCAGAGATGGGATAAATGATACCGGCGTCGAGCAATTTTATGATTTCCTTTTTAACCACCTCCTTCATATTCGGGTTTAACCGCCTTTGAGGCTCTATGGAGGTGGCGTCTGTATCTTCCAAATGGATCCTATGTGTGCAAAGCCTAGGGCTTATCCCTTTTAGATCGGAGATAGTGTAGCCAAGGACATCCTTGTGGCTCCTAAGAACGTCTAGGAGTTTTTCAAGTTGATCTTGCGTGAGGTGGGAATTGACTATCACCGGGAAAGTTAATTTATTACCCAAAAAGGCATACCTTAGATTCGGAGGTAATTGTTTAAGTTCTACCTCAAGAGGTGCTGCTCCTTCTACTTCATCAGCTCGCATGAGTTCGGCTTCTTCCTTGTCATCCGGGTTTAGCTCATGTTCAGGTGGTGCGCTCTCTTGTGAAGAGCCAGACTCACTACTTAGTGAGGACGAGGCATCGAAGTAGGCGCTCTCTGATCCTGTGCTAACATCGTCAAAACCTTCACTCTGCTCTGGTCCGTGCCTGGAATCAAGAAATACGTCAGACGATTCATAAAAGCAAGAATGAGCGTCATAGAGTGTAACTCCCTGAATGTCGGTTTGCTCGAAGGATTCTTCGGGAGTATAGTGTTCTTCGACATTTGTTCTACCGTCTTCGAAATATAATTTGTCGTCGATCACATCAACTTTGACATTTCCCCCGATAGTCCCATCTGGGGAGACTTGGTCCATCACAAAACTAGCGAACAGTTGTTCGTCGGGATCCTTGATATCGATAGCAAAAGCTCCGGTAGCGTGGACCTCATCGACAAGCTCCTTAAGGAGGTCTGTGAAGGAGTCATAATTTTCCTGACTGAGCTCCGTTGTCGACATTGCATCCTCCATTCTCCCTGTTAAGATCTTATGCAAAATACGGGGAGAATATGCAAATAGGGCTGCGAACAGAGTTAGAACAAGATATAGAAGAAAGTAAAGAAAGAAAGAAAAAAAAAGAAATAACCGGGTGGTCGACGCCGAACACCGTCAAAATGTCCTCCCCGGTAACGGTGCCAAAAACTTGATCGCTCGGGAATGTAACCCGAAGAACGGTTGTAGTTTTACCGCAAGCGCACGGTGTAGCGGCGAGCGGGTTATCGAACACAGGGAGGACGAATGACCGTGCTTGCTCCAATCAACCTGGCTATTAAGAACAGAAAAGAGAGAAATTTGCCTTTGGCGATCCTGTCACAATCGTCAGACAAAGTATGAAGAGATCAAATCAAATAAAGAACGTCTAGGGAATGGGGAATCCCCGCTACTCACCGTATCTCATCAATGTAATTCATTGGTATCAAAATTGCTAGAATAAAATTTTGGATGAACTAGTTGCAACTGAATGTAGAACCTAGCTCACGCTCTCGCGCTGTTGCCGGTCTATAGCTATCCTAGGTTCGGGTCCAATCTCTTGCAAACCCTAGCCTAGGGAAGCTAGCATTAGGATCAACATCATCGTTCAATCGCGCCCCGGGCCCACTCTCGTGCAAACTCAGGCCACGACCTAAGTTGGGATAGTTCATACCCATCCAATCTCTTGCAAACGGGTATCGGCACGGAATTGCAACCGGAAACCCTAGTATCGGTCCAATCTCTTGCAAACCGACACTACAGAAATTCGATTCCAACCCAATTCGGATTTCTAGGGTTTCCTATCGAATTGGGATCCAATCTCTTGCAAATCCCAATCGATATGAATACCTAGCTATCCGTAATAAATCGATCCCAAACTAACCCTAATAGCAATTCTAGCTAAATTTCTACCAATTCATCACAAATCTGAAATTGGGTTCGTAGGGTTCATCCCCACGCTCCAAGACGTGGAGACTACTCACAATTCATAGCACAAACACAAAAATAATCAATGAAATTGACAAGAGAATTCATCACAATATTGAGATAAGCAATAAAAATAGTATTTTTAGAGGAGAGAGAGACACAAACCAATAGAGTTCTTCAAATAGTCCAACAAAAATCAACTTTTGTCGCCTCTCCAATCACAAGAATAAAGCTAAAAAGTTAATCTAAAAGGCTGCAAAAATCTAAGAGAAAAGCCCTCTAACCTAGGGTAAAAACAGGGGTTAAATACCCCCCAAAATCGTCCAAAAAACTGTGACCAAAATGCCCCTGCACAGCCTGAAATCCGCAATTTTCGCTACAGGCAGCGCGTCGCACTCGGCCGAGTGACAAAATTCGCTCGGCCGAGTGAGAAACCATGTAAATTTCCAGTAAGTCTGGGTCTTCGGGGGTCTTCACTTCGGGAGTCGCTCGGCCGAGTGAGTTGTCGTCACTCGGCCGATGGCTTCTTAGTACTCGGGCGGTCGGCATTTGCCACTCGGCCGAGTGGGTCTTCTGAAGCTCAGGCAGACGAAATACAGTAAGTTGGCGATTTTTGACATGCTTCGTCTGAGCGCCACTCGGGCGGACGGGGGTCTCGTCACTCGGCCGATGTGGCTTCCGTCGCTCGGCCGAGTGCACACATGAAGCGTATCCGATCTAGTCGGCCGAGCAGTGTCTCGCTGGTCGGCCGAGTGAGTCCTTCACTCGGCCGAGTGGGACACCAAAAATGCACAAACAGCTTTTTTTGGCCTCCTCGTCGCTCCTGCGACGTTCTTTCTTCTTCCGCTCCTCTCCAACAGCAAAATACCCCTCGGGGAGGTCATCGGTGACACTATGGAGTAGGCGTATCTCGAGATCACTCCAAATCACTCCAAATCACCTGAAATGCGACAAAAACAAAAAATCGTGAAAAGCATCGCAATATCATCGAAATATCGTGAAAAACATGATCTGGGCGATCTAAATGGCATGCAAACTTGCGGGAAAAAATTGTAAAATAAGGAGTGATCAATAGGTTAGTAGAATTCAACTCTCATCCTACACGTATGAAGGCAAACATATTGGTGGCATATCATAGGATCCCAATCTCTCTAAGGCCGATTGTGTCAAGCTAGCTCCTCCGAAACCACGGTGACAGACATGCTTTTATGAGTATTATGAGTATACGCATATGTATTATTCTTCTCTCTCTCTCTAGGGGGTTTTAGGTGATCAGTGTAGTCAGATTTCGGCCAATGACTCCCGGACCAGACGAGTTAGGTCATTGGGCCAAGACGGACCCCTCGGGCCTAGTCTCTCAAATCACCCAAAAACATGTTATTCTTGTGCACTCCTCCAAATCTCATCTTTCGACACGAATCTCCAATGCTTCCTGAGGCATGAGACCCGGCTACTTGGCTTAATACGGAGAACGATGCACTTATATACACACACACACACACACACTACACATTTGACAACGTTTTTTGAATTCTCGGGCTGACTAGGGCAAGATAAAGAGTGGCTGAGATTTGATCTTGGTAAATCAATGGTTGAGATTGGATTTTGTGAAAATTTTAGTGGAAAAACTTAAATTTTTGTGGAAAACATGTCTTGGGAACCAAAACTTTGAAATTATAAGTGTCTTGGGAAAGATTGTGGAGATTAAATTTGGGGGAAAAAGTGCCTTGGGAACCTAAACTTTGAAATTAGAAGTGCCTTGGGAAAGATTGTGGAGATTAAATTTGAGGGGAAAAGTGCATTGGGAACCTAAAATTTGAATTTAAAAGTGCATTGGGAAATATTGTGGAGAAGCATGATCCATTAAATTATACAAAATAAAAAATTTAGCGTAAAACAATTTAGCGGAACAAAAAATTAGCGTAAAAATACCCTGAGGTTTGTTGTTTCGCGCCCGCGCCAAAGGCGCCCATGCTAAAATTTTTTACGCTAATTTATTGTTCCGTGCCGAAGGCGCATGCGCCAAATTTGTTGTTCGATGCCGAATTTATTGTTCCGCGCAGAAGGCTCAGTGCCGAATTTGTTTTTCCGCACCGAAGACGCATGCGTCGAAGATGCCCGTTCCGCTAAATATTTTTACGCTAATTTATTGTTCTATTGAATTTTGGCTGTGAAAATAATTTTTGGGGAATAAAAATTTTGCGGGAGAAATCTTAAATGAACCGTGCCCGCATGCACGGGTTATGACTAGTGTGTGTGTGTATATATATATAAGAATCATGTCGTTGCACCATACTAAAGGAGAAGACTAAGCTATATTCATGGCCTAACCCTATTGAGCTTTGGCCTACTCTACATATCTGGAAAAAACTTAAATTCATGTATTCACAGAATTGAATAACCTACTAACCTAGCCTATAGGAAGCAAAAACGGTGGCTAACCCTAACTCATGGATGCTGGTTAAAAATGAAACTGTGAAGGAAGGAGTGTGGAAATCGTGCCACCTAAAATGCATCTAGGGTATATAAGCAAAAAATTATTCTAACTAAGCATGTACAATATGAGTGCGAGAGCGTGGTCTTCCTCGAGGGGTTCTATCATCGAACTATACAAAAGGTGGAAAATGAAGGCGAAAGAGGTGGGGAAAGATAAAAGAAAAAGGAATAAAAACAAAACCAAAATAAAATAAAATGGGAGAAATTGGTCGTTCGACCACAAGAAAAGAAAAATCAAAAGGAATGGGGGTTAGTCACTTGACCACAACAACAACGAAGAGGTAAAGGGGACCGACATCAAACGACAAAATAATCAATCATCGTCAATCATCATCATCATCATCATCATCAGACAGGCAGAACAATGACACTAACAGCCAAACATCATCATCAATGACAAACGACCCAAACGGACCCACATTAACAACAAGAACCAAAAGCCACTGGTACTTCGATGCATAACCAACATCTCCCTCAAGATATGGTGAGACAAGAGTAAAACGTATCCCCAAGATTAAACTACACATTGCCCTTAAATGTATCTGAGTGAGGCCTATAGGGTAATGAAATGGGACGGGAGGGATCACTCGTCTCCACCATCAGGTGGAGACTGGGGATGTCAGGGTCGTAAAAGTGACGCTCGCTGATATGCCATTGGAGCATGCTCTCAAGAACACGCTCCTCATGACTCTAATGCCTTGCTCTCCAGGATAACCAGGAATTACGAATCCGTCCCAGGCATTCTCGGAGCAGTGAGTGTTACGAAGAAAAAGAGAGAGAAAGAGAGAGTATAAAAAGAATATGCTGGTCACTGCGCACATTCTGGGAAGTACAAATAATGCTCCAACACAGAAAGTAAAAGACAAAAATGTAAAAAGTCCGACATTCTTTTATTATTATAAAAAGGTATATTTTATATACATCATGTTAGCTCCGAAGTACAAAGTGGAAAATAAAAGAAAATCTCAGGAAACCCACAAAAAACAAAGATGTCCACATCCAGTACAACTCACTCCCTAGACTACCCCTGAGAATCAACTGTACATGACTGCCCTCTGTGGGCACCATCTCAGAGTTAACTCATGTCCAAGTCTAGCTTTATCTGGTCTGCTCCTAAAACTACAAAAATAATTGGGACACGTCAACGCGTGAACCAGTAGGATAATCTAACTACGCTAGGTAGTGTTAGTCTCAGAACTGTTCTACCTAGTAAGATCTCGTCACTGACTATAAATAAGTATACTACAACTCATAATAGAATAAATACACAGACAAGTACTAAAAAGAGAAACAACTGAATTAATGTGCATAAAGAAGTACAACATCACAGGCAATAATGAAAAGTAAGAGAGGCTGAATTAAATGAGCGTAAAGTAAGGACATACAATCATAGATATGCATAGGATGATTATGGAATGATTATGAATGTAAGTGCAACACCTAAGGGATCCCTTTTATGCCAGCGTGCCTATTACTGCACAACTCCAACTGTGGCACCATATATGGATTCAAGAGGTGGCCCCGGAGATTTATTTTGTCTCCTACCATGGTACTTTACTCCAAGTGAGTGGCATCATCCGTGTCCTAATTTCCATATGTCACATTTCATATATCAACTTCTCTTTCATTTCTTTTCATATCTTATAATAAGTGCCATTTTCCACTTTCATCTCAACTTTCATTTTCATGTCACAATAGAGTAATTCCTTCATAAAGAAATATCTTTAAAGGAGATTAACAAGTGGTGCAATGGCATGGCATAGTTAACATGGATATTTGCATAATGACAAAGCATGATTATATCAATATTAACATGAAATTTAATGAAACATCCAATCAATATCAAGAACTCTCTTTTATTCCATATGGAAACATGGAAGCAACATGAGCATGGCATACTATAGCATCCATATCACACACATAAACACCTTACACATAACATAAACAGATTCAGAATCTGTTTTGATACTGGCTGTGGAAAGAACAGTTTACAGCAGTTATTTTTAGCCTTAATCTAGTTTAAGTCTTAACATGAAAGTTGTAAGTAATTTAATTAGGATTTCAGATTGTCCAAAAATGAATTATTTGGACAATTGTGCGGTGAGTTATGGTCTGAACAATGTAGAGGGGCAGAATATGCCAAAAATGATATATATCTAAATATTAGCTTTTAATCTCAAGTTCTTTTATGAATTTGTTAAAAGTTTGTAAATGAAAGTTGTAAATAAACAACTTATACGCTTATATATCAAATATCATGATTTTAGAGCAAGTAAACTAGTTATTACAGCCTAAACTCCACAGGGTAAAGAAACCGTTTTTCAAACAGTATCAATAAGCCCTAACATCTGTCATTTGTGCGATCTTACTTTCATAATTTCAGTGAGGCTAAAACATGAAAAGTGCCTTCTTTCCAAATTGACTAAAATCACACTTAATGGATTTCTACAATAGGAGTTCTACCCTTTTTGGTAATATGGTGCAGATTCTGGTAGAATTTGATACAACTGCATAGATTAATGGTTCAGTCGAAATATAAATAGAATTTGGACAAGGTTAACAAATGAAAGTTGGAGCTAACTGATTTAGCTTTACAAATTTTTTTTGTATAAACAGAAGTTGCAGCAGAAACTGTCTTCCAGAAATATCCAACATGAAGTTGATTTCGTACAAATTTAAACATATAACCTTATGCAATTCTTAAGATTCAAACTCTAACTAGAGTAGATAGACCTCCGAACCTCATCAAGTCCTTTTCTTGGAGCCTTTGGCCCTTCTTCTCCTTGAAGAACTCATTCTTCATCTCCCTCAATACTCCAAGTTATCCCCCTCTATGGTGGAACTTAGGAGGATTGGGTTTGTGAATGGGTAAGAGAGATTTTGATAGAGCTTTCTAATTTTCTTTTCTTTTTCTTCCTTGTTCTTCTTTATTTTTCTTCCCTTAAGTATGGCTTAACTATCCTCATCACCCTCCAGGCCTTAATCTCATGCCATGTGTCCACTTATGTGGCACAATTAGGGCCATACTTAGCATGCAAGAGAGCACCTAATGGGACAAAGTGTCAAAAGGAGAAATTTCCAAATATATAATTAATACTTCATACCATCCCAAATACAAAGTATTTCACCCAAATAATTCAACTAGTGCTTTGAAATTATCTAAAAAGAATTTAGCCATTATAAAAATTAGTGAAAAAAGTATAAAAATACTCAAAAATATTATGTGTACAAATAAGTTCAAATATACGCATTGCTCAACTTTCAGATGATGCACAAGATATTTATAGTAACAGCGAGCAATATGGATCGTATACAGTAGGTGTCGAACGTAGGGAGGTAGTGGTATGAGTATCGATCAATTGTACACCTAGTTAATAACGCAGATAAAAACAAGAAAGGGGTAATTACACTAGAAATACAAAGATAAATAAAGGTGTTAGGGGCCAAGCATCACCGCTAGTGCATATTGAGCATGTGGGTTGATCTAGCTTCTTGAGCCAATGGGTTGTGGTCCTAGATGATAGTCGAATCTCAATCCTTATCCTCTCGACGTCCAACCGTAAGAGAGGACTCGAAGAATAGGTTGGATCCCTTATCGTAACCCCGATGGTTAGTCGAAAGCTACGGTATGGTGATTCTAGCGAGTATGCATGACGGTTGGTCGATGCCTAGCACTAGGTAGTCAACCCTCCTCGGATATGTAGCAGGATGAATTAAGCTCATCCAAACCTATTACTAAAACTAAAACCCTAGTTGGAATGATATTTGGGGCAATCCACCCACATGAACAATCTACACTAAGGTGAAGCTAAGCCCTAGGTACAAAGATCTACTCTATAACATCACAACAAAAGACGAGAACCAATTAAAGGGAAACATCACAAGAAGAAATAAAAGAGAACTAAAAGTAATGCAATTGAAATTAAACTAAAGATAAACAAGAATTCATTTCAAAACAACTGGGAAATACAAGGAAGAACATCCCCCAAAAGGGGTAAAACCTCTAAAAATCGCAGAAAAAAAACTCTCTCAATTCACACTCAGTAATTTATAGTACATGCAGAAAACTAAGGCACACGGCCGTGCCATGAATTGGCACGACCGTGTGGTAACAAAATAATCTAGGGCACGGCTGCGACTGTTGCTTCGAGCATGGCTGTGTCGCAAGTCGGCATGGCCGTGTCGATCTTCCTCTAAGCCCAATTAGGCACCAGGCAACACAGCCGTGCGAGACGACCGTGCTGCATAGGGAAGTTTCTGCCTTCTGTAGAGGAATGAGCACGTCCGTGTGGCAAATCAGCACGGCTGTGTACATGTTGATGTAGCTCATCCCTTTGCCTAATGATATAGCACGACCGTATGGTTGCACACATGGCCATGCAGTCTGATCTTTGGCATGTAGCTTTCCTCCTTTAGCTCCGATCTTTGCTAATCTTCAATGTTATCTCTCCCAAGATCCACACATCACAGATTGACATCGTTTACGCGTGAATTCTTTGAAATGCACAAATCACATACCCAAAGCATCAAGTAGATAAAAATGTGTAAAACGGGAGAAATAACAAGAATTATATGAAATAAAGAAGGAAAGTGAATAGTAGAAGTAGCAGAAAACGGTATATAAAATGAGTCTAACAAAATCCCCCAAGCTAAACTCTTGCTCTTCCAGAGTAAGACAAGAATAGAGTACGGGTAGAGATTGTCAGGAGGAACCTAAGGATTACCTTCTCGAACTACATATTTGCACGAGTCATTCATGCAACAAAGGTTAAGGATCAATTCCCACACATGCACCAACTTTGCCCAACGTGGCAAGGGGCTAGACACTATCCTTCATACGACGTCAGGACTAACAACATATATCCACAAGAGCTAAACATGAATCATGAATTCTTGATAGACTTAGGCTTGATAAAATCAACTCAAGGTCAGCGCTAGCGAAGGTGGAAATCACGAAAGCATAAGGTAGAGACTAAGTCTCTCATGAGTTTGGGAAGACAGGATCGTTCCCATTATACCATGGTAGCGGGTATGTTTATAATCATATATTTATACTTCTCTTTTTAGAATTTAGGCAATTCGTGTAGCGATATTACGGCCAATGACTCCCGGCCCAGACGAGCCTATGGCATTGGGTTAAGAAGGACCCCTCGGGCCTACTTTCTCGAGTTGCTTAAAACCCGTTATTCGTATGCACTCCCTTAAACCCCATCTTTTGGCATGAATCTCAAAGATTTCCAAGACCCGGAGACCCGGCTACTCGATGAATTAGGGAGAACGGTGCATTTATTCTATACTTCTCTTTTTGTATTCACACTTATTTTTTTAACACGCCAACACCATGGTATACGGGAGTACGGTCCAAATCCAAAACCAAATTCTATCGATGCTACGTCTACCTTATGCGATCGGAAGAGCGTAGGATTGCATGATATGATTAAACAACTAGCCTATCTTATCTGAAAAGAGATGGGAGCTAGCTCTATCACACGCATAAATAAGGGTTAGAAATGAAGTCGTAAGGGGTGAGTGTGGAAGACATGCCACTGAAAGGAAATAAGAGTGTACGTAGGAAAACCGACCCTGAACAAGCATATACAAAGCAAGAGTGTGGTTATCCTAGAGGGATTATCTCCCTAGATTTCAGCGAAAAATGGCTAAAAGGGAAAGAGAAAAGTGAAGTGGGGATGGAAATTTTGAAAAATAAACTTGAAAAATAAACAGAAAAGAAAAGTGGAAAAATATTCCCTAAGTTAGGAGTGAAACGCCTCTCCCCCAAGCTAAAACGAAGCATTGTCCCCAATGCTTGAGGGCTATAAGGTTTGGTGGTAGATGTGAAAGAGGGGGGGTAGGTATGGTGAAATGGGGGTGCAATGTGATAACATTAAGTATAAGGGAAAAGTTTGGAGTGCACGGGAGAGTATCCCCCAAGCTATCTTGAAGCATAGCCCTAAATAAGATAGTGATGTGAAAAATAGGACAAATGTGTAGTTGGGATGTAAGTGTAAAAATCGGAGCTAATTGGGAAATAAATAGTGTGTGAGGCGAATGAGAGATGAATAGATCTATTAAGTGAAACTAAATACTGATACGCTCCTCTCACTAATCGAGAGGTGACGATATTATTAAGATGTTACACTAGAAAGCAAGTAAAATATCTACACTACTAAATTAGGATACACATGTTCAAAAGGCGGATCCTCGATCTTTATTGGTGCAAGGATCTGCTCTTCTTGTTGCTTTCATGGCTCAGCTAACAGCTTTACTCCACGAATGTCATCGGACCCAATCAACATGGCTCCCAGCATTTCTTGAAGGTGTCCACCTGTAACCTGCAGGGAACGAGCCATGTTAGCTCGATGAGAGAAATTATTACCCCCAATGAAATTAGTCCAGATATAATCATCAAAATGAGAAAGAAAATCTAAAGTAGGTTTATGAATACTCCATGGAGGAACTTTGCTACCCTCGGGGTGTACGACCAGATCTTCGTTCCCCTCGTTCTCAGTCTGGTCAGGTGCTGGCGCAACTAAGCGTGCCTCAGGTGCATATGTACCTGTTTTTTGCAAGAGACATGTTGCATCAGAAATATCTGAATCTAGGAATGTGTAAAATAAAGCACAAGATTCATACATGGAGAAATCAGGGAGGATAAAACTTCTCTGATCGATGTGATGTTAATGCTTGAGGTTTAGTGGGATGAGAAGCGGCTATGGTGCAAAAGTGGGAGGAGAGTAAGGCCCGGGCCAGATGAGATCAGTCATCGTGCTTGTGGCCAAACCCATGAACTCCTCGAATGCGTGCACGGGCGTCGTAGTCTCCTCGATGCTCGTGCATGGCTCCAACTCGAGGACCTGACAAAAAGAGAAAGTTTATGCGTGCTCTTTGGTTTCTGGCGTCTCGCTCTCGCCTACACAAATTTCTGTAATCTCTGCCCTGCACTAGGTTAGAAGCCCATCAATCTTCACTAGCGCCCCCATCATATTTCTCATTTCTAGTGGGGGTAGAGCTCGGGTGATGCCGTTGGCAAGAAATATGCCAATGGTACCACCTGAAGCTGGGGAGACAAACTTGTTAGAAAACAAAGAGTTTTGTGCAAACAGATTACCTCACATAGTGCAGGTGGCCGATGACGTGTTGGGCCAATGGGTGTCCTCCACTATAAAAGTGGATTCTCCTCTGCCGAGCCATAGAGTGGCGGGCAAGCATTGGGTCGCCATAAAATGTTCCATCTTGGTTATAAGGCTTCCCTCTTTTTTTGATGGAGGCATATATGGTGGAGGACTTGGATGGAATTGGTTTTGGTAAGGGTGTCAGATAAGTGGGGCTGGGTCATAGGGGCTGGCATAATATGTGCAAGCATTTGTAGCATGCCTTGTAAGATCACACATCCAGTTCCCTACAACCTGCAAAAATTTATTTTGTGCTCCCATTTGTGCATCGTAGTATGCCGAGACATCAAGATTGTTGGAATATGTTATGTCTGGCATCCACATCGTAACTCCAAATTCACCTAGCTATAAGGGTAGAAGGAGAACTAAAGATAGATCTTTAGTAAACAACAAGTAGCAACAGGTGGTGGGTAAAAATTTTCGGTTATATATATACTAGCCATAACCCGTGCCCGTAGGGCACAATTCATTTACGATATTCCCCCCTCAAAATCTTAGATCCCCCAAAATGTAGCTCAGCCCAATAAAATTTAGTTCCTCCCAAAAATCTTAGTTCCTCACAAAATTTAGGTTAATGGTTTCGATTTTGAAATAAGTAATGAGAAGAACCCAAATTTCAACAAACATTTTTCAAAGTTTCAAATTCAATCCCCCCAAAAAAACTTTCTCCAACCCATTATCTTATCTTAGTCACTATCCTGGTCAACAAGCCAAATTATGACTGGGACAAACACAGCCATGTAGGACAAAGATTCAAAAAAGGTCCTCAAATGTATAAACAAATAGTTTTCAAAGTTTCCAATTTCAAATTTAATTTTCATCGTAAAACTTTCTCTAACCCATTATCTTTTCCTAGTCAGCATCCTAGTCAGTAAGCCAAAATATGACTGGGACAAACCCAGCCACGTAGGATAAAGATTCAAAAACAGTCCTCAAATGTATAATAGATTATCAACACCAATAAGAAACAAGGAACCTTCAAACGACACAAACAAAGCAAGTAGTAGAAACCAATGAAAATTAGAATCCCAAATTGTTTTCATGGGACAAAAATACTTTTGATGATTAAGAAAATTGCACACAAATAATAGCCGTCGATTGGGAAGAACCCTGCCATGATGTTATCCATGGTTAAATGTAAATATAGAAATGGCAGAAATTTTCGTGAAACTTCGCTAGGGTCTTCTTGCATTTTGGTTTTGGATCTTCTGTTTCCTTTGGAAAGGGATGCAGCTTGAACTCATGGAAGGTAACATGAAACCAACGCAACCGTGCTTATTATTAAGAATATTATGTTTTAGATAACATGAAACCAATGCAGCTTCGCATTTCATTTTTATGATTCATTAGTTTTATACTTTGCTATGTATGGAAAAAATGGAGCATTTATTCTTTCCTGGAATCTATAATATTAACCATTCCTCATTTTGTCAAGCTATTGAGTTATTTGCGCTTGTGTTATTTGTGTTCACTTAAGCTGTTTACTATCTTTCTGTTGGTTATGCATGACGGATCATGTTCAGCCCTGTTTGAAGTGAATCGTTAGGTGCAGGTTGTGAACTTTGTCAAAACATTATATAACTGTAGTGAGATCAAACATGTTGGCTAAATCTGTTTCCTTTGACAG
Organism: Scilla litardierei; assembly: GCA_030789695.1. Lineage (NCBI taxonomy): Eukaryota > Viridiplantae > Streptophyta > Magnoliopsida > Asparagales > Asparagaceae > Scilla > Scilla litardierei. The sequence goes on along the minus strand of CM061131.1, from coordinate 82,403,745 downwards.
CGGCATATGCCAATGATAATTAACAAACTTTATGGGTACAAAAATGGGGTTGTATGCAGTGTGTAACGGCCGGTACTCACTATTCGTAATACGGCTGTGCGTATAGCATTTTCGGGTACCTGATTGGTTTTGTTGCTTTGTATGTGAGTCGTGTTGTTAAGTCGATAGGGCCGTAGCACCTTGGTTGCATCCTTAGCAAGCCAACCCCGACGTGTGCCCAACTTGGAATTACTGTCGCCTTTGAACCCCGTATCCTTTGTACTCTTTTCGTGCACGTAGTCTTTTTCGTGCACGTATTTATTTTAGACTTTTTCTGTATCCAAACCCTAGAGTGTGATATGCCATTGTGACCCTCTGGAAGTGTATTAATTTGTAGAAATATTTTGGAACGTTATTCCACGGGTCGTTCCCCCACAAAATAACTTTGTTTGAAGAGGCGTCATGATCTTCACTTTTGTCGTGAGTCCTTTTTATTTTTAGTTTCGTCCCTCGTCGCCAACTTGTGATTAATCTTCTTAGTTTCATTTCTTTCGTCGACACGGACGCCCCTGTATTTTTCTCATAATTATCGGTTTCCGTTTGACCCGCTTTTGCACTAATAACTAGAATTGGTTTGCTCTTGATTCCCTTGATAAAATCAATGAAATCCCATTATTAATATTTCAAAGCTTCCTAATATAATCCCTTCTATAAAAACCCTAGCTCCTACACCCCTAGACCGAACCTTCCACACAGCACACCTTTCAACTTATTTTATAATAAACTTTAGTCTAGTAATATAAACCCTAAGGCTAACCTGTAGCATCAGTAGCCTACCCTATTTCTCTATAATAAACTCTAAGGAAACATTTTACCCTTCCCCTCATGTGAGTCCAACAACCCCACACCCATATATGTATAATTAAACCGAGGCCCATTCACGTGATATTTTTTTAGCCTGCCATCTCCCTATATCAGAGCCCTAGAACCCGATAGCGTAGGGTTATTCTCTTCACGCGAGGTTTCTCAGCAGCACCGCCCAGCAAATTACACAACACACGGCCTCTTCTCCTCGCAACACGACCTCTCCATCGCCAGGCTCTCGCACCCACAGCCTCGCAGCACCTCACCACGCGATCGCGCCTCATCCTCCTTGTATCCACGGCCATCTCCTGTGCGAAGCTCCTCTCGTCCTCAAGATTCCATTACCGCCAGATCCCATCAACCACCGCCACCATTGCACCGCCTCAGCCAGGTGCCGCCCCACGTCGCAGACCCCTCCTCCTCTCCTCCCTGCAGTCAAGAGCTCTGGGCACCCTCTCTTTATTTCTGATCCATTCCCCCGCCCAGACCTAAAGTTACGGCAATATCGATTGCCGCAAGATCAGTCACCCTCCTCTTTGACCGTCGCGCAACTGCCTCCGGCCACTGGCAACCACCGCTGAGCCGCCAACATCTCCGGCGCTTCTCCTCCCCCTCCTGTTGATGCCAGAGCACAAGATATGCGACCTACACGTGAACTGTGCACCTGAATTTTAAGGTGATGGGTTATTAATATTATATGGGTTACAGTCATTTCATTATTATATATATGCTCAAACTGTGTTCTTCTTCTTGAGAAAAGAACCCTATTATACCTAGGTTTAGTATTAAGATATTTGTGTGTGGAACTTTCGTATGATATCATATACAACTTATCAGATAACCTACAGTTAGTTTTACTAGTTGGTAGACAGAGTATATATGTGCTAAATTGTGTTATCGTTTGATTAGTTAAACACGTTTAGCTTATACCGTATATCTGATGACGCAGATATAGTACGTCTTTCTTCGCGACCCGTTACCTTTCTCGAACCAACGCCGTTACCCTGCACGCTACCGGAATCCAACCCATGATGTCGCTACCCGACGTCAGTGCAGCTCTCGCGTCGTATAAGGGTAATTTTTTGAACACTTAGGACCCTCAACCAACGCATGCTAATCAAGATAAAAATCAGTATTTTAATTGGTTGATAAATCACTAAAGAAGATAATTTAAACTGGGATTGTAGGCTGGTGATCCGAGCACATAGGTAGATTGGACTGATTGGACGGTGTTTGCAGAACGGTTGGTTGCAGGCAAGTGAAACTTGCCAATTTGTGCTTTATGCCATGTCTTAGGCCATTTTCCCCGTTTTAGCATAAGAGAGACTAGGCGACGAAATGATACTCGCCTAGACGCAATTTTAAGATCTAGCTTGACAACGAAGCTAGATCTGTCACCCTGCCATGTCATTCATGCATTTTTGCCTGTCACGTTTAATTTCCATATCTGTACGCTTTTTACTTTTGCTCTGCCATGCATCTTAATGTCATCCATGCTTGAATGTTGCATTCATAGCACACGCTACTTGTACTTGCTTGTTGAGGCTAGGCACCTACGTTGCAGGCACAACCCTATGCCAAATACACTTCCTGGCTCGTGATCCAGAAGCGGGCTACATGTGTTGGTGAAAAGCTAATGCCCGATTACACGTGGAGGGGTAGGGTTACTTGAGCTTAAGAATTGGCCCTACAGCCACTCTAGCCAAAAGGCGTAAACTCTGTGCATGACGTGTTTACTTGACTTGTAAAATCCATGTGAATGTTTACTAGCTTTGCTACCTTGCCATGTCATACTTGTTGCACTTTCTTAATTATTGCATTCATACTTAAACTGACATGTCATTGCATACTTTAGAACTGCTAGGTTGCTTCCCTTTCTTTTAGTTTCCTTGAACAAGTCTCTTGTAGAGACATGCACCCTCGTCTCTTTTGGGTGTCGCATGTTAGTTGCTGAGCCAGAGTCTGTTGTTGAGGACGAGGTGTTTGCTGACTTTGAGCCTGGGTCCACCGTTAATGTTGAGTACGAGGACACAGGCGACCAGTCGTGGTGACTTCCTTCATTGTTGCTTTCTGTTTAGTTGTCGTTAGTTTGTCGGTGCGTGGCACCTTTCTTTCCCTACGTTTGATTATTTCTGTTGGCCATGCTTGGGCCTTTTAGACTCTTCTTTTTAGCCTGGTGGCTTTTCTGTGATGTTGGAATTTATTGTGGACATTCTGAGATTTGAATAATTATATTATCTGTCTCTTTTATTTATTATTATCTTTGTTCTGTTTCGCATTTGCAAGGACCTATACTTGGTTATTCCAGACGCTTTACAGACTGGAGCCTCACAGCTCCAAGTCTGAGCGGACTTCTCACGCCTCGCCTCCATTATAAGGAAGCGGGTCGTGACACAGTGCAGTATCCTAATTGCAAATGAATAAACATACATACCGACGAATGGAACTTACAATACGCACCCAGATGTCTACAATAACATAAACAATTCTCCAAACTTGGTAGCACTTTCTCCCAAAACATGCAGTTGGGGTTCGAAGTCTAAAAAGCTATATATTTTTTGAAAATAAGTTTTCCCCCAACAACGTTGTCTCAAAAATGAATCACGTCATTTTATTATAGTTAATTATTTCTATTATCTTAACTACTAACATTATAGCCTTGTTGCACATCAAGGTGGCATCATTGTCCATAGTTTTATATTTTGAATCTCGTTTAATTTTATACTTGTGCTTAACCCCCCAAAAAACATTGCAATGCTATTCTATACAATAACATAAACAATTCAACCACGTAAAATGATTATCAGCACCAATAAGATAACATGGAACTGGTAAAAACAAAGCAAGTATACCTGGGTGCGTCGGGCGATATGCAAATTAGAGATCGAATCCGTAATTTGACCTGCAATCAAAAGATCAAAAATATCTCAAATTACCATCTATGCAATAAAAGAACAGACGATCGAGAAATGAAACCTCATCGAATGGCAGAAATAAGGAAATCTCAAATCACCTCAGTTCCTTTTGTTTCAATGCATGCATATCTATTTGTTTGCATTGTTAAATATATTCATAGTAATTTGTAATTCACTATTTTAATGGCATAAAGTTATTTCTGATAATTAAAAAATGTCAAAAATAAGGTAAGTGTCTTAGTATGGTTAATTGTACTTAAATTGTTGGATTGATTTTTTAAGCGTGTGAGGAAGTTATATACTTTTTAATATGGTATATGCATATTGGCTTATTGACATTATAGGTATATGCATGTTCTTTTAGTTTCTATATTACAGTTCCCAATGTAATTAATTATTTTACCAGGATTTAAACTTTCGAGAAAAGAACAGATGATCGGGAACATTAAACATCCAATTAAGATCCAGGAACAACAACAACAACAATGAGATGAATCTCCCATAACGCAATTGCAAGAAAGAGAGAAAGATGATATACGAACCAAAAGGGGATTCAACTCAAGAAGCAAAGGTACGCCAAATGAAGAGGTGTGATGCATGTATCTCAAAGTTTTTAAAGCAATGTTTTTACGTAACGTTGAGATTTTACGCAATGATTTTTTTGAGTGTGCCCCCAAAAGTGGGCGGAATTGGATAATTTTAGTAAACTGTGCACAAAGCCGGGCGGTTAGGATTGCCATTATCTCAAAGTGTTTACGTAAAAAGCCGTGTTTAGGATAATTTTAGTACAACGTGGTTTCAAAAAGCCGTGTTTGTCTCAAAAATGTTTAGGCAATGGATTAAAAAACCCGTGTTTACGCAATGGTTATCTCAAAGTGGTTATCACAACGTTGTTTAGGATAATGGAGAGTTTACACAATGTTTTTTTAGTGTTCCTCCAAAAGAGGTCGGTTATCTTAATGTGTTTGGATAATGGCAATCCATAATGCCAAATTTTTATCTGATGGATAATGACAATCCATAATTAATATGCATTATTTAATATGCATATCAACCCACGTTTTTATCCGATTCATTATTTAATATGCAATAATTAATTAAGTGGTCGGGTTATCCAACTTTATTTAATATGTTAGTGTGATGCGATTATAAACGTGGGTTTATTGTAATGCGGTTATAAACGTGGGTTTATTTTGGTCATATCTTAAATGCAAAATGTCATGTACTAGTCACCAAGCATAGTCAGCATTTTTTGTCATAGTATTATTTTGGTCCTACATAGGACAAAATTCAAAAAAGGCCGTGAATTGTATAATAGATACACACACACATTGACAAGAGGGATACCAAAATCATAGGCAACACACTTTAAAACTAAATAGTCATAACAAATTTATCAAATGAAGGGGGTATGCGAAAAATAAGTAGATTATCAATGCCCTCCCAAAGCAGTGATTATCAAATCTAATGGTTAGGTTCTTACAATTCATGAGAGATTAAGCAAAAAGGACAAAAGAAGGACAAAGAAGGAGAGTTATGCTTACAATATAAATTTTATTAACATTGCCGAGATTGGCTGCCGCCAACTTTGATATGAATGGTTCCAGATCACACCCTCATTTTGCAAGTAAACAAATTACAAACCATAAACCACATAATATAAATTCTTTTCAAAATCAGTGGATCATCTACGCAGCAATGAGCTTCTCGCCATAATAGACCGATTCACCAACCACCATGTTTTTTGTGCAAAGGGCATCTCCCTTCCACTTGGCAATGAAGATCACATCGTGTATGGGGGGTTGTACCATCACATCACCTTCATCCGCTTCTTCAACCACCTCGGCCACCTCACGCCCTCCTCTTCCACCACCGCCTACTCAGCCTTTGGGCCCATCCATTCCTCAGCCTCGACCACGCCCTCATCACTCATGCTCCTGAATCCATCACTTACAAAAGTTTATGAGGAAAACATGTGGAAAATAAATAGCGATGTATCTTTCTAATGTGTAAACAATTAGCGATGTATCTCTCTAGCATGTGTAAACAAATAGGGATGTATCTTTCAATCTAATGATAGAGCTGCACAATCCGTTTGGTGACCACATAACTCTTGTGAGGTTTCGATTAGTTCCATCACATAAAGAAATTATTTATTTGTGTGATGGCTCTTAAATTATAAATGGTTTATTTGGAGTTAAAATGTAATCACCAGTTTGTTAATTGTTATGAACAATTATGAAGTTATTTTCTGATATCTCAATCAAAAATTACCATTTTCGACACATCCGGACCCTGCACTCATGTTTATCCTTGCCAGGCACTTAACAACTATGTACATTGTTGTTCACCTTATTGTTCCCCTTTATAATATGCACAATGCGAAACATGATATGGTCTCTATTAACAAAAACTATTGTTTATAGGTTACTTTACTAAAATTTTATGTCTTCCTTGTATGAACGTAGACCCAATGTATGTCTATGAGTCAGATATGCATATATGACGAAGAAGCATACACATATCGCCAGGTCATCGGGTCTAGATTTCTGATGATTGTTGGTATCTGACGCCTTGAGTTCGTGTGGAAGTGTGCACCCATCTGAGTCTCCAAATCATATTTAGGTTGGCATATTACTCTTAGTTCTTAAGGACCCTACTATGTTTATTATTAATGGTTTAATAATTTAAAGTGTTATTCAGACCTCGTTTAGTTGATAATTGTTATGCAATTACTGTGAAGTCATTTGCTGCTATTAGTTTCTCACAGTGTTGCTAATTAGTAATAACATCTAAGGAATTTTAAACTGTATATCATAAACGGTTCACTTATCTAATTCTTTCTGTCATTTGTTAGTTGGAATCCTCCACTGAGATTTCTACGGGACATTATTTTAACAATTTTCAAAAAAATTGAACACAAATCTAAAATTATTTTCTATTGGATGTCTGAGCATGTTAAGAAGTGTTCATTTTCACCACATAAAGGAGCACAATTGACTATGCATGCCTTGTGGGGCACTAAAAGCACATATTGCACACATAAAATAGAAACCACCTACTTTCATCACATCCCATTTAGCTTCCATTGTTAGACGTTAGACAATAGAAAATTTTGTCTTTATACTGTAATGGTTTCATTATACAATAAATTATCGGCAATAGCTAAGGCAATACAAACTTTTGTCTTTAGATTGTCTGGGCATCATAATCCACTAAATAATTAGCAATAGGTAAGGCAAGCGACATCCCCGTCTTCAGCATATCAAAGACCCAATTATCAGTGCTTCATGGCCTTATTATATCATTTCACTTTCATTTTTTAAGCAGGAAAGAACGCCCTTGATATTTAGAAAGATTTTTTTATCAATATGCAACCACTTACATATTTAGCCTTCAGTATGGACCCTTCTTCTAGATCAAAAAATAATAGCAATGCTAAATTGTAATCATTTCAAATGTAATCCCAACCATATATTTCTATAGAAAAAAGTAGGTAATTTGAATCTAAACCATTATAAAGTGACTAATTTTTATCTTTTTAAAAAAAGTCCTCCAAAACCATGATAAAACAACACATTTTTCTTCTTAAATAAGCTTCTGAACGTTAACATCAGGTCAAATATCCATAAGAACATTGGCAATCTCCCCTATAACTTCCCAACATATCCTAGTTCATTAATTTTTAATGGCTTATAATTTGAGGGCCTCCTTCAAATAATTTGTGACAAAAATATGAGTGCGATAGATTTATACTACCAAAGCTATAATTGACATAATATCGTTTTGCTATTCATGATGAATCCATTCAATAAGTTCCTTCTATGCTAACCATTGAAGTCACTACCGGAGGAAAGAACAGGGAGCAAGAAGAAAATATAACGCATGTGAAGGCTAAACGTAATATGCAGTGTTTCCACTCGAAAGAAATATTTTCCCATCAAGCTAGATATCTTTTTCATATCCTGTTATTACAGTCAAGAGTAGCACCTCCAATAGCTAGATCTATATGACCTCTTAAATCTGAATGTGTAAAAAATCACTCAAACCAGCATAGAATCTACCATAAAATCACCACCAAACTTTCAAAAGCTTTACAAAATTATATATATATATATTGGCTAAGATCGTACTCGCTTCTGCTGTTTGGCATATTTGGAGAGAAAGGAATCGTCGCATCTTTGATGATGAGAGGAAGAGCAAGATCGCAGTCTTTGAGGAGATTGCCAATGAAATTCGGATCACACTTGAAGAACTTGAGCCCTCTTCTACGTAGGAAACTGCTGTATTTGCCAACTGGGAATTTAGAGACATGGGTTGAGTTTGCTGTATAGCTTCATTTAGGGTGTGGAATTTCTAGTGGAGAGTGACGGCGCTTGTGCCCTCTCCTCTCCCTATTAATAACACACGCCTGTATGAGCTATTGTTGTACAGTGTATATACTTTTTGTGCAATAAAATATCACGCTAACCTTCCTATATATATATATATACCAGAACCTGCCTGGCTGCCTTAGTTTGGCACATTTGGCGGGAGAGGAATAGAAGAATATTTGATAATGACAGGAGATGCAAGACTGCACTTTTTGAAGAAATAGCTGCAGATATCAGAGTCGCCTTACATAGTCAGGAGCCGGCCACACTTGATGAAATTGCTTGCTATGAGTTGTGGGATTCAGAGCTAATGGCTAACTTTACAGTCTATCTCTCTTTGTACTTCATGATGTCCTTGTGCAGTTGGGGGTTCTCGGAGTAGAGAGTGACGGCGCATGTGCCCAATCCTCTCTCTCGTGACTATCCTCAACCTATCAAAGACATTTGTATTTTGTACACTTCTTAATAATACTCACACGCTAACTTTTCTATATATATATATATATATATATATATATATATATATATATATATATATATATATATATATATATATATATATATATATATATATATATATATATATCACATACTTTTGTTTATCTTCTTTTTATTCTTTTTTAACCAAGCATTATAGCGAAGACTCAAACCTAGGAATTCCCACAATGCAACACCGTCCCCTTGTTGCTCAGTCAGGGTGACCTATCATCTTCCTATCGAAGATAACTATTCCAAGTTATTAATGAAAAATGATTCATAACAAAATATTTACAAAGCATACAGATCCGATTGAGCCATCAACAACTAAAGCATTGATCAGGAGATTCAGGACGAAGAATACATACAATGAGTTCTTCCCCCAAATTCTAGTAACTACTACATATCCTTGAACAACGAATCAACACTATGATGAACAACCAAACCCCATCTGCATTTAATAATATCTCCATGTATCTTGTATAAATTGAAATGCAATAAATCGTTTTACGATTGGTTTCGACTTCTAAAAAGAGCAAATTATATCATTGTCTTTATTAGTATCTCATTGCATATGCAAATTATTCCTCAAAGATGAAAGGACATAACATGAATGGCTTGGTGACGGGAATTGGAAGTAAAACCTACTCATTTAGAAAAAAGATCTGTATAAATTACTCTGTATTTAAAAGGTCTGTATAAAAAAGTTGTGTATAAATTACTCTATATAAAAAAGATCAAATATCCGTGAACAAAAAAATTCATAAGCCATTGGATGATAGTAAAAGAGGATTCAACAAATTTATGAGACAAAAAAATTTAAACAAAAGTTTAAAGAGCCCTCGGGCACGGTTCTAAGTTGATATGGTTCCAAGAAAGGATTGAATAAATTTTTACCTAAATTCTAAATCCAAAGATCCATAAACTTTCAATTCCAATTTTTTCGTTCTGAGGACAACATAAATGGAAAGCAATCAAACAAATCTACACAACGATTTTCATAACTAAAGCACAATCGGTACAGTATTATAGATTATCATTAGAGGCATCAACAACTTTGGATTAATACATACTGAATACATACTTGACTATTTACTCTACACATGTTCGATTTACCAGATTGAAATTTTTTGATGCAACATACTGAATATTTTTGGATGCACGTAGACCAAAATGTACAACAAAATGTACAACAAACTGAACCTGTGCATTTTGTGCATTTTCAATATACTGAAAATCCAAATCAAAAATTACTGACAACAATCTCAGAATTACTATCGAGTGAAATTATCAGTTGGCGATGCTCATAACAATCTCAAAATTACTGACATGTATGGAAAATTATAGACATACAAAATTACTGATATATTACTGGCAATAATCTCAACACATATATGTAAAATTACATATAGTTAGATGCTCCTGGTAATTTTGACATGTAATTTTGACAAATATGTGTAATTTTGACATATTGTTCAATCCGACAGACAACAATCTCAAAATTTTGACAACTATATGCTAGTTTGACATACATGTCAGTAATTTTACATATATGTGTGAGCATCAATATGTTAATTTGCACATGATAAGGTATTATGAGCAATCTAGGATGAAATTTGAATTTAAAAATTTTCAGTCAAATAATCACAATCCTAGATGCTTAATCCTATTATGTTATCTAAAGGAAGTAATGAAAACAGATTATACAATTCCTTCATATCTCAACCTGCTTAATGTTATTACGTGATCATGCATTATCCCAAGGATATTTTTTACAGGTTAGTAATGCTGAGTTTAAATCACATGAAGCAACATGAAGTACAACATGAAGCATATTTTTTACCGGTTAAGGAAAAATAATTGTAGGTGGCTTTTCTTTGCTTCATGTGGAAAGCAACATGTGGTTCATTTTACAGGTTATGGAGCATCTAAAGAAAGTTTCTTGTGGAAAGTAACATGTGGAAATATTTTACAGGTACCACGATAAATGAATTTTATAGGTTATGGAGCATATTTCCATAACCTCTAAAATGAACCAATATGAAACATGCTCCATAACCTGTAAAATACTTGTAGATGTGGAAATATGCTCCATAACCTGTATAATAGTTGTAGATGGCTTTTTCTTTGCTTCAAGTGGTTCATTTTACAGGTTTGAAATATGCTGCATAACATGTAAAGCAAGCCCAATCTAGAAAGCTACATGAAGCATCATGCATTATCCCAACAACGTCATGCATTATCCCAAGCATCTGGAAAGCGCATCTTTTTTACCCATCTACAAATAAATATTTGTATCCCCTACTTCGAAATATCAGCACATACTCACGGTTACACATACTTAGCTACAATAATTTTCCTTCTTTCAATAACTTGTGCTTTTTTCCACAGATTATTTAATTTGTTTCACATGCAATAGTTAGTTGTTTCCAAATAATTTGAGAAATATTCTAATATAATGCCAAATCACATGCTCTAAAAGATCTGTTAGCATAGGAATTGAGAAATATTCTACTAGTATGCCAAGTTCACCTCATGTAGAAGTTGTATCATCTATAGATTTTAGAGCCAACCTTATAACCCTTTCACTGCTTATAGATTTCCAAACATTGTTAGGCCGATCTTTTGGCATGCAAACTGGTGCTCTTTGTGTCCTTTGAAGCTAATTAATTATCCATATAAGTACAATTTTCTCTTGGCAATCCCATATTACTGTAGTGTATATAGACATAATATTTGATTTAAGATTCCATTTTTTTCCCTAAAGAATTAATTCCTTCTCCAAATAGCTATTTACATTACCTGATTTAGTGTTTTAGAAGTAACTCGCCACCGTTTCATAATATACTATATAATTTAGTTTTTAAGAAATAATTTAGTTGTTAAATTTGGTGCTTATACATACAGGGGAGAAACGCATTTGTATTAACTGAAATGTGAGAAAAGAATTTGGAAATCCTACATCAACGGAAAGGTTTTAACCACTATACTTATTTTGAAACACAATTCCCATGATATAGAAGTTACAGGCTATGACACAATTTCCATCAGAAATTTTTTTGTCAGGATTACTATTCTTCATGAATGAGCATGTATCAAATTAATTGAATTATGTAGAAGCCGTAGATGTCAATGCAACCAAGACTGAACAATTACGTAACATGCTCATTTGCTAAAAATAATTTCTACTCCAAAAACCATATGCTCTTCATGGAAATTTAGTGGTGCAGGTCACATAACAGAGCCAAACAACACCAAATAAAATCATAACACATCAAAGTAGATAAAATTTGCTCTGTCAAATTTGATCTATCAAATCCCTTTTGTATTGAAATTTTTCTACCAAAAGCAAATTGTTGGGGGAATCTAAAATTGTTTTCAAAGTTATGTTTGACAAAAAAACATTTACACGCAAGTCCCTCCAAATTACACATGCATCTATGCTTACCATGATAAATCAGGTAAATTGCTTGCTCAAATCACAGATATTATTGAATTCATTCCCCACGATCCATATGTTTGATGTTGACTCTATCAGTACAAGCCTTTGTTATTCCCATCACTATATACAGCAAAATCAAGGATAACTGATCAATCAAATTGCCATAAAATACCAGCCACTATTATCATATGCTAACATGAAATCATTTACCTCAAAGCATTTTATGATAAACATTGATAAGTGTAACAAATGTGCTTATCTAATCCCACAAACTTACAAACTAACATGACAAAAAACTTCAACTTTTAAGTTATCAATCAGCACACAATGCATAGCAGTGCGCTAAATTCCAGTAACTTCATTTGAACTTCACTCAGCTAAATGTAAATTGGCGGATATCCCCAAATTTCCAAGCAATTGATTCGTTGGACAAAGGTGACTAATAATTCAAAATACCATAAAAATAAAGATTCCATGCAGTCAGCTCCCAAATAACATATCCTCCAAATATGGAAATGACACTATCAAGATTTCCCACGGATTTACAAAATCCTAAGAAATTTACTACAGAAGAGCAAATTTCCTACAGATCCACGACATCTACGCAAAAACAGAAACCCTTCAAAGTTCATCTACAACGAAACTTAACGACATCCACGACATCTACAACGAAACTCCTCTTCCCACTAAATTCACCCAAAACAGAAACCTTAGCTTTTCGAAACTCACTCAATTCACAGATCGAGGAAAGAAACTCCTTCAAAGGTCCATGCAACCGCCCAAAATTTAATACCAGAACCACGATCTGAGGCCAAAAGGGAGAAAAAATTTGAAAATCCGAACTCACCTCCTGCTCCGACAGTGGCTTCGTCAAGATTCCATGAGAATTCGAGGACGGCACCAGATTCATACTCATCATCTCCTCCAGCTCTCCCGCTCGAGATCAAAAGATCAAAAAAATGACGCAAATTCGAGAGGACCCCAACCATAGCTCTTCAATCTCGAGCAAATCCCTCTCTCAAATAATTTGTGGAAATGAGGAGTGAGAAAGCTTTTTGGGGAGGGAGCAAGAGAAAGATGCCCCAAACTTTGGGCAGACAAAGTTTTGAGTTTTCCCCCTCTAAATTTTGAGATTACAAAATTTTAAGTTTTCAAAATAAATGGTTACCCCTAAAATACAAACTTCTCCCAACTTATTCAATTTCTTTTATCTTAATTCTCTTGTCCCAATTTCTCTTATTCAATTTCTCTTGTATTAACGAAATTCTCTTATCCCAATTTCTCACCTCTTATCCAATATCTCTTATCCAAAAACCCATTATAACATCCCTCAAATGATATATATATATATATATATATATATATATATATATATATATATATATATATATATATATAATACATTTGACAGCGATTTTTGAATCCTAGGGCTGACTTGGACAAGCTGACTAGGACAAAGAGGTTGATAGAAAGAGGGCCAAGATTAAATCTAGAGAAATGAATGATTGGAATGAAGTTTTGCTTGGAGAATTGTGGATCCCATTTGGGTCCCATTTGACTCAACCAGTTTGTTTGCATGACATGGGAAAGAGCAATAGTCCTTTTTGGGGAGAGCAAGAGTTTTTTCGGGTAGAGTAAGATGCTTTTTTGGGGAGAGCCATGTCATTATTACCCATTGCCCATAAAAAAGTAACCCTCAGTTTTTTTTGAGAGGATTGTCAGATCTGAAAATTTTTGGAAGGAAACATCGATTGGTTATGCGTTCTTGGTGACGGGCCATTGGATATGCGGATGAATCCGCAGGTATGAATATCTCTGAAGAAACATGACATTTTTTCTAAACTCCGATTATTACATCAATGGCTGTCTTTTAAATAAATCACACAAACACTGTGATGCCTCCTCCTTAGTTTTTATTTCCACTAAAATTCGCAGGTAAATGGATAAGATAGGTTGTTATCTTTTGTTGAACTATTGAGAAACCCAGCCAAAATGTTGGAGATCAATAAGAAACATCATGAGTGGAATCGATTTTTCAGGTTTTTTTGCGCAAATTACCCAATGGCTTAGAAATTCTTATGAATCCAACGGATGAGCCTAAGAAACATCTGACAATCATCATATGCGTTCTTGGATTCATCCATTGGATTCATACGCATAAACATTGGCCAGTCACCAAGAAGCTGACATCTCAAAATATTTTGATTTTTCAGATGAGCCTTGGAAACGAGACAGCAAGCTTGGGAGACAACAGTGTCCGGTGCAAATTTCTTTGTTTTTTTTCTTGATTGCTCGATCTTCTGAGGTTTTTTTGTGAGGATTGGTAGATCTGAGAAATTTTGGATGGGATACGTAAGCCAAGAACGAGACAGCAGTGTACGGTGCAAATTTCTTTGTTTTTTTCCTGATTGCTCGATCTTTTGAGGTTTTTTTGTGAGGATTGTCAGATCTGAGAAATTTTTTATCTGATGAATCCAATAGATCTGCACAAATTACCTAATGGCGGATGAATCCGAGAACGCATATGATGATTGTCAGCTGTTTCTTAGGCTCATCAGAGAAAAATCAGGTTTTTTTGTGAGGATTGTCAGATCTGAGAAATTTTGGATGGTTTTTGTTCGGCCGAACGCAAACCTGTCTGTTGCGAGAGCTCTTTGATGCCAGCATAAGGGTGCACATGTGCCTTAATGTTCCTTCGACTCTGTCCCCGAAGAACTCTCCTGCATATGTTATTGATAAAAGCATAAGGTGATGGGTGCAAAATACTGATTAAATACAACACACAATGCATTTCCTACCGCTATTTACCATTGATATACATGCCAGTGAAAATTTAATTCGATTACAAGTTCTTACTCAGCATAGCAAGCATGAGTTGCATGCATTAATATGAATTCATAATTTTAACATTGACATTTCATCCATTAGAATAAATATATAGGTTTCCTACACTTTAATGTATCTTACCTCATGCTGAGACACGCCCAAAGTTAATCATGTTATAACTAAGGCTTGAGATCTCGGTATTAATCGCGGTCTCAGAAAACCTTTTTTTTTATATCGGTCACTTTTTGGTAGTAGCGGATCAGAATTACCAAAGTGTCTATTGCTATGAGAAGGTAATTGGCAATATTGTGTTTATTTTATGAATAACCTTTGAAGATCAAGCTAAAGTGTGAATCAGAATTGTAAAGTTTATGCAATAGTCATTCCAGATTAGATACAATACTCAACTTATTGATTTAAATTAAATGGACAACTAGAGAAGATAAAAGTTTTAATGTAAAAATTTGTTTTAGATGTTAATGACGGTATCTTTAATATTTTGTGACTTCTAATGAAATTTGTTGTTCTTTACGTGAGAGAAACTGATAAGAGAAAAATCGATTTCTTTGCTTTCATTACCTTTGCTTTCTCTCTCTCCCCCCATTTGGGTTGGTTTTTGTTCGGCCAATGCCCCTAACACAATTGACCATCATCATCATTGAAATAATAATAGGTATTAGATAAAGATGTAGTATTTTTCTCCGATCTTGGTAGCGAGAGATGAGAATAGGTTTATTTTTTGCACGCTTTTTCCCTATTTACATTTGTACTGCTCAAAACAAAATTTTACCTTTTAAAATTTCATGGAACCGGAGACCCCCCCAACAACAGATTTACACAACTCGCGTGGAACATGCATACAAGGGGGAGGATCCGCCCGAGCATGATGAGGTTCAAGCGAAGGCGGTAGTCTGATCGTGGTCTCTATTGACCCCAGGGAGGAGAGACTTGGTGCCTCGACAACGTCGTGGCCAGGCCTCAGCCCGGTGACAGTTCCAAGGACACCGTCCTCCTTTACGCCCGCCTCCCTTGCGTCATGTATCAGTCAATTGACGGCACCGGTAAGCCGAGGGGCAGTTTAGTAATTTCCCAGTCTCATCTCTGTCAGTGGAATTTTTGCTAATTAGTTTGGGTTTTCCCAAGTATCTGTTTTCGGCGGACGTATTGGCAGCATGGATCGGTACGATGCAGAGGTGGCGGATACGGTGACGGAGAAAGCCTATAGATTTTGCGCAAATTACCCATATGTACGGTATAGTTTGAGCCCAATGTAAATCGTTAATATTGTAAAACTAAACTGGATTGTTAATTACCGTTAAATTGGGGTTTGTAGGTGAATGTTGAATCAAAGGTGAAGACTGGAGATGCTCGATAAGTGATCTGCGAGATGGTGGAGAAAGTTCATGCTGATATGCTGGTGATTGGAAGCCAATGTTATAGTCTAATTAAGATGAAATTAATAAAATTTACTTAGTGACACTGAATTGCACTTGGATTTTAGAATTACAGGGTGATTGAAAGTTCATACTGATATGCTGTTTTTGAAGTGAGTTTGAAATGTAAAATTTTGAATTACAGGGCGTTTTTTAGGAAGCGTGAGCAACCACTGCACGCAGAATGTGAAATGCTTGATCGTCAAACGGCATAAACAGTAATTGTAATTGGGATGTTGTAACGCC
This sequence comes from Scilla litardierei, assembly GCA_030789695.1. Lineage (NCBI taxonomy): Eukaryota > Viridiplantae > Streptophyta > Magnoliopsida > Asparagales > Asparagaceae > Scilla > Scilla litardierei. Next base: position 82,387,190 of record CM061131.1, on the reverse strand, counting down.
CCGCTTCCCAAAAGACACCGGAAGCGAGAGCGTTACGCGATTCGCTTGAACTGGAGCGGTGAAGCTCGAGTTCAATAAGCGACTGTGATAAAAACATAGATGAGGTTCTTGCATTTGCGTATCAGAAACGTTTCAGAAAAAAAATAAAGCCACATCCAGAGTTAAATTATTCGTACACGAAATTAATCAATAAGCCTCAGTAGGGCTAAAGTAGCAACAAAAGAAAACGTAAACTAAACAACGACAAAAACAACAACCGAAAGTAAACAAAAGATAACGACGGTGAAGGTCACTAGTCCTCTGCAAGGAGAGATAGCATCTACGGCGAACTCTGGCCCTTTAAGTCAGGCGTCTCGATCGAATCTTCCTAGTGACATACATCCAAAAATATGAATGTATGTCAGCAAGGTCTGCAAGAAAAGATTAGCATACCAAGGCAAGATATACAAATGCTATGAATTTAAAAAGCATTTAATATTTTAAAGAAATGACTGCAGCAATTTAACATTAGCAATATATTGAAACGGAAACAACATCCCTAACATGCAATTCTAAACAGTTGCAAGGATTAAAGTTAAGATTTTCCCTGAGTTCATTAGCATAACAATTTCCAAGAGACCAAAGTTAGCGTTTCAGTTTTCATGTCAAGAGTTCACATCTAATCTAGGGTTCTCGCCTTTAGGTCGTGATGAGAAGGTCGTTCCTCTCACGGGGGCTTACCGTGATTGACGCTAACCCACCGCGTCGGGTGGTGCTCTTGAGGAGAGTACCTTTCATACGCCCAGTGGCCGCTCAACCCTAACACCACCCAAAAGTTTTGCCGGAACACGAGTCGGCCTAGTCGACTCACACGACATCACGATATCACGATACCGCCTTCGAGGCGCACGATTTCACGATGTCACTCTCAATGACCACGCAAGATGTCCAATCATTTCAAGTCGTCAATGGTCCATTATTGCACAACATTTTACAAAAATTGAAGGAATGTCAAGACGGGTTACCGGTTACAGACACAATTTCCTTTGCTAATGTCTAAAATTGAAACCTATCAAGTTATATGTCAAAATATCACATTTTTAGTCTAGAACTTTATGGAAACAGTTTCATGCTTCATTTTACGTGCAATTTTCCAGATATGCATATTAAAGTAAAAATGACGTGATAATAATCAAACTTCAAAAATTCATATTTAATTGCACACTTGCCTGGGGGCAACTTTAGGGCGTCCAGGTGACCGTAGGGAAAGACACGAAGTATCTGCGTCAATGGGTTACCGTCAAGCCAATGAATATATGTATCAATGTTAACCGTGTGCATGCAATATAATACTAGCAGGGTACAAGATATATCTTGTATAAATCTGCTGCTACCTATCCCACTGTTATACATAAGCTGTCCCATATACAAATCATCTAACTACACATAATATACTCTAGCTAATATGTATATGCAAATAAACTGATTATTTACCGATTGTCCTACCACATTCTATTTATTAATCTAAGTAGCTAAAAAAATATGTAACTTATAATCTCACTTGCTGTATTAGGTTTAATATCTAAACACAGGGTGTAATGAGCATGGCCACTGTTACACAAAAGAAATAAACTATTAATGGGGCGATTCGAACCAGCGACCATCCAGTAAGAAAACTCCCAAAGACCATGCAAGATGGCCAATATACCAACATGAGACTCAAGTTGAAACGCTACCCGTAATACTAACATATGATGTAAAATAATATATGTAGCTATTACTAATTTACATGCAGATGATGTGTCTTGACAAGTGCATGTTATCTGATTAACGTACGAGCATGCTGAAAAAAATCACTCACATGGTTAAGCTCGCTTCTCCCCTTCACATGCTTGCAGACAAGAGCGGTGAACGGAGGCTGTGGCGACTGTGGCGAGCTCGGTACTGTGTTGGCGGTGATTTGGAGAGGATGCACAGCGACGGTCGGGAAGCAGGGCGGCTACCGCGAGGGGGTGGCGGTTTACGGCATGAAATCACCGGAGGGGCGGAGGCACGGACTGCGGTCGAAGGGCTGAGGGATGGGGCTGGTCAGAGAGGGAGGGAGGCCGTGCAGGAGGTGTTTGGCGGAGGAGAGGGGAGAGCGAACGGCGGTAAGAGGGGAGGTGAGGACTGCAAGTCGGAAGAGGTCGCCGGCGTTGTCTGCGGGATGAGGAGATGGAGGTCGCGGCCTGAGGGTGGCGACCTGGGGCGAAGCTGGCAAAGTGTGGAAGAGGTGGGTTTCGGACGTGAGGGGGGTCGGGGCTGCCAGGGAACGGGCGGGTGTGGTGAGGCGACGGAGTTGGGCTCGGGTTGGCCAGAGAGAGGGTTCGCCGACGCTCTGTCGCAGGTGGGGGAGAGAGGTCGTGCAGCGGCTTGGAGAGGGGCATCGGATAGGGTTGAGGGCGGCTAGAGCGTGGGTAATAGCGACAATGAGGAGGCCATGATTTTGGTTTTCGCAAGGGAGAAGGAAATGTTAGGTGGCGGCTGCGTTGTTGAGGGTAGGGCTAAGGTGTGTTGGCTGCGGGTTTGATGTATAGACCTTAGGGTTTTTAAATATAGAAGCATCATGGGGGGCGGCTGATGTTTTAGAGAGGGTAGGTCTTAGCTAGGTGTTTGATTTTATAGGAAATAGGGTTCTGTAGATGCCTTAGGGTTTAATATAATGAAGTGGGGTGAGTAGCACGTGAGCAGCAAGGATTACAAGTTTCCTTTTCTTGAAGACTAGCTGATGCAACCTAGTCTAAAGTTCAAAAGAAAATAGAAGAGCAGGGCTCCTCAGGTTGCTAATAGCCTTGGATTATAATTTTAATAGTTTTAGAACTAGAGGCTGTGTGATGTGTGATGTAGGGGAAAAGTATATAGCTTTATGATTAAATAAATAATTGTTGTGAGGCAGCACGTGGGAGATGTCCTCAGGGCTTTAAGGCCTAGTCTAAGGTAGCTTGTTCTCTTTTTTTTGTTGGTTCGGCCTAGGGGGTTAACAAAATGGCTATGTTAAAAAAGAAGGTGATTACATTAGGGAAGTTTGAAATATTAATAAGATTTAATAGGTGTAATCAAGGGAAAAATAGCCAATCAATAGTTTAAAATGGGGTTTAAAAAGTAAGTTTCATTTGAATTTTAAAAGGTTGAAACAGATTTGAAATTCTAATTTTTTCTTAAATTTTAAAACCATAGTTTAAGAAAACTAGTTTAAAATTTTTTTAGAAGGGATAATACTGGTAATTATAAGTATCTTAAAATAACGATAGAATAATTAACACGAAAAAGCTGGCACGTGCACGGGGACTGTCACATCTAACTACAGTTACGAGAGAATATTACACGAGAGAAATACAGACAAAACGTATCGTAAAAACTGGTCGTTACATCCTACCCACCTTAAAGACGATTCCGTCCTCGGAATCGTATCGGCTAGGGTACCAGGAAAGCATAAGGGTAGTGGTCGCATCTCTACTTCTAACGTATACACGCCCTAAATAATCGTCATGCCATATCCAAATGGTATTTCTAATACTAATATCAACACCAATAGCATTACTACTGATAACATTAATCAACGTCCACGCTAATAGTAGTAACAACACACATACATACATTACAAATTACAAATTAACATAATACGTCTAATATAATATCATCCTACAAATACCATCCAATCAATATTATATTCAGGATGATAGTAACACTTTACTACACCAGCACAACAATTTACTGGCTGTAAGAGTGCCATCACCCCGCACACTCACAATATTACCAACACACAATACATCACCATATATCTTATACACTCCCTATCTATAATGATATAATACCACATGTCACTTAAACATACCACTAACATATAAATACAAACATTCTTAGTCAATTAACACTTCAATCATACAATCACTTTTTCATACTGCATATTACCATATACTTATTATAATACACATCACTACACGTATATACATGCACGTATTACCTTACACCAAACACAGATTTATATACGTCTTACTCATAGTACTAGGGTCATCGTAACCTACCCACCTTAGGATCAAGTCCGTCTTCAGACTTTCTTAAATAGGCTGACGTAGGGGTGTGTAGACTTAGACACTAAGGTCATTCTATCCCAGTCATACATACATTATAATGAAACAATATTCATCTATATACTTATACCTACTCATATATCATACATTTTCAAATATCTATACATACGTTCATTTTACGTACCAATACATACTCCCACTACTACTTGCTCCTCTCCTATCTATATAGAACATACACATACACACACCGGTATACACAACCATGGTCATCCACATAGGGCAAGTATACTATTTCATACATCCACATATACGTAGTCACAAACATACGGCTCTGCATACCTCCTGGTATACACATGCTCACACATCACCCCGTAGGGGTAATACGATATTATAATCCTACCATATATAAAACACACTTATTCATACAATATATACATATATATAAATACCTATAACTAACCACATACATATATACGCACAAGTACACACAAGACATACTAACATATAAATCACACACAAATCTGCACACACAACTATACGTACACCTATTATCATTACATCTAACATGCACTTCATTGTACTAGCATATGATTACAACCATTAACAAGTACGACTAAGGTATATATACTCCTAGTAACCAGCCAATACTAAATCTAATACGCTCATGTATTCCTATAGTGGTATAGCCAATCACTCGCTTAAGTATAAATATAATGCTTACTGCTCTATATTCGACTATATACATATATGTCACGTATTACTGTACACGCTCATACAACACAATAGATAATCACACTATACCAATATACCTAGGTAAGTACACACATACATGGGTGGTATGCAGAGATTCGCACACACGGATTCACACTCACTATCTATATTCATGCACAACAACACCACGATCAATGCTAAAGGTCTCACTAAGCAGTGATAAGCACTAATGTGACAACTAAGTAATATTGTAGGTTTCAGAGTTGAATGATGCAACGAACTAATGTTGTGATGGGCGGCTTCGGATGGCATGGATAAGAGGTTGGTTGGTGACATAAGATATTTATGAATAATTAATTAATTAAGAAGATAAGAATATGTGTAAAATAATGACATCGTTATAATTTACGTAAAGTAGAGAGTATACGGTAGAAGTTAAAACGTAAAATATGATTAGTCAAATGACAGGTGAAGAGTAATATGGGCATTGTGTTGTAATGATTGTTTTGTAAATGGAAATAGATTTGTAAAAGAAAATTTTTCTTTTCTTAAAATATATGAAGACAGTGATTATAAAACTGACACCCAGGATTTTGAAGTTCTATTTAACTTACGAAAGTATTTTAAAAGTATGTATCAATGACCGTTTCGAAATACATTAGTAAGAAAAGGGAGGTGACATTTGAACTAGTGAATTAGAAATAAAGTTTTAAAAGTCCATTGCATGAGGAGAATAGAGTAGCTATATAAGGTTATGTGAAGTAGAAGTGTGGAAGATTATGTTAGAGAATCGCTATAAAATAGTTACTAAAGATCGCGTCAGAAGAGTTTCATAATCAAGATTGGGTTTAAGTCGACTGAAGTGTAGAAAGTCTAAGTAAAGATTTTCGAAAGGATTTTAAAACTTAGCGGAGAATTCGATGAAAGAAATATCGAAAATACTTTTTAAAAGACCATGGATCTGCAATGGGGAGGTTCAAGATTAAAGATGGTGGACCTGAAGAGTTTATGTGAATAGGGGACAAGGAAAAATGTTCGATGATCGCAACGTACGTACGACTAAAAAGTAACTCTTGTGAACACACTACGATGGCTTTCTGCGATCACTAACATGGAAGTGAAATGATTAGTAAATAGTAAAATCAGGGGAAAATGATCATTGGGTCGACTAAGGTTTAGCACTAGGGTTTATCAACGTACTAGACTGTGATAGGGAAGCCGAGGTATGAGTTCGTTGAGGATCGAGATCGGGATCTTATCTATAGATACGGAATATCCGACGCTTCGAAGTCTACTCATAGCAGGCGTCTCAGGTTCGACTTGCACAGTGACGATCGCTACGTTCGGTTGGGCCCTAAATTCGATAAATCTAAGCGGACGACTAACGAAACTCGAAAATCTAATCTGGTCAGAGCTGGATGACCAATCGCTAGGGTGACCCTCAAGATGATACTAAGTCGCAAAAAGGGTGTCTAACTAATAATCACGAGCGTCTAACTAACTCCTCCTATTATCCTGATATTGGGTGCCTATCGTGTTGAGACAAGGCATTCGAGTAATTTTGCGTACGAACTAATTTTGGATGTTTTGGCAAATGAAAAGTGTTCTCATTGTTCTGAATTTCACAGTTGCAAGACCTGCATGGGCCACCACTAAAACCTGTAATGCCCCGCTTCCCAAAATACACCGGAAGCGAGAGCGTTACGCAGTCCGCTTGAACTGGAGCGGTGAAGCTCGAGTTCAATAAACGTCTGTGATAAAAACACAGATGAGGTTCTTGCATTTGCGTATCAGAAACGTTTCAGAAAAAAAAATAAAGCCACATCCAGAGTTAAATTATTCGTACACGAAATTAATCAATAAGCCTCAGTAGGGCTAAAGTAGCAACAAAAGAAAACGTACACTAAACAACGACTACAACAACAACCGAAAGTAAACAAAAGATAACGACGGTGAAGGTCACTAGTCCTCTGCAAGGAGAGATAGCATCTACGGCGAACTCTGGCCCTTTAAGTCAGTCATCTCGAGCGAATCTTCCTAGTGCTCAAACTTGGGATCTGACATACATCCAAAAACATGAATGTATGTAAGCAAGGTCTGCAAGAAAAGATTAGCATCCCAAGGCAAGATATACAAATGATATGAATTTAAGAAGCATTTAATATTTTAAAGAAATGACTACAGCAATTTAACATTAACAATATATTGAAACGGAAACAACATCCCTAACATGCAATTCTAAACAGTTGCAAGGATTAAAGTTAAGATTTTCTCTGAGTTCATTAGCATAACAATTTCCAAGAGATCAAAGTTAGCGTTTCAGTTTTCATGTCAAGAGTTCACATCTAATCTAGGGTTCTCGCCTTTAGGTCGTGATGAGAAGATCGTTCCTCTCACGGGGGCTTACCGTGATTGACGCCAACCCACCGCGTCGGGTGGTGCTCTTGAGGAGAGTACCTTTCATACGCCCAGTGGCCGCTCAACCCTAACCCCACCCAAAAGTTTTGCCGGAACACGAGCCGGCCTAGTCGACTCACACGACATCACGATATCACGATACCGCCTTCGAGGCGCACAATTTCACGATGTCACTCTCAATGACCAAGCAAGATGTCCAATCATTTCACGTCGTCAATGGTCCATTATTGCACAACATTTTACAAAAATTGAAGGAATGTCAAGACGGGTTACCGGTTACAGACACAATTTCCTCTGCTAATGTCTAAAATTGAAACCTATCAAGTTATATGTCAAAATATCACATTTTTAGTCTAGAACATTATGGAAACAGTTTCATGCTTCATTTTACGTGCAATTTTCCAGATATGCAGATTAAAGTAAAAAATGACGTGATAATAATCAAACTTCAAAAATTCATATTTAATTGCACACTTGCCTGGGGGCGACTTTAGGGCGTCCAGGTGACCGTAGGGAAAGACACGAAGTATCTGCGTCAATGGGTTACTGTCAAGCCAATGAATATATGTATCAATGTTAACCGTGTGCATGCAATATAATACTAGCATGTTACAAGATATATCTTGTATAAATCTGCTGATACCTATCCCACTGTTATACATAAGCTGTCCCATATACAAATCATCTAACTACACATAATATACTCTAGCTAATATGTATATGCAAATAAACTGATTATTTACCGATTGTCCTACCACATTCTATTTATTAATATAAGTAGCTAAAAAAATATGTAACTTATAATCTCACTTGCTGTATTAGGTTTAATATCTAAACACAGGGTGTAATGAGCATGGCCACTGTTACACAAAAGAAATAAACTATTAATGGGGCGATTCGAACCAGTGACCATCCAGTAAGAAAACTCCCAAAGACCAAGAAAGATGGCCAATATACCAACATGAGACTCAAGTAGAAACACTACCTGTAATACTAACATATGATGTAAAATAATATATGTAGCTATTACTAATTTACATGCAGATGAGGTGTCTTGACAAGTGCATGTTATCTGATTAACGTACGAGCATGCTGAAAAAAAGCACTCACATGGTTAAGCTCGCTTCTCCCCTTCACATGCTTGCAGACGAGAGCGGTGAACGGAGGCTGTGGCGACTGCGACAAGCTCGGTATTGCGTCGGCGGTGATTTGGAGAGGATGCACGGCGACGGTTGGGAAGCAGGGCGGCTACCGTGAGGGGGTGGCGGTTTACGGCATGAAATCACCGGAGGGGTGGAGGCACGGACTGTGGTCGAAGGGCTGAGGGATGGGGCTGGTCGGAGGGGGAGGGAGGCCATGCGGGAGGTGTTTGGTGGAGGAGAGGGGAGAGCGAACGGCGGTAAAAGGGGAGGTGAGGGCGGCAAGTCAGAAGAGGTCGCCGATGTTGTCTGCGAGATGAGGAGATGGTGGTCGCGGCCTGAGGGTGGCGACCTGGGGCGAAGCTGGGGAAGTGTGGAAGAGCTGGGTTTCGGACGTGAGGGGGGTCAGGGCTGCCGGAGAACGGGCGGGTGAGGTGAGGCGACGGAGTTGGGCTCGGGTTGGCCGGAGAGAGGGTTCGCCAGCGCTCTGTCGCAGGTGGGGGAGAGAGGCGGCGCAACGGCTCGGAGAGGGGCATCAGATATGGGTGAGAGCGGCTGGAGCGTGGGAAAGAGCGACAATGAGGAGGCCGTGAGTTTGGTTTTCGCAAGGGAGAAGGAAATGTTAGGTGGCGGCTGCGTTGTTGAGGGTAGGGCTAAGGTGTGTTGGCTGCGGGCTTGATGTATAGACCTTAGGGTTTTTACATATAGAAGCATCATGGGGGCGGCCGATGTTTTAGAGAGGGTAGGTCTTAGCTAGGTGTTTGATTTTATAGGAAATAGGGTTCTGTAGATGCCTTAGGGTTTAATATAATGAAGTGGGGTGAGTAGCACGTGAGCAGCAAGGATTACAAGTTTCCTTTTCTTGAAGACTAGCTGATGCAACCTAGTCTAAAGATCAAAAGAAAATCGAAGTGTAGGGCTCCTCAGGTTGCTAATAGCCTATGATTATTATTCTAATAGTTTTAGAACAAGAGGTTGTGTGATGTGTGATGTAGGGGAAAAGTATATAGCTTTATGATTAAATAAATAATTGTTGTGAGGCAGCACGTGGGAGATGTCCTCAGGGCTTTAAGGCCTAGTCTAAGGTAGCTTTTTCTCTCTTTTTTTTGGTTGGTTCGGCCTAGGGGGTTAACAAAATGGCTAGGTTAAAAAAGAAGGTGATTACATTAGGGAAGTTTGAAATATTAATAAGATTTAATAGGTGTAATCAAGGGAAAAATAGCCAATCAATAGTTTTAAATGGGTTTTAAAAAGTAAGTTTCATTTGAATTTTAAAATGTTGAAACAGATTTGAAATTCGAAATTTTTTTGAATTTTAAAACCATAGTTTAAGAAAACTCTTTTAAAATTTTTTTAGAAGGGATAATAATGATAATTATAAGTATCTTAAAATGACGATAGAATAATTAACACGAAAAAGCTGGCACGTGCACGGGGACTGTCACGCCTAACTACAGTTACGAGAGAATATTACACGAGAGAAATACAGACAAAACGTATCGTAAAAACTGGTCGTTACAGATGTAATTTGTGAAATAGCATGAAGTGGCTTGCAAATGTATCTTTTTTATTTTGATGGATGAGACTTTGGGCGTGTGGTTATGTCCCAAAATTGATGAGATTTTTGTATTTTCTTTCTTTTTTTTGGTGAAAAAGGTTAAATTTTGGATGATGTGGTTGTTTTGTTTTTGTGTAATGCCTTCATATTTTTCTATCAAGTCACATTATCTCATCAATTTTCTTGATTTTTTCAATCAAATTTCCATTTTGATGGAGGCACATCCACCCGTAGATGACACACTTCGATCAGAACTCCATTCTCAGTCCTCCTCTAGCTTCCGTGACCTCCTTAAAATCCAAGATGACACCTCCAGCTATTACCAGAGCACCAGCACCGTTACCCTAGCCACTGTTCTCGAGGCCGAGAAGAACGCTACCACCCACCAACCCCTTCTCATCCTCTGCCCACAGCAAAAGAAACCATGTCGACGTACATTTTTGTATTAATCATTTTGGGGTGATGAAGAAGAAGAAGCTCATGATGATGATGATGATGATTCCTGGTGTTTTTCTTCTTTTTGCCCCTTTTATGCTTAAGAGTTTCATTTTAGGGTTGAAGAAGCACTTTGATAATACCCAAGATTTGTTGCTGTTAATTTGATGAGTTGGAAAATATGGTTGTATTCCCATAATTTTTATTACATGAACATATTCTCACTTATTTATAAAAAATAAAAGTAAGAAGAGTTGGAGAACTGGACTCAACTCAAATATGGGGTTTTTTGGGAGATTGATAGCAGATGGTTTAAACTGAGCAACATTTAATTTTACATAGTGTTTTCATTTTGAGAGAAATATTTGGTTAGATATATAAATCATCATTGTTCTTTAATAAAGCCCGCGCCGAAGGCCCCCGCGTCGAATGCGCCCGTGCGCTAAATTTTTTTACGCTAATTTGTTGTTCTGCGCCAAAGGCTCGGCCGCCAAATTTGTTGTTCGACGCCGAATTTATTGTTCCGCGCCGAAGGCACCTGCGTCGAAGGCGCCTGCGCCGAATTTGTTGTTCCACGCCAAAGACACCCGTGCCAAAAATGCCCGTGCCGCTAAATATTTTTAAGCTAATTTATTGTTCTGTTAAATTTTGGCTATGCAAATAATTTTTCGGGAAACAAAGATTTCGCGGGGGAGATCTTAAATGAACCGTGCCCGCGGGCACGGGTTATGACTAGTATATATATATGGGATTAATGTGTATCATACGCCATATGATGTCTTGCCTCATATTACCTCTCACATAAAGCAATCACGTACAAGCCCACTTGGGCTTGTACTTGGTTGTACTTAGTTGCTTTATGTGTGAGGGAATATGAGGCAAGGCCTCATATGGCATATGATAGCCATTATTCTATATACAGACGCGCGCACACGCACACACACACACACATATTATACATAGCCTAATAGATACACAACTAAATCGATATCTAGCCGATTGCCTCCCTGACAACGGTGCCATTTTGCTCAACTATCAGATGATGCAAAAGATAGTTATAGTTGTTGGATACAACGATCGATGACTTCGTGTTTGATGATAACAAATGTATGTGAACGTTTTTTGATGTATGTGCTAAGTGTTTTCAGGAGTGGCAAGCATGTAAATCCTCAAAGAGAGACTTGGTCAAAGTGATGGAGAAAATTGCAATTCATTTGCAAAGTGGACATGGTCAAAGGTTGAGAGATAAGGATGGAATCCAACGGTGGTCAATTCAAATCTATTTGTGATTGATTCAAATTAATTGGAGATTCAATCACATCCCACTACAATCAAATTCAAACTGCAAATGTTATTGTGATTGAAAGAGATCTTCCATATGATTATTTCAAATCCTATTCAAAGTTGAATTCAAACCTCAAAGTCCTACAATTATTGGATTCTACATGAGCCAAAACCCATCTCCACAATTTCTATTTAAAGCCCTCTCCAAATAGATCACAATTATGCGGCCAACAACAACAAGTAACCCTAGCTTTTACACAAAGCCGAAATATTGGACTCCAAGCTTCAATTCATTAATCCTCAACAACCTACAAACACTCAAAGGCCACAAGTTTACACATGCCGTAATCCTTGACTACCTCCTTCAAATTATCTAGCCACAAGTTCCAAGGGGCCATCTTCACATCAATCCTTCAAGCCACAATCTTCTCCCTGCAGAGTACTTCTTCAAGCCTTGTAGCAAGAGAAAGCAAAGTCGCATCATCTTTGTCTCAAGCAAAAAGAAAACTCAGCCGCAATTCAAGTTCCAAGGCAAGCTTGATTACTCCTAGCCTTCACAAGATCACGAGCACCATGCCACAAGATCTTCATTTTTATCAAGAGGAGGATAGCCGCAAACTTTGGCCTCAAACATTGTGCCGCAACCAAGCTGCACACGCAGCACATCTTGTTGTCGACCCATTGGAGACTGCCACAACCTTGCTTTGTCGACCGTTGAAGCAGCAGCCCGCTCCTTGGTGTGCTGACCGAAGGAATCAGTCGCCCAAGCCCTTGCCGACCCACAGCTTGACCCCCCATCCAAGCTGCCGACCTATTTCTAGCTATTGCATCTTGCCCTTCCGACCCATCACTTACAGATGCAGCTCAAGTGCCATCAAGGCTGCCGACCAATGCAAAGCAGCATTGCCATCAAGCTAACCGACAGACTAAGGTGATGAACCATCCTCCATTGCTAGCCTACAGACCAACCACATCAACCAAGCTTCAACCATCCATGGGGCCGAGATATAGAAGCACCAACCAAGGTGCTAGCCGAGAGCAACTCCTTCCTCCATCCAAGCTTGCTACCAAGAAGGGAAGTTGCACACTAGAGCTTTGCTAGCCGTGACATCAAGCATCATTCAAGGAAGCTAGCCGAGACTTCAAATTAGAGAATACATATTGTCAGATCAGATCTGACCAGTACTGAACGACAGAGATGACAACAACTACACGAACTGAGCTTTTCTAAACTCTCTATTATTTTATATTCGTGTATTGGTATGTTTATCTTTGAAGGTTACTTAAACATTCTTTTTGGGGGTTTTTGGGTCTTGATTAGTTGGTGCTAGTCAAGAGAGAGAGTTTACTTGATTAGTAGTGTTTGGCACTTTGGTGAGTGCGGTACGAAACTTGGTGAGCGTAGAGTTGGTGCTCGTAGATCTTTATAGTTGTACCTTTGACACTATTGAATCTAGTATTTGCTTTGGAGCTGGAGTATGTCTTTGGGGGCGACCGAACTGTTGGATCTCCTGGCACACCAAATACTAGAGGGTGTGAATAGTGTAAATCACGACAATATTACAAAATTAAAAGGTAATAGAAAATTGCAATAAGAGTGCGAAAATAAAAGATCACAATCCAGAATATTCCAAACGCAAACACACAGATTTTTATCCTGGTTCGGATCCTTGTGATCCTTCATCCAGTCATCTACCTCGTAGAGATTTGAATCAACTAAAACACTTGCTCCCCGCAAGTAATCAATATACAAAGATGCCAGCACTCCCTGTGTTGCAAACTTGTACAATCTCTTCAACAAGAGATTCACCAAATAAAGTAAAGAAAGAGTATGAACCAATATCACCTATAGCTTTGATAAGTGATTGAATTATTATGCAAGGAAGGTGATTGAATCTCCAAGGTTCTTGATGGAACTTGTAGTAGAACAAACTTGAAGATTGAACTTTCTATGGAGGAAAAATTTCTGCAGAGGTTTATCTAAGAAAATCTGAAAATCACTAACTTCCTAGAGAGAGAAAGTAAACTTAAGAAAAGAGAAAGAAAGTGAATGTTCGTGTTATTTTAGGCAGGGGTCTGGGGGGTCTATTTATAGTCCAAAAAGTAGTTTTTGAACGTTGGACAACTGCCTAAATTTTCAAAAAATTCTGGGAAAGTTTTTCTATTAGTCAACTAATTTGAGTGCCTGGTAGACTAGTTAGAACTGCTCACTAGGAGTCTGGCTGTTGATGTGTCCTTTCAGAAAATAACTTCAAAAAAGGGAAAGAAACTTCTGTAAACGGATATAAACTGACAAGAACTAGCCGTTTATAGCAATTCTAACTTCCAGAAATAAAATAAATTTTTAATTAATAAATCATTTAAAATAACTGATTTGAAAATAGACTGGTAGACTAACAGAGTCTATTGGTCGACTGGAAATATGAAATTTTAGAAATTTGGGGAAAATGATCTTAAAGACTTAAAATGGGTCTGACGAAGTTTTAGGACAGAAATATTTTATTATTAAAATTAGTCGACTAGCATTAGGGTTTGGTCGACTAATAGGATTTCTGACGTGATTTTTGAAGACATATCCTAAACGACTAAGAGAGATTATCATCAAGGCTTTTACGTTATAAATAAATGCAAGAGAAAAAAATAAAGATTACATCTCATTTACAAGATACAAAATATCATCGATAAGCTTCATCTTGTAGTGAATGCTTCTTGCAATATGTAGACTTGGTGATTGTCCTAGTTGATTTGTATTATAACATCTGCATAGATAGAGTTAGTATAAAGATAATATGTTTTTATCATCAAAACCACATAAGGTTGTGAGTTTCCAACATTCTCCCCCTTTTTGATGATTTTACAAACATTGAATATAATAATATAAAAAGATGTTATTGTGAAAAATGTTTGTACTAAAAATGTTATTGTTCAATATTAATATAAGCAATATACGAAACGTGCAATTCATATAACCATATATGATGTTTATTAAAAACTTTAGTAATGAACATGAATATTAAAAACTTTAGAAAGGAAAATGTAAGTGCTTATGTATATTTCATATGTAGCATATCTCCCCCTGAATATTATATCTCTCCCTAAATATTAGCATAATTATTATATTAATTCTCCCCCTTGGAAATTATCAAAAAAATGGGAAAATCTGCCATTTTAGTGTATTAGTCGACCAATGATATAATCTAGTCGACTAACTGCAGAAAATTTCAGATTCCAGAAAAACAGAGGAGATAATATTTCAGGCAAATTGAAATTCATTGATAAAGTACAACAGTATATGAGAGGAAACTTACACGCCATGGGGAAAGATACAAATTAAAGCAAACACACAACAACATAAAGCAAATACATCCAAATAACTAAACAAACATGCATCAGGGATTACTAGTCGACTAGTTGATTGTCCTGATCGACCAGAAACTGAAATGTACGAGATCTAATATGGTGGAGGAGGCCTAGGAGCACGGTGTGATGTGGAAGGAGAGTAATGAGACCATTGTTCCAATAGGCTTAGAATTTGTGCTTGACTCTCTTACACATTTCCAAAGCCCCTGTTCATGTCGGTATTAATCCTCTCAAGGCGAATCTCAAAACCACTAAGATGCTATTGAACACCGGAAAATCCAGAGTTGACATCTTCACGGAGTTAATCAATTTGATCTTGTAGTGTTGGTCGGGAAGGAGGAGGACGTGCGAAAGAATTGATGGTTACTTTGCAATGACGGGAAGGACGTTCAACTTGGGGTTGTTGTTCTTGATGTTGTTCTTCTTCATCTTCGGCCATGGGAGGTGGAGCGGGTAGTTCCATGAGGTTGACGATAGAACGATCAAATTCGTGACGATTAACGATGAGATATTCACCATCAAGAGGGACTCCAAAGTGGTGAAAAATACGAGTGAGGAGACATGGAAGGAAAATGTGAGTAGTAATGGGTTTGAGCAACACATGCATAATGGTGATATACCAATCAACTTTGATTTCCCCCATTATAGTATAGAGAGCCCGGCTACGGGTGTCATTAACATAGTTGAGGGAACCTACCTTAGGAAGCAAGTTATAAGTGATAATCTTGATGAGAATGAGTGGAATGGGCTTCAAATTAATGGCAAGCATACCAGAAGGTTGAAGATTAGGACTAAGTAAATTAAGAGTGGGTCGATGATTCATTGGAAATCTGATATCTTGATCATTTGATCTAGGGAAGCCAAGACATTCGGCAAGAGTGCCAAAGGTAAGATGCATATCTATTCCTTGAATTTTTGTGTCAAAATAGATGTTTCTGCCATCTTGATAAACACCAATGTTAGAGTAAAATTGTTTCACAATGAGAGGATAATATGGAATATCTTCACACCAAAGGTGGAAGAGAGAGACATTATGGAGAAGATGGCAGAGATTGAAGTTTTGGATTGTCTGATTGCTAAAATCAATTGATTGTTCGTGATAGAATGGAGAAAATTCATGGCGGCATACTTGGCTGTGCATCTTCGACCGGAGTGGATCGACGAGATGAATGGGGACTTGAAAAGGGAAACATTAAGGAAAGATGAAGCACTCAAACAGAGAATTTTTGTAATCTCTCTCGGAATATAGAGGATTTTCGGCTATATTATGCCTTAGGTTTTCTCATGGTGAAGAAGAAAGACCCATGGTGTTTAAATAGAAGATTTGAGTTGGAAATTCGAATTTTGAATCAAGAAACCGAATTAAAAACTTCCTAATAACTCCTAAGCCGTTTTGAGAACTTCTACAACATTTTTGAGAGGGAAATCTAGTAAGAAATCGTGCAAAACAACGTTCAGAAACTACTGTTCTTCGACTGTCAATAGCGATTAGTCGACTAGGATTGGTTATTAGTCGATCAGCCGGGGGTTTTTGTGGAGCGGTTTGGGCATTGACCAAAAGTTTCAAAAATTTATTTAAAAAATTTATTTCGGTCAAAGAGAAGGGCTGATGGGTTGTTGCCTTGGGAAGGTAATTGTGTAAGAGGTTTGACCATGTGTAAGTACTTTTGTACTTAATGTATAAAAGGGTGTATGGGAGAGGTCATGTCCTTAGTACTTGGAAAGAACTTTATGAGAGGGAAATGTATCATTCAAAGTTTTGAATGAGAAAAACCGGTTTTGACACAATATAAAAATAATTTTATGAAAAGTATATTTTTATTAATATAATAAATAATTCTGGAGGGTTAGTCGACTAGTATCCAGTATTGGTCGACTAATTCAAAAATGAATTAATTCAGAAAAATCCAGAAAAATCATAAAATGATACTAACGTAATATATAACTATAATATATGATTAAAATGTCGATTAACTAATAATGCCAAGTGCTCTTCTAAGTTTTAGAAAATTTTCTTCCTTAAGGGGCTTAGTAAGGATATCGACTATTTGCTTTTTAGTATCTATATACTTAAGAATAATGTCACCTTTTTGGATATAATCATCCAAGAAGTGATGACGTATATCTATGTGTTTAGTGCGTGCATGATGTACTAGATTTTTGGATAGATTTATAGCACTAGTGTTGTCACACATAATAGGACATGTGTTACATTTAATGCCATAATCTAATATTGTTTGTTTCATCCATAAAATCTGTGCACATGCTAAACCAGCGGCAATGTATTCTGCTTCAGTAGTAGATAAAGAAACATAATTTTGTTTCTTACTAAACCATTATACTAATGCATAACCTAAAAAGTGACAAGTTCCACTTGTACTTTTACGATCAGATTTGCAGCCAGCAAAATCTGTATCACTATATGAAATCAAATCAAATGAATTAGATTTTGGATAATATAAACCAAAATCAAATGTATGTTTCATATACCTAATTATCCTTTTGACAGCATCAAATGTGATAATTTATGATCAGACTGATATCTAGCACATATACAAACAGAAAACATAATTATCTGATCTACTTGCAGTAAGATAAAGTAATGTTCCAATCATACCTCGATATAATGTTTGATCAATACTCTTACCAATTTGATCATTGTCAAGATTTGATGAAGTACCCATTGGAGTACGTTTTTCTACAGAATTCTCTAATCCAAACCTTTTGATAAGTTCCTTTGTATACTTACTCTGATGTATACATATTCATTCTTTCATTTGTTTGATTTGAAGTCCAAGGAGGTAGGTTAATTAACCCATGTGACTCATCTCAAATTCATTCTGCATTTCCTTAGAAAATTCTTTACAAAAAGAATCATTAGTAGAACCAAAAATTATGTCATCAACATATATTTGTATAATGATAACATCAGAATCTATATGTTTGGTAAATAAAGTAGAATCTATCTTTCCTATAGAATAACCAGATTTTAATTGAAAGTTCTTTAATCTTTCATACCAATCACGAAGCGCTTGTTTTAATCCATATAATGCTTTATTTAACTTGAAAACATGATTATCCAAACTTTCATGTTGAAATCCTGGTGATTGTTCTACATAGACTTCTTCCTCTATAACACCATTTTAAAATGCGCGTTTAACATCCATTTGATATAACTTAAAATCTTGGTAATATGCATATGCTAAAAGCATTCTAATAGACTCTAATATTACTACATGAGCATAGGTTTCATCATAATCTATGCCTTCTTACTGATTATAACATTGTGCAACTAATCTAGCCTTATTTCTAATTACTTGTCCAGATTCATTCAATTTATTCTTAAATACCCACTTAGTACCAATTATCAGATGATCTGAAGGTCTAGGTACTCATTCACATACTTCATTCCTTTTAAATTGATTAAGTTCTTCCTGCATTGCTTTAATCCATGAACTGTCTTTACCTGCTTCAATAACATTCTTTGGTTCGATGGATGATATAAATGCACAATTAGTCATTTGTTCTATTTGAGAACTAGTTCTTACTCTATCAGAAATATCTCCAATAACTAAATCATGTAGATGATTATGAATTTCAACAAATTCTTTAGGAAGACTTGTATTTTCAGGGATAATTTCTGGAATGGAATTAGTAGAATCATTGTCATTTAACTTAGTGTTTTCTAAAGAACTAGTGATAGAGATAGAATATTCTGCATCAAAATGTGTAATAAGTGTAAAATTTTCATTGAAATTTACATGAAAAGATTCCTCAATACATAAGGTTATTTTGTTATAAATCATATATGCTTTACTACGTGTAGAATATCCTACAAAAATACCTTCATCTGGTTTAGAATCACACTTATCTAGTGAATCCTTAGTGTTAAGAATAAAATATTTACAGCCAAATACTTTAAAATAAGATACACGAGGTATATGATCATAAAATAATTCAAAGCAAGTTTTATTCATTTGTGCTCTAACCAAAATTCTATTCAAAACATAACATGCAGTAGCGACAGCTTCTACCCAAAAATATTTTCGTAAAGAACTATCACATAACATGGTTCTAGCACATTCCTGTAATGTTCTATTTTTCCTTTCAACTACACCATTTTGTGGTGCGGCTCGAGGAAAAGAGAAGTTATGTGTTATACCATGTTATATTACCAAATTTCGTAAATAATTCATTTTCAAATTATCTTCCATGATCACTACGAATAGTAATAATGGATGAAGATTTTAACTTTTGAATCCTTTTACGGAGTATTGTAAATTCTTAAAATGCATCATTTTTATGTTTTAAAAATAATACCCAAGTATATCTTGAATAATCATCAACAATTGCAAATGCATATTTATTGTCATTTAAAGAAGCTATTCTAGAAGGACCAAATAAATCTAAATGTAAAAGTTCAAGTGGTCTTTTAGTAGAAATAACATCTTTTAATTTAAAAGACGATTTATGCATTTTTCCTTGTTGCATGCATCACAAAATTGTTTATGAGTGAAAGATATATTAGGCATTCCAGAAACTAACTTTTGTTTTGAAATACGTGATAAATGCTTAAAGTTAGTATGTCCAAAACGTTTATGCTATAATAATGTGTTATCTGTGGATGCTAGTAAACAAAGATCATTTGAAGATATTTTCATGCATAGTATATATATTATTCTTACGATTACCTTGGAATAAAATATTAGATATATCAAAATCATATATAATGCATGCATTCTTTTCGAAAACTATTTTAAAATCTTTATCGCATAATTGAGAAACGGATAAGAGATTATGTTTCAAACCGTCAACAAGGAGCACGTTTCGATGATTGGCTTAGTTGGATCACCAACTATTCTGATGCCAATCTTTTTACCTTTGTTGTTATCACCAAAAGTAACAGTACTAATATTTTTGAATTGTACGGTTGATAGAAGTTTGATGTTCCCGGTCATGTGCTTAGAACATCCACTATATAGTATCCATCTTTCTTTTATGGGTACCTGAAAGACAAAAAATAAATATTGGTACCCTTTTTTAATGGGTCCTTAGGATTAGTCCTTAGGAAACCAAACCCAAGTGGAATTTGGTTGCTTCAAATAGTTAGAAGAAAGAATAACATTTTGCATAAAGTTAGATATATATATATATATATATATATATATATATATATATATATATATATATATATATATATATATATATATATCGATATCATATAAGCAAATGTCTTTAGGAACTCAAATATTATGCATAGTCGTTTTCTAAGAGGATGTAAGAAAATTGGTTTTCTTTGGAATATGAATAGTATCCTTTTTCATACTATTAGAAGAATAAATTTTCTTAGCATTAATAAATACATGCGTTTTCTTTTCTAAAGTAATATTACGAAGAATATTGGATTTGGGAGTATTCTTATATCCCAATCTTGTCTATGATTAGCAGGATGTTGTAAGCTAAGTAAATCATCTAGATTATTTTTTCCTTTATTAAACTTAGTGATGTTAGAAGACATATTATCATATTTAAATTTTAGAGATGAAATATCTGTAACGACCAGTAATTCCGGATGCACTAGAGTGGAGTTCCATTAATATAAGTCTTTCATTAATATACTTTGATGTATGGATATCAGTATATACTGGTTAGTTAACTTATTAATATTGCTATTAATATTTTATGTTTTAAAATTGAAATATTTTAGAATTCAAATATTTTCAAAATTCAATTTCAAATTTATTTAAAAAATTTCTTTTAAAACCTAATTAAATCGATAACAATTTTAGAAATATCTTCCCTCATTAAAACCCATTATTCCATTAGTTATTATCTTGCAAACCTGCCTAAATAACCAAACTGTTAATTCCCTAATGAACATTTTTCCAAACAAATCCTTTTAAATTTCTAAAACTTTCTTTTTTCCCTTGCTCTTAATTTCCCGAATTATTATGATGTTTCAACCTTTCCAAAATAACTTAGCTATTAACTCCCTAATAAATATTTTTTAAAAAAATAAATCTTTTTTAATTCCAAAAACTTTCCTTTTAGCTATTACTATTAATTTCCCTAATGAATATATTATTTAACAACAAATCAAATGTTTTAACATTAAATCAGATTTTATTAAAACAAATCCTTTTTATTTTTATTTGAAACTATTTCCATTTTCTAAACCCATTCTAATATTTTCCCTAACCCTATAACTGACGCACTAATCCAGACCCTAAGTATAAACCCAGGCCGCACCCCATAAGAAAACAATAGGCTGAGTTTTTAGTACAAACCTAACACTCTCAACCCCTATCTCCCTACCTCTACAAAAGGCCTATCCCCTACATAGCACCCTAAGTTTGCAAAAGAGAAAACCCTAGCCCAACCTTCGTACAACCCCAAGCCTATAAACCCTAGGCTAACCTGACCTACTCCCCTTTAAAATCCTAGCAGCCTCACCCTTCTTTTCTCCATTTCACAAAACCTAATCGCCTACCCCGAACATCCGCCACCCGCAGGCCACCTCCACCCTCCGGCGTCCGACTTCCAAACCCGCATCCCACCTTCCCTCCATCCTCCTTCTCCGAGACTTCTTTCCCTCCTCCCTTGTTTCAGTCCACACGCCGTCACCACCCCCTCAACTCCACCCCAGCAACCTTCGTCCTCCACCGCCTACAAAGCCCTCCGGAGTCTCCACCTCCCCGCCAGCAAGCCGTCTGACACCCTGAACCCTCGACCTCTCCCCTCTCCACCTCCTGAATCCTGCATGCCCAGTTGCCAACATCCGGCGCCTCAACTCCCGACGTTGCACACGCCTCCGAGCCCCGTCGCCTCCTAGCCGCGCCACCACCTTCAGTCGGAGCCAGCACGCCGGTGCCTCTCATCACTCCTCCACTAGCAGCGAACAACAGATGTTAAAAGCTTTAAAGGTTAGTTTGTAACTGTTAGCAGTTAGAGGTTAGTTAGTACACCGTTTTTTAGTTGTTAGGGTAATAATCATATGTATATTATTCTTGCCTGTTAGTAGTTGTTCAGTTGTTAATATGGGTTAACATATGTTGGTTATATTATCTTAGTAGCTGTTAATATTATTGTTAATAATGGATGTTAGGTTATAAAACGTACATTTTGTTTCTATTAGTAAGAGCATGTACTAGGGTTTCTCCACTAAATTTATTTAGGGTATACTATTATATTAGTGGTTTGACGTTATAGGTATGTTTGTTAATTAATTTAACAGTAGGTTATGTGTATGTTATGAAGCTTAGATTTTATATACCAGTGTTTATATATATATTAGTTGTTATCTACATGCGCTTATACACGAAGATCATGAGTAGACAGATTATAAATCTAACCTAATAATAAACAGTACCTCTTTGACAATTGGAAGAAATAAGTTAGTTGATTAATAACTTATTTTCATTTAATCTGATATCGGAACTGTATGATGAAGAAAACGTCCGCGCCTCCTGTACGGACCGTCGACACCAAAAACACCGGAAACTGGCAAGCGTGCAGTTTGTTACATGCTTTTTTCGTGTTACTTAAACTGTGATATATTGTACACAAGATTGCCATGATACATTGACACTAAAAAGTATTTTTGTGAAAAGCTAAACTTAAACTCGAGTGCGTGTGTGTGTACACCTTTAAGAAAAATGCTCGTACTTGTTACAACATGAACAGAACTGACAATGGAACGAATAACTTGATTAACATGCAACATGATGGCAAGTTTGGCTAACTCACAGATAATACATGCCGTTGGCTCATAGACATACATATCGTTGGCTCATAGTTGGCTATTCTCGTCGGTCACATGTGACTAGTCTGGCTCGTGTTCCAGTAGGGTTACATGTGACTAGTCTAGCTCGTGTTCCAGTATATGACGGTTTAGCATTCTGGATCGTGGTCCAGAAAGTACATGTGGGTGGGGTTGGGTTCCCGGGCAGTAGCCGGTAGTAAACAGGTCGCCTTCGTGGGGCATCTGAAGGTGGATTCACTTACTAACTGTCTAACGACGGGAGCCTTAGTCACGGACTTGCACACAGTTAAAAAACTTGAAAAGAATGTTAACTTATAGAACTGCTGTTACATTATTGAACTTCCAAGTTTCATTTTTATAATAGAATTGCATTTAAGTGTAAATCGTTATAACTGCTTAAAATTGCCATATATATACTTTTATATATCTTACCGAGGGTCCCCTTTCTAACCATGACTTGCCAAGACCCTTGCTGACATACATTCTATGTTGTTGGAATGTATGTCAGGTCACGAGACATTGTACCAGGAGGACGAGTTGCTGGATCAGAGTGATCCATTGGACCAGGAGCACGTTGATCTAGAGGTTCTCCCCACATAAGACCAGTCGTAGAGATTCACCTGCTATTGCTTCTTTATAGTTTTATTTTCTGCTTATATGTTGGGTGTGTACCCATTTTGTAGACTCTGTTTGTTGGCCATGTTTGGGGCCTTACTTTTTGTGTAATTTCTTTTTCTTGATGTTGGCTATCATTATGGTTATTTATGTTGTTCTTTTAGCATGCAAGAATTTGCGTTTGGTTGTTATTCACAGATGCTTATTGGGCTTAAGCTTCATTGCTTCAACCCATGCGGACCCGCTCGTGGCCTCTCTCCCAAGTATAATGAGAAGCGGGGCGTGACAGGTTTTTGTGGTGGCCCATGCAGGTCGTGCACTTACGAACTTCAAAACAATAGAAATACTGTCATTAGCCAAAGGTCTAGAATTACCTCGAATACGAAATATACCCTAGTATCTTGTCTCATCATAATAGGGAGACCCAACATCAGGATTATAAGAGGATCTAGTTAGACACCCGTGCTTGTTAGCTAGAAACCTTTGCTAAGACTTAGTATTATCATCTTAGGAAACACCTTAGTGGTTTCTCACCCAGCTCTAACCATATTAGATTTTAAAGTTTCATTTAGTCGTTCGCTAGGACCTACTAATCTCGGACCCAGCAGAAGTAGTGATCGTCACATCTGTGTGAGTTGAACCTGAGAAGCCTGCAGTGGTTCAAGACTTCAAAGATGTATTTTCGAAAGATATTTCAGGTTTGCTGCCTGACCAAGCTTTGGAGTTCATTATCGACCTGATGCCGAATACCTAACCAATCTCGAAGGCACCATACAGTATGGCTCCAGCAGAACTTGAGGAGCTACAGAAGCAGTTGGATAACCTGTTGCAGAAAGGATTTACTCATCCCAGCGTGTCTCCTTGTGGTGCATAGTCGCACTTAGATATACACCCGGAAAACGACTGTAGTCTTACCGCAAGTGCACGGCGTGGTGACGAGCGGGTATCGAACTCAGGGAGCACAATTTTGATCACCTAGCTGTCGATGGAATAAGAGGATGGTTTTGATGGTAATGTCATAATCGTTCAAATAACAAATAGAATTCAATATAATAAAGCATCTAGGGATAGGAAATCCCCACTATAGACTGTTTCTTATCCTTGTGGGTCATGAATATCAATGTTGCAAAGCTTGAATGTAGATGAACTAGTTGCAACTTAATGTAGAATCAAGCGCACGCTCTCGTGCTATTGCCGGTCTATAGCAACCTAGATTGGGGCCCACTCTCGTGCAAACCCTAACCTAAGCCACTAGCGTGAAGATCGACATCATCGTCCAATCGCAACTCGAATCTACTCTCGTGCAAACTCGAGCTATGATCTAGGTTATGATAGTTCGTATTCGTCCAATCTATTACAAACGAATATTTGTATAGATTTATAATAAAAATCATAGCTTTTGTCCAATCTCTTGCAAACCAAATCTAGAGAACTTCAATTATAAAACCAAATTGAATATCTAGGCCTTCCCATCAATTGAGATCCAATCTATTGCAAATCCCAATTGATACAAATTCCTAGCTACTCGTAAGAAATCAATCACAACCTAACCTTTCTTCAATCCTAGCAACAATTCTATTCATTCATCACAATTCAAATATCGGGTTCATATGGTTCATCCCCATGCCCTAGAATTACGAAACTACTCACAATTCATCATGAAAATCTCAGGAACAACGCAATAGATCATAGCACAATTCATTGTAGAGAAGAGACAATTCATAAAAATAAGAGTTTTAGCAAGAAAGAACAAACCAAAATTGTCGCCTATGATCTCCAGCTGAGATTTACAAAAGGAATAGCCGTCAAAAAATAATAGAAGTCTCTCCTAAAACTAGGAATAAATACAAGCCAAATTCGTCCAAAAATTCCTGACAGAATTGTCCCTGCGCAGCCCAGAAATCCCAATTTACGTAGTAGTCGGACTGCGTCACTCGGCCGAGTAACCTATGTCACTCGGCCGAGTGACAGACCCAATAAAAGACAGATAGTTTGGGGGTTTCGGGGGTCTGTCGCTCTGACTGACTCGGGCGAGTAGGCTTCTTTACTCGGTCGAGTAAGCAATCTTCCTCGGCCGAGTAGGCTTGTCAAAATTTCTAGTAACTTGGCCTCTTCTCGGAAGAAACATCCATGTTCTACTCAGTCGAGTGAGCTTTCTCACTCAGCCGAGTAGACTTTATTGCTAGGCCGAGGGAACTTTGAAAATTGGCTGTGCGTATCTGTTTCACTTGGCCGAACGCAGCACGTTACTCGGCCGAGTGAATCTCTGTTCGACCGAGTAAGCTGCTTCTGGGCTCTTTTCTTCTCCTCCTCGCCTCCTCGTCGTTTCTGTTGAATTTCTTTTTCTTCTGCTTATCCTCTAGCACTGCTAACTCCTCAAATAAGCTGTGGGCGATGGTCCGGTGTGCGCGAAAGTTCTTTGATCTCATTTTTTTCTCCAGATCGCTCCATATCTCCTGAAATATGACAAAAACAAGAAATAGTGAAAAACAACGCGATATCATCGAATAATCGTGAAAAATGCAATATGTGCGATCGAAATGACATGAAAACATGCAGAAAAAAGGTGTAAAATAAGAAGCGATCAAAATCCCCCAAGCTTACCTCTTACTCGTCCTCGAGGAAGATGAGTAAAAGGTGAACCCGGCGGGTAAAAATAAGGAAAAAGGAAAAAGGAAAAAGAAGATGGAAAAGAAAACAAAGAGGGAGGTGCTGGATCATTTTCTCAGGACGTGGACTTGCTTACTCAAATAGCATACGGCGAATAAAAACATGCCAAAGATTTTTATCTCGATATCATAATCATATAAGGATGCATTCAATATAGAAACCCAAGAATATCAAAACTATATGAAATATGAAATCATCCTAGAATTAACATCGGCTGAAGTATTTAAAGAAATATACATAATCATAGACCACCCACTTTTCAATTGATCCCTTTCTATTTGGAGTATAAGAGGTATCACACAATATGAAGCAATAAGAATAAAAAGGAGTGGTTTTCCTGAAATACATGCTAAGTTTCAATTCCTGGACTTCGTAAAACTTTTAGTAATCTCACCGAGTATAGAAAATTACCTAGATTAGGTTGTCATGCACAGACAAGTAGTCACTCTCTCTCACATCATTGGATCCTCTCCCCCAAGCTTATCTATAAGCGTGGTGGCATCAAATTTAACAATAAGACTTTCCCCATTTTTGAAGCTCCAAGAAGTAAAAATAAAAGAGGGAAGAAAGAGAGAACAAATATGAGGTGGGATCATTTATGTACTTCTTTTCTCTTTTTTTTCTTTTTGTTTTCCTTTTTTTCTTTTTTTTAATATATACAATAAGGATCCCAAATCAAAAGATAGAGAGATATACATGTATTTTTTTCTTTTTGATTTTGGGGGTTGGAGCATTGATTTTTATAGCAAGGGGGATATGCCAATGTAAGATTCGCTAAAGGGAGATTCACCAATGATTTTAAGTATAGAAATAATGCTCAAGATATGTGGAGAAAGAAAAATATGCAACGCTCAGTTCACTCTATAGAATGTGCACGACAACTTTCAGCAGAGTAATGTAATCTACTCAGTTTGATCTCAGAAAGTACACTAATCCAGTTATATCAACATAGCATACATTCAATCAACCTGAAAGTGAAGCGTACAATTTTCATGCAATAAGAAGTAATATCAGCCAACAAAGCAGTGCTCCAAATATAGCCAATCAATGCGTGAAGCTTGGTGTGTTTTCTATGAAGAGTATACAATATAAATCATCAGACTTAGCTAATCGTAGAATTTCATTAACATTCATATAATGGAAGTGCAGGTACTATTTCGAATGCACAACAAAGCATAACATATGATATCTGAAATAAAAACTATGGCATGACAAGATAATATGCATATAGAGATAAGCTAATTCCACATCATCATCATCATAGAAAATTCATCTCTAGCGAAAGGATAAAGGAAATAAGGATAAAAGAAAAATCAGAACTACTATACATATGCAGTATATACAAAAGGTAAGAAAACGTGATGCATGAGAAAAAAATGAAAAAGTGGGTGAAAATAAGTGTAAAATAAAGAAAGGTGGGAAAATAAAAGTAGAAGTGAAGAAAAATGTAAAGTGCGTGAGACACTCACTCCCCCAAGCTAAACTGCACAATGTCATCATTATTCTATGTGTGGCACACTGAGAAAAATGATATGGGTGGGGTGGGTAAGGATGCATGCATGATGTTAATAAAAGAAAATGAGATGGATATGCAGGTGATGCATGCAGAGATCAAGATGGTGCAATATAACTGTCCACAAAAATACCTCCTCTCTCCCAAAATGATATAGACAAGTATGAGCAAAATGTGACCAAAACGTGTGTGGAGGAGGGGTGCAAAATCAGCAGGAAAAAAATATCCAGAATAGCAGCAGCAAAAGTATGAGAGGCATCCAGTGTGTGTCTAAGTGAGTGGTAGGACACCAGCACCGTCCTGTGGTGAAGGAGGTGGTGGGGTGGCTGCTAGGTAGAGGTGCGAGTAGTGGCAGGTGGCGGCTATGACAGTCGCGCAAGAATCTGGTTCAGGCTAGCCTGAATACCAGGAAGTAAAGCGACACGGGACTGTACAGCAGTGACGGTAGCGGAGAGAGCCTGGAAATATCCTCTGAGTCCACTAACAGCCCCCTCTAGAGCACGCAGGTGCTGAACTAGGGTGTCGGGGGGCGGTGGAGCAGAGGGTCGAACAGGTGAGGAATGGGGCTGACTCGCACGGCTACCGTAAATAACAAGTGCAACAAATGTGTGGTGCTGTGCTCACGAGGACTCGCTCAACCTCTGTGGGAGGCAGAGATGCAGGAATGTTCGAGGAAGAGGAAGCAGCAGCAGAGATGGAAATGGTGACATTGAGCAAGTAGGACAAAGAGGTCGGTGACATAGAAATGGGGACAGACGTCACGACACTCTCGGAGAAGATAGCTGCAGTGGAGACGGTAAGGTCGACGACTGGGAGGCTGTGGACATCGGTGGTAGGAAGCTCTGGGTTCACAGCAGAGTGGGGTCGATTGACATTGACACAGAGGTGGTGGTGGTGTGGACTCGGCAAGTGTACTCCCGACACTGACAGAAGTGTGGATAGAGGTGTCGTGAGGAGCAGACAAATCTGGTGCAGGCTGAGGTATCTCCGGGTCCAGGGGTGGAAGGAGGGGCTCCTGCTGAGCACCCTCAGGCTCTAGCACATACGCAGCTGGGATGAGAAGATCCATCGCTGGAATTCACTCCCCACCTATGGGTCCGAGCAGGGCTAGGGAGAACCATGTAATCAATGCCAAAAGGACCGTGCAGCCACACCCAGTGGTGCTGACCATGAGGACGCATCATCCTATTCCGGGCCATAACGTTTATGGAAGAGAAGTGGGGCCCGGTGGTCTAAGCAAACCAGCTGGAAGGTCTACTCCGCACAAGGGACCCAGAAGGGTAATCAGACCGCCGCAACAGATAGGCGTCCTAGCACCGACAGAAATAATGATGCGGTCTAAGTACCAGCTAGCTATATCAATCTCAATGGCGGGGAGTAAAATATCTCCACCCCTCTCGAAGGCCTACGATCGAGTCATCGCATAGAACATGTAGAGCTTCGGCGTCGACATCGTCCCCGGCTCATACCTCGCTAGGATAGTGGTCACCATAAGGCGTTGTACAATGCAGAGGCATGGGTGGAGGATAGCGGAGGCCTTGGCCCCGCTAGGGTCAAAGGTGAGAGGTGATCCCGTGATACGTGTCCAGAATGCATATGTATCGAATGACGACGGTGGGATGTGCGTGTGACTATAGGCTCCGTCTGGGTCTGAAACTGGTGGTCACTGAAAGTAGACTCGGAGCATGCCGAGAGTGACCTCGCACTCACGATCCATCAGTCAAAAAGAGCAACCCCCTGGAGTCCTAGCTATAGAACTCAGAACCTCTAGTGTCGGACGGATGTAGGTGTCGCCGACACCAACAAAAAGTCACGCCACCCCACGTTGTCATACAACTGGAGTAGCCCCTCAAATACCTCTAGGTGCTTAAAGTCTGCTATGTGCACGAACCTAGAGGGTACGATCGAATGATGGGAGATACGCTTAAATCTTGCGCGGTGTGCGTCATCTCTGAACGTAATCCCCATCGCGTCGAACGCGGAGGCGGGCTGTGCCGGTGGTGGGATAGGTGCGGTAGGATGAGGAAGTGTGGGTGGTGGCGGGCTAGGTGGAGGGGAGTCCGCTCTGGTAGAAGAGGAGCCAGGCTCGCTGGTTCTCTTTCGCTTCGAGGCGGGCGCCCACGAACTGCTCTGGTGCGTGGCGACATGTGAGCCGAGTTTCGTGCCCACCCAAATGCGAAGTGCTGTAAATAAGGAACGATTTTACCCGGACACAACGCGAGTACAAGCGGTGGATGCGTGCGGAGAATCGCCTCCTCCTAGAAGCTCCAAATCGGGTCATGTATCTTCCCCAAGCTAGCCTGAAACACAAATAGTGAAATCAGCAATGAATATCAATATATATGGGGTAAGATCAGGGGTAATAGATATAAATAGAGATTAATTTGGATTTTGGGGTTGAGTTGGGCGTACGAAATGGAGAAATGTATAGAAAGGGAATTTTGGGGCGAAATTGGGGATGCGCGGCAGAGGGGGGTGCGGCGCCGGTGCTGTGGAATTGGCGACGACTCGGGAAAAGGGCGGCATGACTCGGGCGACAGCAGGGTTGCTTCGGGCGAGTACGGGGGAAGACGAACAGCTCTCGGGGAAAATTTGGGTAATTTTTGAGTTTCGGGGTTTGAGCCCGCGTTGCTTGGTTTATAAATGACGCGTTCACTCGGTCGAGTGGCACAGTTTTAAGAAAAATCTCAAAATTTCCCGCAAAAGTTGCGACTCGGGCGAGTACATCTTCATACTCGGCCGAGTAGGCAAAAGTCATTCAGCCTTGTAGCAAGGCCACTCAGAGCTTTTAAGTGCTAGAAAGTGTCTGATTCACTCGGGCGAGTTACTAAGTCACTCGACCGAGTGGCATATAAATTACATAGAGTGGTTTTCAGAGTTTTCCCTGATCAGTATTCTACTCGATCGAGTAGGGTCTTCACTCGGCCGAATGACAATATCACTCGGCCGAGTGGGCTGCAAATTTCAGCTCCAGCTCTCTGTTTTTCTTCTTCTTTCTGTTTTTCTTCTCCCCATCAGTTTCTTCCTTCTCCGGAGGCCTTAATGCATTCCTGGAGCGCTCTTCTTTGCCATGGTCATCCTCCATTCAAATGGTTCCTTGTTTTCCATCTCCTGTCATGAAAAATAGAGCCCGTCGTCAGGATTTTCATCGACTCTTGACTCTAAGCTCTAACAAAGATCTAAACAAAAATAAAATGAAAAATTCAAATAAAAATAAGATAAACCCATCAAGTTGCCTCCCGACAAGCGCTTATTTAAGGTCTTGAGCTCGACCCCTTAATATACTCGTTTAGCGCTCGATGTTCGGTGCATGTGAGATGCGCGCGTCAAATTTGCCGGGAAGGCCACTTGGATTTAAATGTTTATGTTCATAGGCATTCCTCGGCTCCCCCTTTATCATGGGTGGTAATGGGGGACGAGTCCCCCAAGCTAGATCTTTTACCGTCTTTTTCCTTTGCCGGCGGCGATAATTTCTTGTCTGACGGAGCTTTCTTTGCATTTTTCGCCGTGGAGAGCTTGCATAGCTCTCTAATTCTTGCGACATCAGCATCGTCTTTGTCATCAACCATAGAATGATCTGGCGGGTCTTCCAACATTTCTCCAACCTTAGAAGACTGGCCTTCTTCGAGGCCATCATCGTGCAAGGCACCGATAGCATATGGCATGGCATCATTAATGACATCATCGAGGAGGACCACGTAGTCGATGTCCTCCGTCCAAGGCATGTGCTTCATTGCCTTAGGGATGTGAAGCTCGGCCTCAATGTTTCCGACGTCCAAAGACAAGGTGCCCTCTCTCACGTCAACTATCACGCAGGCGGTGCCCAAGAAGGGGCGTCCAAGAATTAGCGATGTATCGCCCTCCTCCTTAATATCCATTACCACAAAGTCGCACAGCAAGCAAATTCCTCCCGGTACTTGGAGTAGTATGTTCTCAGTGATTCCCATCGGCCTAGTGACCCGACCGTCCGCAAGTTGTATTCTCATGTCCGTCGGCTTTAGGTCGGTTCCCGTATTCAACTTCTTAAACATTGGTAGGGGCATTAGGCTCACGCTTGCTTCCAAATCTACCAAATATTTTTGTAGCGGGACTCCTCCAAGCGTGCAAGGAATGCGGAAGCTTTCGGGATCTTTAAATTTTGTAGGCTCCTTCTCCTTCTGGGTAAACCATGTACCTTGCTCGGCGACCATGGTCTTTTCCTTCCGCTTCTTTCCCGCAATCAAGTCTTTTAGGAACTTAGCATATGATGGGATTTCTACAATAGCGTCCAAGACAGGAATATTCAAGCTCACCCCTCGCAAATACTCTAGAAATTTGGCGAGCCGTTTCTCAATCTTTGCCTTTGCCAACCTTGTGGGAAGGGTACCAGTGGCATGTAAGTGCACTCCACTTGTGGCTTATCAATTTCAGATTTTTCACCGTCTCTTGTCTCTTTTGGGTACTCCTCCTCATTGGCCGGCTCCTTATCATCCAAAATTTCTTCCCTCGGCTCCTCGGTTTGAACCATGGCGGGAGTAGTGTCCTTCCCTCCCCTTGTAGTTACCGCCACAACCGCATTGATGTGGCCGTTATTACTCTGTAGGTTTTGTTCCGGTTAAGCCAGCAATGGTTGAGTGTACTTATTGAGCAATGCTAGTTGCTTCGATAATTGTGCCACGACGGTGTTGAGAGAGGCTTGTTGGGCCATCAATCTAGCATTTATCTTCTTTTGTTTTGCCATAAATTCTTCGACCCTTGCTTCATGTTCCGACCTCGGCGGTGCTTGTGGTGGATTAGGTGCTCTCCACCCTTGGCTGTACCCCAGAGGTATATATGGTCTCGCTTGTTGCATTGGTTGGAAGTTTTGTTGTTGAGGCCCTCTCGGTTGGTATTGCGGTTGTTGTGGAGGCCGAGCTTGAGGTTGTTGTGGTGGTGGATTCAAGGTTCCATCATTATTAGCTTATGAAAATTCCGGGTGATTTCTCGTGGCCGGGTTTGTCCAATAACCAGTGTTTTCCGCAACATATTGAATTTGCTCTGCAGCTCCTTCTCCTTGCTTCCCTCCAACAAACATAACATGGGCTTGGTCTTGCCAATCGCCCGTGCTTCCTCCCGGTGTAGATACGGTGGGGGCTCCATGCGGTTCACTTATCAACTTCTCCAGTCTCTCCATGACCTTGTGAAGAGAATCAAACTTCGTAGAGAGCTACGCTACGGCCTTTGCCTCATAAATACTTGTCAGCATCAAAGATGACGAAGAATGTCCCCTCTCGTCGCACCACTATTGGTTATTTGAGGCCATCTCCTCAAGTAGGGCCGTAGCATCATCCGGTGTCTTAGACAAAATAGCTCCATTAGCGGTTGCATCTATTATTTGCATGGTGCCCGGTTGCAATCCGTTGTAAAAGCTATGCACAAGTTCCCATGCTTCAATACTATGATGGGGGCATTGGTGTTGGAGATCTTTGAAGCACTCCCATGCTTCAAATAGAGTTTCCTGAGGTCCTTGCTTGAAGGACATGAGCGTGCTTCTTATCTTGACAGTCTTGGATGTTGGGTAGAATTTGTTTACAAATGCGCTCGCCAACTCATCCCATGTAGTGAAGATCCCCTCGGCTTGCATCATCAACCAATATAATTCTTTGTCTCGGAGAGTAAATGGGAAGAGGCGCAGTCAAATAGCGTCGGCCGGCATGCCGGGCATATGAAAAGTAGCGCATTTAGACAAGAACAACTGTAAATGGTAGTGTGGGTTCTCGTGGGAATTCCCATGAAATGGGTCTTGTTGCATCAATACCACAAGTCCCGTTTTAAGCTCGAAGTTCTTGTCCGCCGCCAACTCTGGCATCACAATAGACGAGGTAGTAGAAGTGGTCTTAGGCCGTAACCTATCTCGGATAGAGACACGCCTAGCCATGCGTGCCGCTAACTCCTCTGGTGTCTCTTGAGCGGTCATATGATCTTCCTCTATAGCAAGTCTCCTCTCGGCTATAAGCCTCCTTGCCGTACGCTCGATCTCGGGATCAAATAATAAATCTTCTTGATGTGCCTTCGATCTCGTGTACATGCACAGAAAAAGAGAGTCTTGATGGAATTGTTAGCAAGATAGAGGAATAAAAAGATAAAAATAAAAAAATAAAAGAAATACTAAGTAAATAAAATAAAATACTGTCGCCTCCCCAGTAACGGCGCCAAAAACTTGGTCGCACCCGGATATACACCCGAAAAAATGACTGTAGTCTTAATGCAAGCGCACGGTGTAGTGGCGAGTGGGTATCAAACTCAGGGAGGACAATTGACAGTACTCTATTTTGATCACCTATCTATCGCTGGAATAAGAGGATGGTTTTGATGGTAATGTCACAATCGTTCAAATAGCAAATAGAATTCAATATAATAAAGCGTCTAGGGATAGGAAATCCCCACTACGGACCGTTTCTTATCGTTGTGGGTCATGAATATCAATGTTGCAAAGCTTGAATGTAGGTGAACTAGTCGCAACTTAATGTAGAACCAAGCTCACGCTCTCGCGCTATTGTCGGTTTATAGCAACCTAGATTGGGGCCCACCCTCGTGCAAACCCTAACCTAAGCCACTAGCGTGAAGATCGACATCATCGTCCAATCGCAACTCGAATCCACTCTCGTACAAACTCGAGCTACGATCTAGGTTATGATAGTTCGTATTCGTCCAATCTCTTGCAAATGAATATTAGTATAGATTTATATAAAAATCCTAGATTTGGTCCAATCTCTTGCAAACCAAATCTAGAGAACTTCAATTATAAACCCAAATCAAATATCTAGGCCTTCCCATCAATTGAGATCCAATCTATTCAAAATCCCAATTGATAGAAATTCCTAGCTACTCGTAATAAATCAATCACAACCTACCCTTTCTTCCATCCTAGTAACAATTCTATTCATTCATCACAATTCAAAGATCGGGTCCATAGGGTTCAACTCCATGCCCTAGAACGAAGAAACTACTCACAATTCATCATGGAAATCTCAGGAATAAAGCAATAGGTCATAGCACAATTAATTTTAGAGAAGAGACAATTTATAAAAATAAGAGTTTTAGCAAGAAAGAACAAACCTAAATTATCGCCTATGATCTCCTGCTGAGATTTACAAAAGGAATAGCCGTCAAAAAATAATAGAAGTCTCTCCTAAAACTAGGGTTAAAACTATATTTAAATACAAGCCAAATTCGTCCAAAAAATCCTGACAGAATTGCCCCTACGCAGCGCAGAAATCCCAATTTGCATAGCAGTCGGACCGCGTCACTCGGCCGAGTAACCTATGTCATTCGGCCGAGTGACAGACCCAATAAAAGACAGAAAGTCTGGGGGTTTCGGGGGTCTGTCGATCTGACTGATTCGGGCGAGTAGGCTTCTTTACTTGGCCGAGTAAGCAATCTTGCTCGGCCCAGTAGGCTTCTCAAAATTTCCAGTAACTTGGCCTCTTCTCGGAAGAAAAATCCCTGTTCTACTCGGGCGAGTGAGGTTTCTCACTCGGCTGAGTAGACTTTCTTGCTCGGCCGAGGGAACTTTGAAAATTGGCTGTGCGTATCCGTTTCACTCGGGTGAACGCAGCTCGTTACTCGGCCGAGTGAACTCTCTGTTCGGCCGAGTAAGCTGCTTCTGGGCTCTTTTCTTCTCCTCCTCGCCTCCTCGTCGTTTCTATTGAATTTCTTCCTCTTCCGCTCATCCTCTAGCGCTGCTAACTCCTCAAATAAGCTGTGGGTGATGCTCCGGTGTGCGCGAAAGTCCTTTGATCTCATATTTTCTCCAGATCGCTCCATATCTCCTAAAATACGACAAAAACAAGAAATAGTGAAAAGCAACGCGATATCGTCGAATAATCGTGGAAAATGCAATATAGGCGATCGAAATGACATGAAAACAAGCAGAAAAAGGTGTAAAATAAGGAGCGATCAGTGCACCTGTACTGCTGGTCAAGAAGAAGGATGGATCGAGAAGAATGTGCGTGGATTATCGGGAGCTGAACAATGTCACCATGAAGAATAAGTACACGCTACCTCACATAGATGATATCTTCGGTCAACTCGGTGGATCACGAGTTTTCTCGAAGGTGGATCTCAGGAGTGGATACCATCAGGTGAAGGTCAGGAATGAGGATATCTACAAGATGGCCTTTCGAACCAAGTATGGACACTACGAGTTCGTTGTCATGCCATTCAGAGTGACCGACGCTCCTGTAGCATTCGTGAACATCATGAATCTTATATTCTACAAATTTCTGGATAACATCGTAGTGATATTCATTAGTAATATAGTAGGCCTATTCGAAGAGCGAGGAGGAGGGTGCCGAGCATCTGCAGACTGTTTTAGAGATGCTTCGCCGTCATCAGTTGTATGCCAAGTTCAGCAAGTGTGAATTCTGATTAGACCGAATTGCATTTCTTGGACACGTGGTGTCGGTTGACGGTTTTCTTGTTGCCCCAGAGAAAGTTGCATAAGTCAGAATTGGCCTTCCCCTCGGTCGACATCAGACACCAGGAGTTTCCTAGGATTGGCGGGTTACTACCGATGAATAATCGAGGAATTCTCGAGGATAGTCGAGCCCATGACTCGATTGATGAGAAGGACATCAAGTTGGTCCGACTCTTGCAAGAAGGCTTTTGAGATATTAAAAGCAAGGCCGATGTCTGTACCAGTCTTAGCAATACCAGATAGGACTGGAGGACTTAAAACCTTCTGTTACGCTTCAAACAAAGGCTTTAGATATGTTCTGCACTAGTATGGTCGCGTGATCGTGTATGTTTCTTGTCAATTAAAGATTCATGAGAGGAACTATCCAGCTCACGCTTTGTAGCAAATCGCTGCCATCTGTGCCCTGAAGACTTGGAGACATTTCTCGCTCTTCAAAGTTTGAGATATATTTCCACTCAGGGAGAGTCGAGTAAGAGGCAGAACCAAGCTTGTGGTATAGGAATAGTAGATCTATTAGTATTTGTTGTGATGTTTGTAGTGTATATGTTGATAGTGTGTGTATACATATGTGTGTGGATCTCTATGTCCCACACATGTATGAGTGAGCATACCCTTAGTATATTAGTATATTATGGTTGTCTATTGTGTGGTATATACCTATGCGTTGATATATGTGATATGTATATATAGCTGTACATATGGTAGTAGTGGTATACCTATACATATTTGTGTGGATAGCTACACCCCTATAGGAATATATGTGTGTATTAGAATTATTGTTTGACTATCTACTAGGAGCGTATGTATTTTGGATGTGCTTGTTAATGTTTGTAATCGTATGTTAATAAGGTTATGTACATGTTAGGTGTAACATACATGATAGTAGGTGCGCTTATAGGTGGGTGTGCATATCTATTGTATGATCTATACATTAGTGCATATGGACGTGTGTTTATATATGGGCGGGTATATGCTTAGCTATAGGTATATATATACCTATGGTATGAATATGTGTGACTTACGTATAGTAGTAGAATTATAATGTTGTATTACTTTCTCTATGGGATGATGTATGTGCATGTGTATACCAGGAGGTATACGTAATTGTATGATTGTAACTACATATGGATGGGTATATGTAATAGTGTACTAGCTCTATGTAAATTACTATGGCTTTGTATACTTGGGTGAACATATAGCATGTATGTCTAAGTTTTGTGTAGATATAAGATATGTGTGTAATAGTGTAAGTACGGATATGTATATAATGTGTATGCATGTATTTATATGTATGTGACTAAATGATGTACGTGTAAGTGTATGAATGTGAGTGATACATTATTTTTATAATATAGGTATACCTGGGGTGGAGTGCCCTCAACGTCTAGGTCTGGTCATACTTAAGTTGTCCATACACAAGGAAGTCAGAAGATGAACATGATTTTCAGATGGGTAGATTGTAGTGGCCCTAGTGACGTATAAGTAGGACATGTCCATTTTATGTATAGTGTAATATATGGTGTGCATATAAGTGTGCAGTGATGCGTGTTATGTGGTGTGTATAATGAATTACGTAAGGTATAGAGTGGTTATACTATTGTGGTATTATTTGGTTGAATATGAATGTGTTAGTATTGAGTGATGTGTTTATACGACGTGTACAACAATATGATTGGGGGTTCTGATTGAATAAATATGGTAGTGCACAGTGTGGTAGTAATAATGTGAGTGTAAATTTTGTATTACTATATAGTGTATATGTACATATAAAAATGTATGTTTGATGTTTGGTGTTACTGTATTTATTAGTGATGTATGTGTGAGTGTTAATATTATTATAAGTATGATTATTATCTAGTGCTAGTAGTAGTATAACTATTATTATTATTAATATTAAATCAGTATTTATGTATGATGATATAGAGTATTATTTATGGGTAGTGTATGAGCGTTGTAGAGAGTGTGTTGCGTGTATATTAGTAGAAGAGGTGCGCGAGCACCATCCTCACTTATTCTCTGCATCTTAGTTGATAAGAATTCAGAGGACGGAATTTTTCTTAAAGTGTGTAGGATGTAACGACCTGTAATTCCGGATACACTAGAGTGGAGTTCAATTAATATAAGTCTTTCATTAATATACTTTGATGTATGGATATCATTAATATACTAGTTAGTTAACTTATTAATAGTGTTATTAATGTTTTATGATTTAAAATTCAAAATTTTTAGAATTCAAAAATTTTCAAAATTCAATTTAAAATTTATTTAAAACCATTCTTTTAAAACCTAATTAAATTTATAACAATTTTAGAAATATCTTCCCTGATTAAAACCAATTATTCCCTTAGTTATTATTATCTTCCAAACCTGCCTAAATAACCTAACTATTAATTCCCTAATGAATATTTTTCAAAACACATCCTTTTAAATTTCAAAAACTTTCTTTTTTCCCTTGCTCTTAATTTCCCGAATTATTATGATGTTTCAAACTTTCCAAAATAACTTAGCTATTAACTCCATAATAAATATTTTTTAAAAAAGTAAATCTCTTTAATTTAAAAAACTTTCCATTTAGATATTACTATTAATTTCCGTAATGGATATATTATTTAAAAACAAATCAAATGTTTTA
Source organism: Scilla litardierei (assembly GCA_030789695.1). Taxonomy (NCBI): domain Eukaryota; kingdom Viridiplantae; phylum Streptophyta; class Magnoliopsida; order Asparagales; family Asparagaceae; genus Scilla; species Scilla litardierei. The sequence goes on along the minus strand of CM061131.1, from coordinate 82,348,607 downwards.
AAATTAAATCATCTTTTATTAAAACAAATCCTTTTTATTTTTATTTGAAATTGTTTCCATTTTCTAAGCCCTTTCTAATATTTTCCCTAACCCTATAACTGACGCACTAATCCAGACCCTAAGTATAAACCCAGGCCGCACCCTACAAGAAAACACTAGCCTGAGTTTTTCGTTCAAACCCAACACTCTCAAACCCTATCTCCCTACCTCTACAAAATGCCTATCGCCTACACAGCGCCCTAAGTTTGCAAAAGAGAAACCCCTAGCCCAGCCTTCGTACAACCCCAAGCATATAAACCCTAGGCTAACCCTACCTACTCCCCATTAATAGCCTAGCATCCTCACCCTTCTCTTCTCCATTTCATACAACCTAACCGCCTACCCCGAACATCCGCCACCCCGCAGGACACCTCCACCCTCCGGCGTCCGACTTCCAAACTCGCAGCCCACCTTCCCGCCGTCCTCCTTCTCTGAGCCTCCTTTTCCTCCTCCCTTGTTTCAGTCCACATGCCGTCGACCACCCCCTCAACTCCACCCTGGTAACCTTCGTCCTCCACCGCCTACAAAGCCCTCCGGCGTCTCCACCTCCCGGCCTGCAAGCCGTCCAACACCCTGAACCCTCGATCTCTCCTCTCTCCACCTCCTGGATCCCGCACGCCCAGTTGCCAACATCCGGCGCCTCAACTCCCGACGCCGCACACGCCTCCGAGCCCCGTCGCCTCCTAGCCACGGCACCACCTTCAGTCGGAGCCAGCACTTGGTGCCTCCCACCACTTCTCCACCGCAGCGAACAACAGACGTTACAAGCTTTAAAGGTTAGTTTGTAACTGTTAGCAGTTAGAGGTTAGTAGTACATCGTTTTTTAGTTGTTAGGGTAATAATCATATGCCTATTATTCTTGCCTATTAGTAGTTGTTCAGTTGTTAATATGGGTTAACATATGTTAGTTATATTATCTTAGTAGCTCTTAATATTATTGTTAATAATGGATGTTAGGTTATAAAACATACAGATTGTTTCTATTAGTAAGAGCATGTACTAGGGTTTCTCCACTTAATTTATTTTAGGGTATACTATTATATTAGTGGTTTGCGTTAAATGTATGTTAGTTAATTAATTTAACAGTAGGTTATGAGTATGTTATGAAGCTCAGATTTTATATACCAGTGTTTATTTATATATTTTAGTTGTTATCTAAATGTGCTTATTCACGAAGATCATTAGTAGACAGATTATAAATCTAACCTAATAATAAACAATACCTCTTTGACAATTGGAAGAGATAAGATAGTTGATTAATAAGTTATTTTCATTTAATCTGATATCGGAACCGTATGACGCAAAAAACGTCCGCGCCTCCCGTACGGACCCGTCGACACCAAAAACACTGAAAACAGGCAAGCAGGCAGTTTGTTACATGCTTTTTTTTGTGTTACTTAAACTGTGATATATTGTACACAAGATTGCCATGATACATTGACACTAAAAAGTACTTTTGTGAAAAGCTAAACTTAAACTCGCGTGTGTGTGTGTGTGGACACCTTTAAGAACAATGTCTCGTACTTGTTACAACATGAACAGAACTGACAATGGAACGAATAACTTGAACACCATGGAACATGATGGCCGGTTTGGCTAACTCACAGATAAACATGCCGATGGCTCATTGACATATATGTCGTTGGCTCATAGTTGGCTATTCTCTTCGGTCACATATGACTAGTCTGGCTCTTGTTCCAGTATATGATGGTTTAGCATTCTGGCTCGTGGTCCAGAAAGTACTCGTGGGTGGGGTTAGGTTCCCGGGCACTAGCCGGTAGTAAACGGGTCGCCTTCGGGGGCACTTGAAGGTGGATTCACTTACTAGCCGTCTAACGACGGGAGCCTTAGTCATGGACTTGCACACATAGTTAAACACCTTAAAAGAATGTTAACTTACAGAACTGATGTTACATTATTGAACTGCCAAGTTTCATTTTCATAATAGAACTGCACGTTAGTGTAAATCGTTATACCTGCTTAAAATTGCCATATATATCTATTCTATAAAATAGAGATGTTATCAAGAGAAATTGGATAAGAGAAATTGGACAAGAGAAATTGGATAAGAGAATTTGGACAAGAGTAGATACATATATATATAAACAAACATATATACATATACATACATATACATACATACATATACATACATCTATTCTATAAAATAGGGATGGTATCAAGAGAAATTGGACAAGAGAAATTGGATAAGAGAATTTGGACTAGAGTATACATATACATATATACATATACATACATACATACATCTATTCTATAAAGGATGAAGATTTTGAATTTTGTCCTACTGGGACAAGCTGACTGGGACAAAGAAGCTGACTATACATGGTGACTAGGACACAATTTTAGAAGAAACTTTTGAATTTTATGTTTGAATTTGGGGGGAAATGAGCTGGGGAAACAAATATGTTTGAATTTTGGGTTTGAATTTGAAAACCTTTGGGATAACGCGGCCCCCTCGCCTAAAAACTATTCCCCCTCCCAGCTCACGCAACAGCACCTCAAATCACCCCCAAAAACTCGCCCCCTCCCCACAAACAATTCAAGACTTTCGCATGTGCCTCCTCTTCTCTCTGAGTTCGTTGAAATCTCGAAAACAACTGGAACCCATCGCTTCCACCGACATAAACATGGAGTTCGCTTCCACCGCCGATGTCCGTCGATGTACGTGGTGGTCCTGACTGATGGAAACTTCTCCCAGTTCATCGAGAAGAACCGACACGTGATGGTGGTCCTGACTATGGTGTGGCTGCGACGATAGTGCTCAAGGAGGAGGACGTGGCGATCATGAAGTTGGACGCAACCGAGGAGAACAAGTTCGATCAGAAGTACAACGTGCAAGGGTTTCCCACTGTGGTCTTCTTCATCGATGGAGCCCACCACAGGTCATACCTGGCCAGAGGCCTTCGCACCGATCGCTTGCGCGTCAAATCCTTTCGCTGGTGCAGATTCTATTCCATGGCATCCGAAGTGGTGGTGAGCGATAGGGAGTGGCAGGGGTAGGGCACATCCTCCCCTCTGCTGGCGACAGTGGCTGAGGTCATAGACGACCTCAAATCACTCGAGAGGGACTTCGATGAGTGAATGAGCTTCGGTGGTCTTGGCGGAAAGCTTCAGGTTATTGCTCTTTTCTTTCATGCTCACATTTTGTTTGTTAAAATATCGCAAAGAGAAGTGCTTCACGTTTTTCTTGAGGAGAGAGGGGAAATGAGATTGTAATTGATTCGGGAAGCCAATGGTTTAACTTAGTTGGGAGAACTGCTACTTTATGAGAGAAGGAAGAAGGTTCTTTTCTTAATATTGGATTATTAAAAAGAATGAGTTAGAATTTGTTGGTGTGGTGTTGAAGAGATGACAAAATGACGATAGCTTTGGGAATTGTGATTATTAATCCTATGTAGTGAAATTTAAGGTAGTCTTAGTTATTGTAAATGGGAAGTGGCTTACCATTAGAATGATTAGTTAACATTTTTTTGCCTGATTATATTGCCTTAGATGGATTTGCTTAGAGAGGTATTTATTTTTGAAATATGAGGGGAGATCTTTTCTTGATTTTCAGTTTGTCCATTGAGGAGAATTTGTTGATTGGTCTGGGTTGTTACAGAAATAAGGAAATAAGATGGGATATGCTTTGAGAAGTGCATGTATTTTAGAAGAACGATGGAGGTTTTGTTGATGGGATGTTGGAGAGATGAGAAAATGAAAGTGAGTTTTGGGAGACTTTGTGAGTAGTGAAACATGATCTCCAAAGTTTCGTCGGATCATAACCAATTGGAAGATTGGTTTCGATTATATTGATTGTTTGATGTAGACAAGTAAAGAAAATAGATCAAGAAGAATGTTATTTTTTACATATCACAGAAAATAAGAGGTATTTTTTGAGAATATCTTTTAAATATTTCATGAGAAAATTATTTTAAGTGGCTGTTTGGTAACTGTGAATTTTTGGTCCGCTTCACATCTTCTATTACTTTCGATTTTTTTCCTTCACTTCCATGAGTCTATGTGTCATGTGTGCATACATGTGTGTGCACATGGAAATGTCTATACGCAGGTGGGCAATCAACAAAGTAATGATGTGAGCATGGAAATGTCTATGCTACCAGGTGCAGATTCACATCTTCTATTACTTTAGATTTTTTCCTTCACTTCCATAAGTAATGATTTTGGAGCTCGCAACACACTTCTTTTTAATACTTTATGATTTTTTGCTTGGAATTTTTTTGAAATGAATCATTTTGTATACAATTTGTAGGTGAAGTGAGATTTTGAGCCCAAACAGAAGGTTTTCTCATGATTTTGGATCTCTCAACACGCTTATTTATAGATTTTGTAACTATAAATGGGAAGTGGTTTTCGAGAGGTTGCTACCATTTTGGGCAAGAAACCGAGGGCATTATTTAAATGCAAGTGATCCAAGTGATTTTGATAACAAGCGGTTTAAGTAAATCGAAGTGATTTTGAAAACATGCGGTTTAAGTAAATCCAAGTGATTTTGAGCCCAAACAGATGTTGCTACATCATGGTGCCAAACGACGATCATGTTCTGCATGTCCACTACCTCCTCAAATCGATGGCCTCGGCTCGGATCTCTCTTCCACCATGCCCTGATTTCTTCGTCTCACAGGAAATCTTGGATGCAAGAAAGTTAAAAAATATTCCTGCTAGACCTAAAAATGTTTGCAACCGATTTTTGCTAGAAATGTACATCCTAAAAATTGTACAACCGATTTTTGTTGGTTCTATGGTGCATATGTTACCTGAAAATGTACAATCTCGGATCTCACTTCTTAATATTTTCAACCGATTTTTGCTGGAAATATTTAGGATGTAGTTTCTTACCAGTTTTTCAAGCGTACATTTCCAATTTTACACTTTTGCATTCATCTTGCTTTTCAAGTATTAAGAATGTAATTGAATTCATCCTGCCTTTTCACTTTCTTCTATTTTCTGGGACCATCAATAGATAGTGATATCCAATTTTACACATTTGCATCGTCCCTGGACAAAATAAGAACCTTTGTATTTGGTTCATTGTATTTGATTAAGTGAGCTTAGTCGTATTTTTCTTTGGTGACAGAAAAGAAACTGATGTATCTCTATACCCAACTTTCAGTGTTTCGGTAGTATTTGGTAAAATAGATAAGGTATGGTGATCGCATTTCTGTGTTTGGTGCTAACGTTTTGTCTTATGAATGAGATGTTTTAATACTTGGATTTTACATCTGCAGTCGCACCTGGTAGCATGTGTGCCTCAACTGATCGAACATATAAGGTTGGTATTTCTCCGTGTTTGTGGGAATCCTAAGGAATGGAAGCATAGTTAAAATCATGTATGGCGACTGAGTTTGGCTCCCTGTAAATTGTTTCAGATATCATGAAAGCTTACTACATGTATTGTGATCTGAAATTTGACAATTTTTAAGCGATCATTTTATGTATGTTTATTATGTGTTTAATGTAATGTACCAGATAACAAAAACTTCATGTATTTGATATATGTGATAATTTTTCCATATGTTTAGTCATAAAGATATAATATTTTCGTGTGCTTTTTTAGTGTATTGATCATGCTTCAATAGAGTTAGTAATCTTGCCCACTCAGCTTGATATAAAGATATCATATTTTCATGGCATCAAAGTTGAAAGTAACCCATCGGAGTCGAAGCTTGCTGAACTGGGTGTTTGAAGTTGGCCCAAGTGATGATCATTTCAGTTGTTTTTCGAATTTATTTATTGGGTTTTTTCCTGAGCAATTTTGTTTGAACCATTTAATTTTTGGGTTTGATTTTGTTGGTTCTGAAGTGGGTTTTTGAATATGGGTTTAGGCAAATTAAAAATATTCAATTCTATATTCAAAACTCTATTGGAGAATCAGATCATCCTCGGCAAATTAAAAATATTCAATTCTATGTTCAAAACTCTATTGGAGAATCAGATCATCCTCACTTCTCTAATGAGGATAGATGATGCTGACCTTGCATCCTCAACCATGTTGCATCCAATTTCCCATAGCTTTTGGATGCTTGCTTCATTCATTTTTGGTTCAAAGCAAATTGAAATTTGTATCCTGTTTTCAAACTAATGCTTATGAACTAATATGCAGGATGACATGATTATGTGGAGAATTTCTTACGCATATGAATTTTCAGTTCTGCTTACAAATGCATAAAAATGTATAACAAATGCATTTGTATTTGAACTAATGCAGCATATGAATTTCCAGATTTCCAAGCAAAATTTCCAAAGTGATACCAAAAACTGCAAAGTGAGACACGTGTTTCTCCAGAACAAACCCCAAAAAATTTTACCAAGTAAATTGGCGAAGCTAAACCAAGATATTTCTATATTTCCAAGCAAAATTTGCAGAGTGAAACTGCAGAATGATACAAGTGTTTCTCCAAAACAAGACCCAAAAAATTTTACCAAGCAAACTTGTTCGGGTAAACCAAGCAAATTTCCAGAGTGATACCAAAAAGTACAGAGTGATACAAGTGTTTCTCCAGAACAAGAACCAAAAATTACCATGGAAAGTACTCATCGAAAATGTTGGAACAAACAAATTTGTGCATTATATATGCAGCTTGCCAATGCACTCACCAAGTAATAGCTTGCCACTACACAAAAACATAAAAATTCATACCTGCAATCTGATACCAAAAACTATTAGTTTCAAGATTTTGTTAGCAAGCATTTAAACCAAGCAAGTAAAATTGATGGAAAATTGTGTCATACTGGAATCATATTGAGAGACTAATTTTTTTGGGAAACTAAATTCTTTGGTAGAACTAAATTTTGGGGGAACAAAAATTGTTGGGGGAATTAAATAACTATTATTACGCTTTAATAATTGTTGTTCATTTAAAAGTAGGGGATTCAAGATTTTGATGGGAAAACATTTCTGCCTACCAATTTTTGAGGGTAACTACATTTTTAAGAAAAACTAAATTTTGGCGGAGAACTAAAATTTTTGAAAAGTGAAAATTTAGTGGGGAAAACCCTAAAATTTTGGAGCAGAACTAACTTTGGATGGTGCTAAATTTGTAAGAAACAAAGATTTTTGGGTAGAACAAAGTTTCCTGGGATGAGCTAAATTTTCAGAAGACCAAAGATTTTGAGGGGGGAATATCTTAAATGAACCGTGCCCTATGGGCATGGGTTATGACTAGTATTCTATAAAATAGGGCGGTTATCAAGAGAAATTGAATAAGAGAATTTGGATAAGATAAATTGGATAAGAGATGAGTATTTGAGGGATAAGAGAGGAGGTGGGGAATTTTGCACATACAACCCCGGTTTTTACATTTTTGCCCCTGGACCCTCCGCCCACACACACCCATACTTCTTATTCTTCCCCCCTTTCCGACCGTTTTTCCCAGTCCACGTAATATAAAAGAGGGACATTATCAAGAGAAATTGGATAAGAGAATTTGGACATGAGAAATTGGATAAGAGAATTTGGATATCTATTATATAAAAGAGGGAAATTGGATAAGAGAAAAATATAAGAGATAAGATTTTGAGGGATAAGAGAGGATGCGGGGAATTTTGCACATACAACCCCGGTTTTTTTATTTTTGCAACTGGACCCTCCCCACACACACACCCACAATTTTTATTCTCCCCCCTTCCGACCATTTTTTCCATTTTGAATCTTATCCTACTAGGACAAAGCTTTGTGCTACGTGGCAAGTTTGTCCTAGGTTACAATGACAATTTTGGGGGACTTAAATTTTGGGGGAAAACTTGAAATTTTGTGGGAAAACATAAAATTTGGGGGGACTTGGAATTTGTGGGGAGAAAAAAACTCAGCCATTAAATAAACCGTGCCCTATGGGCACAGGTAATGACTAGTACTTTTATATATCTTGCCATGGGTCCCCTTTCTAACCATGACTTGCCAGGACCCTTGCTGACATACATTCTACTTTGTTTGAATGAATGTCAGGTCACGATACATAGTACCAAGAGGACGAGTTGCTGGATCAGAGTGATCCATTGGACCAGGAGTACGTCGACCCAGAGGTTCTCCCCACAGAGGACCCGTCATAGAGATTCACCTGCTGTTGCTGCTTTGGAGTTTTATTTTCTGCTTTTTTGTTGGGTGTGTACCCATTTTGTAGACTTTGTTTGTTGGCCATGTTTGGGGCCTTACTTTTTGTGTACTTTCTTTTTCTGGATGTTGTTCTGTTAGCATGCAAGAATCTGCGTTTGGTTGTTAATCATAGACATTTACTAGGCTTAAGCTTCACCGCTTTAGCCCATGCAGACCCGCTCGCGTCCTCGCTCCCAAGTATAATGGGAAGCGGCACGTGATAATATCCTTATCTAAAATAGAAATGCGTGAAATCATATTATGATTCTTAGATTTGAGAATCTCATTTTCATGAAGTAGTTTATCATTATGAGAAGTTAATGTTTCCTTCTTAATTTTCAGACTAGCTAATGAAGAAGAGTGAGAAAGAACTAATGCCTTATGTTGAGAATTCAATTTCTTGAATCTCGTATATAATTCACTAAAAGCATTAAGTTATTCTTCATTATCTAATCTACTTACCTCATTATCACTTTGTTCCATAAAGCACATATGAGCATTTTCTTCATTAGATTGATCGTTTACTTCTTCTTCTTCATGTGAAGATGAAGAGTCCCATGTTGCTGCTATTGCCTTCTTTTTCTTTTCGAATTTCTTATCCTTTCTGAAGTTGTTAAATAATGTCCTTTCTTTTGGCTTAAGAAGTGGACAACCCTTTTTCATATGTACTGGTTAGTTACATTGAAAACGCAAAGAAGCATCAATAGTTTTAGGCTTAAAACTTTTAAACTTACCTATTCGTAGAAACTTCTTAAAGTTTCTAGTTATTAGTGCCATGTCTTCATCGTCCATGTCTGAATCATAGGTGTATGATGAAGCGACAAAGGCAAGAGTTTTCTTCTTTGTATCTGCTTGTTCTTTGCGATCTTGAAGTTGTACTTCGTAGGCCATCAGGTTACCAACCAAGCTTTCAACGGTGAGAGTTGACAAGTCATTGGCTTCTTCAATGGCTGTAGTCTTCTTCTCCCATTCTGACATTAAGGCACGAAGTATCTTCCTTACTTGTTCCGTTTGAGAATATGTTTTGCCAAGAGCTATTAAGGAGTTGACAATATCGGTGAACCGAGTGATCATTTCTCCAATTAGTTCCTTCTCCTTCATTCTGAATAACTCAAAACTGTGAACAATAACAGAGATTTTAGTTTCCTTAACTTTATTAGTTCCTTCATCTGTTACCTGGTGTGTATGCCAGATGTCATATGCTGTTTTGGCTTGGGAGACATGATTGAACTCATTCTTGTCCATGGTGCAGAATAGAGCATTCATTACTTTGAGTTGCAAGTTGCAGCAGATTTGACATTAGTGGTCCATTGGGCTTATGGAGTTGTTGGCTTCTCGTATTGAGTTTCCAACATGTTCCAAAGTTTGTAGTCGATGATTTGAAGATAGATTGTCATCCTTATCTTCCAATAGGATCAGTTGGAACCATTGAATGGTGGAGGCCTTGTAGTAGAGTGCCCTTCTGGAAATTGTGATGAAAATGTTGAAGTGTTCGTCGGATAGGTGTACGTCATCTTAACCATGAAGCTTTGATACCAAATGTTAGATCTCCTGGAACACCAAATACACCAGGGGGGTGAATAGTGTAAATCACGAGGATATTGCAAAATTAAAAGTTAATAAAAAATTGCAATAAGAGTGCAGAAATAAAAGATCATAATTTAGAATATTCCAAACGCAAACACAAAGATTTTTATATTGGTCCGGATACTTGTAATCCTACGTCCAGTCCTCTACCTTGTAGAGATTTGAATCCACGAAAACACTTGATCCCCGCAAGTAATCAACATACAAAGATGGCAACACTCTCCGTGTTGAAAACTTGTACAATCTCTTCAACAAGAGATTCACCAAATATAGTAAAGAAAGAGTATGAAACAATATCACCTAAAGCCATGATAATAGATGGAATTATTGCGCAAGGAAGGTGATTGAATCACCAAGGTTCTGGATGGAATATGTAGTAGAACAAACTTGAAGATTGGACTTCTATGGAGGAAACATTTCTGCAGAGGCTCCTCTAAGAAAATCTGAAAATCACTAACTTTCTAGAGAGAGAAAGTAAACTAGAAAGAAAGTGGATTTTCGTGTTATTTTAGGAGGGGTCTCGAGGTCTATTTATAGTCCAAAAGGTAGTTTTTGAACGTTGGACAACTGCCTAAATTTTCAAAAAAAAATTGGGAAGGTTTTTCTATTAGTCGAATAATATGAGTGCATGTTCGACTAATTAGAACTGCTGACTAGGATTCTGGCTGTTGAGGTGTCCTTTCAGAAAATAACTTCCAAAAAAGGAAAGAAAATTTTGTAAACGGATATAAACTGACAGGAACTAGCCGTTTTGACAGTTCTAACTTCCAGAAATAAAATATATTAATTAATTAATAAATCATTTAAAATAACTGATTTGAAAATAGACTGGTAGACTAACAGAGTCTGTTGCTTGACTAGAAATATGAAATTTTAGAAATTTGTGGAAAAATGATCCTAGAGACTTAAAAATGGGTTTGACCAGGTTTTAGGACAGAAATATTTTAATATAAAAATTAGTCGACTAGCATTAGTGGTTGGTCGACTAATAGGATTTCTGACGTGATTTTTTGAAGACATATCCTAAATGACTAAGAGAGATTACCATCAAGGCTTTTACATTCTAAGTAAATGCAAGAGAAAAAAATATAGATTAAATCTCATTTATAAGATACAACATATCATTAATAAGCTTCATCTTGTAGTGGATGCTTCTTGCAATATGTAGACTTGATGATTATCTTAGTTGATTTGTGCTATAACATCTGCATAGATAGAGTTAGTATAAAGATAATATGTTTGTATCATCAAAACCACATGAAAAGTTGTGAGTTTCTAACACGAACCAAGATAAATCTCTCGTGCACTCTGTGATTGATTTTATTTACTTTGTGTCAGATTGATTGCGCTAAATATTGCATGTGTTATTGTGAGGATTTTTATTAGACTATTCACCCCCAAGGCTTATATTCGGATCCAATAAGTGGTATCAGAGCAGGTTAGAGGATCTAGACTAGATAACCATGAATATTTCGGATTCAGCCTTTGCTGAAGGTCAGTCCATTGCCCGACCCCCTAAGTTTAATGAAGTAGACTTTGCCTATTGGAAAGCTAGAATGAAAATCTATTTAGTGTCTGTTAATTATAATGTGTGGAACATTGATGATAAAGGATATAAACCTCCCATTATTAAAATTGAAGACACTGAAATTTTTAAACCTGAAGAAAAATGGAATGATGCTTATAGGAGACAATACTAATTGAATGGTTGAGCTATGAATGCAATTATATGCTCTTTTGATAAATATGAATTTAATCGTATCTCTCAATGTTTAACTGTGCAGGAAATTTGGCACACGCTGGAGGTGACACATGAGGGAACGTCGCAAGTAAAGGAGTCCAGACTGGCCGTGCTGAGCTCTGAATATGAAAGCTTCCGAATGCGTCCTACAGAGTCCATCAAAGAGATGTTTGCAAGGTTCACAGAAATCGTCTATAATTCTAACGCTCTTGGAAAATCATAATCAAGTCTGGAGCAAGTAAGAAAGATCTTGAGGGTGCTGTTAAGCTCGTTCCGTCCTAAAGTCACGGCGATCCAGGAAGCTAAGGATCTCGCAAAGCTGAGCGTGAGGAACTGATAGGGAACCTGATGTCCCATAAGATTGAAATAAAGAGCATCGAATCAAGAGAGAAATTAGAGGCCATGGCTCCCAAACCACTAGCTATTCAAGCTGAGAAAGATGAAGATGATGAACTTGAGGAGGAGCATGTACTGATGGTTAGAGGTTTCAGAAGATATATCAAGACCAAGCAGGGAAGAGCTGAAATGGCACAAAGGTTTAATCGTTCTAATAAATTTACTACTGCTAAAAATTCCTCTGAACAGATTATTACTGATAAAATTCATTGTTTTAAATGCAATTAGCCGGGACACTTTATGAGGAATGGCCCACAAGAAAATAATAACACTGTGGAGAAGAAAGGAAAATCTTTGGCAGTAACGTGGGACGATGATAGTGAGAATGAGACTCAGGAGGAAACTGCTTACTCCTCCCTCTGCCTGATAGGAGAGATTGATGAGGTAAAATCTTGCACTAAAGCTGAACTTTTAAATATTTGTAATGAAATGAAAGATGAAATTGATGATGTAGAATCTACTATAGATTGCTTTAGAAATGCTAATTATGAACTGCAACAAGAAAATTGTGACATGTCAAAAGAAGTGGATAAACTAACAGATAAAATTGTTGCATATAAATCTACCATTGATTTGCTGAAAAAGGAAAAATCTAGCATGCATGAAAAAGTTGAATGCCTAAATTATCCTACTTTATTAAAAGAAAATAACATGAATAAAGAAAAAGTTACTAAGCTAGAACTGAAAATAGAGAGCTTAATGAAAAGATATGCATGCTAAAGAATGAAACCAAAGAGCTTAAAGGAAAAATGATCTAGTTTGAAAAGAAAGCTGATAATGTGAAAAGGAATGAAGATGAAAATAAGAAGGCCTTTATCAGTAAATGCACCTTGCTTGTGAACAAAAATCTCTTTTTGAAATCCAAAGTCACAGACCTAGAATTAACCATAAAGAAATTCAATGTTGGAAAACAATATTTGGATATAATTCTTAGAAACCAAATATATGGCAATAATGGGCGTAGACTTGGACATGATTTGAAATATGTTGGAAATCCAAAATGTAAGAGAGTTCACAACGAGCCAACCAAAGTTAGAAATATTGATGCAAAGTGCTTTACAAGTGGTTGTGTTGGTCACACTTTTCATTATTGCATATATAGGAACAAAAACATAAATTTTAAACAAATATGGGTTCCTGAGAGTTTGATGACTAACATGAGTGGACCTTGTTGGATTCCAAGGTCACACATAACATCTTCCGTGTAGGTAAGACGGAGGGGCGAGGAACTATGGATTGAACGTCACAATTCATTGAAGTTCCTTAGCCAAACGACAACGTGAAGGTATGACTTCTTGTTTGAGCTTAATGTATACCTTCATAGTACTTTTAGTGTGTTTTCATTCTCATGTGTGTGATTTTTAGTGTTCATATTTTTAGTGTGGTTTCCATTCTTTCAAGTGATAAATTGTTTGAAAACCATAAAAATTGCAATAATTGAAAATCAAAACATAAAAAATACAAAAAGCAAAAAAAATGGTGCTTAATGTGTATCTTTCTTTTGAATCTTTAAAATTGGTATTAATGAATGATATTCATATCCATGTAGAAATTGATGTATTGTTGTTATGGCTACATGTGCATGTTTGACTATCTAAATAATCATGACATGTTCAATGATTTAAATAATTTGATTTCTACACCTACACTTTCCCTTCCACAAGTATTAAATGTTGTTGTACATTTGGAGACATCTTTCTTGCAATATTGGAAAGTGAATGTAGGATGCTAAATTAACTGAAATTCTATGGGATATGACATGTCTTGCCTTGGATTAAAAAAAAAGAGCTCAAAAGAATTGAAGTTAAACAAAAAATAATAATAATGGAAAAGGAAAGAAAGAGAGCTCCGTATGAAATATGGATACGATCCATGACAACGATACTACCCATGAGTATCCAACATAAGCTTTCAGAGTAAACTTTAGCGTTGGTGTTATACTCGTCAAGCAATGCAATCCCCCATCTAAGAGTCCTCATAGGCTCTGTTTTGGGTGTGGTAACTTGAACTCATTTTTAATGAGATGTGAAAAATCAATCCTAAATGATGTCATGTTACAAGGAAAAGTGGATTGGTTTTGGTTGTTTTTTCTCGAAAGTTCTCCTTATGTACTTCAACTTTTAATCATAACACTTACACGATGGTGTAGAAGTCTTTATTATGATTCATTGGATTTGACTTGGTTATACTACGATTATCTAGATGCAAGTGTTTGATGTAATCTATAATGCACTTTTTTTGCAAGTGATATGACATTGACTTTGTTGTACACTTTTGACGATAACAAAAGGGAGAGAATATTTTTGGGAAGATTTGAATGTAAATGTGATATGTGATTAATGAATACAAGAATATTTGTTCAAGGGAGAGCATGAACATCGGGGGAGCATGCATATAGTTTGAACATCATTGTTGTTAGTGCACGGGTATGGACCCTGCTGGAGTATCCGCACACCCGACCCATTTGGCACCTGCAACCCGATACTCGTCGGTTATAGCAGGGTATTACTGAGTCAGACGAACATATAGTTCAACCGTTAGGCTGGTGTTGATATTTAGGGGGAAGTTAATGGGGCCGAATAAGTGGGCAGTCGTTATCTCGAATCCCAGATGAGATTGTGCCCGAATAAATGAGGGACGGTTACATGCAATCAAAGAGGAATAACCTATAAATGGACACAATGACAAAGGTAAATGGGTTCCAATTCCAAGGTATGAGGTCTAAGACATAGAACTCTACCTTCTCAGCTGATATTTCTTATACTTTCAAGCTTGCACCGCGAGTCCTAAGACGAATCTACATAGGTTGATCTCAGCTGCACCAAGCTCCCTCTCTTCCTTAAGTTCCCATACTAACTTAAGCATCGGAGGGGATTTGGGTCGGAACCCAGATCCGACCCCCCTAACGTATCCTTGTGGTGTAGATCGATGGTCATCATCTAGCGTCGAGTGTCGTCATCGAGCTTCCTAGCCTCGAACGATCGATGCATCAGCTGCTCGAAGGTCGATCGAGCATCGAACCATCATCAACTACCATCACTCGACCCCGTTCTTTAAATCGAGGGTCTCACTCCATCTACTGAGAGGCTCCAACTCAGTATCAAGATTCTACGTCAACCTGACAACTATCTCGGTTAATTTTGGCCTTAACAGTTTGGCACCGTCTGTGGAAAACCACGAGTCGACATCCCGATCGACGAATCGCTCGACCATGTCGACTCACCCATCAACATCCTCCGAGGATGCCACAAGACCTCCCAGCTTCGGTCTCATCAACATGTTAATGGGAGGTCTCCCGCACCCAGAGCTATCAACCTCTCTCCAAAGCTCCTACGTCGAAAGGTTGATGACAATGTCTGTAGGGCGAAAGCGCCCCAGAGATTCTACGCCGCTTATCTCCTTCTCAAATGAAAATTTGGAGGGTGTGGAACTACCGCATGATGATGCCGTCGTCATCACGGCTACCGTTAAGGATATCGCTGTAAAAAGGTTACTTGTTGACACCGGAAGCTCGTGCGACATACTATTTTTCACTACGTTGGAGAGGATGAGGCTGTCATCCGTGGAGTTGATGCCTTGTTCGGGCCCCCTGGTGGGATTCACCGGACATTCTGCCCCAATAGCAGGCATCATCACCCTACTGATGACCCACGACACACATCCTCGACAAATCACTTGCCTAACCAGTTTCATGGTGGTGAAGATCAACTCGGCATACAACGGATCATCACAAGACCACTACTGAATGCTATAGAAGCGGTGGTCTCAACTTCCCATCAGATGATCAAATTCCAGACCCTCGAGGGAGTCGAAAAGGCAAGAGGGAATCAAAAACAGGTACGGTCGTGCTATACGCTGTCCATTTCTCTGAAAAGGATCGAGTAGATAGATCCAGTCGACCCCCAAGTCAAAGATCGACAGCCTGCAGCAGTCAAAGAAACAGAAAACATCCGGATCTCTGATCGCTCCAAAATGTAACCCAAGAGCACAACCTAGTATGGCACAAATGCACGGTGCCAAAAACTTGGTCGGCCCCGGATGTACACCCGGAGAATGATTGCAGTTTTACCGCAAGCGCACGGTCAAGTGGCGAGCGGGTATCGAACACGAGGAGGTGGTGTTGGCTCCAATCTATCCTAGGTTAGCTCGACTACGAATGTTTTATTGGTGGAGATGGGTATGGTAAGATGTAATGACAATGGTGATGGAAGTCGGTGTCGGTGATAGAGATGTTGGTCAAATATCGATTCAAATACAATATAATATAAGTATCTAGGGCTAGGGAATTTCCACTACGGATCATCACACATCATTGTAAATAGTGAATTTAAATATTACTAGACTTGCGTTGAGGTGAACTAGTCGTAACTGAATATAGAACCAAACTCACGTTCTCGCGCTATTGCCGGTCTATAACAAACTAGATTAGGGCCCAATCTCTTGCAAACCCTATCCTAAGCCACTAGCATTAGGATCGACATCATCGTTCAATCGCCCCTCGAGCCTACTCTCGTGCAAACTCGAGTTACGATCTAGGTTGTGATAGTTTGTATTCGTCCAATCTCTTGCAAACGAATATGTGTATAGATTTATAATAAAAATCCTAGCTTTGGTCCAATCTCTTGCAAACCAAGTCTAGAGAATCTCGATTATAAACCTAAATCGAATATCTAGGCCTTCCCATCGATTAGAATCCAATCTCTTGCAAACCCCAATCGATTGAAATCCCTAGATATCCGTAATAAATCGATCACAACCTAACCTCCTAGAAATTCTAGCAATTTAGAAATTCATTCATCACAAATCTGAAATTAGATCCATAGGGTTCATCCCCATGCCCTAGAACAATAAATCTACTCCAGCATAGCAATAACGATATGAGAATCAATAAAAATCATTTCTTGCATACAAAAATATAGAGAAAACAAAGATTCAAATAACAAGAACAAAATACTTAGCTTTGATGAAGATCTTCAATCCAAATACAAGCTTTTAGATCCAAGAGGGGGCCTAGGGCATGGCCTAACCTCTAAAATAACTCTAAGAAAACATCATGGGAACTCCCTCTAATGGTGGCTACAAACCCCTTATAAAGTCTCCCAAAACCCTAGCAAAAAACCCTAGAAAACCCCTCAAAATCGTGCCCAAAAACAGCCCAAACCGCAACTTAAAATCTGGGCCCGCCGCCAACTCGGCCGAGTGGAACATGTGACTCGGTCGAGTGGAAATTCCAGCACTGCAGCGTCAACTTACAGAAATTCTCCAGATTTCATCCGACCTCCGATTGGCGCGTTGTTGGTGGCGTTGGAACCGTCATGAAGTCTACTATCCATAAAAATATGAGAAAAATAATTTGATTGCTGGAAAGATAGCAGATTTCAAAAGAGTGAACGGTTGTCTAAAAATCTGGGCGCTGCGTGTCCTCGGCATCACTTGGCCGAGCGGCAAATGTCACTCGGCCGAGGGGCTTTTGGTACTCGGCCGAGTCGAAGCTCGTAGTCGACTGACGGATTACAGTAAGTCTGGTCTTTTGGATTCCATCGTTCGTGTGCCACTCGGGCGGGTGGTGTCTCCATACTCGGCCGAGTGGGATGTCGTTACTCGGCTGAGTGCACGCTAATCTTCAAGTAATTGCGTGTCCGATCTGGCCGGCCGAGCAGGCTTCTTCGCTCGGCCGAGTGACTCCTTCACTCGGCCAAGTGGCATGCTGAAAATGTTGGATATGGACGACATGAATACACCCATGAGGGGATGTATGAGGGTATACAGACCTCAGATGTCGCGTGCCCGAAAGCGTGTGCGGAGGGAACCTTTTCTCGTGTGAAAAGGTCCACTCGATAAGTGGAAAAAGCCACTCGATAAGTGGAAAAAGTCACTTTATAAGTGCATAAAGGCACTTGATAAGTGAATGAAGAAGAGGATAAATGAATGTGCTAATATAGGCTAATAAGCTTATATTTAGTTATTTCCTACAATAACTACCCCTAAAGCCTATAAATAGGACCCAAGGGTAAGGCATTCATACAACACTTTTCATGCCATAAGTTTGCAAAAGGCATCTTATGTTCTTCTTCTCCCTTCCATTAAAATCCTCTTCTAAATAGAGATTTAGACGGTGAAACTCTGCTTCGATCCTCCGTGACGAAGTATCGACTGTTGTGGCGAATCCGAGGGCAAAGTTCAGAGATTACGGTGCCGCATACGTAAACGTAAGTCTCTACTTTATTATTCGATCCTAACGTCGTTGTTTTGACATGATCCCACATTGGTATCAGAGCCATACGGGTTCGCCCCGGTCAAACCGTCGCCCCGTCGAACCGATGAACGAGGCGTTGTCTTTTTCACGAATGGGTATCCTACCATTATGGATATGGTAGGAACGCTTCGTGATGGAGAGAATGCAGCGGTTGTTCTTTTCACGTTAGGGTCTTCTGTCATTACGGATATGGCAGAAACTCTCCGTGACGGGAAGAACCGACCGTTCATATCGCCAAACTCGCACTCTTCATGGATGCTGAGTCTCCATTCAAAAGGGAATGGGCGCTCTCTTCATATGGAGCGTGTAGTTTACGAACTTTAAAGTATGTTATTTTTTCATTTTGGCACACTGCCATTAGAAAGTAACTACTTTCTCGACGAACGTGTGATTCATCGGAGAAGACGATGGTGGTTATTCTCAACGGAGAAGATTAAATTTGGTGCATGATCACCATGGCCAAATGGGCTATGAAGGCAATGTACCCCCTCCCCATACGGAGGGGGTTGGCTACGGCCAATAACCACCATGGCCACCCCTCCAGCGGGGGTGTGCGGCCAACCCCATGAAAGGGGGTGGCCGGCCATGGCCATATGGGCCATGTCCGGCAAAGGCCAAAGGGCCATGGCCAGGCCGGCACTGGCCGGCCATGGCCACGGCCAGGGCACCCTGGCCGTGGACAGGGCCAGGCCTGGCCAAGGCCTGACCAGGGCCAGGAGGCCCTGGCCAGCCTCGGCCAGAGCCAGGGGCCGGCCTGGCCGGCCCTGGCAGGTGCCAGGGCCGGCACCCTGGCCTCGGCCAGGGCCAGGGCCCTGCCGGCCCTGGCAGAGGCCAGGGCCGGCGCCCTGGCCTCTGCCAGGGCCACGGCCGGCCCTGACAGTGGCCAGGGCCAGGCCGACCGACCCTTGGCAGTGGCCAGGTGCAGGCCAGGCCAAGGCCTGCAGGGCCAGGCCGAGGCCAATGCCCGGCAACTGTCGGCCCCGGTCTCGGCCAGTGCTGAACACCGGTCGAGCCCCGGTTGACCCTGAATTTGGGGGGGGGGGGGCTTGCATGAATGTGACATGCATGGCTAGCCCATACAGGGCCGAAAGCAGTCATCTGCGGCAATATTCTTCTATAGGGGGGAGAGCGCATGGATCCATATGGGAGCCGGCGACGATGACTTGCAGAAAAATCCCCAAAGGGGGGATCCGGCCTTGGCACGGCTACGGCTCATCTCGGTAATGGCCAGGGATTACTGTATATTTCGCTAGTATCATAAGGGTACTAAGTTGAAATATTGCTTTTTGCATTTGAAAAATACGTTTTCAAAATACTGCAAAATACGTTTGCAAAATATTTTTTGAAAAATATGTTTTCAAAAACGCTTTTTCGCTGCGAAGTACTATAAGAGTGCTATCGTTTGATAAGTGAGGGGGAAATATTGAAAGTTGTTCTAGATGGTGATTGGAATCGTAGAGAGCTTTCCGATTCTAGAGCAACATCTTCAATATTTTTCGAAAGTAACTTATTAAATATAATAATATCATTCCAAGTGGGATTTTTTTTCCAAGTGGGAGTGATATTAAACTAGTCTGAAATTTCACATTCGATTGATTCAGTATCTCAATGGATCATGATTCGACCAGTGGTCTTTTGGACTAGTTTGTGGGGCACCTCAACTCAGTCTGGGGGTAGTGAACCATGACCTAGCCATTTCCCTGGTCGGTCCGCTGGCCGAGACTAATGAATCATGAAAATGTATGATGACTATGTGTATAAGAATTTTATGCTATGATTTTTGATCGAACCTTCGGTTTTGTGTCTTTTGCAGCATTTTAAAAGTAAAATGTATTCTGCTTCAAAGAATATCGTCGCTGAGTTAAACAGAGGTGAAAAACTCAACGGCGATAATTACAAACTATGGTCCATCAATATACAATACTTTCTAGAGGAGCAAGAAGTGCTCGAAACTCTAAAGAGCGTAATGATTGAACCCGAGTTGGGCACTACGGCCCAACACAGACGAGACAAGGAAGCTTTTGATGCTTGGTTTTGGAAGAACAAGCTAGCTTGCATTACGTTATTGAGCAGTATGGCCGATGACATAATGCGCATCTTCCGAGAGCATGACTTAGCCATGGACATATGGTCCAAGCTTGAGGAGAAGTTTGGTGGCACATCGGTGTCCAAACTTCGTTCTTTAACTATAAGATTTGATTCATACAAGAAACGTCCAGATCATTCCATGGGGAAACATCTGCGACATATGGCACATCTAATCTCAGAGTTAAAAGATGCAAGTCATGTGCTCACTGATGAGCAACAAATCCAAGCAGTCATACGTTCCCTACCAAATGGGTGGGACCAAATGAAGATGCATCTCACTCATAATGAGAGCATCAAGACCTTCAGCAATGTTTCTAAGCACCACGAGTTAGAGGAAGAGCGGCTTGCGGCTGCCAAGCCAAGTGCAGAAGTGCACATGGTTGCTAGTTCCTCACACGGAGGAAAGAAACGGAAAGATCGTTTGAAGTCTACTAATGAACGTAATAAGCAACCTGAGTCTACCAAGAAACCCAAACATAAGGGTAGGCACAAGAAATGGCACAAGAAGAAAGACTTGAAGAGGATCAAGTGCTTCAAGTGCAACAAGTTAGGTCACTATGCCCGTTCTTGTACGGGTGGAGGTGACAAGGTAACTTGTAATACTAGTTACATATGTGTTTCTAGTTCAATATTTCTTGTAGAATCTAATCCATTTTGGATAATTGATTCAGGTGCCACCGACCATATAGCAAGGGACAGACGGTCCTTCGTGGAGTATCACCGGATACCCCAAGGAACAAAGTGGATTTATGTAGGAAACAACACACGTGTTGAAGTGAAAGGCGTTGGGACTTGCAAGCTAGTCTTGGACAACGGCTGCACTATCTTACTACATGATGTCCTCTTCGCTCCTGATATTCGAAGGAATATTATATCTGTGGTTGTGTTAATGGGTCTTGGTTATAGCTGGTTTTTTCATGATTGTAAAGTGGACTTGTTTTGTAATAATTACTTAATTGGTATTGGGTATGTATTCAAAGGATTTATTGTATTAAATACAATGTATGACTCTTCATTTTGTAATGAAAATTTCCTTGTTACAAATTCTTCGACTTATGAGTCTGATATAATTTGTTGGCACGCAAGGCTTGGTCACATTGGACCAACACGAATGGATAGACTTGCCAAAAGTGGCATTCTATCCAATGTTTCAAAGGTCAAAATGTCGACTTGCGAACATTGCCTTGTAGGGAAATCTTATTGCAAGCCGTTTGGAACCGGCACAAGGGCCGAGGTTCCATTACAGCTCATACATTCGGACATATGTGGTCCGATGAATGTCAAGACAAGACGCGGGAAGTCATATTTCATCACTTTTATTGATGACTTCACCCGATTCGGACATATCTATTTGATATCCAACAAAAGTGAAGCATTAACCTGCTTTAAAAACTATATGAGTTTAGTGGAAAATCAATTAGATCACAAGATTAAGGTCTTGCGAACCGATAGGGGCGGTGAATATCAATCAGCAAGTTTTAATGAACTTTGTGATGAAAAGGGCATAGTTCATCAGGTAACTATGCCTTATACTCCGCAACAAAATGGTGTTGCAGAAAGGAGAAATAGGACTTTAATGGAAATGGTCCGTTCAATGATGGCGCAAGCTAACTTGCCAATCACCTTTTTGGGGTGATGCATTATTGACGGCCGCTTTCATCTTGAACCGCTTGCCCTTGAAATCAGTTAGCTACACTCCTTATGAGTTGTGGAACCAAAGGTCTCCTGACTAAAACATTTTAAAACCTTCGGGATGTGCATCCTACGCACATATCTCCTCCCATAAGTATGGCAAACTTGGGCCACAGGGAAGGAAATGTATCTTTATACGATACGCAGAAAACTCCAAAGGTTATGTTTTCATTGGTCAGGAAGACAATGGAGGTCTAATTGAATTTGAGTCGAGGGATGTCACTTTCTTGGAAAACGAGTTTCCAAGACAGGGCGAGATTAGTCAGGACTTATCTCTATTTGAGATTAATGATCAAGAAGGATTACCCCATTCGAGGGGGAGAATTCTTGGTGAAGAAGAAAATACGTTTCAAACTTCACCAATGGATGATACAAATGACGCAAATCCTATTCCATACGGGAATAATGATCCAAGTGGGAGCATTTCTAACGACATTCCAAGTGGGAGTGATATTAGAATTGATCTAAATTCAAGTCAACAAGGACTTGAAGAATCTCAAATACGACGTAGTAGTCATACAAGGTTGGCTCCTCTAAGATTTGAGGATGAATTTCCGCAAACCTTTATGACTTTACTACAAGATGATGACGAGCCTGCTACTTTCAAACATGCTGTATCATGCCCTGCGAAAGACAAATGGATGTAAGCGATGAAGGAAGAGTTGGAATCCATGAAAGTTAACCAAGTCTGGGACTTAGTTCACTTACCCAGAGGACGTAGAGCTATTGGGAACAAATGGGTTCTCAAGATCAAGCATAAGGCTGATGGCTCTATAGACAGATATAAAGCTCGCCTTGTCGCGAAAGGTTTTACGCAACAGGAAGGGATAGACTACGAAGAGACCTTCTCACCTGTTGTTCGTTTTACCTCGATTCGCCTGATTCTGGCTATGGTAGCTTGCTTAGACATCGAATTACATCAGATGGATGTAAAGACTACATTTCTCAATGGAGAATTGGACGAGGAGATCTATATGGAACAACCAATAGGGTTTGTAAAAGAAGGAAACGAACATAAGGTTTGTAAACTTCGTAAGTCCATATATGGTCTTAAATAATCCTCGAGCCAATGGTATATATGATTTCAAGAAGTTGTCTTATCAAATGGTTTTTCCATGCTTGATGAAGATAACTGTGTATATATCAAGAGGAGTAAGAGCAAGTACGTTATTAAGTCTCGATATGTAGATGCCATTTTAATAGCCGGAAATGACAAGGGCTTTGTGATGGATATCAAGGCTTAGCTTTCATCAGTTTTTGAGATGAAAGACATGGGAGAAGCCGCATATATCCTTGGAGTTAAGATTTCAAAGAATCGTTCGAAAAAACTTCTTACTCTTTCACAAGAGACTTATATAAAGAAGGTTCTAGAACGTTTTAATATGCAGGATTGTAAGTCCATTGATACTCCTATAAGCAAATGCGATAATTTATGTCTGAAATCATGTCCAAAGAACCAAAAGGAAAAGGAAATTATGGAAAAAGTTCCATATTCCAGTGCAGTTGGTAGTCTTATGTACGCTATGATGTGTACAAGACCGGACATCTGTTTTGCCGTTGGAATGGTAAGTCGTTACCAATCCAATCCAGGGCAAGTACACTGGAAAGCGGTTAAGAGGATAATGCGGTATCTTAAGGGAACTGCAGACTATGCTTTATGCTATCAAGGAGATGCCTTGAGGCTTGAAGGCTACACTGATGCTGATTGGGCGGGTGATCTCGATGAGCGACGATCGACCTCAGGATATGTTTTTCTACTCGGATCTGGTGCAATATCCTGGAGTAGCAAGAAACAATCCTGCATCGCACTTTCAACTATGGAAGCCGAGTTTGTAGCATTTAGCATGGCAATCCAAGAGGCTGTTTGGCTTAGGAAGTTCTTAGACAGGCTAATTGATGCAAATGACTCAGGTGATGTACCAATACACAGTGACAGTCAAGCATCTATAGCCTATGTCAAAGATCCAAGATTCCATTGTAAGACCAAACACATAGATATCCGCTACAAATTTGCAAAAGACTATGATAAGACCAAGAAGGTAGACATAAGGTACATATCTACGCATGAGATGATAGCGGATCCGCTTACGAAGGCGATCCCCAGAGATGTGTTTTACAAACACTTATCATCTCAAGGATTGCGTAAGAGCTGAGTTGTACCAATGTAAATTCCCATGTATGTAAAAGATCAAATTTAATAAAAGAATAAGTTCTTTTCAACATTGCATATGAATTTCTTGAAAATGTTTGTGTACATTTTTTTAAAAAAAATCTCAGCTGGTTTTCTAGTATGTCGGACAGATTGAGGTTGGCTCTCTCACATGAGCAACCGCCTTTATTATATCAAACGGATAAAATAAAGATGAGACCAGTTTAAAGTCAAAATCGTCAGACGGATGATTTAGAGTCATGACTTAAACAAAATGGTCGTATGAAAGATCTGCATCATATGGATGCTTACAAAAGATCTGAGAGGATTCTTAAATCCTATTTGTCTTATGCGGGATGTGGGTCCAGAAGATTATTTGAGTAGTAAAAGGGACTCAAAATCAGACATTGTGGTGTCTGATCATCATCCTTACAACATCATTAAGACATACGCTCCCTGGGAAAGGAGTGATGTTGTAATACGTATTCATACTACGTATGCATTTGACCATTGGGTTAGCATAGTAATTGTGTTTACTATTATGTGAGACCCAAAGACCACATGGGTCTTAACTCGTTACCCTTATGGACTCTGATTGGTTCCTTTAGATTTGACTGGGTGATTGCTATCTTAGCATGTTGCTTATGGACTATGGTCAATTTGGTCCGGCGGGGCATGTTAGAAAAGCAAGTCAAGTCAAGATCGAAAGGATCGTAAGAAAAGGAAGATTAATTTCATATTCACATTTGGAATTTAGAGATTCAAAGCTGGCCAGCCAATTGTAATCCAGATGGGATTCAATTGTTGAATATAAAGTATAAGAAATGTGAAGAAATAATCTAGGGTAAAGCATGCGTTGATCTACTCAACTTTGCACCTCGAGGAGTGTTGTGTATCTCTAACAAGTGCACAACAGCGGACTCTATGCGCATGACGGTCACACGGTCTAATTATCGGTATGATAAACAGAAGAGTTAAAGGAAAATATGTTTCCTTACAATCCCCTCAAGTGTGAGTGGGAGATGTTGGATATGGACGACAGGAATACACCCATGAGGGGATGTATGAGGGTATACGGACCTTAGATGTCGCGTGTCCGAAAGCGTGTGCGGAGGGAACCTTTTCTCGTGTGAAAAGGACCACTCGATAAGTGGAAAAAGCCACTCGATAAGTGGAAAAAGTCACTTTATAAGTGCATAAAGGCACTTGATAAGTGAATGAAGAAGAGGATAAATGAATGTGCTAATATAGGCTAATAAGCTTATATTTAGTTATTTCCTACAATAACTACCCCTAAAGCCTATAAATAGGACCCAAGGGTAAGGCATTCATACAACACTTTTCATGCCATAAGTTTGCAAAAGGCATCTTATGTTCTTCTTCTCCCTTCCATTAAAATCCTCTTCTAAATAGAGATTTAGACAGTGAAACTCTGCTTCGATCCTCCGTGACGAAGTATCGACCGTTGTGGCAAATCCGAGGGCAAAGTTTAGAGATTACGGTGCCGCGTACGCAAACGTAAGTCTCTACTTTATTATTCGATCCTAACGTCGTTGTTTTGACAGGATCCCACAGAAAATGCCCAATCTTCATCATTTCGCTTCATCGTCGCTCCTACGACGTTCTTTCTTCTTCCACTCGTCTTCTATCGCTGATAGGTCCTTAATAAGTCCATGAACGATGCTCCGTTACGCGTGCAAGTCCTTTAAGCTCATTTTTGCTCCCAATTGCTCATATTTCCTGAAATCCGACAAAAACAAGAAATAGTGAAAAGTAACACAATATCATCGAATAATCGTGAAAATCGCAATATGAGCAACCGAAATGGCATGCAAATATGCAAAAAAAGGTGTAAAATATGGACCGATCAAAATCCCCAAGCTTACCTCTTACTCGTCCTCGAGGAAGATAAGTAGGGAGACGAACTCAGGATATGAAAATAAAGAAAATGAAATGAAAAAGAAAGAACACGAGGTGGAAGGGGTCGCTAGATTCTTCTCTCAGATCTCAAGCCATAAGCTACACATCACGATAACTTGGAAAATACAAATCACATGCTATAAGGATTTCATATCTTACATAAACATGGTACTTGCAAGCTTTTAAGAACAACAAAAGGGATTCTCTAAATTCATACAATCAATTCATATCCACGTCACGCATTTCATAGGATTTAATATACAAATGTTGGCGATGCACTTTTCAATCAAGAGTTATAACTGAAGCATATAAGAATCACACCAAGCATGCAATAGAGAATGGAATAAGAGACATGGCATTCACATATTTACATCGATTCATAAGAAATCTCCATACCTAAAGTATTTTGCTAAGTTTCAGCATTATCAAACTTCCCCATTCGTGCACCTCTCCACTCTAATGTCGTACTCACTCATATGGTCAAACGAGTTCACCCCCCAAGCTTAGCTTGAGGCATCGCATCTAAAGGAATATGATAGTGGAAAATGGGATTTTTGCCTTGGTTTTCCCAAGTGTTTTGTGGCTCCAATAATGAGATAGAGAACATTTTTTCTTTTTGAACTTTTTGTTTCTCATTTTTCTTTTTGGATTTTTATAGGAGCTATATGATTTGTATTTTTGGCTTTTGGCTCCTTTTGGCTTTTTGGACTTTTTGGAGCTAACTTTTTCTTTTGTAGTGATTTTTGGGAAATAAATGCGATATAAGTAGCTTTAGGAGGTGAACTCAAGTGACATGTAGAGAATAAAAAGATATATGTGGAGAAAGAAATAATGTAGCACTCGGTTCACTCTAAGATGTGCACGAACGGTTCAATAAAATAATACTTCAACTAAAACTCATATGTAAGTATGGATATTGTCAATCATCTCAATAAAAAGTGAAGTCAAGCGGTAAAGCGCACAATCATATCAAGCATGCAACAGAAGGTGAATAAGACAATAAAACTGATGCTTCAGATATACTAATGATGCGTGAATCTTGATGCATTTCCAACAAAAGCATACTAAACAGTAATCCATGCATTCAGTTTCAATTAATATCATGCATTCATGTAGAGAAATCATCAAAAGAAATAGATTTGCAAGCACATGTGAATATCAAGAATATGGAATACTCTAAGTAGCATGGCAAGGAATAATAAGCATCGTGATGGTTGCTAAAGCAATAAGAGATATCATCATACAAAATTCATCTAGCAGAAGAAGAGAAAGGAAATTAAAGAAATAAAAAAATAAAAGAGAGGAAAGAAAAGAGAAACAAGCACACAAAATGATGCATGAACACACATAAAAGGAAAATAAGATGGAAAATTCAAAAAGATGATGCATGTTAGAAGAGGATTAGAGAGGATCAACCATGGCAAATAGCCATGGTACTATATTTATAAAACTCTCATGTTAAGGTGGGAGTCCAAGGGCCTCCCCACTAACTTAGTGGGGAGTAATGGAGAGTGATGAGGGTAGGGAGGCCAAAGGCCTCCCTCAACTCACAACACTCCCCCTCATCTCTCCATTACCTTGGGTTAAGCATATGAATACTTCAGGATTCAGTATGCCAATGGGGTGGATACTTCTGGATCCAGAGCCACTATGGTTGCCTCGTTAAAACCTTAGCTGTGGAAAACCCAGCGGGAAAAACCAGCAGCTTAAGGGAAAAGAGTACAACTATCGAGGGACTCCCCCTGATATGTACAAGCTTCAGGCTTGCAGATCTCCTATGTATCTATACAATCATCTCCTATTCGTCTATACATCCATCATGTTCTGAAAGAAAATACAATTATCACTCATCTACACAAGTTTCACTCATCTAGCGGCTATTGGAAGGCAGCGTCGCTCTGGAGTGTAATGCTCTTCGAAGTTGGTAGATGACTCCACTAAAGTATTCTTTGAATCAGTCTTCAGTGTGTCTGCAAGGTACTGCTAGACCTGGCTGAGCGTTTTCAATACTTGCTTCTTGGATGATGAGCTTCTCAGAAGATGTAGACATTGGATGATGATGTGTATATATTTAGGAGATGGCCGGCCTATTGTGTTTCAGTCATCGCGATGATCTTTAAACCTGCATATGCAATATATATTACTTGACCCTTGGAAGTTGCGCAAAAACAGCTTATCCTTGGTCTAGTGTTGCTCTCCAGGACAACACTGTATCTGGTTAACAACTTTACTGGAGACGTTCTATCAAAGATACGTGCAGTTGGCCAGATAATACACTAGAGCTAGGCTCTTCGGGACCTAGGATGTCCTCCCCCTCTTTCAGCTACTGAAAGGTGTCATAAATAAGTATCCATTTTTAATAGGTTGCAAAAGGACATCATTCTTCATAAACTCCAGGTGTATGAAGAATATGAAAGGGTTCCACCACGAAGGTGTTTAATATGTAAGCCGAGACATCTTCGGCATGATTAATAATAGTTCATCTTCAGGATGATTAATGTCATCTTCAGGATGATAGTTCATCTTCAGGATGATAGTTCATCTTCAGGATGATTAATGTCATCTTCAGGATGATGGTTCATCTCCAGGATGATAGTTCATCTTCAGGATGATTAATGTCATCTTCAGGATGATAGTTCATCTTCAGGCCGATTATTGCCATCTTCAGGATGATTAATGTCATCGTCAGGATGATCGTTATACCTAGGTTTTTCATTTCCAAGGTACGCTTTAAAGCTATCTGAAATCTCAATGGTCTCTGCTGGAGATCCTATTAGCTTTAAGTCGACCATATGTAAGGCAAATATAACAAATCCTGTCAACGATCTTTCGAAAAAGATACAAGGGCAAAATATTGCTTAAGATCAACTAATGATCTTTGTAGCCTTTATGGAGAAGACGTTTCTACGTTTCTCTTTCATCTCTGGGGGTAGAGTATACCCTTCTGGAAGTTTTATTTAGATCTATATATCTATATTGCCGTATATATATGCAATCACAACGTCCATGAGCTGCATGTATTGGCTTTTGCAGAGAAGTGTAGGCATAGTAGGAAAATGATCACATTTCCTTGATTTTAATTTCTTTATGAAATTCGAATTATATTCCACAGGTTTTTACACATTCAGGTGTATGGACTACTGGTCCAAAGATTTTGCTTTTCAAGAGTGAGTCCAGCTCTACTCTTATTGCCTCGTCCCACTTTGGCCATTCTATGCGTTTACGCTATAGAAAAGTGGGTAGACGTCATCGTCGTATTCAGCGACATGAATGGCAATAGCGAAAGTAAAACTGTCGTCGATGACTGTGCTATATCTGTCCAGTACCTCTCCAGTACGTACGTAATATAATGATGTTTCTCCTGTTGTTTTCTCTGCAGGGGAAATTAGGAGAGGAGAGGTTGCTGGTCTGAGCTCAGCATCCCGTGGTTGGATCATTTTTATATATCCAGGAATCTTCCTATTATAAGAAAATTTTTATTTTGAACCTGGTCGGCGTCCTCTTTTCAAATGAGGTACAGCCAATTCTGCTGCCGGTGGATTGCATCCATCTTTGGGAATGTCAATCCTAGCTGGCGTGTTGGCAGCATGGACGTGTGAACGAACAATCTTCTGGTTGTCCGCAATTTTATCCGTCAATTGATGTACTTTAGTCTGAATGTGAAGGATCTTCTGGATCTCAACGTCACACAGAAAAAGTATGCGGATCATAACGAGATGAGGACTTATGTGTCCCATGATATGGTCTCAGAAGCTTCAGGCTTCTTTATGTAATGCCCTACTAGCTACTGCACAAGTACTAGAGGGGGGGGTGAATAGTACTTTAAAATAATAAGGCGTATAATTCCAAATTAAATTGCACACAACTACCAAATCAATTTGCGGAAGCTTAAATTGAATGACAACAATGAAATTAACAAAGCTAACAAACGATGTTAATGGGTTCGGATCCACCCAAGTCTCCCCAACTTGTTCCCGGTGATCCTACGTCCCAACCACCCGGATCCCCTCCGGATACTTGAGTTAGAAACCCTAACTCAAGATTTCCACTATGAATATCTTGTGAAAAACCTTCACAAGATCAAATCATACATGCAATGGCAAAGTGAAACCCACAACCCGGGATCACAAACTTCTCTCACAACCGAGAGAGCCAACAAGCAATATAAAAGAGTTTAGATGAAATAAATACTCTTACCACAAAATCCTATACCTTGAGTTTTTCTTACCCAATAGGTGGAATGAAGGATTTGAGGAAGATGAAGTTACCAAAACCTAGCACCAAGGAAATGACCAGCAATGGGTGCCTAGGGTTGATTTGGAAACTTGAATCAAGCAATAGCTTGAAGAGCTCACCAAGAACAAGCTTCTCTCTAGATCTAGAAATGAGAGAGAATGGGTTTCTTGTGAGGAAGAGAGCTTTAGATTTGAGGGAGAAAGACTATCTCTTTTGATCTCAATGAATCTCTGAATGGAAGCTCTAACCTAGATAGAAATGACCTAGGTTCGTATTTATAGGAACCCAAAAACACAAGTTAGGTCATTCACCAACGGATAGAAATCTGTGAGACTTAGTCGGTCAAAGAACAATCACTGACCGACTAGTTCATCAACTAGTCGGTCAGCCAAACAACGTGGACCGACTAAGAGTAGATCTGAGAAGAGATAGAATTTCAGACCTAGAAATCTAGTCGGTCCAAGAATACTTTCTGACCGACTAGTTTCACAACTAGTCGGTCAGTCAGTGAACGTAGACCGACTAAGAGGCAAAATGAAATAGTCTGAAGGCAAGTTGACTTAGTCGGTCCAAGAACAAAAGTTGACCGACTAGATTGTCAACTAGTCGGTCACCAAACGTTCTTAGACCGACTAATGGTAAACAGTAGCTTAGGAGAATTTTAGAGTGAACAGTAAGTCACAACTAGTCGGTCAAAGAAGCATCACTGACCGACTAGTTCACAAACTAGTCGGTCGGTGAGTCAACGTAGACCGACTAACTGTAAACAGTAAAGTCCAAGAAATTAAGGAATCAAACTAGTCGGTCCAAGAACAGTTGCCGACCGACTAGATCACCATCTAGTCGGTCAGTACTTGTTCTTGTACCAACTAACATGCACAAACAAATCCGAATCGAAGCCGCGACGCTTCGAGGAAGTTAGAATGAACTTGTGCAAGGATCCTAGAGCTACGTAAAGAGCGTAATGAAGATAGAAACGTAAGATATACTCAAGGCTTAACATTCTATCAATCGAGACTAAAAGACTATAAATAAAACCTTAATAAACGGTCTTTGAGAGCTTCGATTGAATCTTCATAACTTCCAAAACGGCGCAAGAGCTTCAACGAAGCTTTAGGCATGAATACGAGCTTTTGGAAGTGTTGAGATGTCGCTTTGAATATTCTCGTGAAATTGGCGACGATCTCCAATACTGCGCTCACAAATTGTTAGTTCATGAATTATTTATGTTTGCTCATCATCCAAAACCAAATCCGGGGAGTCCAATATTCAACATTCTCCCCCTTTTTGGTGATGACAAACCAACATAAATAATAATCAAAAATAGTAATTCAAATGAAAAATACTTACTCCCCCTGCATTGATGACACGTTAATTCCAAATTGAATATAAATGAATTGCATCAAGCAGACGAGTAAGATCAATAAAGTGAATTGATTTTTGAAATATCGGATTTTGAAAATCCTTATATGTATCTTAACTCCCCCTGAATCTAACATATCAAACTAGATTCTTGGAAATTGATTTAAATTTTCATTTGCGCTATTTATTAACATTATCTCGCCCCCTTTGGCATTATCCCAAAAATGGGGGGGCATACAACGACAACAATTAGGAAATGTAAAATCCAACATCGGGAGTCGTAGACAAAGACAATGGACCAACTTGACACCAAGGGAAAAAAATGTGGAAATCAAAACAAGGTGTGCCAAATTTTCCATTATCAATAAAAAAAATCAACGATAATCAAAATCATCAAAAATACCAAATGTTTATTCATTTCTTGAATAAAGAAACATACTCTTCAATATTCAATATTCTTGGTTAAATTTGTGCATGGAAAACAATTCTATATAATTATAGAATTTAAATCTATTTAACCAAGTTTGCATGCGACGAGCGACGAAATCATATTTCATATACATTCAACGAATATTAAAATGTGCATGACGAATTAAGATAAAGACAACGACGATGTATATATATAAATGATAACATCAAGAGTACATCCAAGAAGATATCAATACATCAAAATACAACATACCCATCAAGAAGAAATACATCATCATCATCATCCTCATCAAAATAAATACTACAACAACGACAACATCCAAAATACATCAAAACATCATAACCCTCATACTCAATCCTAACCCAAAATACTCTCGCAAAGATATATCATCCAAAGCGTATATGGAGAGTCCTCGGAACAACGATCACGAGGAGGAGGCTGGATCTGCAGCGTCCGTGGGTCCAGTCGACGGAGTGGACTCAGGATCTGCAGGGAGTAGAGGAGTCTCAACAGATGGAATCGTCAGGGCAGGAGTCGAGATCTCAGCAACATGCTCAACAGCAGCAAGGGTCTCGACAGCAGAAGTGTCAACTGGAATATCAGCAGGCTCAGCAACAGGGTCAGCAGCAGGCTCAGACAACTGAAGTGCTGAAGCAGAAGGCTCTGGAGCACCGGAAGTGGTGCCAACTCCAGGACCAGAAGAGGTAGTACCAGCAGCAGTAGCAGCAGTGGCCTCAGCGCCACGGGCAAAAGAAGTAGCAAGCTCGTTAAGCTCCTCATCGTCCATCTCCTCGGCCTCAGACACCGAAGGAGGAAGCTCAATCCCCATCGTACGAGCCATACAGCAGACTACCTCCTCAGAACGAGCCAAACGGGAGTTGTGCTGACGAAGTAGTCGTACGACATCGTCCAAAGTAGCAGGGGAAGAGGAGGCTGCAGCAGCTGACGGAGTAGACTGGGAAGCAGATGCGGTAGACCTCTGCACGTGACGAAGAGCCGCTAAAGATTTCTTCACGGCCGTTGCGTTCAGAGGAGTACCCAAAGGACGCTCATCGTCAGGTGGGAGAGGAACTCGGAAATGACGAAATACGAGGGTCAACAAGCAGGGGTATGGAATGTGCGCAGACTTATTGGTCTTGCGTATACACTCAAAAGAATCCATCTTATCGAGTATCACGCGAGCCCAATTTATCTCGCACCCCAAGAAAAGAGCGTATATGAGCTTCAAAAACGGCTGAGATGTGAGTGAAGAGGATCCATACTTCGGGAGAAGACAAGACTTCAAAATTAGGTTAAGAACCCACGCATTCGGCTTAAAGGATTTCGAAGGAATACCAATGAATGCGGAGGGGATAACCTGGAAAATCTCAGAAAGAACAGTCTGATCCAAGGAAGAGATATCGTCTACGGAAATGTCCGAGGGGAGGAGACCACACGACGCACACCCAAGGATCTCCCCCAAGATTTCTGCCGTGAGAACTATAGGAGTTCCCAAGACAGTCGTCTCAATGGAGTGGCTGGCGTCGTACTGGCCTCGAATACGGTTGGCATAGAACAGTTTCACGAGGCGAGGGTAAGGTTTTGGGTTGGCCTTGGGGTCGTATCGGAGATAATCAATGAGACCACTATAAGACAGAAGATCAGCAAGGCCGAGAAAATCAGAGAACTGAACGTAATGCTCTAACAACAGTGGACAGTGCTCTATACGGTTGTACGCGGCGAGACACTGAGGGTCATTGCGGCACAATGATATGTCTACACCGCCGACTGGCATAGGAGCTTTACCCTTGGCCTTACGGGTCTTCGGAGGAGGAGTAGGTTCCCTAGTAGGCTCATCCTCTGGGATAAATTCAGTATCGGAATCGGGAGGAGTAGCCGGAGAGTGAAGTAAGGGCTTTTTGGTTTTGGACTTACGGGGCTTGACGGACGCAGTCCTAGGCTTCTTAAGAGGGGGCGACGATGGAGAGGCTTGGGTAGACTTGGCACGACGCTTAGGCTTCGGGGGATTCCTAGGTTCCGAAGGTTGTTCTACGGTCATAGGAGAGGCCCCGGAAGAGGCGATAGGAATTCGAGTCTTAGCCATAGCACTACGAGCACAAGCAATCGAAGATTAGGTCACTAACAACCTAGAGATCACAAGCTAACAACCCTAGAAATCAAGAAATTCGAAAATCACAAGCCCTAGGTTAGAAATTGAAACCCTAGGATCTAGAGCTTGAAATCAAGGAGAGACAACCCTAGAATAGGAAATCGACCTAGGAGAGGGAGGGAGATACCTAGGAGGTGGAGTCGACGGCGGCGGATGGCGGCGATCGACGGAGAAACGGCCGGAAGACGAAGGGTTTCGAGTTGAGGGTTTGGGGTTTTCAGGCTGGAGCAAGTGAGAAGACCGACTAAATGAGAATTTAGTCGGACGAGATCGAGTATAAGTCGGTCGGGAAGAGAAAAGACTCAACTGCCCTAACACACTTAGTCGGTCACAGTTCAAGCACTGACCGACTAGATTACGATCTAGTCGGTCGGTCAATGAGCCTGAACCGACTAAGTCGAAACAGAGGCACAGAGGGATTTTTAGGGCAAAATTTAGTCGGTCGCAGTATACTTACTGACCGACTAGTTTTCAATCTAGTCGGTCGGAAAGTGTACTATGACCGACTAACGAAAGAAAATGATAGGAGATGGATATTTGCTTGATCTAGTCGGTCTGAGTTCATTTGCTGACCGACTAGATGAGCATCTAGTCGGTTGACAAGTGAACTGAAACCGACTAGAAGAGTCCAAAAGTAGAAATTTGATTTCTCTTCATAAACCACTTGGATGAAACATCCTAACTCACTCATTAGTCATCTAAATTACCCCATAAAACGTCGAAATCTTAAATACGACTTTCAAATGCGAATTCGATCATAAATTCAAATAAATCACATAAAATTCCCAAAAATTCAATAAATCTAGCATGAATGAAATATCGCGAAATATATTAGCATGCAAGATGATTGAATTAGATATGAATCCTATATCTCGGATTCACCCATAATCCCCAATTCTCGACGCAACCGCACAAAGGAGTCCTCCTTTAGGGGTTTCGTGAAAATATCGGCGATTTGCTTTTGGGTTTCAACGTACACTAATATGATGTCCTTTTTAGCAACATGATCATCTAAGAAATGGTGTCGGACATCTATGTGTTTCGATCGGGAATGGTGCACCGGATTCTTTGAAAGACAAATAGC
This sequence comes from Scilla litardierei, assembly GCA_030789695.1. Lineage (NCBI taxonomy): Eukaryota > Viridiplantae > Streptophyta > Magnoliopsida > Asparagales > Asparagaceae > Scilla > Scilla litardierei. The sequence goes on along the minus strand of CM061131.1, from coordinate 82,313,365 downwards.
ACTTTGGTTATCCACCATGATAGGGCTAGTATCACAATGAATACCAAAATCCTTCAATGTGTGTCTCATCCAAAGAACCTGGGCACAAGCGGCACCGGCGGCAATGTATTCCGCCTCGGTGGTTGAAAGTGATACCGAATTTTGCTTCTTGGAAAACCAAGAGACAAGAGAATTTCCTAGAAAATGACAAGTGCCACTAGTACTTTTCCTGTCGGATTTGCATCCCGCATAATCAGCGTCACTATATGAGACTAACTCATATGTGCTAGATTTCGGATAAAGTAATCCAAAATCTAAAGTGTAACTTAGATAGCGAAAAATACGTTTAACCGCTACTAAGTGAGAATCCTTAGGTTGAGACTAATAACGAGCACATATACATACGGCAAACATAATATCGGGCCTACTCGCGGTAAGATAAAGTAAGCTACCTATCATACCTCGATATAGACGAATGTCTACATCTTTTCCGCCCGTATCTTTATCAAGATGCGTAGTCGTGCTCATTGGAGTCTTTTTCCCGGAGGCATTCTCCATTCCAAATCGCTTTAGCAACTCCACCGTGTACTTCGTTTGGTGGATGAAGATTGCATCGTTCAATTGGCGAATTTGGAGACCTAAGAAATATTTGAGTTCGCCCATGTGGCTCATCTCAAATTGTTCCTTCATAACATTAGAAAACTCTTCGCAAAGAGCGAAGTTAGTAGCACCGAAAATGATATCATCAACATAAATGTGAACTAATAAAATATCGTTATTCGCATGCTTAATAAAAAGTGTAGAATCGGCTTCGCCCATTTTAAAATTCAAATCCAAAAGAAAATTCTTTAGGCGATCATACCAAGCTCGAGGAGCTTGTCTCAAACCATAAAGAGCTATCTTTAGTTTAAAAACGTCATTTGGAAATTTTTCATTTATGAAACCCGTAGGTTGAGAAACGTAAACTTCCTCAACGACATCTCCGTTTAAAAATGCACTTTTAACATCCATTTGAAATAATTTAAAATTCTTATGTCATGCAAAAGACAAAAGTAATCTAATTGATTCTAATCTAGCTACCGGAGCGAAAGATTCTTCGAAATCGATACATTCCTCTTGACGATAGCCTTGAGCTACTAACCGAGCTTTGTTCCGGACGACGACTTGGTTTTCGTCGGTTTTGTTCTTGAAGATCCACTTTGTCCCTATGACGGTGTGGTTCTTCGATGGTAAAGGAACAAGCTCCCAAACTTCATTTCTCTCGAATTGAATGAGCTCCTCCTCCATGGCTAAGATCCAAGCGCTATCTTCGCATGCTTCATTAATATTCTTTGGCTCTATCGATGAGGCAAAGGCACAATTTGCGAAGTGGTGGACTTGCGATCTCGTCATGACACTATCTTAAATATTGCCAATGACTTGCTCATGGGGATGGTCACGAACGGTATGAAGCTGTTTGGGAATACCTTGATCACTAGGAACATTCTCAACAACTTCATTAGTTGGGTTAGTCTCAATAGAATCAATAGAATCATTAGACTTAGAATTATCAAATGAATCACATAAAACATCCAAAGAATCATTATCATTTAAAATTCTAGTTGGAACAAATCCTTCATTAAATGAGACATGAAGCGACTCCTCGATCGTTGAGGTTCGTTTGTTGAATATCCGGTAGGCTTTGCTACGCGAAGAATATCCGACAAAAATCCCCTCATCGGATCTTGGATCGAATTTGTCCAAACTACCATATGTGTTCTTTATAAAACATTTCGAACCAAAAACTCGAAAATGTTTAACTTGAGGCAACCTACCAAACAACAATTCATAACAAGTTTGTTTAGTGCCGGGCCTCAAAAGTATTCTATTAAACACATAGCAAGCGGTGTGTACCGCTTCCGCCCAAAATTGATGGCCAAGTTGGCTATCATCAAGCATAGTGCGAGCACATTCCACTAGCGTCCTATTCTTTCTCTCAACTACACCATTTTGAGGAGGTGCATGAGGGAAAGAGAAGGTGTGAGTAATACCAACTTCATCACAAAATGTCTCAAAAGACTCATTCTCAAATTCACCTCCATGATCACTACGAATAGTGACAATGGTGGTTCCTAAGAGATTTTGTACTTTCTTAACAAAAATTGTGAAGTTTTCAAAAGCTTCATTTTTATTACACAATGAAAATACCCAAGTAAATCTTGAATAGTCATCTACGATGACAAGTCCATACCTTGCATTTCCTAAGGAAGCTACTCTAGTTGGCCCAAATAAATCTAGATGTAATAGCTCTAGTGGCCGTTTAGTAGAGATGCTTTTCTTAGGTTTAAATGAAGATTTAGGAAGCTTGCCGCGTTGACAACAATCACAAAAACTTTTCTTTTCAAAAACAAGCTTCGGAAAACCTTTAATAGAATTCAATTTTGAAAGCTTATATAGTGTTCCAAAGTTCACATGTCCAAAGCGTCGATGCCATAAGTGTTGTTCACTTGTGTTGGCAACGAGACATTGTTCATATGACTTAGGAAGATCCAAAATATAAATGTCTTTACGACGAGTACCGGAAAATAATAATTTTTCATTATCTTTTCTTAAAATCTGACACAATCCTTTCGCAAAGCTAACTTTGTAACCTTTGTCACAAAGTTGGCTTATTGAAATAAGATTATGATTTAAACCACTAACAAGATAAACATCACTAATTAATGGTTTAGAAGGGTTACCGACTTTACCAACACCTATGATGGTTCCGCTCTCGTTGCCTCCAAATACGACGCGGTTTCCATTCGCAATGGGAACCACTCCGGAGAGCAAACAAGCGTCACCCGTCATGTGTTTGGAACACCCGCTATCGAGTATCCAATTCCCTTTGGAGCTAAATTTAAATTTGTTGCTCCTTCCCTTTTTCGTTTCCTTGAGTACCTAAAGATAGATAATTTCACATCATGGTACCCAAGGTCATTGGGTCCAAGGGATTAGACCTTTGGAAGCCAAGTCCAAGTGGACTTTGACTTCCCCACATAATTCTTACTATGCACAACATCCGAAAAATAAGCATTCATATACATTTGTTTTTCGTCCATGCTTGTGTCCTTTGGGCTCCAAATAGTGAAGATTTTGGGAGCCATCATCCTATTGGGTGCATGCATACGACGTTGATTTCTACGTGATGCATGTTGTGGATAGGCATACGGGACATGATGGAATGGTGCACGATGAGAATTATTCATATGATGAGGTGGGTGTACATATGCATGTGAGGGAACACGTGCGTGAGGGTGTCTCACTTGGTGTGCACGTGCCCGAGAATGTGTTGCATAAAAATCATCATATGTGTGAGACGGTGGAGTAGGACGTGTGTTCCTACGTGGCATGGTATTGGTGTACATGTAAGCATGCCCCTTCTTTGGAGGTCCACCCAATGTGGGTTTCTTTCCGAAAGAGGGTGTGGACGAGGTGGAAGCACCATTGGAAGATGAACTTCCAATAGAGTGTTTGCTCCCACTCGTTGAGGCTTCGGAAGTTGGCCTAACAAAAGTAGTGACCGACTTGGATGAATTTCCCATCATATACCCCAAGACAATGCGGTGTTTGGCCGGAAGTAAATCTTTTAGGATATTATCCAAATGGCCTTTACCCTTGTTGAATTCGTTGATTCGGCCCAATGTGTTCTCATATTTCTCTTTGAGTGAACGTAAAGAAGTATCCAAAGTGGATATTTGCGATGTGAGCACATAAACACGAGATTTAAGATTCTCGTTCTCAATACTCAAAGTCGAGTTTTGAGAAGTTAAATCCGCTATCTCATGTTCTTCCGTATCCTCAATTCTAGCATGTTCAAGTTTAGATTTGAGATTAACAATCTCATTTCTTAACTCTTCAACAACGGTGTCGTTGTTGGTGATGATAGTCTTAGGCGATGTTTGAATGCTAGCTAGGTCATCTTTTACTTTAGTATATCTATTTACTAATTTAGTGTATTTTGACCTTAGTTGAGTGTTAGCATCCCTAAGATCATCCATCGTTACCTCATCGCTTTCTTCATCACTATCATCGGAAGAGGAGGATCCTTGATCGTGCTCCTCTCTTGCCATGAAGCACATGTGTGCTTGCTCCACTTGCTCATCATCCGACTCTCCGCTTGAGGAATCCTCGGAGTCGGTGAAGGTAGCTCCGACAAGTCCCTTCTTGTTTCCTTTCGTGTACTTCTTGGACTTGTCATACTTTGGCGCCTTCCACTTCTCCTTTTGCTTGTTTTGAGGACAATCCGCTTTGATGTGTCCTGGCTTATTGCATTTAAAGCACAAAGGTGGAGAGGCGTTAGTAGAAGTAAACTTAGATTTTTGTTTGAAGTTACCCTTTCGGAAGAAGCGATTGAACTTCTTTGCCATGAGTGCAATGGATTCCATGTCCATTTCTTCTTCCGAGTTCTCATCATCGGTAGAGGTGGATGAAGCCGCCTTGAATGCAATCGCCTTTTTCTTAGGCGCATCTAGGTTCAAATATGACTTCATCTTTTCTTGTAGCTTCACCTTGCTATCTTTCCGTACCTCGTATGACATCAAAGTACCCATTAGTTGAACTACGGTATATTTGTTCATGTCATTACCTTCCTCGATGGCGAAGGTACGTTTTTCCCAAGAAGAGAGAAGTCCTTCAATAAGCTTTAAGCACTTCTCCTTTTGAGTGTAGGTCTTGCCGAGGGCCTCTAACTCGTTTATTATGTTAACGAAGCGAGCGTAATATTCTTTCATCTTCTCGCCCTGTTGCATATGAAACATTTCGTAATCTTTGGTTATGACTACGAGTTTAGAGTCTCTTACCCTACTCGTCCCTTCATGAAGAATGAGGAGGGAGTTCCAAATTTGATATGCACTCTTACATGTGCATATCTTATTGAAATCCTCGGGCTCCAATGCGCATTGCAAGGTGTTCATTGCCTTGGCATTGCTTACCTCCGCGGCGACCTCCGCGGTAGTCCATTTCTCAAAATCTTCTTCTTCAGGTTCAATATACTCCTTCATTGTAGTTCTCCATAAAGATGCACTTCGGAGGAAGGTTTCCATCCGACACTTCCAGTACCCGTAGTTGGTACCGTTGAAGAATGGAGGCCTCGTAGAGGAATGTCCTTCCATCACGGAAGATGCTCCTTCACGGTTCCTTAAGGTGTCATAGTTGGAAGGTGGACGCACGGTCTTGTTGTCGTTGGCAGACATAGCTAAGTATCTGGCTTTGATACCAAATGTAATGCCCTACCAGCTACTGCACAAGTACTAGAGGGGGGGTGAATAGTACTTTAAAATAATAAGGCGTATAATTCCAAATTAAATTGCACACAACTACCAAATCAATTTGCGGAAGCTTAAATTGAATGACAACAATGAAATTAACAAAGCTAACAAACGATGTTAATGGGTTCAGATCCACCCAAGTCTCCCCGACTTGTTCCCGGTGATCCTACGTCCCAACCACCCGGATCCCCTCCGGATACTTGAGTTAGAAACCCTAACTCAAGATTTCCACTATGAATATCTTGTGAAAAACCTTCACAAGATCAAATCATACATGCAATGGCAAAGTGAAACCCACAACCCGGGATCACAAACTTCTCTCACAACCGAGAGAGCCAACAAGCAATATAAAAGAGTTTAGATGAAATAAATACTCTTACCACAAAATCCTATACCTTGAGTTTTTCTTACCCAATAGGTGGAATGAAGGATTTGAGGAAGATGAAGTTACCAAAACCTAGCACCAAGGAAATGACCAGCAATGGGTGCCTAGGGTTGATTTGGAAACTTGAATCAAGCAATAGCTTGAAGAGCTCACCAAGAACAAGCTTCTCTCTAGATCTAGAAATGAGAGAGAATGGGTTTCTTGTGAGGAAGAGAGCTTTAGATTTGAGGGAGAAAGACTATCTCTTTTGATCTCAATGAATCTCTGAATGGAAGCTCTAACCTAGATAGAAATGACCTAGGTTCGTATTTATAGGAACCAAAAAACACAAGTTAGGTCATTCACCAACGGATAGAAATCTGTGAGACTTAGTCGGTCAAAGAACAATCACTGACCGACTAGTTCATCAACTAGTCGGTCAGCCAAACAACGTGGACCGACTAAGAGTAGATCTGAGAAGAGATAGAATTTCAGACCTAGAAATCTAGTCGGTCCAAGAATACTTTCTGACCGACTAGTTTCACAACTAGTCGGTCAGTCAGTGAACGTAGACCGACTAAGAGGCAAAATGAAATAGTCTGAAGGCAAGTTGACTTAGTCGGTCCAAGAACAAAAGTTGACCGACTAGATTGTCAACTAGTCGGTCACCAAATGTTCTTAGACCGACTAACAGTAAACAGTAGCTTAGGAGAATTTTTAGAGTGAACAGTAAGTCACAACTAGTCGGTCAAAGAAGCATCACTGACCGACTAGTTCACAAACTAGTCGGTCGGTGAGTCAACGTAGACCGACTAACTGTAAACAGTAAAGTCCAAGAAATTAAGGAATCAAACTAGTCGGTCCAAGAACAGTTGCCGACCGACTAGATCACCATCTAGTCGGTCAGTACTTGTTCTTGTACCAACTAACATGCACAAACAAATCCGAATCGAAGCGCGACGCTTCGAGGAAGTTAGAATGAACTTGTGCAAGGATCCTAGAGCTACGTAAAGAGCGTAATGAAGATAGAAACGTAAGATATACTCAAGGCTTAACATTCTATCAATCGAGACTAAAAGACTATAAATAAAACCTTAATAAACGGTCTTTGAGAGCTTCGATTGAATCTTCATAACTTCCAAAACGGCGCAAGAGCTTCAACGAAGCTTTAGGCATGAATACGAGCTTTTGGAAGTGTTGAGATGTCGCTTTGAATATTCTCGTGAAATTGGCGACGATCTCCAATACTGCGCTCACAAATTGTTAGTTCATGAATTATTTATGTTTGCTCATCATCCAAAACCAAATCCGGGGAGTCCAATATTCAACACTTTAGACTGCGTGCTTATTACAATGAGACTTTACTCATCAAATTCACATTTATCAAGACTTGGTGGTTAACCATAAGGAAGCGGCATCAGCAATAAGATATGGCCACAAGCGGGCCGTATCGTGATAAGCGATGCGGAGTGCAGCTTGTTGGTCCCTAAATATCAACAGGCAACTGGAATCTAACAATGGACGTGAAATCCATTGGAGTCTCTTTACCAGAGAATCTGATAACCCATTCTGAGTATGAACATGCTACATGATGTTCAATTTCAATGCCAGTTGCTTGGCAGAAGTCTTGAATGATATGAGTAGTGAATTCACCCTCATTATTAGCTTTGAGAAAGCTATGTTGCGAGTGAATATGAAGGCACACAGAAGACCATCTAGTAGATGCATATATCAGTACAGTAATGAAGTACCGAAAATGGTCCATTTGTGGGGTGAATAGGCCCGCAAAAGGTCACCATGTAGTCTCTCAATGAAGCCAGGAGACTCTAAACCCACTTTCAGGAGGTAAGGTCTCTCTCTAAGTTTTCCCTTATGGCAAAGGGGGACAAAGAAACTCAACCTTTTGAAGAATCTTCAGGTTCTCCAATGGATTCATTTGATGATGCGTCCATCATCGCTGATCCTAGATGACTAAGTCCATTTTGCCAGAGTTAAAAACTATGGCAATGAAAGGCACTTCTGGTGCTCAGTCAAGTTGGCTTTCTATACGATGAATATCTGTAATTATAGGGGCCCGACGAGGGTCCAATGAAATCGTAAGTAGCTGGGCTTCTGGCCATCCTCTTTACGAGTTACATATTGATATTCAATATTTATTATCCACAGTTTTCAAGTTATGTTCGTTTAAACGAAATATCCTTGAAACTTGGAAAATTCCTATATGTTTAAGGGGAGAAGTTTGCATCTTATAGTCTTGTTGTATGTGGGAGCAATATTAATGCTACACCAGTGCAACGAGGCACTGTCCACAATATTAAATACTTCATCTATAAGCAAAACGAAATTTTATTTAAGTCAATGTAAAAGACAAAAAAAGTTCGTACTTAAGGAAATTAAAGATGAAGCAACATTGAATTTTAAATGCATAGATAAAAGATGAAGCTTAATCGAGCAGGTCGTCGTTCTCGAAGTCTTTTGCAGTGAACATCGTTGGTGGCTGAACAGCCGCCAAGTTTGTTTCCGGCAGAGACTTCTGGCTCGCCTGATATATTGCCTGGAGGTGGCGAGGAGTGCGGCAGATTCTGGACCAATGGCCAGTCATGCCGCATCTATGGCATTTATCCTCCCAGTTCTTCTTAGGAAGTGACACTTGGTCAGTGTTCTTTTGCTTCCATGTGAAGTTACTCTTTCCTGTATTGTTGTTATTGGACGGGGGTGCTGCTCCTCGTCCATTCTTCATCACAGCTTTTTCTTTGTTATTATTAGCCTTCTTCTTATTTTTCCACTTCTGGGGAGAAACATGGTGGGCTTCAGGGATAGGTGCAGTGCCAGCTGGACGTAAATTATGAGGGGCTAGCAGTAAATCTTGATTCTGTTCTGCCCTAAGTAGGCATGAGATCAGATCAGAGAATTTCGTGAAGTTGCGTTCACGATACTGCTGCATGAGGATTGTATCTTTCTCGTGAAACGAGGTAAATGTCTTGTCCAACATGCGTTGTTCTGTCACTTCTTCACCGCACAACTTCAGGCGTGAGGTGATATTATAAAGTGCAGAGTTATACTCAGCGACAGACTTATAGTCCTGAAGTCTGAGGTTTTCCCACTCATAACTGGCACGCAGTAATATTACATCAATTTGATGTTTATAACATACCTCCAGCGCTGTCCACAGCTCCATTAGGTCCTCTACCGTTAGTTATTTGGCCTTTAAGGTCCGATCTATATGTCTCCTAATATAGATAATGGCTTTCGCCTTATCCACATCAGAGATGGTGGTAGGAGTTCTGCTAGATGATTGTTCCGCTTCTGGGGCCTTACTAGCAGAAGCATCGGTCGCTGCTGGGACCGATGAAGGAGCCAAAATTGAGCCAAGGAGGGCCATCGAACGCAAGTGGAACTTCAGGTCCACTCGACAACTCAGGTAATTATTTACTGCAGCATCAAGAACTTCGAAATCGACGCTTGCCAATTTTACCATTTATCTATGCAATTTAAAATAAGCATGAATTAATTAAAGTGTAAATTCATGCATAAACAATAAAATAAGTAAAATGTGGGGATCGGCCAGATACCCAAAGACATACAATGTCCAAAGTCCGAATATACAGTCCATAAATAAAAGAAAAATACAACTTGGAAACCCAGAAGGGTCCCTATATTTTCCAATTTTCGCCTCCGTCTTCATTTATCGGTACACCGATCTTTGGCATTAATACATTTAATCCTCACTTACAAATTCTCTCAAAAAGAAAATAAAATTGCAAGGAATTTAAAAAGGGTATCAAAATGGCCGATCCCAAAAATCACATTTTAGCTTATATTAACAACCACGCAGTTTATAATATGCTACAGGCACAAAATAAGCAACCACACAGTTTATATAACACATGCATATATAATATGGAAAAAGAGACTATAAAATATAATAATCTCTCGGATCACGGGGAGACGTCATACACCGTTAGGTTAGTTGACTAACGGCAGAGCGGTCGCAGGATCCTTAAGATAATTATATTTTGAAAAAAATCCTAATATTCCATAAATTATTAATAATGCAAGAGTGTTATAATTTTAGCAATTTGAAAGACTAGGCTACATGCCCATAACAAAGAATTAAAATAAATTAATAGTTTGAATGGGGCTGCAGGCCCATAAATATTAATCATTTTGAT